>CM044546.2:9836308-10436912 GCA_024416835.2 Perccottus glenii | reverse complement strand
CCTGGGGTTGACTCTGGATGTCCTTTTTGCTCTACTAGAGAAACCATTTTTCATATGTTCATGAATTGTTGTAGACTACAACCTTTGTTTGAAGTTGTAAGTGATGTCTTTAAGAGGTGCAATGAGACCTTTTCTCTGGAGATGTTTATTTTGGGGTACAAGTATGTGAGGAAAAAAAGTGTTGTTTGTAAGCTTCTGAATTTTGTTCTAGGCCAAGCCAAGCTGGCCATTTATTTAAGTAGGAAAAAGAAAATAGAACAGAATCTAAATCAGAATATGGTGGCCTTGTTTTTTAATTTGGTGAAGTCAAGAGTCATGGTAGATTTTTTATATTATAAGTCTATTGATGATTTTGTTACATTTGAATGTATTTGGTGTTACAAGGAGGCTCTGTGCTCTGTTTTTAAAGGTGAATTGATTTTTGTGATGTGAGTTTTTCTTTTTTCTTTTATTTATTTATTTTTTACATTTAAATTTTGGTGTAAAAATATGGTATGGTAAATATTAGGTAATGTCTTGTATATTGTGTTGTAATAAAAGGTTTGTTAAAATCAAAATCTGTCTGTCTCTCTGTCTCTCTCTCTCTCTCTCTCTCTCCCTCTCTCTCTACTTCAAACAAATAAAGGTAAAGGTTAAAACAAATCTTAAAGATATACAATAATATATCCCATGTAATGTAAACAGACTGACTTGAAATGTAATAAATATTTTTTAAAACATGTATGAGCTTTAAACAAACTCCCTCATTTTCTGACTGTCTATCTTTAAAAATATAACTGTACTCACCAGTTTTTAAAACAGTGACAGTGTTACTTTCAGATGTGACGATATATTCATCCCATCCTCTGCAGAAGTAGACACCTCCATCTGAGACACTGACACGAGATGAGTTTTCTTTCATTCTTTCCCTCTGAGAGTCAAAGTCTGAGTTTAGTCTGAACCATTCATAAGTTCCTTTAAAGCCCTCGACTTCACAGTTCAGAGTCACACTGCTCTGTTCTGGGATGGTGTCATTGGAGGTTTTCAGTTGGACTCTGCATGTCTTTGCTGAGGAGAGAACAATATTAGAAAAACACAGTCAGTGAACCACAAAGGAGAATGTAGACTTCTGCAGACTGGAAATGGTGATAGTTTTTATGATTTATTTGTCATTAGTGAAACAAAATAGCTGCTGTGTAAAATCAGACAGATGTCTTAAACCTCTCAGAAACGTGTCAGAGGTTTGATGTGTTTAAAATACTGACCTGTTACCTTCAGTTCTTTCTTTGTGGACTGTGTTCCCTCTTTGGTCCCACACGAGTAAAAACCCTGATCTGATGTTGACACTGAAGATATTGTCAGTTCAAGTTCATTACTTGTCCGCCTTAACTCATGATTTGTGTCATTTTGCAAAAGTAATTGATTCTTGTAAAAGTACAAATCTCCCTGAACATCTTGAACACAATACAGTCTCACAGAGTCTCTGAGATACAAAGACTGTTCAGGACCCTTCAGAGTCACACCTGTGTAAACAAAAGTAAAGTAAAAATAATGACTAACTGTTTTAGAGTAATACAAATACAATGAACACAAAGAGACACATGGCAGGGTTTTACATTAAAGGTAACAGTTCATTTTTTGTTTTAACATCATTACATTTATCAACACCAGATGGCAGTGAAGAGCGAGAGTGTATTTCCTCAAAGCACCAACACAGTTTGGCCCAGAACTCTGAATTATAAATGACTGTAGTGTTGACAGTTTTTCAAGTCTTCATGTCAAAGATGTAAAAGTAAGCCCTGTGTTTTAAGAACAGACTAAAGACAACTGTGGATAAGTGCTACACAAGTCCATCCAGTGCAACAAGGAGATTTAACAAAACACAACCAGTGACTTTTTTGGGAAAAAAATCCATCTAACGTTATAACAGTTTTCAAATATGTAAAAAAAAAACATATAAAAAATATAAAAAATAATATAGACAATCTCTTTAAACACTGTCACAGACAACAATATAAGAACACAAACACAGTGAGTTTATTTCTTGATGTCACAATGGGCCCAGGTGTCATATCCCTGTCCTATAGATGTAAACATGAAAACACAATCATCTTAAAGACAACTGCATAAGTAACACTGTGCGTTACATGGCCTAATATAAAACAACACAGCTTGAAGAATATGTAATTCCACTTCTTTATGAACGTTTTGTAACATAAGGCCATATATAAGATAAATAAAAGCTGAATCTGAACTAAATAAAGATTAAACTGGAGAGTTATTTACCTTTGGTGTGTTTGCAGAGGACGACATTGAAGACTGAAATAAGAATTATAAAAGAGTTTATGTCGACAAAGGCCTGACAAAAGTTTCGATGTTCACCTGTTTAAAGTCAAAGTGTTGTAAACTCACAGATGAGCCCCAGAGTCCAGACCAGAGAGGGTCCCATCCTCACATCCAGCGCTCGTCACTCTGCCTCTGACAAACTCCAGCTCATTACAGACTTACATCTACAGCTCACACACAGGAAGAGAAAGTTGCATTTGATGAAGATATGTTTAACTTTTATTTTAAGTTCATCTTCCTTTGTTTCTGACTGGTCTGCACTTCCTTTTTCACACATACCTCACACAGACACTGAACCACAGCTACTTTCACATATTCAGACTTTTGTCACAGTCGACACATCCTGCAACACCTGTTTAGGATCAAATAAAATAAAATAGACTACACTTTAAACAATTATTAAACTATATGCATCACATGTAAGTCAGCAGTTATGATGATGATATAATGATCAGATGGAGCAACTATGGACTGTGTTGTCGTCTTGAAGCTGAAGGAGAGATAACATCGTTCATGTTCAGATACTTCTCTTTTGTGGTTATTGTTCTGTTGAAGTTTGTATGTGTTTCTCAGAACTGTAGTGGTCGACCGTAAAAGCCTGAGTATGTTGCATTAGACTGTCTAGCCTTAAACAGACTGCAGTGTTTCCACAACCATTATCTTAGATATGTAATGGTATATCATAACATTTAATACTCTGTGCTCTAGTGAGCTTTTTTTAATGTATGATATGATCAGAAATTGTATTGTATTATATTTAATGAAGAGAAATCAATAATCAACAATCAATAAACGTCTTGTCTCAAAGACAGTGGACACAACATTAATCAGAGTCAGTAGTTGTGACAGTGCAGTGAGTACAATAAAACTACAGAGACTGGAAGTAAAAGCCTATGTCACCGGTTGGTGCTGTGCAGTCAGTGTGAACATAACTAGTGTCTGTTCAACAGCAGCTGCAAGAACAACCACAATTACCACACTGCAACAGAAGTCAGCGCAGGTCGGACTGTTAGGGACCAAGCAGTAAGTCACAAGGACAAAGGAGGAATAAATAAAAAGTATATTAACAAATATGGGCCCAAACTGAGGTCAACTAAACCATAACTAAACAGAACAAAACTGACCAGACGAAGAAAAAAGCAGAGTTTAAACAGAGCCAAAAACCTTTGTTGCAAAAACTGAAAATAAGAAAGAAATGTCTGAACATTAAAATATTAAGTGATTAATAACTAATTTAAATGAAGTGTAATGAAATAAACTCATTCATTCATCTTCTTCTTGGCCGACACTGACAGACAAACATTCACTCTCACATTCATTCTCTAGGTACATTCACAAACACATGCTTGTGTTTGGGCTGGACCCTGAGAAGAACCCACACTGACACTGTGAGCACATACAGAGCCCTAACAGAAAGGACTGAACCCATGACCTTTTTGCTGTGAGTGCTAACCTCTCTGACACTGTGCAATAAGTAATAACACTAGCGTCTATTTATGCAAAGTTTATAAATAGGTTATTAATATATGTTAAACAATTTGTAAATTATCACATGCATGGCTCATCACAAATGCTGATGGAGGGCAAAGACACTTATTAAAGGTTAAATGTCAAAAGTGAGTGTGGGCTCTGTAACAGGTCACTCTTTCTAATGTGTTGTATAAGCCCTTATAGTCATTGTTTTAGATGTGTACAAGAGAACTGACTGTGATGATTCTAAAAATGTACAAATATAAGATTATCCATTGTTTAAAGTTTGTGCAGTGTATGTGCTGTGAATGTGTGAATGTGTGAAGTGTTGTGGGAACATCAGGTTTGTGTCAAAAGGAAGGAAACCCTCACCTCAGTTTAAAGAAGAAGAAGCCACTGCTACAAACTAGACTCATCTTTATCAAACCTCTTCTTTTCTCATTTCTGTTGTAGTTTAAAGCCTGTTGACAGCTGCAGTTCTGTGGAGACAGAGCAGTGAGCAGTGGGTTTCAGGGAAGGCTACTGGTCTGGGTCTGGGGTTCTTTAGTGAGTGTACAGCTCTTTAAACAACATTAACACAATGTTTCTTAAACCTTTGTTGATTTCACGTCAGTTCTTTTTTCAGGGTTCAGTGTCCTCTTGTGCCAACAGCCCGAAGGTAATCAGCTGTCTTTATTTATTTATTTATTTTTCCTAAGACACCGAGGCTTGATCATTCTTTAATTATCAAATATAAGGCACACTCACTTATGGCACATATTCTTCAAGTTAAGTTGTTAAATTTTACTTATGGAATGTATATATATTTAAAAGGTTATATAAAATGTCAATGTTTTTCAAAGACAACAGAGAGTTATTCAAAAATGTTTCTGTTCAACAAGTAAGAGCAGGAAGAGGAGACCCACTTTATTTCACTGAGGACAGTCAGTCCTTCAGAGTTTATGATGTTGCTGAGTTTGTCTGTAACATCTGTAAACATCACTAGAAACTTATCACTCTTTAATATCTTATTAAAAATATTGAGGAGGTGATAATTTATTCCATCAGGTTGGTTCAGTCCTGTTTGTAACATTATAATAATACTCATGTGTTCTTTCTTCTATTGATTCATGTTTAATGACTCCTAGGACTGTTTTTTTTTTTTTTAAGGTTGCTTTAAGTACACCTACTTCAATTAAGTTTCATATTTCTTCAATATTCACACACTGGACCAGGATGCTCATTTGTGTGAGGACATGACAAATATGATGCAGGAAATAGATCATTGGATAAAAGTGTCTCTGCAGGAGAAAAAAGAGCCCAAGAAGAAGACCAAATGAGTTTAATGTAGTTCCTAATTCTGCCGCTAGGGGTCATCCTGATTTTCTTTAAAGGGATGGGATAAACTGTGAGTGGGACAAAATAATATTCTCCTGTCTTTATTTTTTATTTATTTTTTATTTCAGATTTGTAGGAAGATCGGAATCTTCATGAAATCTTTCCAAATGTCAAATCACATTTGCTTCAGTAACATATTTTGTAAATAAAACATATATTGTATATTAAGTTTTGTTGTAGCCTACTGTAATTGTGTTGTCTTCTTTGGTTATTGTTAATAATGAAAACATGACAATAGGCAAGGCAAGGCAATTTTATTTATATAGCACAATTCATACACTGGGTAACTCAAAGTGCTTTACAGGAATAAAAGGCAATTTACAAGATTTAGAAAAATTAAAAACATTTTAAAAGAAGAGTGCAGATAAAAAAAACCTTTAAGTTGTAGGCGGAGCTAAAGACGAAGGTTTTTAACCTCTCCTTGAACATTGTTAAAGGTGAGGCTTGTTTGACTTCATCTGGGAGGCTGTTCAGAAGACTTTGCTCTTTTTTAAGGCTTTTATGTTTTTCAAGTCATTTTATCAAAGTCATGATGAACTTATTTTTTTGCTGTTGTCACATTAGAACTGTAAATGAATGTATATATTTATGAAATAAAATAACACAGACAAACATATAAATAATCTTTTTTCAATTTCATTAAGAATTCAACTCATCAATGGATTCTTCTGATTTGATCATTTCACTGTGTTTTCATTCTCAGCAGCGTGTCCATGTGGGCCCCATAAGGGTTATGTTTGAGCTGCAAACATGGGTCCCAAGTGGGTTTGTCCACAGTTTCCATGTTGGTCCCACCTGTGTTCACCCATTTGGACTTTGAACAGGTTCAGAAGTGAGCCTGAAGTAAACCAGAACTATGTCAATTGATAAGTTCAGTTTAATATCAAACGGAAAGTGTCTGATAGAAATAGAAAGACCTCAACCTTTTTCTGTAAATACACACTTCTGCCTTTAGTGGGCGGAGCAGATAGAACCAAAACAGGAAACAAGGGGTAAACACAGTGACCCCCACCAAACTCAAACTGGGACTTTGAAATATATTGTGTGTATTTTTTTTTTTTTTTATATGGAGGAATACAACATGAAGATGGGGCCCTCTCACTTTGACACTTAGTCTTTATACGATGCATGTCGACATAAACTGTTTTACAATTCTTATTTCAGGGTTCAACGCCCTCCTCTGCAACAGACCAAAGGTACTGTAGTGTTTGATTATTGTATGAATCCTTATCCTATAGATTTATACTTTTACAAGGATGGAATACTTTTACAAAAGGACACAGACCATAATTTACAACAAACATCTGTCGAGACACTGAAAATAAACTCAGTGTCAACATCAGATGAGGCTCAGTCAAATGTGAGTGAAATGAAAGTAAGAGTTTTTAAAAGCAGAGAAATACAAAATCAAGTGTAAAATCCTCCTGAAAAGAAACATGTCAGTGTTAATCTTGTATATGATCCAAAACTATAGACTTTTAATTAGTCTATATCTTTAACTCTCCTAATATAATATACTGTCTATAGTGACCCTCAACTGGAATTATAGACGTCCAGCCACGAGCCACAATTTGGAGAAAAGCAAATAAAACACTAATCTAATCTATAGCTGTGCCTTTTATTCTTGGTAATAACTGGTACTAAATGTCCTTCCTGTAAAGAACTAGATGTGTTTAATAAGAAACATAAATTTGACTTCACTTTCAATGAAGTCCTATTTCTCCAATATCCATGTAGTTTATCTTGGAGCACAAGTTAATTAATGTGTGAGAGTGTCTCTGGAGACGAGATATATGATGAATGTGAACACCTACTCCGGTCTCACAGTGACGTTTAAAGCAGAAATCAGACTCATGAATATAAGTGTCTCTGCAGGTTCAAACATCTGCCACTAGGGGTCGCTGTGTTCTCATCGAGAGGTGGGACAAAATGTGGGCCTTTTTGGTTTTGTAGGTTTGTCTTAAACTTATACCATTATTTAAATTTCATTGAGAGATTATGTAAATGTAAAATTGCACTTAAGATAAATATTGTTTTATATTGTATTATTTGAACATTGTCAACATTGAGCAAATTCTTCACTTATTCATTTTCTACAGCTTTGTCCTGTTGGGGGTCACAGGTGACTGGAGCCTATCCCAGCAGCACTGGGCTTGAGGCGGAGTACACCCTGGACAGTGGTCAGTTACCGTATTTTTCGGACTATAAGTCGCACCTGAGTATAAGTCGCATCAGTCCAAAAATACATCATGACGAGGAAAAAAACATATATAAGTCGCACCGGACTATAAGTCGCATTCATTTAGAACCAAGAGAAAACATTACCGTCTATTTACATGTGTTTATGTGTGTGTACATGTGTAAATACACACACGAATCTCTCTCCTGGCATTTTCTCAAAAGTTACGTATTTATTATTTCTTAAACATTGTCAACACATTAACTGTGCACCACACCTCATTCATTGTTTTACTGATTATATTTCTGCTAGAGGTTAATACTAGAGTTGCTGTCGTTTTGTGAACAGGGCATTTTGTTTGTGCTAGCTAGCTTACATGCTAGCGGGTTTTTAGCAATTGAGTTAGCGCTTAGCATACCTCGAGTGTTGTGCTTCATTTATTTAAAATCCAAGACCAAGAACAGATATTGGTAATCTGGCAAGTCTGGCAAGGCAAGTTATTCAGCTAATGGTACACAATAGTACACAGAACAACAGGCTGAATATGTATATTAACGTAACACATTAACAGTTAGCTACATATTAGCATAGCACTCACTCCAAACTTTCTTTCTGCTGCTCGATTAACATGTTACCGTTTTCGGCTGCATATTTTACTATCTGCAGTTTGTAATCTGCAGAATAGGATTTTCTTTTTGGTGGCATTTTGTTTGCATTCAGTCTTTCTCAGTTGTCTTTAAGTTAATATTTCAGTTAACAGTTTTCAGTGGTAGGCTACAGGCGCACTGAGCAGCATAGAGCGCCCTCTCGTGGCTGTAGACGGTAATGTTTTCTCTTGGTTCATTTCTCTCGGTTCATTTTTATCGGTTCATGTCAAATAAATTGATAAATAAGTCGCACCTGACTATAAGTCGCAGGACCAGCCAAACTATAAAAAAAAGTGCGACTTATAGTCCGGAAAATACGGTAGTCACAGGGCTGACATTTTAGACAAAGACAGTGACGGACAACCATTCACTCTCACATTTATTCACTAGGGACACTTTAGATTTGCCAGATGACCTACACATGTATGTCTTTGAACATTGGACACACAGTCTGTGACAGCCATGGTCCTTTGCACAGTGTCTTTTGTTCTTTCTCTATCACTGTTTTCTGTCAAATCTACACTGACCATGGGATAAAATAAAAGGAGATCATACAAAAACACTTGTCAAAGGTGTGCATATAGAAATATTTTATTTTAAAATGAAAACCATACACAGTCACAAAGCCCAACACATTAACTGAACCTTTTTGGTTTGTTTAAGATGATGAGCAGAACCAGGACTGTAATAATGTTACATCTCGTATTTTCTCATAAAAGACAAAAAAGAAAATTATTAAATAAAAAAGCCAAAGAGCCCCAGAACCACCAGCCATGTCTAAAGTCCCTTAATGGTGGAGGGCAAAACCTTAAACGAAGCAGAAATCTGAAAACGTCTGATAACTGTCTAAGTCTAAAATATTAAACTTATTCAGGATATAACAATGACGAAAATTGCTGCTGTTTTTTTTAAAGAGACTTGGTGGGTTTTAAAATGCTCTCTGTTGCTGCTGTTAATTAAACTGAAATGTGTCAGACCAACACAGCAACAACCATGAACATTAGATTTGACACAAACAGATGCTTTAGTTTGTGGATTTAAGTCATTGTCTGAAATACTGACACCTGCAAAATAACACACTGCAATGTACTTTATTACACATTGGATTTTCTCTTTGAGCTTCATGATGATGAGTTATAACCAAGTTATAGACCTTTGTACAAAAAATATATAATAAAACACAAAGAAGTTAAAGAACGTAAAAGTTAAACATGAATACATATATCTTGTATTGTACTAATTAAAGAAAACATTTGTACACTGAATATAAATGTATGATATTTAAGTGTGTGTTTGTGAGACAGGTTCAAAGTGTCACAATGTGATTTTTGTTGATAATAATGCTTTAAAGGGGCACTGTGACTTTTAGCTCCTTTAAAATCCTTTAAAGGTTCTTAGACATGAGATCAGTAGAAGGATGTCTCACTGACACAGTCCCCTCAGCTGGACACAAACCTCAAATGTAACTGTAGACGTTATGTGAGTGTCACGCTTTAAAGCTTTTGTTTTCCCCATGACTCAGAAACAGAAACATCAGTGCAGCACTGGATGAAAGATGCAAGGGTCTGTCAGGAGCCCAGAAACTCACTGACCTTTTATACACACACTGATTACAAACAAACAGATCACAGGTGAGGATGGTTTACCTTTAGTAGCCATTCAAACTGGCTTCACTTCCTGCTCTCGGACAAGGCAGACATCTCCTACTGCTCCTCCTGCCTCTAGTGTATGCTTCTTTTGTTTTATCTCGTCACACTAAATTTCTCTTATTTATTTGACTCTACTGCTTGCTGGACTCCTAAGAACTGAATTGGATCTAATTACCTGGTCTCTGAGCGCAATTGACACAATTTTTTTCACAAAAGAAGTGCACCGGGAGAACACTTTTGCCCTGGCGGGACCTTTGCGGCGGGCTATACTCACAGGACGCCTGGAAGAACTGGCAAGTTCTGTGTTTAGAAGTTCTGTCCATTGAGGACGTTGAGGATGTGTTTCTTTTTGGATTTATGATAGTGGGGTTCCTGCTCATTGGTCTGGGGACTGCCTTAAACTATCGAAGAATTGAAAACTGTGCTTCTGTGACGTGAGTGACAAGCTGAAAGGATTACAGCAGAGAGACGCACAGTCCGAGGAGCTGACTCAACATCTCAGCACGGACTGTGGACATACAGAAAAGAGTCTACAACACCGAGAGTCAGACCTGTGAGCTGCTACGCAGCTAAACAGATTTGAAGGGGTTATATTCAGAGAAGAGTGGACAACATCTAAAAACAGACCGATGAGCTGCTACGTGGTATTACAGGCCTGATCATGGATAGGAAACATCAAGGTTACTCCACGAAATGGACACACGCACTTGAGGCTGAGAACCAGAACTGATTGATAATGATCAGGATAAATTACCAAAGATCAAAATATATAAATTACAAATTTCTGTCTCATTTACCTTTGCCCATGTCCCTTCTCTCGATTTGAAGTCTGGGCAGCAGCTGGGTCTTATCTTACCCTCCTGTTACTCCCTGTACTCCATCAAGGACAAGGACACTGGCTCACTCCACCAGCGCCGCCCGAACATCGCCATAACATCTCACAGATGCCTTCCCTTTCAATCCTATCAACATCTGCCCAAAGCAACCGTCTGCCATGTGACATCTGTCTGACCCTGTACTCTAATTCCCCCTCCCCCATAAAAAAACCCACTGAAAAAATCCCACGTGACCATGTGAAGTATGCTGTTATCATGCTGTTGTCTGATGTTTATGTTACGTATGTTGTAACGACAACTGTAGTTACGACTACGTAAGTTATGTTTGTATGTCTCTATTTCATTTTCCTGAAGATCATTTCGCCTGAAAAATTGGGCTGCAAAGTGTGGCTTGTAATCTTTGTTGTGTCTATTTATGTTTACTTGTAATATGATCCACACAAGACTAGTTTCCCCTTGGGGACCAATAAAGTCTATCTTAAATCTATCTATCTTCAAACTTAGGGTATGTAAACGTTTGATCAGGGACATTTGGGTAGTTTCTGTTGTCATTATGATTTAAAAAAAGTAAACACAATTCACCCAAACAGTAACTATGAGTTTTTTGTGTTTTCATTCATATTCTCTGAAAAATGGACAAAATAAATCACAAGTTCTGCCAAACTTATGAGGACAACTGGATGTAATTGGGACTTTAATTAAGGTTTTGACAGTCATTTTTTCTCCCATTCTGCTGTTTCTCAGTCAGTGGGCTTGTCTTTAGAGGCAGGTTTTACTCTGCCCACCCAATCAAAGGTTACAAACGTTGTATTCTGTGGTTCTGTTACATTTGATTGGGTGAGCAAGAACCAAATTTGAAGTGAGATATCAAAGTGAGCTTTTAACATGGACGCTGAATCTTTGTACATCCATATAAACCCAGAGATAGAGTTTGTTATCTGATCTCGGAGTAAAGTGGTTCCTCTGCGACTGAAGGAGACAATTTTGCTGCAAAGAAAGATCATTGTTAAAATCATGCTCCACAGTTTAAATAAAAAACAGACCGTCCATACATGTTGACTTCACCTACCTTTAGTTTTTCTCTTGGCTTTACCTTTTCTGTGGTGGTTTACCTGGGCATACGTGACATTTTCATCTAAAAGAAAAATGGAAAATCCAGAGTTGGACATGATGGTTATAGTTTAAGATCACAGCTCCTTCTTTCTGAGTTGGACTCAAAAACGTGCCATGAATTAGTACTTAGTTTTGTAAATGTATCAAAAGAAATACAAAAAAAAGAGACTCACTATTTATGTTTTTGAGTTCCAGCTCAGAATATGTGGCATCTGTAAAAGAAATAGACACCTAATTGAATTCACTGTGTACAGTATATGTTTCAGTGATTATTTTACTGCTTCAGAGGAAAAGAAAAAGAAGCCAAAGTGACACTTTCATTGTGAACAGACGTTGTGTTAACTCTTGCCCTTTGTATGGATTTGGACATTTGATTACAGAGATTTGGTTTTCTTCAAATAAAACTTCTTCTTGCCTTAGTGTAAGTCGTCAAGTTATAAGAAGATGAGACTGACCATTAGGAGGAGAGGTGTAATCTCTGATGGTCATGTAATCTTCAGCAGAGCTCTGATTGGTTCTCGCAAACCTTAAGCACAAAACTGTAACAAACAAAAAATCAATTGTAAAATTATTTACAAAATTAAATCATTAAAGACATTCGTTTTAGAAACAAATACAGTGTTTGTGTCTGATATAGTCTTACCTTTTGACTTTCTGCAGCGCCACAGAAGCAGCAGCAGAATTAATAATACTATTGCACAGATAAGTCCAATGATCAACATGACAGGAAATGAAGAGATAAGTTCATTTGCTGCAAGAATTTATCTCATGTTAATATTTACAAGTGACATTGTACTAAACCTTTAAATTAATAGTTTATTGTGAATAAACCAAACTAAACAAATCTAAAATACTCACATTTGACTGAGATCCAACTCTCTGGAGAAGTCCAAATCCGTGGAGATCTTTGGCCTTGTTCTTGTCCCTCACATTTATAAAAACCCTCGTCAGACTTGGACAATGCAGAGATGTTGAACTCAGTTTGGGTTCCATTTTGGATTAGTTTTCCATTTTTATAGAAAAGGACAGAAGAAAGAGCAGTAGATGTGTTCAGTTTACAGCCGAGAGAAACAGGTCGTCCCTCAGTCACAGGATGAACAGGACTCACAAGGACAACATCACCTGTGAAAAGTCACACTTGTACTATTACATTATCACAGCAATAAAAATAATATGATGGATGTATAAATCTATTAAATGAAAATGAAATAAAAAAAAACCTACTGTGAAAAGTGATGTTGAGGGCATTGCTCAGTTCTCCTGATCCAGACTCACACCAAAACACTGCATTAGTTTTCTCTTTTGGGGAAAAGTCACATTTAGGTTTATCTGTCCAGTAGGAACTACATTGTTGTAAGAAAAGGCCGTTCTGAGAAAAGCCTTTCAGTCTCCACTCTCCATTAGTGGAGCTGGATTCACAGCTCAGTGAGACTTTGTCAGACGTGAAGTGCTGTGATCTGTCAGGACTCACTGTGAGAGACACTGGGGACTCAACATCTGCAAAACAACACCATCTTTGATGAGTCTTTTACAGAAAAAACATAGGTCTGGAAAACAACAGATGATAATGGACTTAAATTTGACTTAAAGTCATATAAGCAATCCTACCTTTAGTCCAGACAAACTTGAGCTGACTGTATTCAGAGTAAAACAGTGGACGTCCTCGTCCTGCTCTACACACAAACCCTGCTGTGTTGGTCTGGTGGTGAACGGTGAAGGAGTCCTGTTCAGTCCCATTACTGTGACCTGGGAGCAGCTCATATCTGTAAGAGTCTGATGAATGAGGAACAGCCTTGTACCAGTAAAAGGTCCATCCTGCAGACGGCTGTTTAACACCACAGCTCAGAGAGACAGAGACTCCAGGAGTCAGCCATGACGGAGACACAGACAGGACAGGCTGGAGTTTACCTGTTTGAACAGTCATTAGATTTCATTTGTCATATTGTGTTTTTAAATTGTCAGTGTAATAATGTAACTAATGAATAATGTAAGATGAAACCTACTGTTGGACACATGTAATGTAACCTGGCTGCTCCATTCAGTTGCTTTATGTTGGTCATGTCTCATTATTCCTCTGCAGCTGTATTTGCCACTGTTCCCTGAAGCAGCATCACTTATTATCATTACTTTATCTTCTTTATTAGAAACGCTCACACCAGATTTGTTCCATTCATACGTCCACTCAGTGTCTGCTCCGTGTATTTCACATCTGAGAGTGACCTGCTCTCCTGGGAATATCTCAGGCCACTTTGGCTCCAGAGACACAGCAGCTGTGTCCGAGACTGATCAGAATCAACACAGTTACAAACAAGACTGTAACAATATGAATAAATGTTTAATTCATTTAGCTTTGAAGATATTAAAGACTGATATGTTTCTAGGGATGTTTACAGATGTTACAGACAAACTCACCAACAGCATTAACTCTGAAGTCCTATTTCTCCAATATCCATGTAGTTTATCTTGGAGGCGAGATATATGATGAATGTGAACACCTACTCCGGTCTCACAGTGACGTTTAAAGCAGGAATCAGACTCATGAATATAAGTGTCTCTGCAGGAGAGAGAGGAGACAAAGAAGAAGAGATGGAGCCTGGATCAGGTTCAGTCAATGGTCCCTGTAGTTCAAACATCTGCCACTAGGGGTCACTGTGTTCTCATCGAGAGGTGGGACAAAATGTGGGCCTTTTTGGTTTTGTAGGTTTGTACTAAGATCAGTATCAACAAGAAAGTTAAAAAAAACCTCCTGTGTTTAAGTTACAACATTATCTACGTATCATTGATAGATTATGTAAATGTAATATTTTTGATCATTTTTATTGAGTTATTGACAGGAGATTTATGAGCTTTGTCTTTCTTTGTGAATAAAATAACATTGAAAGAAACAATCTCAATTATGGGTTTTATTGTTTTTCTTACAAATTATATTTAAAAATGTTCCATGTTGAAAACCAATCCCCAAAGAGAGGAAAAAAAGCATTTGTGTCTTTTTTAAGGCATGTCTGTGTTGTTGTTCTGTGTGTCCTGCAGGGGGCGCTGTGGCCTCAGACTTTTAGGTTTCTGCAGCACACTGTACACGGTGTTGACTTGATGTGAGTGATCCATGTGTGAGTTTGAAGCCTATTGTGGTGGTTTCTCTTCTCTCGTCTTCATTAGTGTTAATTACACACAAAACAGAGATTTCAAGTCTCCCTCTACAACTGTTAAAAAACTCTTGTCTTGCAGCTCACTGGTCCTGGGAGAGAATGTGTTATAGAGAGATACTCAAGGTATAGCTATGAAATAAGACCAGTGTCAAGTCCAGTTAATTTAATAAGTAATATGCACAAAAGACACAACTCTAACCAAATATATTATTTACATCACAACAAAGTAGTGATAAACATTGTTTCTCATGTTGTAGGTAATGCACAGGTGTGACAGGTTGGTGAGTTGGCTGCATAACAGTCCATCCAGACTTTGAGGCAGTAGCACTAAACCCCTGTGTTACAGGCTCTAACACTTGTATTGTAGTGTTACACTTATCTTCAGCTTTTTGGTGAGACGTGGGTAAACAGGGTAGTTCCAGGAAGAAGAGAGCAATGTTCTTAAAAATAAGTAAATTCCATTTTTTACCCTCCACTTACACATACTGTACATGTGCACCAGATCTTTCAGCGGTTAAAGACACTTGTCTGCTACAGTGTGGTCAGGTGGTGCTGGGGATACCTGGGCCAGCAGGTACAGGTCATACCTCCTTGTGCTGTCCTTACAGAGGATTCCAATACTGGATTATAAATATAGTTGGAATATAAAAAATAAATAAAACATTGAAATATGAAGAAACAGTTATACCTGAAGTTACACACAAAACAATTGTTAAAAAACATGCATTATAAAATCAGCTATACAACTCAAAATGAACATGAATCAACATAAACATTTACAAAAGAATGTCTAAATGACACCCTTTTCTCAAACTGCCTTTACACAATTCTTATATTCTTTAGAGATTGTTCTTACAGTAAGCATTTTATATTGATATAATATTTTATATATACACACTTAACAAGACTGTCTTAATTACTTACATTTGCACCTCTCTCACAGCCGCTGGTAAACACACTGCATTATGGGAAATTAGCTTACCCTTGGTTTAAAGTGTGGTCCTCCAAAATCTCCGTTTGAACCTGTGTAGCCCTTCCTCTTGATCCAAATGAGTATCTGGACACCACTTGGTCTCATGAACGTGCAAAACTAAAATACAACTAAGAAGTAAGAGTAAGTTCTGTCCCTCCCATGAAAACAAAGGAGTCAAATACATAATGAAGATTTAAATTTAGAAGAGCAGAGGAGAGGAATAAAATGTATTTGCACTGTGTCAGGATTACTACACTGTACAGAGTGAATAAATGTGGAGGTGTGGACACACACACATCCTCACACCTGAGAGCAACACTGTCACTGTTTGGAAAAGCTCCAGTCCAATTATGTGTCTTACATTCAAATAAAAAGAAAAGCTACAAACGTTATTTATAAGTTTACTAATATTTTTTTTCAAGGGGCATCATATTTTTTCATTAGTTTATATAAATCATTGTTTTTGTTGGTTTTGCAAAAACATACAGCAATCATTAATTATTTAAATATGAATATTAAACTTTTTTTAGTCATAACTGAGTTGAATTCCTGTCTAATTAATAAAAATAATATTTTCAGGAGTGTTTGATTTATTATTTTATTTTGAAATATACACAATTTCTGTAAATAACACATAAATAAGAAGAGTTATAATAATGATCTAATAAAGTATATAAGGGCAGTGTCCAGTCTATAGTCATGAAAGAAAATACATACACTTATTGTCCAATGTATTAACAATGGTCAGAGAAGAAAATATACAAAAATAATTTCTTATTTCCAATTTAACATTTACATATTGTGTCTTTGAAATGTCAGTGATGGTGTGACATTTGAACAGAAGAGGTTTTCATGAAGATTCTTGTCGACACTGATCTTCCTACAAACCTGAAAGAAAAAAGAAACACCAGAGATTATTTTGTCCCACTCACATTTTGTCCCATCCTTTTAATGAGAATTAGGACGACCCCCTAGTGGCAGATGTTTGAACTACAGGGACCATTGACTGAACCTGATGTAGCCTCCATCTCTTCTTCTTTGTCTCTTCTCTCTCCTGCAGAGACACTTATATTCATGAGTCTGTTTCCTAGTCATTCAAACTTTTCATTCCAAAGTAGCTCCTATATCTACTCTGTCCATTAAAGGCAACAATGTGTGAGGTCTTTCTGTCTCTTTCAGAAATCTTGAGTTATTCAGATGAAACTAGAAAGTGTGACGATCAGCTCTGGTCGTCTTCTCGACACAAAAAGAACAGACTCACCCATGTTTTGAAGTTCAATCCCAATCATAGCATTTGTAACATCTGTGAGAGATTTTACAACAAAGTTATCCACAGTCACTTTGAATGATCTCACTTTATTATGTATTTTAAAGTGTACCATTTTCTCTTTGGCCTATTTCTTCATACAAACACTCTTCATCTAGAAAACAGAACAACATTTTACAAATTTAAACCAGTTCACTTCTTTATTTGCATCATGAATGTCATGAGGTGAGTGAATATACTTCTGAGAGAACAGATCCTGACGTTATGCTAATGCTATTGTGCTAAAAGTAATGTAGAGAATGTTCACTGCTGCATCACTGAGCTTTGCTGCCATCTGCTGTTCATTTCTGGGTCTCAGTGCTGAGTTATGTTTTCTACTCTGATTAACACAGTAATACCTAAAGTTGCTCCTATTTAGATTCAGAAAACTTTATTTATCCCCAAGGAACATTTCTGTTTTTACAGTTACAGGTCGCAGCAGAACAAGATAACATCATTCACAACAACTGACAAGATGCTTGAACAGGACAGAGGCTCTTCAGTAATTTGGACCAGAATCCAAAGACGTAAATGCAAAAGAGAACAGGGACAGGTGCAATAAATAAATAAAGAGCAGATCACTGTAGGATAAAAAATAAAGACACTGTGTACTGCTGCTCATTCCAGCATTTACAGGCTAAAGCTTTAGGAATAAAAATAATTTTCCTATCTAATTGTTCTCCGGCTGGGAGCAAGATAGCGCCACCCAGAGGCAAGAAGGAGAATCTCGGCTTTAGGATGTGATCAGGTTGGTTTAAAATGCTTCTGGCTTTCTGAAGCACCTGCTCCACAGAGATTGTAAGTCAGGCAGTTGCACAGAAATCTTATTTTACAACAGGTTGTAAAATAATTGATTTTAACAACAAGGGGTGCATGTGGCAGAGTGGTTAGCACTCCTGCCTCACAGCAAGAAGGTTGTGAGTTCAAAACCCGGCCGACTCTAACATTCTTGGCCGACTCCAGTCTTTCTGTGAGGAGTCTGCATGTCCTCCATGTGTTACTGTGGGTTCTCTCTGGGTACTCCAGCTTCCTCCCACCATCCAAAGAAATGCATGTACAGGTTAATTGGCAACTCTAAAGGTTCCTTAGTGAATGAATGTGATCCCCTACCTAATGTGACCCCTAACGAGACTAAGCGGTAGAAAATGAAAAAGGTTTTAACAATTCTAGACCGGCTGTGTTTGTCCTTCACTGAAAACTCATTAAACTAACAGATAAAAGAAAAAGTTCAGGGGCTCTCAATAAATGAACAATAAAAAATAAGAAAATATTTTCTTGTGGTTTTTGGCCAACACCATCAGTGTTTTTGTCAAACTTGAGCTTCGAGTCAAAATCTGTTCCCAAGTTCTTATATGTGTCTATGATTTCCACATTGTCTCTCTTTATAACACTGACTTTAAGGTTTGAATGTGTTTTTCTAAATTCAAGTATGTTTGTGCTACATTTAGATCCAGGAGGTTATCCTCACACCATGTTACAAAGTCAGGGAGTGCTCTGCCGTGTCCTGGGACAGAGGCCTGTAGCAGAGACAGCAGGACTGTATCATCAGAGCTTTCCTGCTCCTACAGGTGTCTGTGTTCATGAAAAATAGAAGCCAAGACAAACACAACCCTGTGGAGAACCAGTGCTAGAGGTGACACTATCAGAGAACTGGCCATTCACAAAAACCTGTTGAATTCTGTTAAAAACTTAAAAGCAACAGTAAAAACTGATGAGGGATGTTAAAATAATAGAAAAAACATTCAATTAAAATGTAAATAATCTCATTAAAGCTGAAAAAACTTCTCCAGGTGAGAGAGATTAGTCATCAATAAAACCGAGAAGAATTTCAACAGATGTTAGTTTTATAGGGCTGGATTCTCTTTGTTGTTTTGGCCTTTTTGATTTAGGAAGGGGAATGATAGTGAATGTTTTCCACATTTTGGGAAATGTCCACTGTCCAGACTCATTTGGAAATGTCTTGTGAGCACCTCACTGAGCTGTTCAGAGCCTATATCTACTCTGTCCATTAAAGGCAACAATAAGTGAGGTCTTTCTGTCTCTTTCAGAAACCTTGAGTTGTTCAAGTAAATCTAGAAAGTGTGACAATAAGCTCTGGTCGTCTTCTCGACACAAAAAGAAGAGACTCACCCATGTTTTGAAGTTCAATCCCAATCATAGCATTTGTAACATCTGTGAGAGATTTTACAACAAAGTTATCCACAGTCACTTTGAATGATCTCACTTTATTATGTATTTTAAAGTCTACCATTTTCTCTTTGGCCTGCCTCTTCAGACACACACTCTTCATCTAGAAAACAGAACAAACATGGCATTGTATAAGGTTTACAAATATAAACCAGTTTACTTCTTTATTTGTGTCATTAATGTTGGTGAGTGAATATACTCTCACAGAAATGATTCATGGCAGAGTTAGTTTTTATGCATTTACATCTATTTGATTTTATTTAAAAACTCATATTTTTAAAATCTATACATTAAAAGTAAATAAACTCTAAAAGATTTAATCAATTATACAATTTATTTAATGCAATTAGTTAATAAATACTAACATTGTTTGAATAATTAGAGTTATAAAACAAACAAGATTCTGTTATTTAAAGTTTATTTTGATTGGTTTTCATTAAAGTTATGAAAAAAATCCATTTGGGAAACAGGAAATGACGTCACTTTCGCTGGACACTTTTTTATTTATTTTTTCTTTTTTTCTTTCGCTGGACACAAGCCCTCGTGATATTGTGGGAATCCGTCACACACATGTTAGTAAGTATTCCGAAAACATCCTTTGTTGTATTGCTCCTGTTCTAATTATGCATTTTATTTTGCATCGAATGTATATAATATTAATCCATTTATGATAAGTTTTATGCAGTTTGTGATTTTTTTAAACTGTTTTACGTAGTTTTACCGGAGAATACAGAGGCCCGCGTTAGCATCATAACTTTAGCTAGCATCATAATTTTAGCTAGCTTGGTCAAACAACTTTAAAATGCATCAAATTAACCCATTGCTGTCGGTTTTTATGTAGTCAAGAATTGTCACTGTAATATGTAAGCTAATGTTTGCTCTTTTACGGCTAGTTAGATTACAGAATTGAATGTTTGACACCACTTATCATTTCATTCTCTCATTCTTTTTTCCAGAAACGTAACTCTTATGGTATTTTCTCGGTTTTCCTCTCGCCGTGTTCACACCACGTGGCAACATAGATTTTTGTAAGTATAAGTTAAAAGATGTACACGTTAAAATGTAGAACATATATTAAATGAAGTTGTAATTAATGTTCAGTCCATGTAATGTAAAATAGATTTTCAATATAACACTGAAATGTTTAGAGTAAACATTAAAATGTGAATTATTTAATTTACAATATAAAATGATAATTATGCCTACAATGTTTTATATAAGACTAGGTTGAAAATGTGGGGTTTTTCCAGGTATTATTTTACATTATACAATTGAACAAGAGCTTTCTTATACGTTTGGAGCATCATTAATGTTGTTAAACCCTAACAAAAAACTAAAGTGAAAATGCAGCTAAGTTCACAAAGAACCTAATAGAGTTGTTTCTGTGTTTGTCTTCATTCACAGGTGCTGTGTGAATGTGGCTTTGCAAATTGTGTGAAAGTGTGAGGCGAGATTGTGTGATGAGCTGTCTGAGCATCTACCTCAATGAAGACCTGGACACACTTGTTAAAGAATATGTGGTATGTATCGGAATAGTGTGTCGGTAATTATTTCCATCTAGATAATATTGGGTGTTCATGAGAATGGAATGGACATGAGGACACATTGACCACCAGTATTTCAACATTGAGTCCATTGGGTTGTTTTGAATAAAAAAATCATGCAAGGTAAATGGTGGTAGAGCTGTCACTCTGAGGGAATTAAATCCGCTTGGTCCAGAGGAACCTGAAGATGAAATTGTCCGGGTTCTGGCACCCACATGCCCCTTCTCCGCCAGAAACAACAATCCTCACCTAAACAACAAGGTGAGGACACAGGCATTTCCTAGTGCTTATGAACCAGCAATTTTTACTGCATTGATATGATTTTTGGAAATGTTTAGTAAGAAATGCCTTGTATCACCAGGATGCATGTTCTGGACTGTCTGCTTACGAACTTGAGAACATCGCACAGAAGGAAGCCTTGTTGTCGTCTCTGAAGATATGGCAAGTATGTGGACATTTTAGTAAAGGACTAATCAGCTGTTTTCCATTTCACTTGCCCTCTCCCTACCTCAGTCTCCACCCTACTCTCCTCTTAGTCTCTTTTTCTCTCCTTCCTGCTCTTTCACTGTTGTCCCCCACTGTACTGTCGTTCTCTCCTTCTCATTTCTTTCTCTTGTATTCACTTGTTATCTTACATAAAGTTACAATTACAACCATGATTTTTTTTTTTTGCTGATGGATAAGTTCACCCAAAAATGAAAAGTTTGTCGTCAATTACTCACCTTCGTGTTGTTCCAAACCCGTATCCCCTCCATTCATCTTCGCAGAAATATGCGACAGCAGCGTGCACGTCAGCAGTGTTGCAACCTTAGCGACTTTGTCGCTATATTTAGCGAGTTTTCAGACCCCTCTAGCAACAAATTTTCAAAAAAGCGAGTAGCGACAAATCTAGCGACTTTTTCTGGAGTTATTGGAGACTTTTGGAGACTTTCTGAAGTGAAAGCACACATCGTTCTTACTCTAATCAATGAGCAGCGGGTGGGCCCCACCCCCATCCCAAAGCACTCATAGTCGGCCCAGTCCTCGCACAGCAGCCCCTCCCAGCTGCAGTCAGAGCAGGAGTTGTTCACCCCTAGTGATGAGCCGTTCATGAACGATTCGTTCTTTTTGAACGAGTCTTTAATATGGCTCGGGAACAACTAGTCATCTCAGAGAGCGAGTCGTTCATTTTTGTGTAGACCCGCGCATGCGCATTCCGCCACATCTCATACAGGAAACAGAAAGGAGATGCAGACAACGAGACCAACCCCCTGGAATGGTGGAAGATCAATTCAGCAATATACCCCAGAGTGAGCCTCCTGGCAAAACGTTACCTGTGTATTCCTGCCACCAGCTCACTCTCAGAGTGTGCTTTTAGCACAGGTGGTAATATAGTGTCCTGCCACAGGGCAGCTTTAAAGCCAGACACTGTGGACAGACTAGTGTTTCTGGTAAAAAACCTGTAAAAGTTTACAAATTGTGTGCACTAGCTAAAAGTTGAATATTTTTGTTTACATTTTGCAAATTTTATCTACCTCTTAAAGCCAGACACAGTGGACAGACTAGTGTTTCTGGCAAAAAACCTGTAAAAGTTTTACAAATTGTGTGCACTAGCTAGTTGTTGTATATTTTTTACGTTTTGCACATTTAAAATACCTCTTAAATCCAGACACTTTTTACAGACCAGTCTTCCTGGCAAAAAAAGAATAAAAAAAAATACAACTGAAAGTTTTACAAATTGTGTGCATTTGCTAGAAGTTGTATATTTTTATGTTTATATTTTGCACATTTAATGTACCTCTTAACGCCAGACACTGTTTACAGTTAGTCTTCTGGTTGGAAAAAAACTGTAATGTTTACAATAGTATTATGTTTACATTTTGGAAATGTGTAATTTTTTTTTTTAGTAAACTATACTTTTAAAGTGTAATTTAATGAACCCTCTCATTTTGTGGCTTCAGTCATTCAGGCATACTATTTTTAAGCTGGAAGCATTAACAACTTGTATCGAAATCGTTCAATATGGATATTTTATTTCGAGATCACATTTTTGCCATATCGCCCAGCCCTAGGCTTGATGGACATTTACATTTATTCATTTGGTGACGCTTTTATCCAAAGTGACTTACAAGTATTATCCAGTGGCCAATTATCACTGTAGAGCAAATGGGGGTATGGTGCCTTGCTCAAGGACACTTCAGTCATTGTCTGCTGGCACTGCGATTCGAACCCACAACCTTCTGCTTACAAGTCCAACACTCTAACCACCAGACCACGACTGACAGACTACACTCATCCTGACTTGATTGTCAGATTATAAATTGTTACCTTGGCAGAAAGGTGCACAGCATTCATGACAAGCGTCTCCATTTTTAGTTACTTTTTTGAACTGCATTTTTTTGTGGCAGGTCAACGGCTTTATTGGAAGAAAAATCTCTGCAGTCTCCCCGGAAATCCCTCCGTTCTAAAGCACAAAAACTTACCCCAAGTGGAGGGTTGACCCATAATCAAGTGACAACAAGAATACTTGGATAATTTTCAGATATTATATTGTTGTTACATTAATAGGAAATTGCACAACTGGAGATAAAAATGCATTGTGTTGTTAACATTATCCACAGGCTTGTGACTTTTTTCCAGGCTTTTAGGGGGTGATCAGATCTTAAGGTCATTATCCTGAACTTGCATCCATTCCATTCTTGTGTGTGTGTGTGTGTGTGTGTGTGTGTGTGTTATTATATTTTAAGTGTGTGTGTTATTATATTTTAAGTGTGTGTGTTATTATATTTTAAGTGTGTGTGTTATTATATTTTAAGTGTGTGTTTATACATTCCAGGACATTGAATCCAGAGAGGAAGAAATGGCAGGAAAGACTATGGGCATCTACAAAGTACAATCAGAGGATCATGGTCAAGGTGATGGACACTTCACTGATGTCTGTGTTGTGCTGGAAGGTGTGGAGGTTCTCCACAACCTGCAGATTGTCACTCATGCATTTATTATGTTATATGGCCTGATCTACGCGCTCAATTTGAGCTACCCTAAAAGCCTGAAGTGTACATTTGAGGTGTACCAGAAAATCCTGATGGACCTGGACTTAATCAAGCTTTCCCCGAAAGTACGGACACTGAAACTGAAATTGCTCCAGTGATTTGGCTGGCAATAATGAACTTATACAGCCCCTACCCATTTTTTTTGGGGTGTCCAAGCAGTCATGTGATGTTCGAGTGCGGCTGTGTAAGTGGGTTCATGGATGGTTTCCTAAATGTTGGCTGATGTTAACTTGGCTCAATCCAGAGTTTTGTATCAAAGAAAAATATAAATAAATCTGGAATTTTCAAGTTGGTCTAATTCTATTTTTTTTTATAAGATGGGGAAACAATTGCATAAATGGGATGCATTGTTTAATTTGGTTTAGTATATAAGCATAAATTAAACATGATTCAAATAAATGTTATTTAACTTTTTTAATTATCCTGATTTAGTTCTCTTAATTATTATGCAATTTATACAATAAACTTTATGTATTTTAAATAAATAAACTTTTTATTATTAATTTAGAATAATTATACTTTACATAAATTAATTACATAAACCTGAGGATTATGCATTTAAAATAAATAGGTTTTATTATCCTAATGAAAATAAGTCGTATAAAGTTTAGTTGGTAGATTTGTGTTAAAATTATGAAAAAAATATAAATGGGAATTTGTCATGTAATAAAATTACATAAATCTTAAATTTTGGGTGAAATATTTCTGTGACAGAAGAGACGTTGACATAGTCTTGAGTCTCACCGTCGCTGATCATGTGACCTGCAGCAGAGCTCTGATTGGTTTTCTGAGTCCTAGGAGTCATTAAACATGGATCAATACAAGAAAGAAGACGTGATGTATGATTATAATGTTACAAACAGGACTGAACCAACCTGATGGAGCATGACTCTGTGAAGAAGAAAGAAAATAAAAGCTCACAAATATATTACAGACTGAACAAAATATGAAGAAGTGAAATATTTGTTTTATTTAGTCTCACCTTTTGCAAAGTGAAGCAGAACCAGCAGCAGCACAATTATTACCACTGTTCCACAAACGTGTCGCGCAATAAACATCACATGATTTGGAGAACTTTTTTCATTGGACACAGCTGTAATAAATGTAAGTCTGTTAGCATCAGGTTTATCATAAAACATCAGAGTTTGTGTTTTTGACCAGTTACTGTCCATAGCACTGGATCATTCCTGGACAATTGAAACCACCAAAACAAATAAAAGTCTGAGGTGTTGTATCTTTATAAAGCAGTGTCTCATCCAATGTTTTACCATTAGACTGTAAATATTAATATTACTCACATTTGACTGAGATCCAACTCTCTGGAGAAGTCCAAATCCGTGGAGATCTTTGGCCTTGTTCTTGTCCCTCACATTTATAAAAACCCTCGTCAGACTTGGACACTGCAGAGATGAACTCAGTTTGGGTTCCATTTTGGATTAGTTTTCCATTTTTATAGAAAAGGACAGAAGAAAGAGCAGTAGATGTGTTCAGTTTACAGCCGAGAGAAACAGGTCGTCCCTCAGTCACAGGATGAACAGGACTCACAAGGACAACATCACCTGTGAAAAGTCACACTTGTACTATTACATTATCACAGCAATAAAAATAATATGATGGGTGTATTAATCTATTATATGAAAAATTAAATGAAAAAACCTACTGTGAAAAGTGATGTTGAGGGCATTGCTCAGTTCTCCTGATCCAGACTCACACCAAAACACTGCATTAGTTTTCTCTTTTGGGGAAAAGTCACATTTAGATTGATCTGTCCAGTAGGAACTACATTGTTGTAAGAAAAGGCCGTTCTGAGAAAAGCCTTTCAGTCTCCACTCTCCATTAGTGGAGCTGGATTCACAGCTCAGTGAGACTTTGTCAGACGTGAAGTGCTGTGATCTGTCAGGACTCACTGTGAGAGACACTGGGGACTCAACATCTGCAAAACAACAATGAGCATAAATAATGAAAAATGAAAATAACATGAACACTTACAGTTTCTAAATATCTCTGAATGATGAGCAATGAATAAAAACCCTACCTTTAGTCCAGACAAACTTGGGCTGACTGTATTCAGAGTAAAACAGTGGACGTCCTCGTCCTGCTCTACACACAAACCCTGCTGTGTTGGTCTGGTGGTGAATGGTGAAGGAGTCCTGTTCAGTCCCATTACTGTGACCTGGGAGCAGCTCATATCTGTAAGAGTCTGATGAATGAGGAACAGCCTTGTACCAGTAAAAGGTCCATCCTGCAGACGGCTCTTTAACACCACAGCTCAGAGAGACAGAGACTCCAGGAGTCAGCCATGACGGAGACACAGACAGGACAGGCTGGAGTTTACCTGTTTGAACAGTCATTAGATTTAATTTGCCATATTACATAAAGGATTTTACAATTTGTTCATATTGAACATAAACTTGTCCAGACTCACCCAGTACTTCCAGTGTGGTCTCTCTGCTCCACAGTGTTGTGAGATCTGGAGCTCTTTCTCCTCTACATCTGTAGTGTCCACTGTCAGACTCAGTAACTCTGTAGATTGTATATTCTCTTGTTGTTTGATGTTGGACTGAACCGGTCCTGCTCCACTGATACGTCCACTCAGTGTTTCCTCTGTCCTCAATCTCACATCTGAGAGTGAGACTGTCTCCAGAAAAGATCTCAGACCAGTTTGCATTCAGACTCACTGTGGGTACTGTCAACATCAAATGTAATATTTAACATAATATAATTTCATATTATACCATCTCAAATTCCCATAACGTCCTCCAGACCAGCATCAAGGCTATTATCAGTGATAAGACACTGAGGGCCTACGCTTTTCCAGGGCTTTCTGTCAAAATAAACCACTTCTCAAGCTGAGGCTCTGGATCAATAGCTCCAGTCAGAAGTCACGGATTGGAAGAGAATAACAGATAGATTGTCTAAACAGACAAATCTGATTCAAATCCCCTTCAAACAGAGAATGTCAGGTCCTGCTCAAACAGACTCTAAACTTGCATTGTTCAGTGAAATAATAACTTCATAAAACCTTGATTTTATGTTTTTAACTGAAACATGGTTAGACAGCAAGACTGGAAATGCAGTCCTTCTTGAATCCACTCCATCTAATTTTACATTTGTGTCCAAAATACAGGAAAACAAAAAGGGAGGTGGTGTAGTACATTTCTAGAGAAAGAACAGTACTTTTACTTCGCTACATTCTGTGTTTTTATTTTAAAAGTCTCGCGAAATCGCAAGAGGTGGCTACGTGTGGCTAGCATCACCGGCTTATAGCGTGTTTAGTTGGAAGATGATGGCCAAAGCAGAGGAAGATCTGTGCGAGCTACAAATCACCCGTGGCCTCAAGTTAAGTCTATGTTTTCTTTCAAAGATGTAAAAAATTGTTTTGTAATGCGATGAATGCTGTGTGCACCAAAACAAACGGACATCTTAACTTACAGGAATCACAGCTCCAACTTAAAAAAAACGTGTAGCGGTAAGTGTCACAATGATGCCTATAATTGAACACTAATGATGGTAATTTAGTAACTATGGGCACTTTTCCCTAATGGTAATACTATTTCACTCACTGTCCATTTGTTTTTCCTGATATGTGCTCTTGTGCAATTACAAATCATGTGAACCTTCCAAACAACACAATGTTCACATCTGAACATTTTATATCCTTTTTTCACGAAACTAAACAAACTGACTAGCCTAATGTGACGTCTTGCATTTATTCACAAATCCATGCCTAGCGCACCCTTCATTTCCACTGTTTAATCATTAAACATGGTTAAAGTTGATTTGAAAACATATATAGGTGTCGTCTGAAATATTACAATTAGCATTTTTTATCAAATGTTATGGTCAGTAATTACACTTTAATGACAAAAGTGAATTTAATGAACCTGGAGCTTGATACAGTTTTTTTTATTTTTTGCAACTTAACTCTAATATATACTGCACACACACACAAATATATAATATATAAGAAATAAAATATTGTTTCTTATTAAGTGCCTGTGAATACATAATTACCAATTAATTGGGAATTCAAGTGATAATGTAAATAACAATAAAACCATATGTAACCTAATATGTATATTTTTTTTTATTACAAATGTATTATAAATGTACCCATCACAGGACTGAGAGAGACTGCTTCACTTCAACCTAGTTTAAACAAATTTAAAACAGAACAATGAGACTTTTAAGAGAGGTGTTTGAAAGCTCAACAGGTAGACTGAAAGAGTTTTCACTTTTTAATCAGATCAAAAGTAACTAGTAACTAAGTACTTGAGTATTTTTTTATTGAATACTTTCTTACTCTTACTCGAGTAACTATTTTGATTGTTACTTTTACTTTAGTAAATATTTCCATAAGTACTTGTACTTTTACTTGAGTACAGATTTTTGCTACTCCACCCACTTTTGGTTGACACAGAAGAGCCAAACCCTGATGGAGCTGAGTCTGCAGTCCACCTCCATCTCAAAGAGAAAGGGGTAGCCCTTTAAGTACAGCAATGTCAGGATTTTGGACAGAGAGGCCAGAAGGTTTAAGGGAGGGGTGAAGGGAATTATTTTAGTTTATATGGAAAAAGCTCTCATTGAACAGAGGAGGAGGCCTCCGTTATCACCTGCAGCTGTTTACAACAGTGTTCTGAAACCTACATCAAAACAGTTTCACTCTAGAAGGACAACTAAAAAGGTCAAGAAGAAATAAAACATTTATTACCATCTATTTCCTTTAATCCTTAAAAGTAATCACTAGGTTAATCAACTCACCTGACTCGCGCACTCTCTTTAAAACCTTTTCTGCCCTCCTTTGTCCGCCTGCTCCCCCACCTTCATCGGATTTAACAGCTGATGATTTCGTGTCTTTCTTTATAAAGAAAACGACCGCCATCAGCAGTCAGTTCTCTGCACCACCACCTGTCGAGCTCATTCAGACCCCTGATATGCGTTTGCTCACTTCCTTCTCTCCTCTAACTGAAGCAGATGTTTCCAAGGTCATTAGTTCTAACCACCCTACTACCTGCCCGCTGGATCCCATCCCCACACATCTCCTTCAGGCCATCTCTGCATCTGTCGTGCCTGCTCTCACCCACATCATCAACTCATCTCTTTCCACTGGGTCCTTCCCCACAGCTTTCAAAGAGGCCCGCATCACACCACTACTGAAGAAACCCACTCTTAACCCTACTCTGCTGGAAAACTACAGACCGGTTTCCCTCCTTCCCTTCATTGCCAAACCTCTGGAGCGAGTTGTGTTTACTCAGCTCTCATCCTTTCTCACACGGAACAACCTCCTGGACCAGAACCAGTCTGGGTTCAAGAGCGGTCATTCCACCGAAACTGCCCTGCTCTCAGTCATCGAAGCTCTGAGACTGGAAAAAGCAACATTCAAGTCATCTGTACTCATCTTACTGGATCTGTCTGGTGCTTTTGACACTGTTAATCATCACATCCTCCTGTCTTCTCTCAGGGCGATGGGTGTCTCTGGAATGGCGTTGCAATGGTTCAAGTCTTACCTCTCGGATAGGTCATTCAGAGTATCCTGGAGAAACGAGGTCTCTGAGTCCCAACATCTCAATACAGGGGTGCCACAGGGCTCAGTGCTTGGACCGCTACTCTTTTCCATATACATGACATCCCTTGGCTTTGTCATCCAGAAGCATGGCTTTTCCTATCACTGCTATGCAGATGACACTCAACTCCACCTGTCATTTCAACCTGACGATCCGACGGTCTCTGCTCACGTCTCGGCATGTCTGAGTGACATCTCACTTTGGATGAAGGACCATCACCTGCAGCTGAACCTTGCAAAAACAGAACTGCTTGTGATTCCGGCCAATCCAAAGACCCACCACAACCTCTCCATTCAACTAGGCCCATCAACCATTACACCGTCCAGCACTGCCAGAAATCTGGGAGTGGTAATTGATGATCAGCTAAACTTCACAAGTCATGTCGCCAGCACCACCCGGTCCTGTAGATTCATCCTCTACAACATTAGGAAAATTAGACCTTTCCTATCAGAGCACTCTACGCAAATTCTAGTCCAGGCTCTTGTCTTGTCCAAACTGGATTATTGCAAGCTCTACTGGCTGGACTCCCTGTCTGCACAACCAAACCTCTGCAGCTGATCCAGAATGCAGCGGCAAGAGTGGTCTTTAATGAACCAAAGAGAGCGCACGTAACTCCTCTATTCATTAGGTTACACTGGCTCCCGGTTGACACCCGCATCAAGTTCAAAGCTATGCTCTTGGCCTACAAGACCACCACTGGTTCTGCACCCTCATATCTTCACTCACTAATACAGACCTACGTTCCTACCAGATCCCTGCGCTCTGCAAATGAACAACGTCTGGTGGCACCGTCCCAAAAAGGTAACAAAATCACTCTCACGCACCTTCTCTGGCTTTATTCCACATTGGTGGAATGATCTACCTGCTGCTACAAGATCAGCAGATTCTGTAGCCATCTTTAAAAAACGCCTGAAAACACATCTCTTCCGTCAACACCTGACTGACAAACACTGAGTTCTACTTCCTTTCTATCGATTCCTTTCTTAAAAAAAAAAAAAAAAAAAAAAAAATATTCTCTTATTCTTAGCATTGTATACTGCGCTGGGTTTTGTGCACTTATGCTTTTTGTACCTTGTGTTGTTAAAATTGCTTCTATTGTTATCCTCACTTGTAAGTCGCTTTGGCGTCTGCTAAATGACTAAATGTAAATGTAATAAATAGATTTGTCTCTGTATTAAATATATTTAATGGGGTAAACATTGGTTTGAAGGGTTCTGTTTTACAGTTTACAATATTAGTATTTTAGTGCTACATGTGTTCACTTCTACTGCTAACTGCTGACTTACATGTGATGCATATAGTTTAATGATTATTTAAAGTGTTGTATATGATATTTATTTGATCCTAAACAGGTGTTGCATGATGTGTGACAAAAGTGTGAAAGTGCAGACAAGTCAGAGGAAGATGCACTGAAAAAAAGTTATATCTTCATCAAATCAACCTTCTTCTTCCTCTGTGTGAGCTGTAGATGTTATCACCTGCAGCTTTTTACAACAGTGTTCTGAAACCTACATCAAAACAGTTTCACTCTAGAAGGACAATAACTCCTGAAGGAAACAGTGACACTAACGACTCACCTGAGCCTTATCGACTCTCACATCAGGAGTCACACTGTCCTAACGACTATGAGACCAGAACAGCCTGGTCCAATCAGAGTTAGTTTCAGGTCAAAGCCCTCCCTCTAGAGATAAAGCTCAGCTCTGTATCAGTTGAACTCAGAATTGGAAAAGAGATAAAATGTCTCTTCAGCTTAAAAACAAAGTACAGATGCCTTTGCTGTGATGTGTGGATGCAAAATCATTGTCTGAGACTGATCATCTTTGGGAACAGAAACAAAGAGAAAGTGTCAGCAGTCATCTCGAGTCTCTTTCTCTAAAAAACAGGTTAGAAATCTAGGGATCATCATCTGCAATTTATCACCTTAAAAACTTTTCCAAAGTCAATGGGATAATGTCTAAAGCAGACTTAGAGAGACTTATCCATGCTTTTATCTCCAGCAGGTTAGATTACTGTAATGGCCTGCTCACTGGTCTCTCAAAACGAGGGTTAAGACAGCTGCAGCTTATTCAGGGCGCTGCTGCTCGGGTTCTAACCAAAACCAAGAAGTACAACTGTCATAGTAATTGTATATTGTATTATAAACTGCTCCAGTTTATATGCTTATCCACATACACTTATGACTTAATGTCTTCAGCTGTATCTATTGGTGCCAGGCTAATCCAAACAAGACAAAGACATCACTTTGCACTACATCTAATCATTGTTCAGGGACACTCTGTCCTGTACACTTAGTGACATGTACACATAAACTTATGTTTATGTGTACATGTACACATGTACACATCTATGACTGACACATCAGCTCAATACACGTCCATCCACGACCTGGAGCTGAGAGCGTAATGTACAATGTGTGGTAAACATGTTAAGTAAATCACCATGTATCATTGTTGCATGTTGTCAGATTTGTTTCATTCTTGCAAGAATTAAACCGGTCTTCCATTTCTAAATTTACCCTGTACGGTCTCCGTCGTCTCGTTTGTGATCCGAACCTAATAATTATTTTAACAACAACCACAACAGTCCAGTTTTAAAATCTCTGCACTGGCTTCCTGTTGCTCAGAGAATCTTAATGGTTTAGCACCAGAATATATTTCTGACATGCTAGTTCCTTCTGAACCTTCTGGGACTCTGAGAACATCTGGGACAGGCCTTCTGCTCGTGCCCAGAGTTAGAACTAAACCTGGTGAAGCAGCGTTTAAGTTTCATGCAGCAAAAATCTGGAACAGCCTCAACTTTAACAAGGTTCAAGAAGAGGTTAAAACATTCCTCTTTAGCTCCGCCTACATTCAGTAAAAACAGTGTCTTTAATGAATATTTTATTTTTTTATTCTGTATTTTACTTATGTTTCTTTTTCTAAATCTTGTCTGTGTTTTTTAAATGTGTCTTTTATTTCTGTAAAACAGAAACATTACAGAAATATTTGTTTTGGAAAACAAATTACCTTGCCATAATATTTAGTAATTCAGTTTAATGAACAACAAACACATAGAACAGCAGTGAAAAAAAAAAAAAAAAATAAGAAAAAAAGTATTATATACACTAACTGATTAAAGCTGCTTGGTTGCAATAAATTAATATTTCTAAAGAAATAGCTTAAAACAAAACTCCCTCATTTTGTTCCAAGAATAGGCACAGCTTATTTGAACTGTTTACTTTTTAACTTTTATTTTTATTTCAGATCTAGCTTTAAAAACATAAGTGTACTCACCAGTTTTTAAAACAGTGACAGTGTTACTTTCAGATGTGTCAATATATTCATCCCATCCTCTGCAGGAGTAGACACCTCCATCTGAGACACTGACACGAGCTCCCCTCTGAGAGTCAGAGACTGAGTTTAGTCTGAACCAATCATAAGTTCCTTTAAAGCCCTCGACTTCACAGCTCAGAGTCACACTGCTCTGTTCTGGGATGGTCTCACTGGATGTTTTCAGATGGACTCTGCGTGTCTTTGCTGAGGAGAGAACAATATTAGAAAAACACAGTCAGTGAACCACAAAAATAAATGTAGACTTCTGCAGACTGGAAATGTTTTTTTTTATATGCTGCTGTAAAAATGTCTTAAACCTCTCAGAAACATGTCAAAGGTTTGATGTGTTTAAAATACTGACCTGTTACCTTCAGTTCTTTCTTTGTGGACTGTGTTCCCTCTTTGGTCCCACACCAGTAAAAACCCTGATCTGATGTTGACACTGAATATATTGTCAGTTCAAGTTTATTACTTGTCCGCCTTAACTCATAATTTGTGTCATTTTGCAAAAGTGATTGATTCTTGTAAAAGTACAAATATCTCTGACCAGTTTGAACACAACGCAGAATCACTACGTCTCTGAGATACAAAGACTGTTCAGGACCCTGTTCAGGACATGGTCACCTGTGTAAACAAAAGTAAAGTAAAAAATAAGAAAATACCATAAAGTACAAACCAAATGCACTCAAAACAAATTTACAAATCAGAAAAATTATCAAAACTAAAAACACAATGTAAATTCAGACAAACCGGAAAAGGTAGGTATCGTTTGTGGACAGAACTCTTACTGCTGATTGGACTGCCGTCACTCTGGTTTCTCTTAATTGTTGTGTTTTTAGTTTTGTCTTAATTTTTCTGATATGTTATTTTGATTTTTGCTTTGTTATTTGTTTGCTCTTTACAACCACTGTATAATACAAAGAAAAAAAAAGACAAATACAAAAAGAAACATGGCAGAGTTAAAGGTATAGGTTTATGTTTTGTTTCAACATCATTACATTTATCAACACCAGATGGCAGTGTAGAGCGAGAGTGTATTTCCTCAAAGCACCAACACAGTTTGGCCCAGAACTCTGAATTATAATTGACTGTAGTGTTGACAGTTTCTCAAGTCTTCATGTCAAAGATGTAAAAGTAAGCCCTGTGTTTTAAGAACAGACTAAAGACAACTGTGGATAAGTGCTACACAAGTCCTCACAAGTCCATCCAGTGCAACAAGGAGATTAAACAAAACACAACCAGTGACATTTTTTGGGGGCAAAGAATCCATCTAACATTATAATAGTTTTCAAAAATACTCCTACAGATGTAAACATGAAAACAGAATCATCTTAATGACAACTGCATAAGTAACACTGTACGTTACATGGCCTAATATAAAACAACACAGCTTGAAGAATATGTAATTCCACTTCTTTATGAACGTTTTGTAACGTTAGACCATATATATGATAAATTAAAGCTGAATCTGAACTAAATAAAGATTAAACAGGAGAGTTATTTACCTTTGGTGTGTTTGCAGAGAACGGCATTGAAGACTGAAATAAGAATTATAAAAGAGTTTATGTCGACAAAGGCCTGACAAAAGTTTAGATGTTAACCTGTTTAAAGTCAAAGTGTTGTAAACTCACAGATGAGCCCCAGAGTCCAGACCAGAGAGGGTCCCATCCTCACATCCAACGCTCGTCACTCTGCCTCTGACAAACTCCAGCTCATTACAGACTTACATCTACAGCTCACACAGAGGAAGAGGAAGGTAGATTTAATGAAGATAGATCTAACTCTGATTCTGACGGATCTGCACTTCCTTTTCCTGCATAAGTACCTCCCACAACCACTACCCAGTAAAACCACAGCTACTTTCACACATTTATCTCTAGTCTAAACACTATAGCCTATTGTCTAACCCTGTAGCACTAAAATATAGTAAACAGATAAATACAAACAATTTGCTCAAGATAACTCTGAAAAATAAACTTGTTGAACCAAAATAAAAAATACAAAAAAATAAGGTTACATAAAAGATTACTGTAAGGATTAGAGCTAATAAATGTTTTATTTTCTCTAGAAACTAAAAGGACACTAAAACAAACATGAACATCTGTCTAACTACAAGACATAAAAGACAAAATGTTCACTTGCACTGATGATATCTGACTAGAATTAATCAGATAAGCATTAAGCTATCATTGGCATATTTATATTTCAGTTTGGAAAAATATACAATGCTTTTATGGTTAATACAGTTCCCAAATGACCGTGAGTAAGGTCAATATTATAGGTCATAGCACCACCAAGTGGACGATTGCTGACAGTGCAGACAAGTAGATAAAAAATAACATTAACAGTATGTAATATAAATGAATAATCAACTAAAATTGTTGATTGTTATCATCAGCAGTTGCCTGCACCTGGTACGAGGGTTAGAACTGTAGAAAGAGATTTATGCTCAGTTAATTATTATATTATGTATATTTTCTAAAGTAAAAGTGTAAAAAGGCTCATTCCCTTTTTACCAGGTTTATCGACGCTGACAGTTTGTGCATCTTCCCTTGTCTTTGTAAAGTCCGAGTCACGTAGAAACCATTCATAAGTCCATCTTTCCGAGCCGTCACTGAGCAGGTCAGATCTACACGTCCTACAGATATGATGTCTGTCGTTACTGTCAGACTGGCCTTGGGTCTGTCCTCTGTTGAGTTTAGAAATAACATTGCAGGAGAAAACCGAGGCCAGGTTTAAATCTAAAGCTGGACTTTCATCCATAACCTAGTGTTTCTTACCTCTAGACAAAAAAACACAGTCAGACTAAAGTTATCCAGCACACTGACCTACGCAGACACGAGGAGAACATGTTAACTCCAAGTGTCAATTTCAAATCTGCTTCAGTCTTGATAGACGTTCCAACTCTGGGACGGTTTGTAATGAATTTATATGTAGTTGTAACTGTACTTTAATTTATATTATGAATGCTGTGTATTGTTGTAGCATTTATTTCTTTCACACCCAGTAACAAAATTTCCTTCCAAATATATGTTTTTCTGACACCTTCTCCTTCTTCCACCCAATCATCAAAATTACCAAAGTTCTCCAGGTCCCTCTGCTGCTGTTGGGGGAGAGTGGAGTCTGGGACAGACACAGCAAAAAGAAAATTGGAATTGATTTACATTACATTAGATTACATTACATTAGGTATTAGAGATGTGTCAATGCAATGCCAGGTTTAAACCTGACACATCTAAAAAAGAACAAAGCAGGGTTTCAATAGAAAATGGCTAAACCAAAAACAAATCAACTCAAAATAACATAAATGACCCAATAATGAAAATAAAACCCCTCAGACTGAAGAAAAGTCTAAACAGTGAAATATAATGTGAATAATAACTTACATCTACAGCACACACACTCAGAGGAACAAGAAGTTACATTTGGTGAAGATACGCCTAACTTTTTTTTAGTTCATCTTCCTCTGATTCTGACTGCTCTGAACTTCTCAGTCAATGGAGTTTTATGTCTAAATAAAGTATAATGAACTAAACTCATTCATTTATTCATCTTCTTCTTTGCCGACACTGACAGACAACCATTCACTCTCACATTCATTCTCTAGGTACATTCACCAACACATGCTTGTGTTTGGGCTGGACCCTGAGAAGAACCCACAGTGTCACTGGGAGCACATACAGAGCCCTAACAGAAAGGATTTAACCCATGACCTTTTTGTTTTGAGTAATAACCTCTCTGCCACCAAGACAAAGGGCAGTGTGGTCTTTACAATAAGAAGAACCTTATAGTTTATAAATAGGTTATTGATATCTGATAAACAATAGACAATTATTACATGCATATAACTCACACAAATGCTGATGGAGGGCAAAGACACTTGTTAAAGGTTAAAGGGTAAAAGTGAGTGTGGGCTCTAGGTCACTCTTTCTATAAACATAAAAAAATATAATAATACTCATGTGTTCTTACTTCTATTGATTCATGTTTAATGACTCATAGGATGTTTTTTTTTAAGTTGCTTAAAGTACACACACTTCAATTAAGTCTCATATTTCTGCATTATTCACACATTGGACCAGGATGCTCATTTCAGTGTGAGGACATGAAAAATACGATGCAGGAAATTAAACATTGAATATAAGTGTCTCTGCAGGAGAGAGAAGAGACAAAGAAGAAGAGATGGAGGCTACATCAAGTTCAGTCAATGAATTCAAAGTAGTTCCAAATTCTGCCGCTAGGGGTCGTCTTAATTCTTATTAAAGGAACAAAACTGTGAGTGGGACTAAATAATATTCTCCTGTTTTTATTATTTATTTATTTTTTCTTCTGTTTTTTTGGAAGAACAGGGTCATCAAGGATCTTCATTAAATCTTTCCAAATGTTGCATCACTATTGCTTCAGTAACATATTTTATATTTCTATTTGATATTTTATGCATTGTTGTAGCCTTTTGTGTTGTCTTCTTTGGTTATTGTTAATGATGAAAACATGACAATAACTGTTTAGAAGTTCTTGCTTCTATTCAAGTGGGTTTGTCCACAGTTTCCATGTTGGTCCCACCTGTGTTCACCCATTTGGACTTTGAGCAGGTTCAGAAGTGAGCCTGAAGTAAACCAGAATTATGTCATTTGATCAGAGACTGAGTGACATCAACAGTGTGAAGGAATACAACATGAAGATGGGACCCTCTCACTTTGACACTTAGTCAAAGTGAGAGGGTCCCAAACTCTTTTTGTCTTTTTAAAACTGTTTTACAATTTTTATTTCAGGGTTCAACGCCCTCCTCTGCAACAGACCAAAGGTAATGAACTGTAATGTTTGATTATTGTATGAATCCTTATCCTATAGATATATACTTTTACAAGGATGGAATTCTTTTACAAAAGGACACAGACCATAATTTACAACAAACATCTGTCGAGGCACTGGAAATGAACTCAGTGTCAACATCAGATGAGGCTCAGTCAAATGAAAGTAAGAGTTTAACAAATACAAAATCAAGTTTAAATACCTCCTGAGAAGAAATATGTGTTTGTCAATCAGTGTTAATTTTGTATATGATCCAAAACTAGACCTTTAATTAATATCTTTAACTCTCTTAATAAACTGTCTATAGTGACCCTCAACTGGAGGAAACTGAACACAATTTGGAGAAAAGCAGATAAAACACTTATCTAATCTATAGCTGTGCCTTTATTCTTGGAAATAACTGGCACTAAATGTCCTTCCTGTAAAGAACTAGATGTGTTTAATACCTTTTAATACCTTTTAATACCTTTACCTTTATCATGCTTGTCTATAATTTTCTTTCTATTCTCCTGCGACACCTCTTTCCTTCGCCACTGGTCTATGTTGAGTGTGGTACACACCATGTCACCAGACAACACAGTGACTACCTGAAGCCCTATAAATAGGCCCACTGACTGATTACAAGATGGTACACACCTGTGATGCTCATTAGTGCACACACCTTGAATTAACATGTCCATTTGGTCACATTATTTACAGTCTTTTCTAGGGGTACCATCAATTTTGTCTAGGCCTGTTCCATGAGTTTATTTTTTAAAGTAATTCCATTGAAGAATGGTTGAAAAGCAATGTCTGACTTTCATTGGTTAACATTAATATCATTTTTATTTATTTTTACTTTTGTCAGAATAAAGTGTTTTCTGTGACCATTGTGAGTTTTTCTTTCATTGACCGAAGGGTACCAACAATTTTGTCCACGTGTGTATGTCTTTGGGCATGGGACACGCAGTCTGTGACAACCATTGTTCTTTGCACAGTGTCATTTGTTCTCTCTGTCTCTTACCCTGTTTTCTGTCAAATCTACACTGACGATGTGATAAAATAAAAAGGGTGTTTATATAAAAAAACTTCTCAGAGGTGTGCATATAGAAATATTTTACTTAAAAAGGAAAACCATACACAGTCACAAAGCCCAACACATCAACTGAACTTGAGCAAATATTCGTCAAAACATAAACACAACATGACAAAAAACATGACATGTCACTTCTTTTTTCAAACCAATAAGTGACAGAGTGTTTAAGTGTTGTTTTTAACACTGCTCTGTTCACAGCTCAACTCAGACAGCTGCATGTGTCAGAACAACGCAGCAGAATTAACATAAACATTAGATTTGACACAAACACATGCTTTAGTTTTTGGATTTCTGTCATCGTCTGACACTAATTTGACATGATCAGCAAAAATAACACACTGCAATGCACATACTTTTATACACAATGGATTAGCTTCAAGAACATTAGTTAGACCCAAGTTATAGACCTGAGTACAAAAAAAAAATACTCGGGCACAAAAGAGATTAGAAGTTAAACATGAGCGTGACGTGGAGCACTACATAACACGAGTATGCAGCTGCCTCAAAAACAAACGCCCAAACAAGCCGACAAGAGCTCCTCTCTCTAACATCACAACAACACGCCCGTTTGAGCTTGTGTCGATTGATTTCCTGCATCTGGGAAAGTGTAAGGGCGGATATGAATATATCCTGGTCGTTATGGATCATTTCAGTCGATTTGCTCAAGCGTACGCCTGCAGAGACAAATCAGCAAAAACAGCCGCTGAGAAGCTTTATGGGGATTTCATGTTGAAGTTTGGCTTTCCCACAAGACTCCATGATCATGATCAGGGTAGGGAGTTTCAAAACAAACTGTTTGCCAAGCTTGAGGAATACAGTGGCGTGAAAGGGTCCAGGACAACACCATATCACCCTCAGGGGAATGGCCAAGTGGAGAGGTTTCATAGGACGCTCCTGGGCATGCTGCGGTGTCTTCCGGAAAGGGCAAAAGAAGACTGGAAAGCCTCTCTTGCAAAAGTGGTGCATGCTTACAACTGCACCTGCAGTGAAGCCACAGGCTATGCACCGTACTTTCTCCTTTTTGGCCGCAACCCCAGACTCCCCATCGATTTGATGTTTGGACTCACTGAAAAGGACCAAAGTGCGTCTCGTAGAGAGTATGCAGAGAAGTGGAGAGCCCGAATGGATGATGCTTATTGGCTTGCTACTGAAACAGCTGAGATAGAAAGTAAACGTGGGAAAGTGCGGTATGACAAGAAAACATATAGAGCAGATTTGTATCCTGGATCCAGAGTCTTGGTGAGAAACCTAAATGAAAAAGTTGGTAAATTGAGAGCGTTTTGGGAAGATCAAGTATATGTGGTGACACAAAGAAAACATGAAGTCAGTCCTGTATATGAAATACAGCCAGAGAGTGGAAAGGGACGAACTAGAGTCATTCACAGAAACCTTCTGCTTCCCTGTGACTTCCTGCCTGCGGAGAAAGTCAACTTGCCGGCACAAAAACAAAAGAAAAGAAGTAACAAACAGGCACACAAACAGCAACATGCAGAAGAATACAGCTCAGATGACGAGGATCAATGGAGAGACATCACAAGATTACAACTAGAGGACAGGATACCAGGGGAACACTATGAGCAGGTCGAAGAGACCGCTATAGACAATGAAGAGGTCGAAAAACACTCAAGTGCTGAAGATAAGCCACAGAGAGACCAACAGGAGGTGGACGTTGAAGGCCAAGACAAAGACAATGACACACAAAACAATGGAGAAGACTATCAATCGCTGACGTCTGCGGGCAGTGATGAAGAAGTTCCTGGTCCATCTTCTGGGCAGCAGAAAAAGTATCCTTTAAGAAAACCAAAGCCAATGTTTACTTACCATAGGTTGGGACAGCCCAGTATGTCATAGACCTAGGTGCCTAATTGAACTACTAAGTAATTTATTCAGGTTCATAAAAAAGTTTCATTTAAAGTTCCAGCTTTACATTGTTACATTTATATACATAGCCTTAATCTTCCGTTGAATTTATACATTTGAATACTGGTGACCTGACATGTTATTATAATAGGTAGTTAGTACTATGTTAGGAAACCGTACTCGGAGACGGTGCAGATACCCCTGGCTCGTGAGGGAAGAAGCAGTGGACAGTTATAGTGCACGATAACAGTCACTGCGCACATATGACACCAACGGGAGATACATGTCATATGGTCTTCTTGAAGAAGTTATGCACCTCATGGACTCTGTGAAATTCTGACTCCTACCTAGCTTTAACTTTGAACTGTGTAACGCATGAGAATAACAGGAACTGATAATGTCAGAATATCGGGACGCCATTTAATTTTGGAGGGGAGAGTGTGGGAAGAGCAAATAGGGCACCCCCCAAATTTATTTTATTTCATATTATTATTTTAGTTAAAAAGACAAAAACACTGTAGAATTTGAGATTTGCATTAGTGTAGTTCCTATGCTATATCACAAGGGGGAGCCCCATTATCAATGTAACCAGTGCGTCTGCTCAAAGTAGAAACGGTAGGCCTACTGCTACTGCAAAGCAGAGAGCATGGCAGACTCGCACAGTGAGAAATGTTTTCTCTTGTTAAAAGTAAAATGCTAAAGTGAAATAAATCAAACTAAAGCAACACTTTGAGCCTCATCATTTAAGTGTGCAACAATAGTGTGGTCTTTTCTCATTTCTCTCCAAACTGTAGCTGATGATTGTGTTTATGAATCAATCACAGGCTCAAGAAACAACGATGGTACTGTACAGAGTAGAACTACAAACACCTTTAAAACCTCAAAATACAAGACTGTTAAAAATGTTTTTTGGTTTGTTTGTTTGTTTGTTTGTTAGTTTCAGATGATGGGCAGGACCAGGACTATAAAAATGTCACATCTCATATTTTATCATAAAAGACAAGAAAGAAGGTAAGTAAGTACAAACACAAGTCTTTTTATTTACTTTTTACACCAAGAATAAACTTTAGCACTACAGACTAGGAAGTAAAAACTAATTTAAACAGCACAATAGTTTAATTTAAGTATTAATCCAAGGTTAATAAAAGGTCTGAGATGAAATAGTTGTCAATAATAGAGAAAGGAGCTGTACATTTATTCTTCCTGTCTTTCCACAGATCTGTAAGAAGAGACGTGAGAAGCAAGAAAAACAATTTAAACATTGTTAAGTTCAACTAACACTTATATTGTTCAAGCCTGGATCTTCATTTATTGAGTCTAATTTTCAGCACTGTCACCAAGCGTCCACTTGGTGGAGCCACTGGTTTAAGTGGAAGTGTGGTCAGAGTCAGTTTTGGTTTTGAGTTTATAACATCAACTGTAAATATAAATACACGGCTGCATTGGTCTGAAACATGAAGCCGTCTTTTGTCATATTTTTGCTTAAGTTCAGTTAATTTTACATTTTATCCAAGGCCTGGTCTAAATGTTCTTTGTGACTGTGACATTGTGTTTTGATGATAATGTGTTTCCTACTGTGGAAGATATTGTCGCTCTTATTAAATGTATTTTTTTTAAATTTAGTTTAGTCATGAGGGAACTATATTATGACATTATTAATGTGTAAAGATCTTTACATTGTATTACACTGATATTTTCTTGCCACATTTTACAGTATATGTTTTTTATTTTTAATAAAATATTCCTATGAGCACCTCTGATATGTGTTTTTTGTATAAACTCCATTTTCAGTTTTGTTTTGTTCAGTGTAGATCTGACAGGAAACTGGGTGAGTGGAAAGTTGACATTAGACAAAGGACCTGAGCCTGAGTAATACTTTAGAATATAGTGTGTTAATCTGTTTCCATTGTTTTATCAAATGCTTGAGCTCATAATGCAAATATAATAAACCTAAAATTATAATATAAGTTAATCCATTTACCTATGGCAGGGGTCGGCAACCTTTTGGAGCCAAAGAGCCCCAGAACCACCAGCCATGTCTAAAGTCCCTTAATGGTGGAGGGGCAAGTATTTTTAAAACCTTAGAAACAAAGCAGAAATCTGGAAACGTCTGATAACTTTCTATGTCTAAAATATTAAATGTATTCAGGATATAACAATGATAAAAATCGTTGTTTTTTTTTTAAAGAGACTTGGTGGGTTTTAAAATGATCTCTGTTGCTGCTGTTAATTAAACTGAAAAGTGTCAGACCGACACAGCAACAACCATGAACATTAGATTTGACACAAACAGATGCTTTAGTTTGTGGATTTAAGTCATTGTCTGAAATACTGACACCTGCAAAATAACACACTGCAATGTACTTTATTACACATTGGATTTTCTCTTTGAGCTTCATGATGATGAGTTATAACCAAGTTATAGGCCTTTGTCCAAAAAATATATAGTAAAACACAAAGAAGGTAAAGAACTTAAAAGTTAAACATGAATACATTTATCTTGTATTGTACTAATTAAAGAAAACATTTGTACAATGAATATAAATGTATGATTTTTAAGTGTGTGTTTGTGAGACGGGTTCAAAGTGACACAATGTGATGTTGTTGATAATGATGCTTTAAAGGGGCACTGTGACTTTTAGCTCCTTTAAAATCCTTTAAAGGTTAGACATGAGATCAGTAGAAGGATGTCTCACAGACACAGTCCCCTCAGCTGGACACAAACCTCAAATGTAACGTCTCGGGTTACTTGACTGTAACCCTGTTCCCTTAAAAAGCGGGAACGAGATGCTGCGTAGCATTACGCTATGGGGAACATTCTTTGTGTGACCGGTTGTGAAGCACGTGTGTCAAACACGCCAAGAATTGGCTTATAATACCTCTGTTGGTGACGCAGCTCATCAGCGGCAGCTGTGTGATTGCGCGCACCTGAACAGAGGGTATAATAACACATGGCGGGGCGTCCTCAGGTCAACTTTGTCTGAAGCGCCCGGACACGCCCAGTGCGGCATTGCAGCGCAGCATCTCGTTCCGCTTTTAAGGAACAGGGTTACAGTCAAGTAACCCGAGGCGTTCCCTGTCAAAAGCTACACTCGATGCTGCGTGGCATTACGCTATGGGGAACGAGAATACCAACGCCGCCACTGTAAGTGTCTGGACCCTCGGGTTGTGAAGTGTGCACAAACACAAAAGAGGTCTCAAACACAATTTTGGGATGATGACTCAAGGACATGCAAGCCCTGAGTAGCATGAACATCCAAGCTATAGAATCTGATGAATGTGTGCGGGAGGACCAGCCTGCCGCATCACAAACTTGCTGCAGAGGGTCACCTTTTGCTAGAGCTGTTGAAGCTGCAACCCCTCTAGCAGAATGAGCCCTCACACCAATGGGCGAAGTTTGACCGCGCACGTCATTGGCCAGGGCAATGGCATCCTTCACCCAACGTGATATAGTTTGTCTGGTAGCTGCAACCCCAGCTTGCAGCCCCGTAGCATATAAACAGCTGTTTGGACTTACGCCACTGGCTAGTGCGGTGGACATAAGTCTGGAGGGCACGTACTGGACACAGTAAGTGAAGTCTCTCCTGCTCGGTGTTATAAATGGCGGAGGACAGAAGGCTTCAAGAATGACCGGATTTAAGGTCGAGAATGGAACTTTTGGAAGATAGTTAGGGTGAGGATGCAAAATGGCTTTGACCAGCCCAGGAGCAAAGTCTAGGCAGGAGGCGAAACTGACCGAGCCTGCAATCTCCAACCCTCTTGAGTGGTAATGGCCAGCCAGAAGAACCATCTTTAGAGTCAGAAACTTGACAGGCTGACTCAGTGGTTCAAAAGGAGTGCTTACTAAGCCCTCCAGCACTATAGCTAGGTCCCAGGAAGGACTCTAGCTCTAGTTTGGGGTCTCAACCCGCAATCAGGGCGTGGCAAGCCGAAATGGCGGCCACGAAAACCCTGAGTGTGCTAGGATTAGTGCCCGAGGACAGTTTGTCCTGCAGAAACTCCAGCACTGAAACAATCTGGCAGTGGACTGGGTCTGCATGATGTGTAGCACACCAGGCATCAAAGACACGCCATCTGCAGGCATAGGCTCTCCTTGTAGAGGAGACCTAGCGCTCAGAATAGTCTCTACAACAGGGGCTGGGAGCCCGACATCTCTTAAGTGGTCCCCTCAGGGGCCAGGCGTAAAGGTTCCAGAGCTCGGGCCGGGGATGAAACACTGTCCCCTTTGCCTGAGAAAGGAGATCCCTCCTGGTCGGAATCGCCCATGGCGAGCCGTCGAGGAGAGATATTAGGTCTGAGAACCACACTCTGGTTGGCCAACGGGGCGCTACTAGTAAGAGGCGCCACCCGCGTTGACGGACCTTCGCCAGGACTCCCGGGAGCAGAGCCACCGGGGGAAATGCATAAAGGCGCAGTCTGGGCCACACATGGGCCATTGCATCCAGACCCAGGGGAGCTGGAGGAGTCAGAGAGGAGTAGAGGGGACATTGTGCTGTCTGCTGTGAAGCAAAGAGGTCCACCTCTGCTTCGTAAAATCTTTCCCAGATTTGGCTCACTACCTCGGGGTGGAGTTTCCACTCCCCATGTGTCACAGCCTGTCTGGACAATAAATCTGCTCCACATTCATGCGCCCGGGGATATAAATCGCCCTGAGGACAGGAACTTGTCCTGAGCCCAAAGCAGCACCTGCTGCGCTAGCTTGTTCAAGCGGCACGACGCAGTCCGCCCTGACGATTTATGTAAGAGACCACCGCTGTGCTGTCTACTTGTACTAGGACATGGTAGCCCCTTAGCTGCTGGAGGAAGTATTTCAGGGCCAGAAATACAGCCTTCATCTCGTGGCAATTGATGTGCCATGCGAGAAGATGGCCTCTCCATATCCCTTGGGCTGGGCGGCCATCTAAGACCGCGCCCCAGCCCGTGAGGATGCATCTGTCGTTAGCATCATGCGCGACAACATGGACCTAGGGTGGGACCCAAAGTGAGAAACTGGGGTCTGAACCACATAGATAGGGTACGAAGCCCTCGGCGCGTAACCCTTATTTGCTTCAGGGGGTTGGCCCTTGGATGAAACCCCCTGGCTCTGAGCCACAGCTGAAACGGTCTCATGTGCAGAAGGCCCAAAGGAATTACCGTGGATGCAGATGCCATGAGACCCAATATTCTTTGAAAGAAGTGCACAGTCACTTCCTGGCCTAGCCTGATAGCTTTCAGGGTAGTTAGAATGGACCCGACACGTGCAGGAGACAGATGTGCCTGCATCTCGGTTGAGTCCCAAACAACCCCTAGATATGTTGTCCTCTGAGCGGCCGAGAGAACGCTCTTCTCGGCGTTGAGTCTCAAGCCTAGAGAGTCGAGATGAGCTGGGGCGGCGTCCGATGTCGAGCACTAGCTCCTGAGACTGAGCTAATATCAGCCAGTCGTCTATGTAATTCAAAATGCGGATGCCCTGGAGTCGCAAAGGAGCCAAGGATGCATTCATGCATTTTGTATATGTCGGGTGACAAGGCCAGGCCGAGCGGAAGAACCCGATGCTGAGTAGCGCCGCTCCCGGCGAACCTCAGGAACTTTCTGTGCTGTGGCAGGATTTCTATGTGAAAATCTGGCGTCCTTTAGATCGATGGTGACAAACCAGTCGCTTAATCGGATCTGGGACACAATCATTTTATTGTGAGCATTTTGAATTTTAATGCTTTGAGGTAGCGGTTTAACCCGCGAAGGTCTAAAATCGGGCGCAGCCCCGATCTTTTTGGAACTAGAAAATACCGGCTGTAAAACCCGGATTGTCTGTCTGGTGGGGAACACGTTCTATGGCCCCTTTGTCCAGCAGAACCTGCAGTTCCTGTGTCAATACATGGGCTCGTTCGGTTTCACGGAAGTGGAGACCACGCCGTTAAGCGGAGGGCGATTGGCGAACTGAAGTCTGTAGCCTTTGACCACAGTCCTTATTACCCACGGGAGATATTTGGCAGGAGCATCCATGCTGCCAGTTTCTCCGAAAGGGGCAGTAGTTTTGGCACGTCGGTTTTTGGGGGGGGATGTAAGACACCCGCCGTCCTGAACCAAGGCAGGAGACGGCCGGACACTTACAATTGCGCTGGAGACTGCTGCTGCTCCCGAACGCCAGTGGCGGCGGAGAAAAAACAGCAGACTCCTGAGGGTGTCGACATGGAGTCTTTAGACTCTCTTGGATTTTGTTGCCCCACCCGGTGGGCACGCCCGACCATGGGCGCGCCAATTTCAGGGCCTCTGCTTCTTGGCGGAGATAACATTCCGCAGGTCCGTTCTCTTTTGAGCAGCGCGAGAATCCGCTCCCCAGTCCTTACGAGGGGGCACGATTCGCACACTCTCCTTCTGGGCAGCCGCTTTTCTCTGGAAGGGGCTGGACCTGGCGGGACAGGGTGGCGGCGGTCCCGGCTGCTGAGCACGGCGAGGAAGGAACCTCACAAACACCTCCTCGTAGCGTTTAGCCTCGCGAACTTAGTGGCGGCACGGAGTCCACCACGTTGCCAAAAAGACCGGAAGGCGAGATGGGTGCATCCAGGAGGAAGCGCGGTCCTTCTCTTTGATGCCCGTGAGGTTAAGCCACAGATGTCTTTCCGTCGACAAAGCAGACATGGGCGCCCAATAGCGCGGGCCGTCTGCTTAGTTGCACTGAGAGAGAGGTCTGTGGCGCGGCGTAACTCAGAAAGCGCGTCCTCGTCCACAGAACCCCTGTGCTCAAATCTTTGAGCAGCTCAGCCTGGTATGCCTGCAAAACCGCCATGGTGTGCAGTGCTGCACCAGCCTGACCCGCCACCTGGAAAGCCTTCCCCACCAGTGATGGCGTGAACCGGCATGGCTTGTTGGGGAGTGTAGGCTTTCTTAGGGAGCGATGTCGGGGAGAGATAGCCCGCGGGCGTCTCTTCCACCTGGGGCATCGACCCATAGCCCGCACCTGTGCGCCCACGATAGTCGAATAAATCGGCGTCGAAGGCACAAAAACACGGGACGAATAGGGCTTATTCCATGGCGTGCCAGCTCCTCATGGAGGTCCCGAAGAAGGAGAGACCGCCGCTGTGATCCCTCCCCCTGGCCACCTGACAGAAACCTGTCATCCAGTTCAGAGTATTAAATACTCTAAACTGAATACTGAGTGGCCTCAGGAGCAGGGCAACCCAAAATAATTTAGGGGTGCCCTGCCCCCAGGCCACCAACACCCAGCCTCGCCACTGCTCCTGTAACCACCCGAGCAGCTCCTCAAAGCGCCGCGTCAGAGGGAAGAGCACCCGAGGCTGCGGCGCCCCAGAAGCCAGGGATGAGGCTTCATCGGCGTGCTCATGGGAATCGCCGGAGCGCGCCCGCCCGAGCACAGAGCCGGCCTCATCTGGTGAGAGCGCGAGGGACATAGGATCTGATCCCTGCGCCTCAGCCAGATCAACACTCAAAACAAAATTCATGCTGATCATCGTCAGCAATGTGCCTCTGGCACGGAGGAACACATTTCTTACTGAACCCAGCCATGATACTTTTGTATTTATTATTTTATATATTTTCGTACTGGCACAGAGAGTAGGTTTGCTCACACTTCACACAATGCGATCTGAAGACAAAGAAACCTGAGGACGCTCCCGCGTCATGTGTTATTATACCCTCTGTTCAGGTGCGCGCAATCACACAGCTACCGCTGATGAGCTGCGTCACCAACAGAGGTATTATAAGCCAATTCTTGGCGTGTTTGACACACGTGCTTCACAACCGGTCACACAAAGAATGTTCCCCATGCTACGCAGCATCAAGTGTAGCTTTTGACAGGGAACTCTAGACGTTATGTGAGTGTCACACTTTAAGGCTTTTGTTTTTCCCATGACTCAGAAACAGAAACATCAGTGCAGCACTGGATGAAAGATGCAAGGGTCTGTCAGGAGCTCAGAAACTCACAAACCTTTTATACACACACTGATTACAAACAAACAGATCACAGGTGAGGATGGTTACCTTTAGTAGCCATTCAAACCTGTTTGTGTCACTTGTTCATGTTATCAGGCCAAAATCACCAGGGTATGTAAACTTTTGATCAGGCTCATTTGGGTAGTTTCTGTTGTTGTTATGATTTAAAAAGAGTAAACACAATTCACCCAAACACTAACTATCAGTCAGTGGGTTTGTCATTAGAGGCAGGTTTTAAGCTGCTCACCCAATCAAAGGTTACAAACGTTGTATTCTGTGGTTCTGTTACGTTTGGGCAAGAACCAAATCTGCCCCATGTTGCCGCTGGCCTTGAGCAGAAATAGGTCAATACACTGGATCCTAGCAGAGTTGTATTTGTACAAAATACACTAAAGTGAACCTTCAGAAGAGATGTTCTTTTCTTCCAAACTTGCCGCTTGGATAGTCTCTACTTTTAAACAAACAACGTCTGTAAACATTGCGCCGCTGTCGTAACAACACAGTCTGTAGAGGGCGCTGTGCCCTGGCTTAAGGTTACATTACACAGTGCCTCTAAACAAGGTAATGGGAGCGAGATAAGTTTATCAAAGTGAGCTTTTAACATGAACGCTGAATCTTTGTACATCCATATAAACCCAGAGATGGAGTTTTTATCTGATCTCGGAGTAAAGTGGTTCCTCTGCGACTGAAGGAGATGATTTTGCTGCAAAGAAAGATAATTAGACACAACTGTTAAAATCACAAAAGCCAGACTTTATCACGTTAAAAAACAGACAGTTCATCCATGTTGACTTCTCCTACCTTTAGTTTTCCTCTTGGCTTTACCTTTTCTGTGGGGGTTTACCTGGGCATACAACACTTTTTTATCTAAAAGAAAAATGGAAAAATCAAATAAAGTGTTCATGTGTTGGACATGATGGTTATAGTTTAAGTTCTATCTTTCTGAAGTGGACTCAAAAAAGTGTCATGAATTAGTACTTAGTATTGTAAATGTATCAAAGGAAATACAAAAAAGAGACTCACTATTTATGTTTTTGAGCTCCAGCTCAGAATATGTGGCATTGTGTAAAAGAAATAGACACCTAATTGAATTCACAGTGTATTTGTTTCAGTGTTTTTTCTGACTGCTTCAGTGGAAAAGAAAAAGAAGTAAGTCGAAGAGTTAAATAGAAGTCATAGTGACACGTTCAATGTGAACAGACTCTTGTTCTTTTTCTGGATTTTGACATTAGAGAAAGTTTACAAGTTATAAGAAGCTGAGACTGACCATTAGGAGGAGAGGTGTAATCTCTGATGGTCATGTGATCTTCAGCAGAGCTCTTATTGGTTCTCGCAGACCTTAAGCACAAAACTGTAACAAAAAAAAAAAAGTGAATAACATTATTAAGGCATTTGTTTTAAAACAAATACAGTGTTTGTGTCTGATATAGTCTTACCTTTTGACTTTCTGCAGCGCCACAGAAGCAGCAGCAGAATTAATAATACTATTGCACAGATAAGTCCAATGATCAACATGACAGGAAATGAAGAGCTATGTTCCTTTGTCAGTGCTGCAAGAATTTTTCTCATGTTAATATTTAAAAGTGACATTGTAGTAAACCTTTAGATCAATAGTTTCTTGTAAATAAACCAAACTAAACAAATATAAAATACACACATTTGACTGAGATCCAACTCTCTGGAGAAGTCCAAATCCGTGGAGATCTTTGGCCTTGTTCTTGTCCCTCACATTTATAAAAACCCTCGTCAGACTTGGACACTGCAGAGATGTTGAACTCAGTTTGGGTTCCATTTTGGATTAGTTTTCCATTTTTATAGAAAAGGACAGAAGAAAGAGCAGTAGATGTGTTCAGTTTACAGCCGAGAGAAACAGGTCGTCCCTCAGTCACAGGATGAACAGGACTCACAAGGACAACATCACCTGTGAAAAGTCACACTTGTACTATTACATTATCACAGCAATAAAAATAATATGATGGGTGTATTAATCTATTATATGAAAAATTAAATGAAAAAACCTACTGTGAAAAGTGATGTTGAGGGCATTGCTCAGTTCTCCTGATCCAGACTCACACCAAAACACTGCATTAGTTTTCTCTTTTGGGGAAAAGTCACATTTAGGTTTATCTGTCCAGTAGGAACTACATTGTTGTAAGAAAAGGCCGTTCTGAGAAAGTCTCAGTCTCCACTCTCCATTAGTGGAGCTGGATTCACAGCTCAGTGAGACTTTGTCAGGCGTGAAGTGCTGTGATCTGTCAGGACTCACTGTGAGAGACACTGGGGACTCAACATCTGCAAAACAACAATGAGCATAAATAATAAATAATGAAAATAACATGAACACTTACAGTTTCTAAATATCTCAGAATGATGAGCAATGAATAAAAATCCTACCTTTAGTCCAGACAAACTTGGGCTGACTGTATTCAGAGTAAAACAGTGGACGTCCTCGTCCTGCTCTACACACAAACCCTGCTGTGTTGGTCTGGTGGTGAACGGTGAAGGAGTCCTGTTCAGTCCCATTACTGTGACCTGGGAGCAGCTCATATCTGTAAGAGTCTGATGAATGAGGAACAGCCTTGTACCAGTAAAAGGTCCATCCTGCAGACGGCTGTTTAACACCACAGCTCAGAGAGACAGAGACTCCAGGAGTCAGCCATGACGGAGACACAGACAGGACAGGCTGGAGTTTACCTGTTTGAACAGTCATTAGATTTCATTTGTCATATTGTGTTTTAAATTATCAGTGTAATAATGTAACTAATGAATAATGTGAGATGAAACCTACTGTTGGACACATGTAATGTAACCTGGCTGCTCCATTCAGTTGCTTTATGTTGGTCATGTCTCATTATTCCTCTGCAGCTGTATTTGCCACTGTTCCCTGAAGCAGCATCACTTATTATCATTACTTTATCTTCTTTATTAGAAATGCTCACACCAGATTTGTTCCATTCATACGTCCACTCAGTGTCTGCTCCGTGTATTTCACATCTGAGAGTGACCTGCTCTCCTGGGAATATCTCAGGCCACTTTGGCTCCAGAGACACAGCAGCTGTGTCAGAGACTGATCAGAATCAACACAGCTTTGAAGATATTAAAGACTGATATGTTTCTAGTGATGTTTACAGATGTTACAGACAAACTCACCAACATCATAAACTCTGAAGGACTGACTGTCCTCAGTGAAATAAAGTGGGTCTCCTCTTCCTGCTCTGCACCAGTACACTCCTCCCACTGAGACACTTATTTGTTGTTGATCAGAAGAACCTTTGAATAACTCTGTGTCGTCTCTGAACCAGTAATATTTCCAACCAGATGAAGCTGGAGTCACAGAGCAGCTCAGAGTCACTCTGACTCCAGACTGAACCTCTGTCTCACCAGTCACTGTGGTCTTTGGGTTTTCTGTCGATCAGATTATGAAACAAATAAGTGACTTTGACACAAGTGTGTTCCTTTTATTTACACTAAAGCAAACACAATCAATGAGCCTGAAAAAACAGAATAAAAATCTTTATTGTCTTATTGTCTAGAACAGATCAAAATAAACATTGACTCACTCAGTATGTTTAGTCTGAACTCTCTGCTCCACAGTGTTGTTAGATCTGGAGTTCTTTCTCCTCTACATCTGTAGTGTCCACTGTCAGACTCAGTAACTCTGGAGATTGTATATTCTCTTGTTGTTTGATGTAGGACTGAACCGGTCCTGCTCCACTGATACGTCCACTCAGTGTTTCCTCTGTCCTCAATCTCACATCTGAGAGTGAGACTGTCTCCAGAAAAGATCTCAGACCAGTTTGGAGACACTGTGGGAACTAATAAACACCAATATAGCAACCATTAATGTATTATTTAAAATAACAAAACATAATGTTTTAATATAAAACCATAATATGTATATACCTATCTATTTTAACTGTATTTATTTTCCTTTTTGGATTCATTTTCAGAATTTAATTTAAACAAAACAGTCTAAATAACAGCAGTTAAAGAAAAGATATGAAAAAGTATTATCTACATTAAGTGATTGATTTTAAATCTAATAAATTCATATTCTAAAGACATTATATAAAAAAAAAACAGTTATTTTTTATTTAGATCTAGTTTTAAAAACATAACTGTACTCACCAGTTTCTAAAACAGTGACAGTGTTACTTTCAGATGTGACTATATATCCATCCCATCCTCTGCAGGAGTAGACACCTCCATCTGAGACACTGACACGAGCTGAGTTTTCTTTCAGTCTTTCCAAATGAGAGTCAGAGTCTGATTTTAGTCTGAACCATTCATAAGTTCCTTTAAAGCCCTCGACTTCACAGCTCAGAGTCACACTGCTCTGTTCTGGGATGGTGTCACTGGAGGTTTTCAGATGGACTAAGCGTGTCTTTGCTAAAAAAAAAACAAAATAAGAAATGCTTGAAAATGATTACAGACATTAAAATACTAACTTTTACCCGTTAAGCTCGATGTCACATGTCACAAAAAAAAAAAAACAGAATAATACACTACACACCCCAAGCCTAATGTGGCAAAGCAGCACATTAAACGTATCAGCGGAGACTCAGCTACAAGCACGTCTAAGCCATTTACATCACTTATTCCAAATATAGACTAAACAGAAAGCAAACAAAAACAGATGGTGCCAAACTGTGCCAAACTGTTCCAAATGGACTCCGTCTGACCATTTCATATTAAAATCTTATTAGTTTTGGTTTGTTTTACATTAGAACAATTATATTTGCTGCAGGTAATGTTGACAGGTGTGGCTGTAATTTAAAATAGTGTTTGAGCTGCAACTGCCTTCATCTAAAGGGGATATTAATTCAAATATTTATTTTTTTTAGGCGGAAATGTTTTTGTGTTTATTTTGTTGTGTTCCATCTTGATTTATTCTGAAACAGTAACATGCTCATTGAAAAAAATTTCCTTCTGGAAAATATCACAAGTGCCCCCTTCATTTTGACACCAGAATTATTAAACTCTGAAGTACAGTTTACTGTAGTGTTGACTTTGATGTTGACTCAAGGGAAGGATTTGTTCGATGCCTGACAGTGGTCTTTGTCGCACACTGACCACAGCCAGTCGTTTTGGACGGAGCAGTTCACGCTGACGGTGTACGAGCCGACAGAGGAGTTGGAGGGCAGCTCTGTGAGGCTTAGAGCTGGTCCAGGAACAGCCTCTGATGCTCAACACATGAATTACTGAATGGACAAGTGTTTTGAGAAGATGAGCCCGCCCTCTACTGGATAACAGTGGGTATCAAGTTTTAGATGGACTTGAACAGGTTTTAGATGGATTTGAAGATCTCTCTGAAAAGTCTGTTTATAAAAAAAACTAATATATCATCACAAAATGTATTCAAATAACATCATAATGTGACAGACATGTTTTTTTTTATTGTGAGGCCTCTTGTACTTGTCATTTGTGTTCCTGTTTTTCAGGATGCTGGGAGGGTGTTGCCTCTTAAAACAATCACCTCCACCTGCAGACATGGACTAATAACGGCTGTGAACATGACTTTCCACTGCTGCCCAGGCCACTGGCTGACTCCAGGTTAGTTTAGTTGTTTATCTACACATCCTCACACCACCATCAGGACTGACTTACACAGTCACATTACATGTATTTAATGAATGTTAATGGAAAAGTTGCTACTTTGTGTGGTCTTCCTCTTTGTTGCTGCTCTTGAGCCAGAGTAGTAACAATAGTATAATACTGTATCATTTCAATCTATCTTTTTAATAAATATACCTGTAATCATTATATTTTGCAAAAACATTGTTGGAATTCAATACATTACAAAAACAAACAGTGTAAAGCACTACAAGAAAAGATTGAAAAAATAAAATAAAAAAGCATGATATATCCCAACTAATGGATACTGCTCAATTTTAGATTTAAGAAATTTATATTTGTAAAGACATTTATTTTTTTCCCAGGAATAGGACACAGTTTATTTTCTTAACTGTTCACTTTCAATTGTGACTTTATCAGATTCAGTTTTTCAAACCTAACTGTAACAAGTTTCTGAGACACTGACACGAGCTGAGTTTTCTTTTATTGTTTCCCTCTGAGAGACAGAGTCTGAGTTTAGTCTGATCCATTCATAAGTTCCTTTAAAGCCCTCGACTTCACATTTCAGAGTCACATTGCTCTGTTCTGGGATGGGGTTGTTGGATATTTTGTGTTTGTGTGTGTTTTTAAAAATACAGCAGAATTAATAATGCAAGAAAATGGTTTAATGTAGACTTTCAGCTCACTGGACATGGTGAAAGCAGTATTTTATGGTTCTTTTGTGAAAACAAAATGGCAGCTGAAAAATCTGTTGGTCCAACATGAGTAAAAAAATAAAAAAATAAAAATATTTTGACACTGAGTTGATTTTCAGTTGAAGTCTGGTTTAAGATGTTCGTTGTAACTGGTTGGTGAACCTTTGCCAAAATAATCTCTCTTTGTTAAAGTGAAGAGATCTGTGAACAGTTTGAAAACAACACTGGAGAACACACTCACATCAGAGCAGCTCCAGGAGATGCACGCTCACAAGATGCTGCGCGCTCACTGCCAGGGTGGAGCGGAGCTACAGGTGAAGCTGAAGCTAAGGTAGGAGATTAGATTAGATTAGATTAGATTCAACTTTATTGTCATTACACAAGTACAGGTACAAGGCAACGAAATGCAGTTAGCATCTAACCAGAAGTGCAATAAGCAGTAAGTACAGAATATACAAGGTCTATAATATGTACAATAACTATACAGATAAGTATTATGGACATAATTGACAGATTTTAAATACTATAAGCATGATATACAGGTAGGTGTACTATGAACATACTATACAGATGGATTATGTAAAAGTGTATGTACACTATCGGCAGAACTATGAACATATGAACATCATTTACACTAGTGCAATGGACAGTACAGTGCATAGAAAATATTACAGTGTGCAAATGGATGTAGTGGAAGTAATAACAAGTTTACTGTTTGTTTGTTGTAAATAATAGATAAATCATGTAAATAATAGATAAATGGTGAGATGGTGTGACACTGTTTATTTTGTTGTTTTATAGAAGGTTTTTTCTATTTCCAGTTTGACACAATCTTCTGTCTTTCAGTTTAATCATCTATAAGTCTAATCAGCAGAGTCTCACAGACTGCTGCTGTAAACCTTCTCATGTTGCTCTAAAATCAACATTAAAGCTACAGAGCGTATAGTAGTCAAAATATAATAACTACATAATCATTTCAGACCTATAGTAAATCATCATGCGGTACATCTTTTGTCTGGTTTGCTCTTTCCTCTGGGTCACAGTGAGAGAAAACCAATCACAGGAAATGATTTGAAAAGCAATATGTTGTTGAATCAATGAATCAAATGCCAGTAAATAAATTAAAATATGAGACTACATGCAAGAAGGTACTGTGCATTATTTTTTTCTTCATAAACAATATGTGCTCAACATGAAGCCAGACCCTCCCACATTGTTAAGGTCTTCTGTATGAAACATTTTGTCGTCCTAGTCAAAAACGATAACGGGCAAAGACAAGTGGATAAGTCGAGATTTGTGTACCAACATTGTTCTGAAATGTACCAGAGCTGCTGTTTAAACATTACATTCATCAACACCAGATGAAGGGACAGGGCAGTGTACATTCTCAAAGCACCAAACATGGCACAGAAGACTGCATTTACTGTAGTCTTTACCCTTTAACAAATAATAACTGTCCTTTTATATCAAAGACAATCTCCTCCTGTGTTTTAAGAACAGACTAAAGACAACTGTGGATAAGTGCTACACAAGTCCTCACAAGTCCATCCAGTGCAACAAGGAGATTAAACAAATATAACCTGAGTGTCTGTTGATATCTCTGTGATAAAGCACACTGACATTTTTGGCACAGAGTCAATTAAACAGTATAGTTTTTAAAGTATTCCAAAATTACAGCATAACTCATCAATACAGTCACTTTAAAGACACCAACATGTCACAGGAAACGAAATAAAGGTAACTCCTCCCTCTAGAGATATAAGCTCAGCTCTTTTACCAGTTGATCTCAGAAATGATAAAGCCTCTTGGAAACGTCTTCACCTTGAAAACTGAGTCCAGATGCTTTTACTTTAGCTTTTTTTTTTTTTTTCGATTAGCTTCAAAACATTTTTTAGGACCCAAGTTATAGGCCTATGTAATAATAAAACACCTTTAGAAATTACAAGTTTACCATAATTACATGCATTGTTTATATTAAAGACAACATTTTTGGAGTGAATATGAATGATATTTAAGTGTGTGTTTGTGAGAGACAGGTTCAAAGTGACACAATGTGATGCTGTGTAATTTTTCTTGTTGATAATGATGCCTTAAAGGGCCACTGCGTAACTTTTAGTAGCCCTAAATTATATCTTTTCAAAATCATTTAATGGTTCTTAGACCAATCAGTAAAATCATGTCTGTCTCACTGACACATGAGTCTTGACACTGGACAATTCCCCAAAATGTGGAAAACATCCACTATCATTACCCTTCCTAAATCAAAAATGCCAAAACAACAAAAGAGAATTCAGAACTATAGAACTAACTTCTGTTGTAATAAAAAAACTTTGAGATAATTATAAAAGAAATTATTCTCGGTTTTATTTCTCACCTGGAGAAACCAAAGTCCCAGGTCAGATTTTTATTTGCTGATTTTTCACCTTTAATAAGTTACAACCACACATTTTAATTGAACATCTTTCATCTTATTTCAATATCCCTCATCAGTTTTTACTGTTGCTTTTAAGTTTTTAACAGATTTCAACAGGTTTTTGAGAATGGCCAGTTCTCTGATAGTGTCACCTCTAGCACTGGTTCTCCACAGGGTTGTGTTTGTCTTGGCTTCTATTTCTCATGAACACAGACACCTGTAGGAGCAGGAAAGCTCTGATGATACAGTCCTGCTGTCTCTGCTACAGGCCTCTGTCACAGGACACGACAGAGCACTCCCTGACTTTGTAACATGGTGTGAGGATAACCTCCTGGATCTAAATGTGGCACAAACGTAAGAAATGATACTTGAATTTTGAGAGCTCAAGTTTTACAAAAATATTGATGGTGTTGCCCAAAAAGAACAAGACTATTGTATTGAATATATCTTTTGCACTTATGTCTTTGGATTCTGGTCCAAATTACTGAAGAGCCTCTGTCCTGTTCAATCATCTTGTCAGTTGTTGTGAATGATGTTTTGTTCTGCTGCGACCTGTAACTGTAAAAACAGAATTGACCATTGGGGATAAATAATGTTTTCTGAATATGAATCTAAATAGGAGCAACTTTGGAAAAGAAAGGGGTATACACAGGGAGCAGAGTGACCCAGGGCTGCAGTGTGCACCAATCTGATCTTGAACTTATTTTTGTTCAGTGTTGGCAGTAGCTCAGTGGGTAGAGCGGTCGTCTTTCAACCGAAAGGTAGGCGGTTCGATTCCCGCTCTCCCCACAGTTCATACTGTCGTTGTGTCCTTGGGCAAGACACTTAACCCACCTTGCCTCCAGTGACTGTAACACTGGTAATGTAATGTAATGTAAGTCACTTTGGATAAAAGCGTCTGCTAAATGAATAAATGTAAATGTAAATGAGAAGATATGGACTGTCAAATACATTTATTACATTTACATTTAGTCATTTAGCAGACGCTTTTATCCAAAGCGACTTACAAGTGAGGAAAAACAATGGAAGCAATTTTAACAACACAAGGTACAAAAAGCATAAGTGCACAAAAAACTAGTCAGTTTAAACCCAGCACAGTATACAAAGCTAAGGATAAGAGAATTTGAGGTGTAGAGGAGTTACGTGCACTCTCTTTGGTTCATTAAAGACCACTCTTGCCGCTGCATTCTGGATCAGCTGCAGAGGTTTGGTTGTGCAGGCAGGGAGTCCAGCCAGTAGAGCATTGCAATAATCCAGTTTGGACAAGACAAGAGCCAGGACTAGGATTTTCGTAGAGTGCTCTGATTGGAAAGGTCTAATTTTTCTAATGTTGTAGAGTATGAATCTACAGGACCGGGTTTAGCTGATCATCAATTACCACTCCCAGATTTCTGGCAGTGCTGGACGGTGTAATGGTTGATGGGCCTAGTTGAATGGAGAGGTTATGGCAGGTCCCTGGTTTGGCCGGAATCACAAGCAGTTCTGTTTTTGCAAGGTTCAGCTGCAGGTGATGGTTCTTCATCCAAAGTGAGATGTCACTCAGACATGCTGAGACGCGAGCAGAGAGTGTAAAATACACACGTATCATAGTATGCATTTGTGGCAGCACCAGTCGCACTGTGGCTTTAAGAGGCACTTAGCCAGGTCACCAATAAAAGCGATTTCTTACCCCTAGTGCGCGCTCTGCTCCTGTCACGCCACTCCCCTTTGCAACGCTTCCGGTGTCAGGTAAACAGGTAGAAGCCGGTGTGACGGATCAACTGGCGAAGCCGGTTATCTGGCGACATGCAGATGTTTTTTGTGGGCGTTCCTCTCTAGGATCCCACTTTTACAAACCAGGAAATATAGGTATTATTTCGTCTTAAATTACATTGATGTGATTCTTTTTACAGCGGACATGTCTATAATGATGTCTCTTTTAGTGTCGATGAGAAAGAACGAACGTAGACGGCTTTGATTCGAGAGCGGTTTGTGGATTTTAACTCGATGTAAACAGGACAGCGCTGTCACCAGTTGATCCAGACGATCTCCGTTTAACTTGCGTAACATGAGAAACAGCCTTTAAATCAAGAAATACTACAGAAGAAATACTACAGAAGGAACACTGGCGTGGACATGGTGCTTGTGCTGTGCAACTTCTTTAAAACCTTGTAACTGAGTTACCTGCAATAATCGCAATATAATCTGGTTCAGTCCAATGAGAATAAAACAGTTGAGGCTACTCTTACTGTTATTATGTGAGCTCTTGTCTCTGGTCAGCGCTGGACTCATAGTGGTAACTAAAGTTGTATTTAAAAAGTTGTTTGTCCCATGTCTCTATGACTGACTCTGCTTTATGTTGTATGTTTGTCTCATGTACTGGTGAGCTGAAGGAAACATTCCACTTTGGTAAAGCTCTATTCTATTTTGTTCATTACGTGCACTATAATTAAGCACAAACTTATATAAATAGATGACCTTAGAGAATAAATAAATAGTATAAAATGTAGCTTATGTCTCTCTCTGAAATAATAAAACATTCTTCTGCATAGTTTGTAAAACCCCATAATGATGATATTTGAATGTTTGCTTCTGTTATGTTTCTTCCCTTGACCTTTGACATTAGAGCCTTTGGTATTGTTCACTTGTGAGGTCTGTGGTGGATGTAAGAACGTCCACAGGCCTTAGACATTATGAGTTTACATTTGTTCTTTACAATGAACCTCAAGAAAAATACATTTATCCATCAGTTCTCTTTAAAAAGGCAACTCCACAACATTAAACTGGTTCTGACTGTTCACAGGACATTTATACATTTAATAGTGACACTTTTAAAGGCTGGAAACAGAAATGACTATAAAACCAATATTTATGACAATGTCAATATGAACCATATAAAAACCATTGTTATAAAAACTTTTCAAAAGGTTTATTGAAGAGAAATTACAACAGAAAACCTACATTACATGTATTTATTTGGTTTAACAAAGTAGACTGCATAACACCAATAAAAATAATCCCAGATTAGTCTGTGTGTGTCCAACAGCAGAATATTAAGGTTCACGTTGGTTCTCAGGACGTCTTATAAAAGTGTGGCTCCCAATCCTTCAGGACACTGTCAGGACACTGTCAGGACAGTAGATGTCAGAAGAAGTCCTGCTGTAGCAGCAAGTGACTATCACACTTTAAACCACTTGGGTCTTGTAGATGAGAGCAGTCATTTGATAGATGTAGTAGGCTACTTGGCCGAGACAAAGCACAGTGACAAACTGTAGAGAAAAACGGTTTCTATTTACGTAGAAAATGCGCTCTCCAAGAGTCATGCCGCTTGTTTTAAACACAACGTTTACTCCGCACACCCTTAAAAAAGCCAAACGACATGCAAACAATTCTACTTGAACATCTCTGTTTTTACTTTTAACCCATCACCAAGCTCACACAAAAGTCTAAAACAAGTTGAAATGTCACAGGTTAACTTGGGACTCAGCCACAAGACAAACTGACTTCAGTGCTCTGCTCTCTCCAACTACTGAGCGAAATTTAATAAACCTTTACCTTTGTGCCAAAAAGTACATTGTTCGATTACAAATCAGATTAACAGCGATAAGCAGTTTTGCATAATCACTATAACTATGTTACAGGTAGGCTACATGTGTTTTGAACAGGCATCGACACAGCCACCTTTCCCCAGTTAACCTGAGCCAGTTCAATTTGCACAAAAAGATTAAACTAGACAGTTGTCTAAAGCCCTGTTTGCGGTGAGGGGCTATCTTTTTTTTCTACCAAACATAGCTTTGTCACTGAGGTTCATAAACACTAGAATTTATACATAAAACAAAAAAACATTTAGTTCATCTGCATGTGCATTTTGTAAATGTCGATGCATTTCTTTCCTGTGTATCTCACACTTTAAAATGGAAACATAAATGCTGTCAAAACTAAACAATGCAATTACAAATGTAAAAAAAAAAAAAAGAAAAATTCCAGGAAATAAATTTGGCAGAATGTTTATTGCCAGATCAGTGAATATGATTTGTGTTTTGCAGATTGAATACAAAAATAAAAGAGTTACACATTTAAACATGTTTTAGTCATCTGTCAAACCTACAGTTAGACAAAGTAAGGTGCATTTACATAAAGTAGGCCATGTCCAGAAGAAAAGGCAAATGACAGGTAGAACAAAGAGTCAAATGTCAGATACAAAGGGCCAAGTGACAGTCAAAGTGTGCGTAGTCATTTGGAGGGGACATCCATGAACTTAATGGATTGTTGCCCAGAGGTGCAGCTGTTCGGGGAGGGTTAGCCCATTTAAGGCTGGCAACCAGCACAAATAAATTCCCCTTCTGTGGGGGTGCCCTACACAGGAAAGGTGCAACCATCCCTTACACATGGAACATTCAATCTGTAGAGAAGAAAAAAAAAAGATGGTTCCAAATGTAAGACTTTGCTGTGGGTTTTGAGATATCCCAAGTCCAAAATGAGAATTTACCTTATTCAGCCATTATGTTAGAATCTCACCCAGTCGTTTAATCACCCTGAATAATCCATTTTTCTTACCCATTTATCAACTGTTGCACCTGAGCTCAGAAGTCCACAGGCCCGGCAGAAATCAGACAGGTCATCTGGAACAGTAAAGGCGGTAAAAAAAAACAAAATGTTAGACAAACATGTACCTGATTCTCTGAGCAGGCAGGTTGCAATGTCCAGTCTCATCCTGGCAACCCCCTCCTCACTGACAGGGAGCTGGACATCATCCCCCTTTAGAATCAATTCTGCAAGCTAATACAGGAGAATCATGTTGAAAATTGTCTCACTGTGGGAGCTAATAACACAATTAAAGCAGTACCTTGCAAATTAGGACACCATGTTTTACGCATGAGTGCTCTGGACACAACTACTATTAAGTTTTACAGACTTATGTTTATAGTTTCTCTATGAATAAAGTTGTGAATTTGTGCCATAATTCCTTGTCAAACCCAACACCACTTTACCCACCTTGTTACTTCCTTGCACTTTTTTATGTGTGCGTCAGTGGCACCAAAAGGGTCAATGAAAAGGGCCCTCTTTTCATTTGGATAAATGATCTGAGGAGCATTATTAAATCAGTACAATACATGAAACATGGCATTTTAATATATTTCAACTTAACACTAGTGTCCAGTGTCGTGCATCACAGATTGCTCCCAATGCAATATTGAATTTGGCCAAATCCAGCTACAATAAAGATGAAATGAGCAATTATATGAAGTATTATTTAAAGAAGATTTGATATAGTTCAATAATTGTTACCTTTTTTAACTTTTTGGAGCATCCCTGCCAGGCCTGTGTCATGGCAAAGCACAATGTAAAGTGCTATATAAATGCACATCATTTAACATTTACCAACCTATTTTTATATGTACTTAATAATTCAGACATTTAGAAATTTATTTTCGATCATATATATGCTTTGTCTATTGTGTTGCAAATAAATGTTGAGTGCTTTACTGATCCTTTCTTTTTATTGCACTTTAGACAAGAAATTACCAAAATATGTAAAAAAAAAAAAAAAAGTACAGAAAGACCTGAACACATATGAAAGAATGAATGCTATTAAAAAGATACAGTATTGGTATACATGTTGCAGTTGTGTCTACATTTGATTTATGTCCTGTGTGAATGTTAAGCACTGTCATATTTGTTAAAGGTAGTTCAGAGAGTAGGGGCTCTTGTGACTGAAAGGTAGTTGGAAATTCAAACCTCTGGAAAGGTTGAATTCATTTTAATGTCACAGTTGTGTCACAGTGTGTACCTTCTTATTTACTGACAGCCTTAAATGGGCTAACCCCTTCCCCGAACAGCTGCACCTCTGGGCAACAATCCATTAAGTTCATGGATGTCTGTTGTACTCATAGATTGTATAAATATGGATGATATCCGCCCATTGGTCCCCTATTCACCAATATTGTCATTACGAATGGGCAATAAAATGGCCGTTATATCTGGGCTTTTTCCATAGTAAATCAATAGTTTTTAGATAGCATAAACAAACATATTAATCAAAAAATCACCCCCAGAGTTGTCATGTAGTAAAAACTTAGCTCTAGAGACCGGAGCCATCTTTTGTACCAGGCTGTAAACATGAGTTTTACTCTTGTAAAGTCACCATTGGGTTCCTCCTTAAATTACCGGTTTGGGAGCCTGCCCTCTGGTGGACGGAGGTATATTGCTGTATTTCGCTGTAAAATCACCGTATGGCGGCGCCCTTACACGTTTTAGAGGTTCCATGGGAGAGGCTTGGTTGTACACTTTGACTGTCACTTGGCCCTTTGTATCTGACATTCGACTCTTTTTGTTCTACCTGTCATTTGCCTTTTCTTCTGTACATGGCCTACTTCATGGCACTTACATTGTCTAACTGTATGACAGATGACTAAAATATTTTTACATTTTTTTATTTATAAATTCTAGCCCCTCACCGCAAACAGGGATTTAGACAACTGTCTAGTCTAATCTTTTTGAGCTAATTCAACTGGCTCAGGTTAACTGGGGAAAGGTGGCTGTGTCGATGCCTGTTCAAAACACATGTACCTGTAACATAGTTGATTATGTAAAACTGCTTATCGCTGTTAATCTGATTTGTAATCGAACAATGTACTTTTTGGCACAAAGGTAAAGGTTTATTAAATTTCGCTCAGTAGTTGGAGAGAGCAGAGCACTGAAGTCAGTTTGTCTTGTGGCTATGTCCCAAGTTAACCTGTGACAATTCAACTTGTTTTAGACTTTTGTGTGAGCTTGGTGATGGGTTAAAAGTAAAAACAGAGCTGTTTAAGTAGAATTGTTTGCATGTCGTTGGGCTTTTTTAAGGGTGTGCGGAGTAAACGTTGTGTTTAGAACAAGCGGCTTACTGACTCTTGGAGAGCACATTTTCTACGTAAATGGAAACCGTTTTTCTCTACAGTTTGTCACTGTGCTTTGTCTCGGCAAAGTAGCGTACCACATCTATTAAATGACTGCTCTCATCTACAAGACCCAAGTGATTTAAAGTGTGATAGTCACTTGCTGCTACAGCAGGACTTCTTCTGGCATCTACTGTCCTGACAGTGTCCTGACAGTGTCCTGACAGTGTCCTGAAGGTTTGGAAGTATCCCTTTTATAAGACGTCCTGGAAACGATTCACGTGAACCTTAATATTCTGCAGTTGGACACACACAGACTGATCTGGGATTATTTTTATTGGTGTTATGCACAGTGGCGCCTCCAGCAATTTTTCATAGGGGTGGCCAGATGGGGCCACTTAAAATCTTGGGGTGGCACACCAAAACTATAAACCATAATTTCAGAATTTTATTTTACTGGTGTAGTAAACCGGCCTGTAGAAATCTATCAGAAAGACTTAAGGAAACTCCTACTGAAATACTTTGGTTTATTGTGTTATATTTAATGTTACTAATTATATAATGTGAATAGACTAATAACAGTACAGTTAACATTTTGAGTTGCACAACAATTCTTTTTTATTTTGCAATTATATTTGGCATAAGGTGTACATTTATTGCAAACAAAACAGTTACTGGGGAAAAGCAGATACTGGCAGATACAAATAAAAGCAAGGACAGAAACAATCACATCTTTGCTTTATGTAACAGGACTTTCCCAATAGGGATCAATAGCGTTATTCTGATTACCAGGCTATACAGTAAGAAACATTTATATCTTTGCTTAATGTAAAACAAAAATAATTTTTACTGTTACAAAAATAACTTCCCAATAGGGATCAATAGAATGATTCTGATTACCAGGCTATACAGTATGTGTTAGAAACATTTATATCTTTGCTTAATGTAAAACAAAAATAATTATTACTGGTACAAAAAGAACTTCCCAACAGGGATCAATAGTCTCTGATTCTGATTACCAGGCTTAAGAATAGCTTTATTCGCCTGTTGCTATGTTTTTTGGCAAACACATCCACAAAGTCATCAAGATTTATGGCCCTAGCCATTCTTGATTCTACACTCAGCACACCCAAATTGCTTAAACGCTCATCAGTCATGGTACTTCTCAAGGCAGTTTTGATTAACTTTAGCTTAGAAAAACTGCGCTCACAGGATGCAGTGCTCACTGGTAGTGCAAGTGCAATTTTGCACAGTTTAAACATTTGGTGGAAGACCTCCTTAAATGGCTCCAGAAACACAGTGAGCTCTATTAATGTCTTTGGTGTTTCCTGACCACTACTTTGCTTCCTCTCAAGAATGCGCTTAAGCTGAGGGATCTCATATTGTAGATCCTCAGTACTGCAGTTGTATTGTGAGGCAAATGGAAACACTACATCTTTCTCACAAATATGGCACTGCATGGATTCAAGGCCTGTATCCCTTTCATAATGACACAATTTTCTTTAGAAAATCTTCTCTTCACCTCAGAGAGAAGCACATCAATAACTGGAATAAATGAACCTGTCCGAAAAGACTCTTTCTCTGTTCTCTCTTGTCTTTGAACTATTGGAGTGAACAAGTAATGCCCTTCAAGCAAAGAGCTTGGTCTGACCTGATGACCTGAAGGTGTGGCACTGATGTTGCATTGCTCAGTAAGAGTTAAGGTATTGTCCCAGATGTCATTAAAGAGAGAGCCCTCTCTGTAACTCTCCAACGTGTCGAGAGAGTCAACAAGTGTGACAGCTGTGCCCAAATCAAGTTGTGGGGACTGTAAAATATCTGACAGATATTTTATCTCACCAAGAACACTGGTGAATGTTACAAGGAGGCTAACAAACTTGAGATCTATTTGGGCTAATAAACCTCTTGCCTCTACAGCTCTGTCACCATTTTGCTCTTCTGATATTTCTTTTAGTAGACGTATGATGGCTGACAGTCTGTCTCTCACTGTCTTGCAAGCATTATACCTACATGCCCACCGTGTCTCTATCAGTCTTTGTAACTCTCTTGGGGCCCCCTGAAACATCTCCCTCTGTACCTCAAGCCATCTTTGGTGCACATATGACCCTGACACAAAAACATACAGTTTCTGCAAAAGAGAAAAGAAGCAATTAGCTTCAGGGATGCATTTCACACTGTCAACTAATACTAAATTTAAACAATGTGCATTGCAGTGCACATAAAAAGCTAATGGGGCCTCTGATTTTATGCGTGCTTGCACACCTGTGTGTTTTCCGCTCATGACTGAGGCTCCGTCATATGCTTGCCCTACAAGGTGGTTTTGTAGTGAAGACCATGCTTCTGCAAAATTTGAATTATTTTCTGTGAAAGTGCTGCAGCATCAAGGCGCTGTGCTGCCTCAAAGGCAAGGAAGCTCTCACATACTGAACCATTGTAATAGTATCTTATTACAAAGGACATCTGTTCTTTTTTGCTTAGGTCTTTAGTCTCATCAACCAAAATACGGAAAGCCTCACTTTGGGAAACTTCACCAGTTACTGAAGTGCGGACCATTTCAGCTAGACAATCAATTATTTCATTTTGTGTGTCATGCCCAAGATATGTTGCATTTCTTTGACTTGTCATTTTTCTTTTGACTGTGGGATTATGTTTGGCTAGCAGTTCCATAATAGCGAGAAAGTTTCCTTTATTCTCACCTTCTGATTCTTTATGTGCTCTCTGTGCTATGTTCTGTGTAGCTGTGAGAAGCAGGGTTTCTCCAACAACTTTAATGTACTCCCTATTTTCCTTCACTAATTTATTGTATTCCGCATTTAAGGAGGCTGAGAGAGAGGATGTGCTTGCAGTGGATTTTTCATACTCTGCCCATGCTAACATTGCATTAGTATGTGCTTCAGATTTGGCATGACCTAAAAGTCCCCCATCTTTGAAGGTTGCCTTTTTCCAATGTTTGAACCCCTCTTTAGATGTAAATACTGAATCACCTGAGGAGGGGAGACTGAAGTGCCGGCAGGCATAACAGTAGGCAGAGTCTTTACTCTGAGAGTATTCCAGCCATTTATGTGTGTTGTACCAGTCTTTAGAGAAGCATCGTCTTCTGTCTCCTTGATAGGTACGAGGGAAGATTTTCAGATGTGGCTGCTTGGGCTGCTCTGCTCTTGACTGGGAGATATCTATAATGAAACAAGAGGCAAAATCAGTTATTCTGATATTAAAATAATAATGATAATTAAAGCCGCAAGCGGCGATAAAGGCCCTCGCCTCCCTTGAGACCGCGGGGACACATATATTCGGAGGATTGCATGTTGTGCTTTAAGGCAAATTTGGAGCTGTTTAGATGAAAACCCTTTAGCACAAAGTGTACGATTTAGGTGGTCATGTATTCCACCCAACATAGTAGATTTTCTGTTGAGTTTACGGTATGGCTGTAATAAACTTTTCTGTTTGCCCTAAGGTGTCCTATGGATGTACCAAGTTTTGTATTTCTACATTGGAAAAATTTACTTTCATTTTCCATAGAACCAATGTATTTTGACTTTTCTAGGGGTCGCCACTGAGTCATTTTTCATATTTCTTTTTCGGGGACTTCAAATACATAAATTTTTGCCGGGCTTGAAGTCTGGGACCAATACAAATGACTTTTAGTTTGCGTTTACTGGGTCAAATTGAAAATCATTTTCAGAAAAATTATAATAAAAAAAAAAATACCAAATTATAATAAAAAAAATATAACTCGAGCAAAAACGACAAGAAAAACGTCTATTTTACATACATGTGTTTAGCTCATTTTGCCCAAGTTTGGTGTCTGTGGAATGAAGCAGCTATTTTCTGTGTTCTTTTAAAAAGAGGTGTATTTTAAGTCGGTTCACATTTTTAATTCAAAATGGCCGCCTTCCGTGTGTGATAAGGTGTGGTCCCCATTGGCTTTTTTGTTCATAAGCCCATACTAGATTTGTGTGTACCAAGTTTCATTTGCCTACGACAAACTAAAATTTTCACTTCCCATTGACTTTTTCCACATATTTGGGACGTTGCTATGGCAACACATTTATAGATAGGGGGTGGTTGTCATTGGCTTTTATGCTCCTCATGACATAGGAGATGTGTGTACCAAATTTCATGTCTCTATGACAAACTAAATTCTTGGGTCCCATTATAAGTTTGTAGGGGGCGCTGGAGAGCCATTTCTAAAGATAACCCTTTTATTTACATATCTTTGTGTTCAGGTCATAAAATTGCACAAACGCCTTTTTGGGTCCAACTCAATCCGAGAAGGCGTTTGAGAGTTAAGAGACGTTTTATTTTCACAAAAATGGCCACCTCGTTACAGGCTTGCCACACCCATACCCGATAAGATATCAACAACAAAGTCACAACTTTGGTTGGCACACGTGTCTAGATGATACTCACCAAATTTGGGGCCATTTAGATTAAAACACAATGATTTGCATCTTTCTGCGCAGAAGTGCGATTTTAGTGGCGCGTTTCACTACATGGCGGACTTCCTGTTAAGTTTAGGGTGTAGCTGTCATTGACTTTTCTGTTTGCCCTGAGGTGTCCTATGGATGTACCAAGTTTCATTTTTCTACGTTGGAAAAAAGTTACTTTCACTTTCCATAGGCCCAATGTATTTTGACTTTTGTAGGGGTCGCCACTGAGTCATTGCTCGTATTTTGTTTTTCAGGGACTTCAAATACATAAATTTTTTGCCGGGCTTGAAGTCTGGGACCAATAAAAATGACTTTTAGTTGTTCGTTTACTGGGTTAAATTGAGGATCATTTTGCAGAAAAATTATAATAAAAAAATATATACCGAATTATAATAAAAAAAAATATAACTCGAGCAAAAAAGTCTAGAAAAACACTTGTCTCTTTTACATACATGTGTTTAGCTCATTTTGCCCAAGTTTGGTGTCTGTGGAATGAAGCAGCTTTTTTCTGTGTACTTTTAAAAAAGAGATGTATTTTAAGTCGGTTCACATTTTCAATTCAAAATGGCCGCCTTCCTGTGTGTGATAGGGTGTGGTCCCCATTGGCTTTTTGTTCATAAGCCCATGGTGGATGTGTGTACCAAGTTTTATTTGCCTACAACAAACTAAAAATTTCACTTCCCATTGACTTTTTCACATTTTTGGGGCGTTGCTATGGCAACACATTTATAGATAGGAGTGGTTGTCATTGGCTTTTATGCTCGTCATGACATAAGAGATGTGTGTACAAAATTTTATGTCTCTATGACAAACTAAATTCTTGGGTCCATTATAAGTTTGTAGGGGCGCTGGAGAGCCATTTCTAAAGATAACCCTTTTATTTACATATTTTTTGTTCAGGTCATGAATGTGCACAAACGCCTTTTTGGGTCCAACTCGATCCGAGAAGGCGTTTGAGAGTTAAGAGACGTTTTATTTTCACAAAAATGGCCACCTCGTTACAGGCTTGCCACACCCATACCCGATAAGATATCAACAACAAAGTCACAACTTTGGTTGGCACACGTGTCTAGATGATACTCACCAAATTTGGGGCCATTTAGATTAAAACACAATGATTTGCATCTTTCTGCGCAAGTGCGATTTTAGTGGCGCGCGTTTCACCCCACATGGCGGACTTCCTGTTAAGTTTAGGGTGTGACTGTCATTGACTTTTCTGTTTGCCCTGAGGTGTCCTATGGATATACCAAGTTTCATTTTTCTACGTTGGAAAAAGTTACTTTCACTTTCCATAGGCCCAATGTATTTTGATTTTGTAGGGTCGCCACTGAGTCATTTTTCGTATTTTTTTGACTTCAAATACATAAATTTTCGCCGAGCTTGAAGTCTGGGACCAATAAAATGACTTTTCTGCATGTTCACTGGGTCAAATTTAGGATCATAGGTCGACAAGAAAGATAAAAAAAAAAAAAAAAATCCGAGCAAAAACAATAGGCCCTCCCGGCCATCACCGGCTCGGGCCTAATAATGATAATAATAACAATAATAATAATAATAAGCCCCTCTCGTAACTATCAATCTTAGCTGTAATAATGACCTATAGGCATTTCTATTTAGACTAATAAAACTCAACTACTAATTAAATTGAATAAAAACGCTTTAAGTGATTATGTCATGATTTGTATTAATGGAAACACACTAAACAAAACATACATTTCTCCAGATGATGTTACCATCTAGGCTAGCCATCAATTTCATTATTAGGGCCACGTGATTGTTACTTTACCTGTTGGTCCAGGAACACCTGCTTTCACCGTGTCCTGCCACGCTTCTGTGACCAATGGTGCTGACTGTCCCTGGGCTGCTGCTGTCTGTTTTCCTCGTCATTTTGTTCTGTCACTAATGCTGGCTGTGTATCCTTGTCATGCTGATCTGTCTGTTCCTCTCCTCCATCCTCCTCCTCCTCACTAAGCCTCTCTTGCTCCCCAGCCATCTCTATCACTCCTCCTTCTGTACTTTTCTTCTTAAAATAAGAAGAGATGTCTGTGGACTTTCTCTTCATTGTCTGAAAATTGACATAACATGCACGTTAGCCTAACGTCGTTAGCTAGGTAACGTTAACTCTTAAAGCGTTAAAAGCTGCTGTAACAGTATACTGTAACCATTTGGCACTTAAAAAGCATGTCACAACACATAATTACCCGTCTTATTTTACTAAAGAATAAATATAAAGAATATTTTTGACTTATTTACTTACCGGTAGTCTTTTTCGTCTTCTAACTTCTTTTAAAATTGTGGACTGACGGGCACGCGCTGACCTGTTGCTGTCTGAGCGCGCATCAGCGGCATCGGGGGAGGGGCGGGCTACTGTGTGTGATCGAAGGTCTAGAGCGGCTTGCCTGCCTGGCTGTTCATTAGGGATGAAATGCATAACTGATGCTACTATAATTTATACTGGCCAGTGGGGTGGCCAGTGGGGTGGCCAGGAGTCGGTCAGGGGTGGCCGTGGCCACCCCTGGCCACCCCCTGGTGGCGCCATTGGTTATGCAGTCTACTTTGTTAAACCAAATAAATACATGTAATGGAGGTTTTCTGTTGTCATTGCTCTTCAATAAACCTTTTGAAAAGTTTTATAACAATGGTTTTTATATGGTTCATATTGACATTGTCATAAATATTGGTTTTAAAGTCATTTCTGTTTCCAGCCTTTAAAGTGTCACTATTAAATGTATAAATGTCCTGTGAACAGTCAGAACCAGTTTAATGTTGTGGAGTTGCCTTTTGAAAGAGAACTGATGGATTTTCTTGAGGTTAATGGTAAAGAACAAATGTAAACTCATAATGTCTAAGGCCTGTGGAAATTCTTACATCCAACACAGACCTCACAAGTGAACAATACCAAAGGCTCTAATGTCAAAGGTCAAGGGAAGAAACATAACAGAAGCAAACATTCAAATTTCATCATTATGGGGTTTTACAAACTATGAAGAAGAATGTTTTAATATTTCAGAGGGAGACATAAGCTACATTTTTATACTATTTATTTATTCTCTAAGGTCATCTATTTATATAAGTTTGTGCTTAATTATAGTGCGCGTAACAAACAAAATAGAATATAACTTTACCAAAGTGGAACGTTTCCTTTAGCTCACCAGTACATGAGACAAACATACAACATAAAGCAGAGTCAGTCATAAACACATGGGACAAACATCTTTTTAGTTAGTTAGTTAGTTGTCAGTATGACTCCAGCGCTGACCAGAGACAAGAGCTCACATAATAACGGTAAGGCCTAGTCCACACGGACACGGGTATTTTTATAACCGGAGTTTTTCCTCCTGCGTTTTAAAAAAAAATCCCGTCCACAAACGCTCGCATGAAAACGCAAAAACCCGCTATCAAGCGCTGTCAAGAGCATGCCACACCAGCAGGCTGTCACGGTGGCTCAGGACTCTGCACAGTTGGCCCGGCCTCCGCCCCGGCTCCCCGCCCTACAGATTTGCAGATGGGAAACAGGTGTGCGGGAGCGCAGGCAGAGCAAGACCAGCTGATCCGAGTTGGAAATCAACAGGGGTGAAGAAGCACCGCAGCCTGCTCCTCGATGCCAGATCGTAACACTAACTTCAGTCAGTCATACGTCTAGCTTTCTAATGATCAATTGTATTTCGAATTACTTACCTGTTCCTTTGTTCGTCTCAGATCCTTCCAGTCCTGCCGTCAGTCCTGTTCCTGCTCCGCCTGCTCCTGTGCATGTTGGCCAATCAGACCAGCGGATAACGGCGCACACTCTGACGTCGCAAGACAAAAACGCCGGTTTTACTGTCCACACGACAACGCTGCAACCGGCGTTTCTGAAAATCCTCACCCTGGCAGGGGTTTTCAAAAATGTTCGGTTTCAGTGACCTGATACTGCGTTTCCGTGTGAATGACGGCGAACCGTGTAAAAAAAGTCCCGGTTATAAAAATACCCGTGTCCGTGTGGACTAGGCCTAAGAGTAGCCTCAACTGTTTTATTCTCATTGTACTGATTTATTGCGATGACTGCAGGTAACTCAATTACACAGGTTTTAAAAGAAGTTGCACAGCACGAGCACCATGTCCACGCCAGTGTTCCTTCCGTAGTATTTTTTCTGTAGTAATTCTTGATTTAAAGGCTGTTTCTCATGTTACGCAAGTTAAACGGAGATCGTCTGGATCAACTGGTGACAGCGCAGTCCTGTTTACATCGAGTTATAATTAGGGATGCACCGAATGTTTGTCAACCGAAATTATTCGGCCGTAAATAGCCAAAAAAAAGCACTTTCGGTGTTCGGCCGAATAAGTAAAAAGGCCGAATAAATTTTGCCGAACAATGACGTTTTTAATGACGCAATCAAATAACCCGCGTAGAGTGAGAGGCGCGGGCTTTATGCAGCAAACATGTCAGCAGTGTCAGAGAAAGAGGCAAAAACGGCCGTTTGCAGACATTGTTCTGCTGAATTGTCCAGAGGGGGTGCATCTGCAAAAACGTACTTCAAGTGAAACAGACCACAGAGTGAAAACAACTAAAAGTGCGCTCTTAGAAGCAATCAGCACACGATTTAGTCAGGCGGACTCAGAACCCCTGTACTGCATCGCGACTGTGCTTGATCCACGATATAAAGATCATTACTTGGATGTGGGGAAAAAGATGAGCACACGAGAAATGATCCAGGATGAGTTGGATTTGGGAAAGCCGCTAGGTGATGGAGACGGTCAGGTGATGCACAGCGCAGGAGATGAAAACAGCGCAGAGAGTAAACGGGCTTGTACTACAGATGAGCCGCGCACAGTCTCGCTGTCTGACGATGAGATCCTCCAAGAGAATAACCCATTTGCAAGACAGTGGACAAGCTCGACCGCTCAACAGTTGGATGGGTATCTCTCAGAAGTCCCCATCCCCAGGAGCAATAACCCTCTCGAATTTTGGAGGACCAATCAAGGCCGCTTTCCCGACCTGGCGCAGATGGCACGCAGGTAGGCTACTTGTATGGGAAATTAATTTATTTTCTTTATATTTTGGATTATGGTAACACTTTATAAGTAGTTTCTATTTTTAACATTAACTAACAATGAAAACCCCTTATTAAAAGCATTTATTAATCTTAATGTTAACATTTACTAATACAGTATTAAAATTAAGTATCACATTTGTAATTTTGAATTAAAAGTATCAAAAGTGGTAGGCCTATTTGTTAAAATTGTGAATGCACTCATACTAACATGAACTAAGTATTTTTTTATTATCTTACATTAAGGAAGATTAATAAATACCATAACAAATGTATTGCTCATTGTTAGTTAAATAAATATTTTGAAATTGTATTTTTGTTATTTGATTTTTTTATCTGAAAAGCAACACAAAATAGTAAAAAGCAAATTTTTACTATTTAATTATTGTAATGGTGAAAAAATTGGCAAAATAAATGGAAAAAATGTGAAACACCGCGTTCGGTATTCGGTATTCGGCCTTCGGCCAAGCATTTCATTATTATTCGGCTTCGGCCAAGAATTTCATTTCGGTGCATCCCTAGTTAAAATCCACAAACCGCTCTCGAATCAAAGCCGTCTACGTTCGTTCTTTGTCATCGACACTAAAAGAGACATCATTATAGACATGTCCGCTGTAAAAAGAATCACATCAATGTAATTTAAGACGAAATAATACCTTTATTTCCTGGTTTGTAAAAGTGGGGTCCTAGAGAGGAACGCCCACAAAAAACATGCATGTCGCCAGATAACCGGTTTGCCAGTTGATCCGTCACACCGGTTAGAACTCCAAATAAACAGTCAATTATAGTTTAGTGTTGGCTTTAATGAAGATGATTTGAATCCCTTTACATTGGTCTCTTTCTTTGCAATTTGAAGTCAGTGTGGTTCTGAAATACAATTTAAAGACATAAATGAATAACTAAATAACTTGAACACTGATTAATTTAACTAATAACAATGTCAACGTAGTGCTACGACGTAAACACATTCCCCACGGAAAATACACGTGCTCTGAGCCATGCTAACATGTCTAACACACCCAAATATACTAGCACATGTCTCGTAATATCACTTACTTGCTTTTCACGCACAGCTTCAATGTGGGGAATCAAACAACCTGTGAACTTTGAGATAGACTTTACTTAAACTAAACTTTAGACTGCATTATCTTTCCGAATCTTTTCTGCATCGTCTCTCGTTTCCTCCAAGCCTCTCCCATGGTACCTCTCAAATGGTCGTTGCGTAAGGGCGCCGCCATACGGAGATTTACCGCGAAATCCAGCGATATACAGCCGTCCACCAGAGGGCAGGCTCCAAAAGCGGAAATATAAGGAGAAACCCAATGACGACTTTACAGGTGTAAAAATCATGTTTAAAGCCTGGTACAAAAGATCGCTCCTGTCTCTAGAGCTAAGTTTTTACTATGTGACAACTCTGGGGGGGTTGAATTTTTGATTATTACGTCCGTTTATGCTATCTGAAAAGTGTAGTTTTGTGAATAAATTTGGGTGTGGTTACCTTGGTGTGCATGTGTCAATCACCGAGCCGCGCGCACGTCGTGTGGCTAGCTGGCTAACAAGTGGCTAGTTAGCTGCTCCGTGATACTTGCTGGAGCAGTATCACGGAGCTGCCCGGAGCTAGGCTTCTGTTCTTGACCGTCGGCTGTTCTCTGAGTATTTGAGAAGAACGTTGTTAAAATGGCTTGCTGTGCTGTTGGCTGTACTAACAGACTCTCCAAGAAGTGTGGTCTTTAGTTTTTTCGGTGAGTAATACAATTTTTTTGGTTTTATGAATGGTTTTAAGAGCTCTTAAGAGAGCTAAGAGCTTTTATTTTTACTGGCTTTGCTTTAAAAAATAGACCCAGATATACAATATATCATGTCATTTCTTGCTCAAATCCAAACACTATTTGCATTGCGTACATGGCTATTAAACATAGTTTAACATCAAAACAATAGATTTATTCATGATAGCTGTAATATCTTTCTAAGTGATCGAATTAAGTATGTTATGGCTTTGACATATAATGTGCAAATTAGCGCTTGGTAACTTGGTAAACCTGTATTATTCACCGGGTGCACTACGCATACGCTAGGCTACCGTCAATGCTCTGAAGCCCACCGCTAATGATAGCACGTATCATTATGTACGAGATAATGTAAGATTATCTCGTAAAAAAATTACGAATGAACTTTTTCAATGAAATCGTAATTGCACAGAAGTTTGTGCAACTGTTATGTGTATTTCTCCGTTTAGGATGTGTAGAGGGTGTCTCTGGGAGCTCTGTTGTTCTTATATTAAACTGCCCTCAGAGTGTGTTATAAAGTATGACAACTGTACCTAGTACCTTCAATGTATTACCCTGGTAGTACCTAGTGCTGTTAACACTTTTCAGTTACATTCAATACATCTAAGGTATAAACTACTATTTTAATATTTATAAATCTGGGCTTAAAAAATTGTCAATGTAAACATATGTACATAGCTTATGTTAAAACATAATCTTTTTTTAGTCACTTAGTCTAAGAGAAATTATTATAAGCTTATGACCATGATATTTTGTTTATATGAAGCCCTGTTGTTATCTACCCTACCCTGCAATTGTTATTGTAACACTATATGTACAGTACAAGTTTGGTAACCTTTTAAGGTCATACTAACACCTATTATGTTTTTGTATGTTTGTTTAATCCAGACAGACTGGACCAGTGGGTGTTGAAGATGAGGAGACAGAACTGGACTCCTACCTCGGTTGTGCAGTCAACACTTTGAGATGGATTGCTTCTGCACTGATTTGAGGGTACCCAAAGCTTTGTGTCATCTTTATTACAAGGACAGTACATACTGACCAACAGTACAACTGTATAATAACATTAGTCCACATGGGTTATTGTAGAACTGCAGAACTGCTGTGAGTCACAAGCGAGCAGCAGCTTTATCAGAAAGCGTCATTAATTACATGCAGGCCATTAGGAGACAAATAAAATACAAAAAATAATTCAAAATTAAAAGGACAAATAGAAAACATGCGTTAGTTACACTACAGACATCTTATTAAGCAAAGAGAAACAGAAGTTGTTAAAACAGCAGGGCACAGAGGGGTTTAATACTGACAAGTCTGATCTGATAAGCCACATTTTTGAAAGAGAGTGAAATAATCCAGTTAAATTAATTTTTCTGATGGTAGTTGGAATAATATTCCATTATTTGGAAGCTCGAAAGAAAGCGGCAGACTGACTGAAAGCTGTTTTTCTAATCTATTTAGCCTATCAATTTGTTAGTATTTTTCTATTGAGATGCACTCTTTTTACACTTATTTGCTCACTTTGTTACATTGCGCCTAGATTAGACACCTACTCACTCACCTGTTGAAACAAGTTACAACCAGTGGACATAGTGGGAAAGTACTGATACAGACTGCTTCCAGTAGTGCGGCCATAGATTACTATTACTTTTGTGGTGTCAAGTTGACCATGGACACAACTCGTTGATACAGGAATGCTCTAAATAAAAAATATGTACAACTGTGATTCTACAAGAAATACATTAAATAAAGTAGCTACAATGCCCTATAATGTCTTTTCTTTATGTCTCTTTTAACAGGGAAGGACTTGACTTGCTCGACAAGCACAGCTGTGCACACCAATTTATTTTTCAAAGACAAACATCCAAAGCCTAGACGGTCACGGCAGGTATGTTGGTTGAAAGGTTGAGAATGTTAATAATGTGTCAAATGACAGTGTTGAGTGTCAAAGTGTAAATATTATGTATGCCATGTACATTTGTGGCCATGCAAACCTTAAATGGGAAATGAATTGAACTTGATTAGACAATTTTCTATATGTCTTAGAGCCTGCATGAACTAAGTACATTTCAGAGAGCCTGTGTGTGCAATAGTTTACATCGTTGGTGGAATATGTCTGACAGGATTTGTTTTTAATAGAGTTGGCAGAATAATTTCCTCTGTTATGTTCCTCTGTGGGCATGAAAGTTCGCTTTCATGCCCACCCTAGTTCATTGTATTTTTACATGTTCTGTATTGTCTTGTTCTATTATTTTTAATCCTTATGTCCTGTTTCTGGATGTGCATTTTATTTAACAGTTGTTGTCCCATCTTATATGTTCCCACTCAAGGCACACTGCACCTTGTTGTGTTGAGTGGGCTTTCAACCAAGACAGGCCAACTTGAATTTGTTTTGTGATTTATTTTTTTGTCTGACTTTCCACAGGGTCCCGTCCTGCAGCAGTCATTTTAAACTCCTCATCACATCCTCGCCACGTCTACCTTCACCCTTACAACCTGATGGGACAAGGCTTCGTTTGTTGCTTCTCAAACCTTTTGGAACTGCATATAAACATAAACATATGTGACACCTTTTACACACTTGAGCATTAAAAAAAAATTCATTTGCACTTTTTTATTTTCAATGAAATGTATTGTATCATGTTTTTACAGTTTTAAACTTTTTTTCTGCTTTAAGTATGGGCATGCCTTACTTATAATTTAATCTACCATCTAGTGGTATAAAATCAAAAACTACAAAAAACTGCTGCAGATGTTTTAACAGATGTTTCCAGGTGCAGAAGCAGAGGGCAGGTCCATCGTGAAAACTACAAGAGTGATGTATAACGTGGCTATAACTAAGTAAAATATAGTATCCAAAGTAATGTGTAACTGCACTTGTCTGGGCAGTGGGCTCTTGAGAGTGAGCAATTTGAACAGTGACCTTTTCCATATTTTAAACTACAATAGAAAAAGTTAGATTAGCATGCTATATTATAGCTACATACCACAAGCATTATTCGAAAGCCTTGTTAACTATATAACATATTATAGAGAGATACATAGTGTGGTCATAAATCTCGGGTGGGAAGCTCCACTTGCGTTAGCCTGGTGTTAGCAACAGGTTAGCAACAAGTTAGCAATTGCCTTAGCCTCGGCTACAGCGGAGTGGGCGTAATTACCCACGCACGCACTCATAATGCCCTCCCACGGGCTTACCAGTGTCTGTAGCACTGGTGTATGAATGTGTGTGACTGTAGAGGTCTGTTTGGTGGTGGTCGGAGGAGGTTGAGCGCCTTTTGTGTGGCAGCCGCCATCTCTGTCTGCCCCAGGTGTGAATGTGTGTGAATGGGGTGAGTGGTAAGCACGTTGTAAAGCACTTTGTGATCTATATCTGTGAAAGGTGCTATATAAATAATACTTACTTACTTACTTACTTACGATGCAACGCTCCCTTTGCCCATTTTAGTAACATCCTCTGACGAAGGAGTCTGAAAGGTCCGGATGTATTCGCCATTTTTTTGCCCTGACTTTGAGGCTATTTCGGCAAATAGGGGACCAATGGGCGGATATCATCCATAATTATTATACAATCTATGGTTTCCTCTTGCTCCAAGCTCACACAGCACACCGGCAGCCTCAAGCTCCGCCCCTTAAAGGGCTAGCGTGGTTATCAGAAAGCAGCCTTTTCAACATTCATAAACACACAACAACATTCACAACAACATTCATAAAGCTGTGTCTCATCCAGTGTTTTACCATTAGACTGTAAATATTAATATTACTCACATTTGACTGAGATCCAACAATCCATGGAGATCTTTGGCCTTGTTCATGTCACTCACATTTTTAAAAACCCTCATCAGACTTGGACACTGCAGAGATGTTGAACTCAGTTTGGGTTCCATTTTGGATTAGTTTTCCATTTTTATAGAAAAGGACAGAAGAAAGAACAGTAGATGTGTTCAGTTTACAGCCGAGAGAAACAAGTCGTCCCTCAGTCACAGGATGAACAGGACTCACAAGGACAACATCACCTGTGTTTGTGTCTGTCCTGATGGTGGCTCCTCCTTCTGTGCTTCTCCTGAGGTTTCTTTTTTTCTCATGGCTGTTTAATTACAGGGCTGTTGTCTGGTGCAGTCTGTAAAGCCCTCAGAGGCAGCTTTTGTTGTAATACTGGGCCACACAAAAATAAACATCTTGTCTCAAAGACAGCAAGCCTCAAAAAGATTCTGGAAAACCATCCATCGCCTCAGGAGGGTGAAAGCAGTGCCCTACCAAAATTGTTTACAGTCAGACAAGACAAGACAAGACATTTGTTTTTGTATAGCCCAATATCACAACAACAGTCACCTCAAAGGGCTTAACAGACTGCACTAGACAACATCCCCTGTCCTTAGACCCTCCATCAGGGTAAGGAAAAACCCCCAAAAAACCCAGCCGGGAAAAAAGAGAAACCTCAGGGAGAACCACAGAAGGAAGGATCCACTCCCAGGACGGACAGGCCGTGCAGGAATGTGTCCAGGACAGTTGAAAAATACATAGAAATATACAAACATATTCACAAATAAAAACATTTATATTGGAAGTCGAGGTGGGAATCTGCTGACTTCAACTGGGAAGATCGTCAGAATGGTGGAAGGAATACTTTGAGGATCTCCTCAACCCCACCAACATGATTTCCACTGAGGAAGCGGAGGCCAATACTATTTATGTGCACAAACAGTGAGTTTATTCCTTTTTTATTTTATTTATTTAACCATTATTTATCCAGAAAAGTCCTACTGAGATTACAAATCTCTTTTGCAGGGGAGTCCTGGCCTGATGGAAGGGTGCTCCGGTTTCCCCTTCCACTAAAATACATGTACAATAGCAGTGATTGGGGAAACCGGAGTACCCGGAGGAAACCTACGCAGACACAAGGAGAACATGTAAACTCCACAGAAAAGACCTGACCTTGCAGTGGATCAAAATCCAGGACTTTCTTTCTGTGAGGCAGAAGTGCTAATCATGCTGCCACATACATGTAAGTCGAAAAATAACATTATTTTTTGGATCGTTCGTTTACAAAAGTAATGTTGTACGTTACAAAATAGAAAGCAACACAGCTTAAATAATTTGTAATTCTACTTTTTTGTGGATTTTTTAATCACAAGATCAGTTGAAATAAATGGTGCAGGTAAGCTAACAGTTTTTACATTTGGTCTGTTTGAGGAAAACGGCACTGAACCCTGAAATAAGAATTATAAAAGAGTTTATGTCGATAAAGGCCTGACAAAGCTTTCGATGAGCCCTGCGACTAACTGGCCATTGTCCAGGGTGTACCCCGCCCAAAGCTGTTGGGATAGGCTCCAGTCACCCGCGACCCCTAACGGGACAAAGCGGTAGAAAATAAATGAATGAATGAAAGCTTTCGATGTTCACCTGTTTAAAGTCAAAGTGTTTAAACTCACAGATGAGCCCCTCATATACACTTAACTTTGATTCTGACTGATCTGCAGTTGCTTTTCCTGCATTATGTACCTCACACAACCACTACCCAGTAAAACCACAGCTACTTTCACACATTCAGACACACACTATAGTCTAAGGCCTATTAAAAATCCGGAGAGAGCCATTTCTAAAGATAACCCTTTTATTTACATATTTTTGTGTTCAGGTCATGAATGTGCACAAACGCCTTTTTGGGTCCAACTCGATCCGAGAAGCCGTTTGAGAGTTAAGAGACGTTTTATTTTCACAAAAATGGCCACCTCGTTACAGGCTTGCCACACCCATACCCGATAAGATATCAACAACAAAGTCACAACTTTGGTTGGCACATGTGTCTAGATGATACTCACCAAATTTGGGGCCATTTAGATTAAAACACAATGATTTGCATCTTTCTGCGCAAGGGGTGCGAATTTAGTGGCCGCCTTTCACCCCACATGGCGGACTTCCTGTTAAGTTTAGGGTGTGACTGTCATTGACTTTTCTGTTTGCCCTGAGGTGTCCTATGGATATACCAAGTTTCATTTTTCTACGTTGGAAAAAGTTACTTTCACTTTCCATAGGCCCAATGTATTTTGACTTTTCTAGGGCCGCCACTGAGTCATTTTTCGTATTTTTTTTTGGGGACTTCAAATACATAAATTTTTGCCGGGCTTGAAGTCTGGGACCAATAAAAATGACTTTTAGTTGTTCGTTTACTGGGTTAAATTGAGGATCATTTTGCAGAAAAATTATAATAAAAAATATATACCGAATTATAATAAAAAAATATAACTCGAGCAAAAAGTCTAGAAAAACACTTGTCTCTTTTACATACATGTGTTTAGCTCATTTTGCCCAAGTTTGGTGTCTGTGGAATGAAGCAGCTTTTTCTGTGTACTTTTAAAAAGAGGTGTATTTTAAGTCGGTTCACATTTTCAATTCAAAATGGCCGCCTTCCTGTGTGTGATAGGGTGTGGTCCCCATTGGCTTTTTGTTCATAAGCCCATGGTGGATGTGTGTACCAAGTTTTATTTGCCTACAACAAACTAAAAATTTCACTTCCCATTGACTTTTTCACATTTTTGGGACGTTGCTATGGCAACACATTTATAGATAGGGGTGGTTGTCATTGGCTTTTATGCTCATCATGACATAAGAGATGTGTGTACAAAATTTTATGTCTCTATGACAAACTAAATTCTTGGGTCCATTATAAGTTTGTAGGGGCGCTGGAGAGCCATTTCTAAAGATAACCCTTTTATTTACATATTTTTTGTTCAGGTCATGAATGTGCACAAACGCCTTTTTGGGTCCAACTCGATCCGAGAAGGCGTTTGAGAGTTAAGAGCGTTTTATTTTCACAAAAATGGCCACCTCGTTACAGGCTTGCCACACCCATACCCGATAAGATATCAAAAACAAAGTCACAACTTTGGTTGGCACACGTGTCTAGATGATACTCACCAAATTTGGGGCCATTTAGATTAAAACACAATGATTTGCATCTTTCTGCGCAAGTGCGATTTTAGTGGCAGCGTTTCACCCCACATGGCGGACTTCCTGTTAAGTTTAGGGTGTGACTGTCATTGACTTTTCTGTTTGCCCTGAGGTGTCCTATGGATATACCAAGTTTAATTTTTCTACGTTGGAAAAAGTTACTTTCACTTTCCATAGGCCCAATGTATTTTGATTTTGTAGGGTCGCCACTGAGTCATTTTTCGTATTTTTCTTTGTGACTTCAAATACATAAATTTTTCGAGCTTGAAGTCTGGGACCAATAAAATGACTTTTAGTGCATGTTCACTGGGTCAAATTTAGGATCATTGGGTCGGAAGAAAAAAAAATAAATAAAAATAAAAATCCGAGCAAAAACAATAGGCCCTCCCGGTCATCACCGGCTCGGGCCTAATTAAAGCCGCATAGCGGCGATAAAGGCCCTCGCCTCCCTTGAGACCGCGGGGACACATGCACTCGGAGGATTGCATTTCGTGCTTTAAAGCGTAACCTTCACGGTAATGTCAAATAACCGGGCCTGTGCTACTGCTGGGGCCTGCTACACCACCTTGTAATTTAGAGTTAAAGGTCTCCACAATCCCTGGTTTTCCTGGGAGCTGTCTGAACCTTTGAAAATAATAGATTATGCTTGGGCTGGGCTAAGGCGAGAAAAACAAAGTACTGGCTGGAGATTTGAGATGACTCAGGAATCGCTGCTACCCTGTTTAAAAGGCAAAATGTAAATGTAACTTGTCTAAAAGTACAAGTTTACAAGTTCCAAAGAATTCTGAGGAGTTTTCTAAGACTCTAGCCGTGGCTCTGGAGGGGCCTCCTCTAAAGGAAGGATCCTGGCAATTGGGAAATGGCATTTATTTCCCAAAGGTTGCCTCTTCACAGACTCATTACGACCACAGCCACAAATGTATCAAAAACAAATTGATAACTTTTTTTTGCACACGTGTCTAGATGATACTCACCAAATTTGGAGCTGTTTAGATGAAAAGCCTTTAGACACAAGGGGTGCGATTTAGGTGGTCACGCATTCCACCCAACAAAGTAGATTTTCTGTTGAGTTTACGGTATGGCTGTAATAAACTTTTCTGTTTGCCCTGAGGTGTCCTATGGATGTACCAAGTTTTGTATTTCTACATTGGAAAAATTTACTTTCATTTTCCATAGAACCAATGTATTTTGACTTTTCTAGGGGTCGCCACTGAGTCATTTTTCATATTTTTTTTTCGGGGACTTGAAATACATAAATTTTTTGCCGGTCTTGAAGTCTGGGACCAATACAAATGACTTTTAGTTGCACGTTTACTGGGTCAAATTGAGGATCATTTTACAGAAAAATTATACTAAAAAAAAACATTCCAAATTATAATAAAAAAAAATATAACTCGAGCAAAAACATCAAGAAAAACACCTGTCTATTTTACATACATGTGTTTAGCTCATTTTGCCCAAGTTTGGTGTCTGTGGAATGAAGCAGCTATTCTCTGTGTTCTTTTAAAAAAGAGGTGTATTTTAAGTCGGTTCACATTTTCAATTCAAAATGGCCACCTTCCCGTGTGTGATAGGGTGTGGTCCCCATTGGCTTTTTTGTTCATAAGCCCATGGTGGATGTGTGTACCAAGTTTCATTTGCCTACGACAAACTAAAATATTCACTTCCCATTGACTTTTTCCAAATATTTGGGGCGTTGCTATGGCAACACATTTATAGATAGGGGTGGTTGTCATTGGCTTTTATGCTCGTCATGACATAAGAGATGTGTGTACCAAATTTTATGTCTCTATGACAAACTAAATTCTTGGGTCCCATTATAAGTTTGTAGGGGGCGCTGGAGAGCCATTTCTAAAGATAACCCTTTTATTTACATATTTTTGTGTTCAGGTCATGAATGTGCACAAACGCCTTTTGGGTCCAACTCGATCCGAGAAGCCGTTTGAGAGTTAAGAGCGTTTATTTTCACAAAAATGGCCACCTCGTTACAGGCTTGCCACACCCATACCCGATAAGATATCAACAACAAAGTCACAACTTTGGTTGGCACATGTGTCTAGATGATACTCACCAAATTTGGGGCCATTTAGATTAAAACACAATGATTTGCATCTTTCTGCGCAAGTGCGAATTTAGTGGCCGCCTTTCACCCCACATGGCGGACTTCCTGTTAAGTTTAGGGTGTGACTGTCATTGACTTTTCTGTTTGCCCTGAGGTGTGCTATAGATGTACCAAGTTTCATTTTTCTACGTTGGAAAAAAGTTACTTTCACTTTCCATAGGCCCAATGTATTTTGACTTTTCTAGGGGCCGCCACTGAGTCATTTTTCGTATTTTTTTGGGGACTTCAAATACATACATTTTTGCCGGGCTTGAAGTCTGGGACCAATAAAAATGACTTTTAGTTGTTCGTTTACTGGGTTAAATTGAGGATCATTTTGCAGAAAAATTATAATAAAAAATATATACCGAATTATAATAAAAAAAATATAACTCGAGCAAAAAGTCTAGAAAAACACTTGTCTCTTTTACATACATGTGTTTAGCTCATTTTGCCCAAGTTTGGTGTCTGTGGAATGAAGCAGCTTTTTCTGTGTACTTTTAAAAAGAGGTGTATTTTAAGTCGGTTCACATTTTCAATTCAAAATGGCCGCCTTCCTGTGTGTGATAGGGTGTGGTCCCCATTGTCTTTTTGTTCATAAGCCCATGGTGGATGTGTGTACCAAGTTTTATTTGCCTACAACAAACTAAAAATTTCACTTCCCATTGACTTTTTCACATTTTTGGGGCGTTGCTATGGCAACACATTTATAGATAGGGGTGGTTGTCATTGGCTTTTATGCTCGTCATGACATAAGAGATGTGTGTACAAAATTTTATGTCTCTATGACAAACTAAATTCTTGGGTCCATTATAAGTTTGTAGGGGGCGCTGGAGAGCCATTTCTAAAGATAACCCTTTTATTTACATATTTTTGTTCAGGTCATGAATGTGCACAAACGCTTTTTGGGTCCAACTCGATCCGAGAAGGCGTTTGAGAGATAAAGACATTTTATTTTCACAAAAATGGCCACCTCGTTACAGGCTTGCCACACCCATACCCGATAAGATATCAACAACAAAGTCACAACTTTGGTTGGCACACGTGTCTAGATGATACTCACCAAATTTGGGGCCATTTAGATTAAAACACAATGATTTGCATCTTTCTGCGCAAAGGGGTGCGATTTTAGTGGCGCGTTTCACCCCACATGGCGGACTTCCTGTTAAGTTTAGGGTGTGACTGTCATTGACTTTTCTGTTTGCCCTGAGGTGTCCTATGGATATACCAAGTTTCATTTTTCTACGTTGGAAAAAGTTACTTTCACTTTCCATAGGCCCAATGTATTTTGATTTTGTAGGGTCGCCACTGAGTCATTTTTCGTATTTTTTTGACTTCAGATACATAAATTTTTCGCCGAGCTTGAAGTCTGGGACCAATAAAATGACTTTTCGTGCATGTTCACTGGGTCAAATTTAGGATCATATGGGGAGAAGAAGAAAGAAAAAAAAAAAAAATCCGAGCAAAAACAATAGGCCCTCCCGGCCATCACCGGCTCGGGCCTAAAAATAATCCGAGCAAAAACAATAGGCCCTCCCGGTCATCACCGGCTCGGGCCTAATTAAAGCCGCAAGCGGCGATAAAGGCCCTCGCTCTCTTGAGACATGAGGACACATGCACTCGGAGGATTGCATTTCGTGCTTTAAAGCGTAAACTTCACGGTAAAAGGATTCTGAGGAGTTTTCTAAGACTCTAGCCGTGGCTCTGGAGGGGCCTCCTCTAAAGGAAGGATCCTGGCAATTGGGAAATGGCATTTATTTCCCAATAGTTGCCTCTTCACAGACTCATTACGACCACAGCCACAAATGTATCAAAAAACAAATTGATAACTTTGTTCTGTCTAGATGATACTCACCAAATTTGGAGCTGTTTAGATGAAAAGCCTTTAGACACAAGGGGTGCGATTTAGGTGGTCACGCATTCCACCCAACATAGTAGATTTTCTGTTGAGTTTACGGTATGGCTGTAATAAACTTTTCTGTTTGTCCTGAGGTGTCCTATGGATGTACCAAGTTTTGTATTTCTACATTGGAAAAATTTACTTTCATTTTCCATAGAACCAATGTATTTTGACTTTTCTAGGGTCCACTGAGTCATTTTTCGTATTTTTTTTCGGGGACTTCAAATACATAAATTTTTCGCTGGGCTTGAAGTCTGGGACCAATAAAAATGACTTTTAGTTGCACGTTTACTGGGTCAAATTTAGGATCATTTTGCAAAAAAAATTTAATAAAAAAAATATACCAAATTATAATAAAAAAAATATAACTCGAGCAAAAAAGTCTAGAAAAACGCTTGTCTATTTTACATACATATGTTTAGCTCATTTTGCCCAAGTTTGGTGTCTGTGGAATGAAGCAGCTATTTTCTGTGTTCTTTTAAAAAGAGGTATTTTAAGTTGGTTCACATTTTCAATTCAAAATGGCCTTCCCGTGTGTGATAGGGTGTGGTCCCCATTGGCTTTTGTTCATAAGCCCATATATATATATATACATACATATATATGTGTATATATATATATATATATATATATATATATATATATATATATATATATATATATATATATATATATATATATATATATATATATATATATATATGTATATATATATATACGTATATATATATATATATGTATATATATATATGTATATATATATAATATATATATATATATATATATATATATATATATATATATATATATATATATACATATATATATATATATATACATATACATATATATATATATATATACATATACATATATATATATATATATACATATATATATATATATAATATATATATATATATATATATATACATATACATATATATATATATATATATATATATATATATACATATTTTTGTATATGTGTATATATATATATATATATATATATATATATATATATACACATATACAAAAATATGTATATATATATATATATATATATATATATATATATATATACACATATACAAAAATATGTATATATATATATATATATATTAGGGCTGGGCAAGTTAACACGTTTTTATCGCGTTAACGCATTAATGAATTGCGCCGACAATTATTTTATCGTGCGTTAACGCCGGCCGATTAGTATGGTGAAAGCGAATGACTGCGTATGAGCCGCCCTCATTCAGTGCTTTAAGTGGGCGATGCGCACCTGTACTCAGTACCGCCACTTCTCCGTGCGCCCAGAACGTGCTTTTAGCGTACTGGTACGCTCATTTCGACATCTGTTTTACAGTTTTTCTCCATTGGTTTGGCTCATTTCTTGAAACAGAAATTACATTCTCAAAACAACATGGACAAACCTCCAAACCACTTGGCAATTGTTCACAACAGAATTTAATTTCTCATCATTTCATCAAATTGCAAATGTCTTAGTACATGTCTCAATGTCTCAGTACATCTTTGCAAATGATTAAGTACAGGTAGCCTACATTTAGCACAATTTCCAAGTGAATAGATCTTGTTGATCTAAACTGATCAACTGATTCTCAGTCTAATGGTTGTTCACTCCAAAATGAGTCAGCATCATTTCATTGTGTAAGTCATTACATGCACAATAGTCTGTTCAATTGTCAAAATTAGTCAAGAACATAATACCATGAATACCATATATGAATCCCTTGGAACATTTGATAAATTTATTACAGCAATTGACAGTCAGGTGAAACTAGAACTTGACTAACGAAGGAGGAGTTTCACACATCTCAGATGACCAATCAAACAGTATGTTAGTTACCTGACAGGTGCTGTCCATGACTGTGAATGCTGCCAAAAATGTATGTAAAGAGCTTGACTTTGCAGGACCAGTACAATGTCTGAACATGGAGGCACCTGCCTGTTCGAGGAAGAGGAGGAGGAGGAAGAGGAAGAAGAGGAGGAGGAGGAAGAGGAAGAAGAGGAGGAGGAGGAAGAGGAAGAAGAGGAGGAGGAGGAAGAGGTGGAGGAGGAGGAAGAGGTGGAGAAGGAGGAGGAGGAGGAAGAAGAGGAGTAGGAGGAGGAGTAGGAAGAGGTGGAGGAGGAGGAAGAGGTGGAGGAGGAAGAGCAGTAGGAGGAGGAGGAAGAGGTGGAGGAGGAGGAAGAGGTGGAGAAGGAGGAGGAGGAGGAGGAAGAAGAGGAGTAGGAGGAGGAAGAGGTGGAGGAGGAGGAGGAGGAGGAAGAGCAGTGGGAGGAGGAGTAAGGGTGCGTGGTGGTGGAATAGGGGGAAGAGGAGGAGGAGAAGGAGTAAGGGTGCGTGGTGGTGGAATAGGGGGAAGAGGAGGAGGAGAAGGAGTAAGGGTGCGTGGTGGTGGAATAGGGGGAAGAGGCCGAGGAGCACGAAGACACCATGCGGTCCCGGATGAAATTCGGGCCACAATTATAGACCATGTCATCAACCATGGCCTCACAATGGCGGAAGCAGGTCGCAGAGTGCAGCCTAATGTGCCTCGCTCTACAGTCTCCTCCATCATCCAAACCTTTCGCAGGGAAAACAGGTATGTAGTCAGTCAATGATGGAATTATATGTTGTATGGGACAGGACACTGTGCATAGAGCAAGCCATTTATTTATACATTTACCTATTCATTTAGTGTGAGTGTGTGAGTGTGATAGGCCTGGGATGTTATGATACTAAAAATGACAAGAAAAACATTGGAGAAAATAAACTATGGAACTATTCCATAAACTATGGAATAGTTTATTTTCTACAGTATTGATGATGATACAGTTTACAGTAGTATTCCAGTCACTGTGCAGTGATGCATTAGAATTGTGGTAAAGTTCTTGTAAGTAAAACAACAATACAATTACATATGTAACTCATTCTGTAAGGAATACATAAGGTATACATTAAGTGTTGTCCTTTTAATTATATGTCTAGGATTAGACGACAACCTTACACGGGTGGCAGAGGAAAACTTCTCAATGAACAACAAGAGCAAGAGATCTGTAACATGGTGCTAGCAAATAATGCCATCACATTGAGACAGATCCGCTGCAATCCTACAAGACAATGCCATATTCCAAAATGTCAACTCTATAAGCATCTCCACAATAGACCGGATATTGAAGAAGCATCAGATGACAATGAAGCAAATTTACAGGGTACCATTTGAGAGGAACTCTGATAGAGTGAAAGAGCTGCGGTACCAGTATGTACATGTAAGTCAGTTACTGGTTGTCCATCATTACAACCTTTTTACAATTAAGCAGTGGTTCACAAACTTTTTTGGCTTCAGTAGCCACTTTACCTGATTTGTGTATCCAGGTAATCTAGGTATGAAAGTATTTGATTTATCTGACTTCAACATTTCGCCTAAATACTGCAGCTTACTGTACGATGCAATTATCATTATAATCCCTATTTTGAAGAATATAACATACAATACGAAAAAGGGTGAACTAGCTGCAATTAGTGCCTCCCATGTGAATCTATCTAATACTGTGGGTTTTACTGTAACATTTCATTAGTCATTGATGATTTTCCCCCTCTCCTTTCTGTCAAATACCCCCTGTAGTACCTCTGCATAGGAGTACATGTACCCCAGGTTTGGAACCACTGGAGTAGTGGCCAGTAGTATATTGAAGTTGTGGAGAACATAGAACATTCCTATGTAATTGTCTGTAACTGTAGTGTAAGACTCTTCTGTATGACTGATTTGATGTTTTCTTTTTTTACGCTATTGTAGAGAATAATGGCATTGGAAGGAAACGAGACCCCTCACATCCTCGTGTTTGTGGATGAAGCTGGCTTCAACCTGGCCAAGGGCCGAAGACGTGGCCGTAATATTATTGGCCACCGGGCCACGGTGGATGTCCCAGGCCAGTGAGGGGGCAATATAACTATTTGTGCTGCCATATCTGAGAATGGTGTGGCCACTCACATCCCCAGTCTTGGCCCATACAATACACAGAAGCTCCTCATCTTCTTGGACCGCCTTCATTTTGATTTGATCCCTGAAAATGAGAGAGATCTCATAGGGCCTCACCTACCACAATATGTTATTGTATGGGACAATGTGAATTTCCACCGTGGCCCGCTCATCAGGGCCTGGTTCACTACTCATCCAAGGATGGTCATAGTGTTCCTACCACCTTACTCTCCTTTCCTCAATCCTATTGAGGAGTTTTTCTCCGCTTGGAGGTGGAGAGTGTATGAGCATCGGGCTCAAGATCAGAGGTCCCTGCTCCATGCAATGGACGCTGCGTGTGAGGATATTACAGGAGATCAGTGTAGGGGATGGTTGTGACATGCACGCCGTTTCTTCCCTCGTTGTATCGCAAGGGAGAATATACGCTGTGATGTGGACGAGAATCTGTGGCCAGACAGACAGCAGCGTGTGTATGGCCAGGAGGGTGAGGACGGTGGCCAGGAGAGGGAGGGTGAGGACAGCGACCAGTGAAGACCTGTTAGTTGATGTATGAAAGTTACTTTATGTGTGTGAATGATAATGGTTACAATTTCCTTGGCAGTATAAGTGCAATGTGTGCTGTTACTGTAAACCTAAGAGGCTACTCTTACCCTAAAATCCTTTTTATTTTTTTCAGTTTTATACAAAATTGTATTCTGTTAGCTATACAAAAACAGTACAGTAACCATTGTCAATAAAGGACTGAGCTGAAGACATGAGGGATATTTCAATGGTCCTCTACTATAGTGACAAAACATCTAATCATTTTGACTTGCAGTGCTTACACAATGCCAAAGGGACGACGCATTTTGGGGGCACTGACTGTTTAAATGAGAAGGAAATTTAGTTTTGACACATGAGTGAACTGTTTTGGGAGAGGTATGAGGCTTTGCAGGTGAACCATAGTGTTGTGCCGAACCATCCACATTATTTTGGCAAAAGCACCAAGAGTGTTGAGAACGTCCGGTCTGTTTCAAGAAATGAGCCAAAGCAATTGAGAAGGATCTTTGTCATTTTCGTGGCACTGACTCTTTACATGGGAAAGGAATTTTGTTTTGAAGCATGAGTGAACAGTTTTGGGAGAGATATTAGCTTTTGCAAGTAAGCTATAGTGTTGTGCTAAACTGTAAGACTGTTTTGCAAAATGATCTTAGAGTTTTGAGAATGTAATTTCTGTTTCAAGAAATGAGCCAAACCAATGGAGAAAAACTGTAATAGAGGTTTTAATCCTTTGCCTGCTCTGCCGCTTTCTAGAGCGCCCTTCACAATGCACGCTTCCTAATTCGTCCCACCAAGAGCAGAGACTACATTACCCATACACCCTTGAGTTTGGCAAGTGAAAGGGAGAGGGTGTGTGAAACGCGCGGTAACTGCATTCACATGCTCTGACTGTAATGAAAACACAAGAGAGACATTTATATTGTTTATATTGTTATAATGTTATGATTGAAGCTCTGGACAGAACTTGTTTTTCTATAACAAACTAAACAAAATATTAATGCCCTGTCAGTGGCAAATATTTTTGGTTTTAATATTTAATTTGATTACATTAATGTTTGAGTTCAGATTTACAAGAAATGTTTTAACTGCTGTAAAAAGCACATTATTTGTTTAAAGTGTTGTTTAAAGTGCAAACCAAATGTTATTGCACTTTTGTTCATATAGCAGTTCTTTTAAAATGTATGCAGTACACTAATTTTGAATTCATTATTAAATTTTGTGTATAATGCGATTAATCGCGATTAATCACAGAACATTGTGCGATTAATCGCGATTAAACATTTTAATCGTTGCCCAGCCCTAAATATTGATGATAACAAGCTTGGGGGAAAACACAATTAATTGCAATTAATTACAGAAAATGTACAATTAATTAGTTAATTTTTTTTAATCGATTCCCAGCCCTAATATATATACATATTTTTTTACCTATTTTATATATATATATATATATATATATATACATACATACATATGTGTGTATGTGTATATGTGTATATACAGTGGGGATCGAAAGTTTGGGCTCCCCAGGTAAAAAATGTTATTAATGTACATAAAGATGACAAGAAAAGATGGAAAAATCTTTCAATTCTTGTTTGAGGTATCTTTGCCCATTCTTCGTTACAAAAGTCTTCCAGTTCTTTGAGATTTCTGGGCTCTGTCACGCACTGCTCTTTTAAAGTCTAACCATAGATTTTCAATTATGTTGAGGTCAGGAGATTGTGAAGGCCATGGCAAAACCTTTAGTTTATGCCTCTTGATGTAATCCACCGTGGACTTTGAGGTGTGTATAGGATCATTATCTATTTGTAGAAGCCATCCTCTCTTTAACTTCAGCTTTTTCGCAGATGGCATCAAGTTAGCATCCAGAATTTGCTGAAATTTTAATGAATATATTTTTCCTTCTTCTCGTGAAATGTTCCCTGTGCCAGTGGCTGCAATACAACGCCAAAACATGATCGATCCACCCCCATACATAACAGTTGGACAGAGGTTCTTTTCATTAAATTCTGTGCCCTTTCTTCTCCAAACATACCTTTGCTCATTCCGGCCAAAAAGTTATATTTTAACCTCATCGGTCCACAGAACTTGTTTCCAAAATGCATCAGGCTTGTCTATATGTTCATTTGCAAACTTCAAACGCTGATTTTTGTGTTGAGGACGTAGAAGAGGTTTTCTTCTGATGACTCTTCCATGAAGTCCATATTTGTACAAGTATCTCTTTATAGTGGAATAGTGTACCACAACTCCAGTGTCTGCCAGATCTTTCTGGAGGGATCGTGCAGTCAAACGTGGGTTTTGACCTACTTTTCTCACAATCCTGCAAGCCGTTTTGTCTGATATTGTTCTTGCTTTAACTTCCACTGTTCCTGATGACTGCCATTTCTTAATTACATTCCGAACAGAGGATATTGGCATCTGAAAACGCTTTGCTATCTTTTTATAACCTTCTCCTGCTTTGTGAGCGTCAACTATTTTCAGTTTCAGTTTACTAGACAACTGCTTAGAAGAACCCATGGTGCTGATTGTGGGGCAAGGTCAGATGAGTCTGGGCATTTAAAACCTTTGAGATTGACATCACCTGGTCTATCCAGACGATGATTGAGAACAATCCATGACACTGTCAGGTCCTAGCTTGCCAAAGGGGGCAGTACAAGGCATTAACTCTGCAGGGTGCCCAAACCTTTGCAGACACCATTTTTTTGTTTTCTGTTATTTTGAAAGTGTAAATGATGGAAATAAAATCTAACTTTTTTGACTTATTATAAGGATGTCTAATCTGTCATTTGGGGGCGGCAGTAGCTCAGTGGTAGAGCGGCCGTCCTTCAACCAGAAGGTAGTAGGATCGATTCCCGCTCTCCCCACAGTTCATACTGTCGTTGTGTCCTTGGGCAAGACACTTAACCCACCTTGCCTCGTATGAATGTGTAAGAATGTTGAAGGTGTTGGTCGGAGAGTCCGTAGGCGCGGAATGGCTGCCACGTCTCTGTCAGTCTGCCCCAGGGCAGCTGTGGCTACAGATGTAGCTTACTACCACCAGTGTGTGACTGTGGAGTGAATGAATAATTGATATGTAAAGCGTCCTTGAGCTCTGGAAAGGCGCTATATAAATATAACAATTATTATTAGGCCCGAGCCGGTGATGACCGGGAGGGCCTATTGTTTTTGCTCGGATTTTTTTTTTTTTTATCTTTCTTGTCGACCTATGATCCTAAATTTGACCCAGTGAACATGCACGAAAAGTCATTTTATTGGTCCCAGACTTCAAGCTCGGCGAAAAATTTATGTATTTGAAGTCGCCGAAAAAATAATACGAAAAATGACTCAGTGGCGACCCCTACAAAATCAAAATACATTGGGCCTATGGAAAGTGAAAGTAACTTTTTTCCAACGTAGAAAAATGAAACTTGGTATATCCATAGGACACCTCAGAACAAACAGAAAAGTCAATGACAGTCACACCTAAACTTAACAGGAAGTCCGCCATGTGGGGTGAAAGCGCGGCCACTAAAATCGCACCCCTTGCAGAAAGATGCAAATCATTGTGTTTTAATCTAAATGGCCCCAAATTTGGTGAGTATCATCTAGACACGTGTGCCAACCAAAGTTGTAACTTTGTTGTTGATATCTTATCGGGTATGGGTGTGGCAAGCCTGTAACGAGGTGGCCATTTTTGTGAAAATAAAGCGTCTCTTAACTCTCAAACGCCTTCTCGGATCGAGTTGGACCCAAAAGGCGTTTGTGCACATTCATGACCTGAACACAAAGATATGTAAATAAAAGGGTTATCTTTAGAAATGGCTCTCCAGCGCCCCCTACAAACTTATAATGGGACCCAAGAATTTAGTTTGTTATAGAGACATAAAATTTGGTACACACATCTCTTATGTCATGACGAGCATAAAAGCCAATGACAACCACCCCCTATCTATAAATGTGTTGCCATAGCAACGTCCCAAAAAATGTGAAAAAAGTCAATGGGAAGTGAAATTTTTAGTTTGTTGTAGGCAAATAAAACTTGGTACACACATCCACCATGGGCTTATGAACAAAAAAGCCAATGGGGACCACACCCTATCACACACAGGAAGGCGGCCATTTTGAATTGAAAATGTGAACCGACTTAAAATACACCTCTTTTTAAAAGTACACAGAAAAAGCTGCTTCATTCCACAGATACCAAACTTGGGCAAAATGAGCTAAACACATGTATGTAAAATAGACAAGTGTTTTTCTAGACTTTTTTGCTCCAGTTATATTTTTTTTATTATAATTTGGTATATATTTTTTTATTAATTTTTTTCTAAAAAAATATCCTCAATTTGACCCAGTAAACGTGCAACTAAAAGTAATTTTTATTGGTCCCAGACTTCAAGCCCGGAAAAATGTATGTATTTGAAGTCCCGGAAAAAAAATACGAAAAATGACTCAGTGGCGACCCCTAGAAAAGTCAAAATACATTGGTTCTATGGAAAATGAAAGTAAATTTTTCCAATGTAGAAATACAAAACTTGGTACATCCATAGGACACCTCAGGGCAAACAGAAAAAATTATTACAGCCATACCGTAAACTCAACAGAAAATCTACTATGTTGGGTGGAATGCGTGACCACCTAAATCGCACCCCTTCTGTCTAAAGGCTTTTCATCTAAACAGCTCCAAATTTGGTGAGTATCATCTAGACACGTGTGCAAAAAAAGTTATCAATTTGTTTTTTGATACATTTGTTGCTGTGGTCGTAATGAGTCTGTGAAGAGGCAACTATTGGGAAATAAATGACATTTCCCAATTGCCAGGATCCTTCCTTTAGAGGAGGCCCCTCCAGAGCCACGGCTAGAGTCTTAGAAAACTCCTCAGAATCCTTTTACCATGAAGTTTACCCTTTAAAAGCCTGAAATGCACTCCTCCGAGTGCATGTGTCCCCATGATCTCAAGAGGCGAGGGCCTTTATCGCCGCTTGCGGCTTTAATTAGGCCGAGCCGGTGATGACGGGAGGGCCTATTGTTTTTGCTCGGATTTTTTATTTTTTTTTCTTCCGACCCAATGATCCTAAATTTGACCCAGTGAACATGCACGAAAAGTCATTTTATTGGTCCCAGACTTCAAGCTCGGCGAAAAATTTATGTATTTGAAGTTGCCGAAAAAAAAATACGAAAAATGACTCAGTGGCGACCCCTACAAAATCAAAATACATTGGGCCTATGGAAAGTGAAAGTAACTTTTTTCCAACGTAGAAAAATGAAACTTGGTATATCCATAGGACACCTCAGGGCAAACAGAAAAGTCAATGACAGTCACACCCTAAACTTAACAGGAAGTCCGCCATGTGGGGTGAAAGGCACGGCCACTAAAATCGCACCCCTTGCGCAGAAAGATGCAAATCATTGTGTTTTAATCTAAATGGCCCCAAATTTGGTGAGTATCATCTAGACACATGTGCCAACCAAAGTTGTGACTTTGTTGTTGATATCTTATCGGGTATGGGTGTGGCAAGCCTGTAACGAGGTGGCCATTTTTGTGAAAATAAAACGTCTCTTAACTCTCAAATGGCTTCTCGGATCGAGTTGGACCCAAAAAGGCGTTTGTGCACATTCATGACCTGAACACAAAAATATGTAAATAAAGGGTTATCTTTAGAAATGGCTCTCCAGCGCCCCCTACAAACTTATAATGGGACCCAAGAATTTAGTTTGTCATAGAGACATAAAATTTGGTACACACATCTCTTATGTCATGACGAGCATAAAAGCCAATGACAACCACCCCCTATCTATAAATGTGTTGCCATAGCAACGTCCCAAATATGTGAAAAAGTCAATGGGAAGTGAAAATTTTTAGTTTGTCGTAGGCAAATGAAACTTGGTACACACATCCAGCATGGGCTTATGAACAAAAAAGCCAATGGGGACCACACCCTATCACACACAGGAAGGCGGCCATTTTGAATTGAAAATGTGAACCGACTTAAAATACACCTCTTTTTTAAAAGTACACAGAAATAGCTGCTTCATTCCACAGACACCAAACTTGGGCAAAATGAGCTAAACACATGTATGTAAAATAGACAAGTGTTTTCTGAACTTTTTGCTCGAGTTATATTTTTTTTAATTATAATTCGGTATATATTTTTTTATTATAATTTTTCTGCAAAATGATCATCAATTTGACCCAGTAAACCAACAACTAAAAGTCATTTTTATTGGTCCCAGACTTCAAGCTCGTGAAAAATTTATGTATTTGAAGTCCCGAAAAAATTACAAAAAATGACTCAGTGGCGACCCCTAGAAAAGTCAAAATACATTGGGCCTATGGAAAATGAAAGTAAATTTTTCCATTGTAGAAATACAAAACTTGGTACATCCATAGGACACCTCAGGTCAAACAGAAAAGTTTATTACAGCCATACCGTAAACTCAACAGGAAATCTACTATGTTGGGTGGAATGCGTGACCACCTAAATCTCACCCCTTGTGCTAAAGGCTTTTCATCTAAACAGCTCCAAATTTGGTGAGTATCATCTAGACCAGGGTTTTTCAAACTTTTTGTGTGTGTGGACCACTATTTGTAATTAAAAAATTTTGCAGACCACCTCATAACACACATAATAAAATGTCTACACACAGTCTTACCTGAATTAATCCGCACCTCTAAATAGGCTTACTAGCACTACTATAACTAGTCATCACATCAGTGTGCAACAGGCTTTTTAAAAGAAAGTTTACTGCACACAACGGCTGCCACATATTTAATTTATTTATTTACTCATGTGCCCGAGGGCATAATCAGGTTAATTTGAAAAACAGGCTTATTTCCATAGCAATGGAAAAGAACACTTGGATAGGTAACATTTCAAAACCTTTGGCATTTCTGAAAAAAACATTCTGAAAAAAACATTTCAGAAACACGAGCAAAAACGGCCTTCGGGGCCGTTGTAGCTGAAACCTAATGCTAAATAGCTTTCACAGTATTTTCTCTTCACCCTCTTTTTCTTTGTTGTTTTCTGATGAATCTGGCTCATAGATGCATCCGACTCACTGTTAATCTCTTCATTTTCTGGAACTTCTGCCTCTTTTCTCTTCAGAGAACCTGTTGCTATCCACCGATCTATAACAACACTGAACTTGAACGTCACGGCCGAACAACACTGGCCTATTTTAGTAATTGCACAATAACTTGACAATTTAATGCAAATGTTATATCAATATAGGCCTAAATATTCTTTTATTTTTTTTTTTTTATGGGAATTTCCTGGTAAAATGAAGGTAAAATATTATTTTATTTTGCCTTTCCACGGACCACCTGCAGTACCCTCACGGACCACTAGTGGGAAGGACTGATCTAGACACGTGCCAAAAAAGTTATCAATTTGTTTTTTGATACATTTGTGGCTGTGGTCGTAATGAGTTTGTGAAGAGGCAGCCATTGGGAAATAAATGCCATTTCCCAATTACCAGGATCCTTCCTTTAGAGAGGCCCCTCAGACCCACGGCTAGAGTCTTAGAAAACTCCTCAGAATCCTTTGGAACTTGTAACCTTGTACTTTTAGACAAGTTATATTTACATTTGCCTTTTAAAAACAGGGGTGCAGCGATTCCTGAGTCATCTCAAATCTCCAGCCAGTCCTTTGTTTTTCTCGCCTTAGCCCAAGCATAATCTATTATTTTCAAAGGTTCAGACAGCTCCCAGGAAAACCAGAGATTGTGGAGACCTTTAACTCTAAATTACAAGGTGGTGTAGCAGGCCCCAGCAGTAGCACAGGCCCGGTTATTTGACATTACCGTGAAGTTTACGCTTTAAAGCACGAAATGCACTCCTCCGAGTGCATGTGTCCCCGCGGTCTCAAGGGAGGCGAGGGCCTTTATCGCCGCTTGCGGCTTTAATTATTATTATTATGCCTTTTGGAGATTTTTCCATCTTTTCTTGCCGTCTTTATACACATTAATAATTTTTTTTTTACGTGGGGTGCCCAAACTTTCGATCCCCACTGTATATAAATAAACTTTGTCCTTCACCCTCCGCGGGTGGTCTCATCCTTCGAGCTTGGGTCCTCTACCAGAGGCCTGGGAGCTTGAGGGTTCTGTGCAGTATCTTTGCTGTTCCTAGTACTGCACTTTTCTGGACCGAGATGTCTGGTGTTCTTCCAGGGATCTGCTGTAGCCACTCTTCCAGTTTGGGGGTTACTGCCCCGAGTGCTCCGATGACCACAGGCACCACCGTCGCCTTCACCTTCCAAGCCTTTTCCAGCTCTTCTCTGAGCCCTTGGTATTTCTCTAGTTTCTCATGTTACCTTTTCCTGATGTTGCAATCACTTGGTATTGCAACGTCAACCACAACGGCCTTCCTCTGCTGTTTGTCCACCACCACAATGTCTGGTTGGTTTGCCATTACCATTCTGTCGGGCTGAATCTGGAAGTCCCACAGGATCTTGGCTTGGTCATTCTCTACCACCTTTGAAGGTGTTTCCCACTTTGACCTCGGGGTTTCCAGTCCATACTCCACTTGGTTATGGCGCTCCATGTATGCTTTCCCTGCCAGCATCTTACACCCTGAAGTTAAGTGTGTCTCAGGGGCCTGTTTGCACAGCCTACACCTTGGGTCTTGTCTGGTGTGGTAGATTTAGGCCTCTATTGCTCTGGTGCTCAGGGCCTGCTCCTGTGCAGCCATGATGAGTGCCTCTAAGCTGTTCTTCGGTCCGGCCCATTCTAGCTATTGGTAGGATTTCTTGATATCAGCCACTTCAGTTATGTTCCGGTGGTACATCCCATGTAGGGGTTTGTCCTCCCATGATGGTCCCTCCTCCAGCTCCTCTTCCTCTGTTCCCCATTGCCTGAGACATTCACTGAGCACATCAGCTGTTGGGGCCTTATCTTTGATGTTTTTTATTTTTTATTTAACCTTTATTTATCCAGGTAAACTGTTTGAGAACCAATTCTCATTTACAAACATGACCTGGCCCCATGTGTGTTTGGGGGGGGGACTATTGTACATGTTTTTGGTGGTAGGGGAAACCGGAGTACCCGGAGGAAACCTACGCAGACACAGGGAGAACATGCAAACTCCACACAGAAAGGCCCTGCCTTGGATGGGGTTGAACCCAGGACCTTCTTGCTGTGAGGCAGGAGAGCTAACCACTCTGCCACTGTGCCGATGTACTTGTTGATCTTGGATGTTTCATCCTGGATAGTGGCTCTCACACTCACTAGTCCACGGCCACCTTCTTTACGGCTAGCGTACAGTCTCAGGGTGCTGGATTTGGGGTGGAACCTTCCATGCATGGTGAGGAGCTTTCGTGTCTTAACGTCTGTGATCTGTATCTCTTCCTTTGGCCACCTTATTATTCCCGCAGGGTATCTGATCACTGGCAGGGCGTAGCTGTTTATTGCCCGTGCCTTGTTCTTGCCATTGAGCTGACTTCTTAGGACTTGCCATACTCGTTGGAGGTATTTGGCAGTTGCTGTTTTCCTTGTTACCTCTTCGAGGTTGCCATTTGCCTGTGGTATTCCAAGGTACTTGTAACCATCCTCAATGTCTGCTATTGTTCCTTCTGGGAGTGAGACCCCTTCTGTGTGGACTGCCTTCCCTCTCTTCGTCACCATTCGACTACACTTCTCAAGCCCGAATGACATCCCAATGTCAGAGCTGTAGATCCTGGTGGTGTGGATCAGTGAGTCGATGTCCCGCTCACTCTTAGCGTATAGCTTGATGTCATCCATGTAGAGGAGGTGACTGATGGTGGCCCCATTCCTGAGTCGGTATCCATAGCCAGTCTTGTCAATTATTTGGCTGGGGGTTCAGGCCTATGCAGAACAGCAGTGGGGATAGAGCATCTCCTTGGTATATGCCACATTTGATGGATACTTGTGCAAGTGGCTTGCCATTGGCCTCAAGGGTGGTTTTCCACAGCCTCATTGAGTTTGCAATGAAGTCTCTTAGAGTTCTGTTGATGTTGTACATCTCCAAGCATTTAGTGATCCATGTGTGTGGCATTGAGTCATATGCTTTCTTGTAATCAATCCAGGCAGTGCACAGGATGGTGTGTTGGGTTCTGCAGTCTTGGGTGACTGTTCTGTCAACCAGGAGTTGGTGTTTAGCTCCTCTGGTTTCTTTGCCGATGCCCTTCTGTGCTTTGCTCATGTATTGATCCATGTGCCCACTTATCTTAGCCGCAATGATGCCTGACCTGCTTCCTGATGAGCTTCCATGTTGTGGAGAGACAGGTTATTGGCCGATAGTTGGATGGGACTGTACCCTTTGTGGGATCCTTCAGGATCAGGATTGTACGCCCTTCGGTAAGCCATTCAGGGTGCGTCCCATCACTTATCAGCTGGTTCATTTGTGCTGCAAGGCGCTCGTGGAGTGCAGTGAGCTTCTTTAGCCAGTAGGTGTAGATCCTGTCAGGGCCCGGTGCTGTCCAGTTTTTCATACCTGAGAGTCTTTCTTGGATGTCTGCCGCTGTGATGGTAACTGGATTCTGTTCAGGGAGGTTGCTGTGGTCCTCTCTCAGAGCCACCAGCCACTGTGCATTGCTGTTGTGTGATGCCTCCCTCTCCCATATACTTTTCCAGTATTGTTCAGTTTCCAGCCTTGGAGGGTCTGCTCTGCTGTTATTACCCTGCCATTGAGCGTACACTTTTGCAGGTTGAATTGCGAACAGCCGGTTTATTTCTTCTGGCTTCGTTCTCTCTCGTGTACCTCGTTAGTTAGCTGGCCAAGGCTTGGAGCCTTTGTTTGGCAGTTTCAAGTGCTTCAGGTATGGGCATCTGGTTGTACCTCTTGGGTACCTGTTTTCTCATTGCACCTTTCTTGGCCTCTGTCAGTTGGCTTACTTCTCTACGTGTCTGCTTGATCTTAGCCTCCAGCCTTCGTTTCCATGGTGGGTACTGTTTCTCATGGCTCCCATGGTTGCTCTTATAGCCAAGCATCTCGAGGATCACTGCTGCAGAGGTGTATAGCAGCTCATTGGTTTCAGTGATGGATGTGGTAGGGATCACACTCAATGCTGCATTCACATCTTCTAGGAGACTTTCTGATGGTACTTCACTTAGCCGTTCTAATTGGCGTCGTGTTTGCCTTGCATTCATTCTCACCATAATCTTGTCTTTCAGGTCAGTCGCTGCCTCGCTATATAGCGGCTGGTTAGGACAAGACCTTTCACACGGGGGACCCAGGTTCGAATCCCCCTCGGGGTGCAATCCAGTGTGTGTCCTTAGGCAAGACCCTACTGCCTACCTCATAAAAATGATGAGAGACAATAAATGCTATGAGACGCCCTGTCAGTGATCAGATACCCTGCGGGGATAATAAGGTGGCCAAAGGAAGAGATACAGATCACAGACGTTAAGACACACAGAAGGTGGCCGTGGACTAGTGAGTGTGAGAGCCACTATCCAGGATGAAACATCCAAGATCCACAAGTACATCAAAGATAAGGCCCCAACAGCTGATGTGCTCAGTGAATGTCTCAGGCAATGGGGAACAGAGGAAGAGGAGCTGGAGGAGGGACCATCGTGGGAGGACAAACCCCTACATGGGATGTACCACCGGAACATAACTGAAGTGGCTGATATCAAGAAATCCTACCAATGGCTAGAACGGGCCGGACTGAAGGACAGCACAGAGGCACTCATCATGGCTGCACAGGAGCAGGCCCTGAGCACCAGAGCAATAGAGGCCCAAAACTACCACACCAGACAAGACCCAAGGGGTAGGCTGTGCAAACAGGCCCCTGAGACAATCCAACACTTAACTGCAGGGTGTAAGATGCTGGCAGGGAAAGCATACATGGAGCGCCATAACCATACATCTGTACGGAGTATGGACTGGAAACCCCGAGGTTAAAGTGGGAAACACCTCCAAAGGTGGTAGAGAATGACCAAGCCAAGATCCTGTGGGACTTCCAGATTCAGACTGACAGAATGGTAATGGCAAACCAACCAGACATTGTGGTGGTGGACAAACAGCAGAGGAAGGCCGTTGTGGTTGACGTTGCAATACCAAGTGATTGCAACATCAGGAAAAAGGAACATGAGAAACTAGAGAAATACCAAGGGCTCAGAGAAGAGCTGGAAAAGGCTTGGAAGGTGAAGGCGACAGTGGTGCCTGTGGTCATCGGAGCACTCGGGGCAGTGACCCCCAAACTGGAAGAGTGGCTACAGCAGATCCCTGGAAGAACACCAGACATCTCGGTCCAGAAAAGTGCAGTACTAGGAACAGCAAAGATACTGCGCAGAACCCTCAAGCTCCCAGGCCTCTGGTAGAGGACCCGAGCTCGAAGGATGAGACCACCTGCGGAGGGTGGGCAAGTTAACGCGTTATTTTTGCGTTAAGGCATTAATGAATTACCGCTGACAATTATTTTATTGCGCGTTAACGTCGGCCAATTAGTATAGTGAAAGATGTCGGTCTTAAGAACATTCTTAGGATTGCAACGAATGACTGCATCGCAACAAATGACTGCACGTATGAGCCGCCCTCATCCAGTGCTTTAAGTGGTGCGGTACGCACCTGTACTCGGTACCGCCACTTCTCTGTGCACCCAGAACGTACTTTTAGCGTACCGGTACGCTCATTTGGACATCTGTTTTTTAATAGAGGTTTTAATCCTTTGCCTGCGCTGCCGCTTTCCAGAGCGCCCTTCACAATGCACGTTTCCTAATTTGTCTCACCGAGAGCAGAGACTACATTACCCATACACCCTTGAGTTTTACAAGTGAAAGCACAACTCAACTCAACGTGGTGAAATGCGCGGGAACTGCATTCACAGGCTCTGACTGTAATGAAAACACAAGAGAGACATTTATATTGTTTATATTGTTATAATGTTATGATTGAAGCTCTGGACATAACTTGTTTTTCTATAACAAACTAAACAAAATATTAATGCTCTGGCAGTGGCAAATATTTTTTGGTTTAATATTTAATTTGATTACATTAATGTTTAAGTTGAGATTTACAAGAAATATTTTAACTGCTACTAACCTTTAACTGCTGTAAAAAGCACCTTATTTGTTTAAAGTGTTGTTTAAAGTGCAAACCAAATGTTATTGCACTTTTGTTCATATAACAGTTCTTGCAAAATAAAAGTATGCAGTACACTAATGTTGAATTCATTATTAAATTTGTGTATAATGCAATTTATCACAGAACATTGTGCGATTAATCACGATATAATATATATATATATATATATATATATATATATATATATAAAATCGGGCTGGGCAAGTTAACGCGTTTTTATCGCGTTAACGCATTAATGAATTAACGCCGACAATTATTTTATCGCGCGTTAACGTCGGCCGATTAGTATGGTGAAAGACGAATGACTGCACGTATGAGCCGCCCTCATCCAGTGCTTTAAGTGGGCCGGTACGCACCTGTACTCAGTACCGCCACTTCTCCGTGCGCCCAGAACGTGCTTTTAGCGTACTGGTACGCTCATTTCGACATCTGTTTTAATAGAGGTTTTAATCCTTTGCCTGCTCTGCCGCTTTCCAGAGCGCCCTTCACAATGCACGCTTCCTAATTCGTCCCACCAAGAGCAGAGACTACATTACCCATACACCCTTGAGTTTGGCAAGTGAAAGGGAGAGGTGTGTGAAACGCGCGGAACTGCATTAACATGCTCTGACTGTAATGAAAACACAAGAGAGACATTTATATTGTTTATATTGTTATAATGTTATGATTGAAGCTCTGGACAGAACTTGTTTTTCTATAACAAACTAAACAAAATATTAATGCCCTGTCAGTGGCAAATATTTTTGGTTTTAATATTTAATTTGATTACATTAATGTTTAAGTTCAGATTTACAAGAAATGTTTTAACTGCTATAAAAAGCACATTATTTGTTTAAAGTGCAAACCAAATGTTATTGCACTTTTGTTCATATAGCAGTTCTTTTAAAATGTATGCAGTACACTAATTTTGAATTCATTATTAAATTTTGTGTATAATGCGATTAATCGCGATTAATCACAGAACATTGTGCGATTAATCGCGATTAAACATTTTAATCGTTGCCCAGCCCTAAATATTGATGATAACAAGCTTGGGGGAAAACACAATTAATTGCAATTAATTACAGAAAATGTGCAATTAATTAGTTTTTTTTTTTTTAATCGATTCCCAGCCCTAATATAAAATGTGTGTATCTAAGTCTTTGCTGTGGCAAAGATACAGACTTTGCCACAGCCCTACCTCCAACATTAGAGGGTCATTTTCTTTGTCTGTATCAGCCCCAAAAATAATAGGAGCTGATAATGTGAGAAACCAAAAGCCTTAAGGGAGTAAGTGTGAAATGTTAATAACAGATATTGGGGAGCAATGACAGTGTGTTATGGCAAACATGCAGAAAACATAATTCAGCCAGACCATTTTTAAATTTGCTACATTGAGCCAATGGGAAAAGTGTTTGTGTGACATTTTTTTTTACAAAAAATTTAAATATCCCATATTTCTCCAGACCAAGCCTCTCTCATGGAACCCCTTAAAAGGGACTCGAGTAAGGGTGCCACCTTCCTTCCACCAGAGGGCAGGTTTCAAAAGCCTATAAATATAAGGAGAAATCCAATGGTAAATTTACAGTGTTTACAAGGCTCTGGTCCCTAGAGCTAAATTTTTTCTACATGATAACAAATTTTTGATAAGTCTGTTTATGCTATCTAAAAACAATTGTTTCACTATAAAGCAGAAAAGCCCGGATGTAACCGATATTTTATTTCTCTGTGGTTAGGCCAATATCTATGAATGGGGGAATAATGGGCAGACGACATCCATGTTTATTTACAAATTGTCGTTAAACACAGATTGTCGTTGTCAGCTCTGATCTTAACTTTGCTTAGTGCACCCAAAGTGGAGCCTGAGATATTCCCAGGAGAGCAGGTTACTCTCAGATGTGAAATACACGGAGCACACACCGAGTGGACGTATGGAACAAATCTGGTGTGAGCATTTCTAAAACACAAAGATAAATCAAAATAAATAAAGTTGATGTGTTAATTTAGGTTCCAGAGAAAGGCCACACCTCTAATCTAATTTTTCCAGAAGCCCTATACACGTTAGTTCCATTCATCACTGCTTGTTTCTGTTCTCGACCCCACCCTCCCAGTCTCCTTTTTCTCCCTACCTATTTTCTTTCAGTGTCCTCTCTCCCATAACTAGACCCAAGGAAGGGGTGTCATATTTTGTATGTTATGTGTTTTATTTCTGTTTACTTTTTTAGCTATTCACTGCGTTTATATTATGTGTCTTATGGTTTATGGTTTGTATGGTTAATAATCAAGTAAGGGATGTTAGCACTCCTGCCTCACAGCAAGAAGGTCGTGAGTTTAAAACTCGGCCGACTTAAACATTCTTGGCCGACTCCGGTCTTTCTGTGAGGAGTCTGCGTGTTACCGTTGTTTCTCTCCTGGTACTCCGGCTTCCTCCCACTGTCCAAAGAATGCATGTGTAGGTTAATTGGCAACTCTAGTGTCTAGTGAATAAATGTGAGAGTGAAAGGTTGTGTGTCACTGTCTGTCTCTAATGGCGCTTTTCCACTACACAGTACCAGCTCGACTCGCCTCGACTCGGCTCGCCTTTGTTTGGTTTTCCACTGCGTAAAGTTGTACCTGTACCTGCTTCCTGGTACTTTTTTCGTATCACCTCGGCGAGTTCTAAGTGGGCTGAGGCAATACTAAATTGTGACGTGAACACACGACAGACTGCTGATTGGCCAGAGAGAATCGTCACTGTTCACTGCGTCATCATTGCACGCGCCAGACGGAGTATCCTGAATAACCCCGCCATTTTTAAATAGTTTGGCCAGAGATTGCGTGATAATTTACCCAGTCCCAGACTTTAGTATTATGGCAACTCGGAAAAATGCTCCGTGGTCAAACGAGGAGGTGCAGACTTTTCTTTGTTTGGTTGCCGAAGAGAAGATCCAGCGAGTTTTATGTGTGTGAGTAGCGGGTGTGTGTCGCGTAGAAGATTACGTCACGACAGGTTCTTGCGCGTCGCTATGACGACTAGGTACTATTGTGGAGGTACTATCTGAGCCGACAGTTACTTCGAGGGAGTCGAGTCGAGCTGATACTGGTAGTGGAAAAGCGCCATAAGTGTCAGCCCTGCGACTAACTGGACACTGTCCATGTGTACCCTGCCCAAAGCTGCTGGGATAGGCTCCAGTCACCTGTGACCCCTAATGGGACTAAGTGGTAGAAAATGACAATCAAAAAATGAAAGGAAAAAAAAAAAATAGTTGAGTGAAAGAAAACATTATGTCAGAGTATATGGTTTTAAAACTTGATTAGTTTAATGAGTTTCCTGCTTATGGTGTTTGGAAGGCTGGGGGTTCAGTATCAGACACTGACATCATTACTTAGTTCTGTGAGGATATATTCATCCCATCCTCTGCAGGAGTAGACACCTCCATCTGAGACACTGACACGAGCGGAGTTTTCTTTCATTCTTTCCCTCTGAGAGTCAGAGTCTGAGTTTTTTCTGATCCATTCATAAGTTCCTTTAAAGCCCTCGACTTCACAGCTCAGAGTCACACTGCTCTGTTCTGGGATGGTCTCACTGGAGGTTTTCAGATGGACTCTGCGTGTCTTTGCTGAGGAGAGAACAATATCATAAAAACACAGTCAGTGTATTTGTTGTTGGAGGAAAAAAAAAGCTGCTGTAAAAATGTCTTAAACCTCTCAGAAACATGTCAAAGATTTGATGTGTTTAAAATACTGACCGGTTATCTTCAGTTCATTCTTTGTGGACTGTGTTTCCTCTTTGGTCCCACACCAGTAAAAACCCTGATCTAATGTTGACACTAAATATATTTTCAGTTCAGCTGTAGCAGATGTACGTTGTATCTGATGGTGTGTGTCCTCTGTCACAAGTGATCCATCTTTGTAAAAGTACAAATATCTCTGAACATTTTGAACACAACGCAGAATCACTGAGTCTCTGATATACAAAGACTGTTCAGGACCCTTCAGAGTCACATGGTAACCTGTGTAAACAGAAATAAAGTAAAACATATTAAAAACTGCTTTAAAGTAATACTACAATGGCCATAAAGTACAAACCAAAAAACATAAATGAAATCAAAATTACAAATCAGAAAACAAATGAACAAAACTGAAAATACAACGTCAATTAATACAAACCAGAAAAGGTAGGTATCATTTGTGGACTGAATTCTTTCTGCTGATTGGACGAGACATCTGTCACTCTGGTTATGCTGAATTCAGTTTTCTTAATTTGTTTTCCAATTTGTTATTTTGATTTTCAATTTTGTTGCACTTTACGACCACCGTATAAAAAGACAATTACAAAAAGAAACATGGCAGAGTTTACATTAAAGGTGACAGTTAATTCTACTTCGTGTGTGCTCCGCCCACCTACAGGCTTCGCTAGTGGTTACCTCTCCCTGGCGCGAGCCAGACTTCTGAGAAAGATCAAAGCATTCACCGCGCCAATCATGCCAGTGTACTGGCACAGCCTCAGGGGCTATATAAACCCCCTTGCCCAACGCTCTCCCTTCTTCTCTCTCAGCACTTCTGAGATATTTAAAAGAGCGAAGATCACACGTAGCTAGAAGAATGGAATATGCAATGGAATGTGCCCGAGATTTGCCACCTACCGGTGTCGGGCACCGCCGCTCCTGCCGCTCCTGCTGCGCCTGGCTGCTGCCCGAGGATGGCCATGACTGCTGCTTCACCTGCCTCGGATGGCATCATCAGCTGGAGCGGTCTGCCTGCTCCGCCTGCCTCGGCCTTCCCAGAGAGGAGTCCGAGCGCCGCGCGGCTTTCATGGGTCCTATTTCCCCGTCTCGACCCGACCTGCCACCGCATTCCATCGCGGTGTCCCCTGCCGCTACCCCACCTCAGCTGGATTGGGCAGCGAGTAGTGAGGACGGGGAGGCCCGTGGCGATGACGCTGGATCCATCGGTACTGGAGTCTCCGTCCTGATCTCCAGCCAGCTCATCGGTAGATGACCTGCCGCAGCTGTTTTCCTCCGCTGCGGCTCGTATGGAGACCCCGCTCCCGCCCCAGCAGCTTGAGACTGCTCCGGCGGACTTCACACTGGGGCTAGCGTCACAGACTCGTTCTCGTCCACGCGTGGCGACTCTCTGCCCACTGATGACACCCATCGCCCATTATGCCCAGTGAGAATGGCAGAGCCCGCTCTCGGCGAGGCCCGCCGAGGCTATCTGGCATATTGCAACGTGGTGGGCTGGAACGAGTTCACCGGCGTCCCACCTGTTGAGGACGGGGTGAGGATGTGCCTGCTACCGTCATCTACCCCCTGGCCGAGCGGTAAGCCGGCTCTACCATCAGAGAGGACAGATTGATGGCATCGCTGATGGATCGCTGCTACGCTAACGCCGCTCAGGTGGTGGCGTTGGCTAGCAATATGGCTTTCCTGGCGGGCTCCTTGGACAAGCTCACACATGAGCGGTCGGTCCTCACGCCCGAGGAGATAGATGAGGTTCAGACCACAGCGGCTGCTCTCCTGAGGATGTCCCAAGCATTCGCCGTGGATGGGGGCCGCACCATGAGCGCGGCTCAGCTCGGCGCCAGACACCTGTGGCTCGGCCTGTCTTCCCTGAAGGAACAGAAGCAGAGACGCATCCTCGGTCTGCCGCTCTCCACCTCATCCCTGTTTGGTCCTGATATTCAGTCTCTTGTAGACCGATTTGAATCAGCCTCCAAAACGTCCCAGCAGCTTGCTCCTCACCTCCAGCCAAGACGCCAGCGGCACAACATTTGGCGCCGTCGAGCAGACCGGCACCAGGTGTCCGCGACTCCCCGTGAGCGAGCTAGGGCACGCCCCACCGTTGCTGATCCTGTCCCCGCCTCTTATAGCGCAGGGCGGGAAAACGCCGGGAGAAGAGGAGGTTTTCAATGTAATAGGGGCGCTGGCTCCTCCCGCTCCTACAAGTCGTCCTTTAATGATAATCATGTCAATAAAGGCCGTAGGGCCCGTTACTTCTCATTAAAAGAGCACGCTTCTGGGTCTTCCCCTCCGGCTCTTTATGGTCCGCCCCTTCCACTACGCCACGCAGACGGATTGTGCTTGGCTGAAGTGGGTCCGGCGCACCTACAGCAGTACAGGCGCCTTCCATGCTGCCAAGGGAGGGGCTTAAGAGGCGCTCCCGCGCTCTCCTGTAACTCTAAGGCTGCTGGTAAACGGCCCAGATTCCACTCTGCAACTGCCAGGGCGGTGTGCAGATATTGGGGGCCGTGGGCTTGCCCCGCAGTTATTCAGGCAGTGCCCAGTGTTGAGCTGCAAGGGCGGGATGCTGACCAGAGCAATACGTAACGGCCACACAGTCAGCTACTAGGGATGCACCACCTGTAAAAGTGGGGCGACTCATTCTGGGGGCCCTGCCCCCAGGTCCCTAGGGGTTCTAGCTCAGACAGCAACCCACCCCCAGTCACCCACAGAACCCCAGCAGTGCCCCCTCCCAAGAGGGTAGGGCAGCCCTTTCTGGGGGGGCCCCCCGCATCCCGAACCTCCAGTTGGGTTTGTGATGGCGGGTGGGCCGATACATCCTCCTGTTCAGGACATGGTGCGCCCTCTATCGCACTTCCTGGAGGCGTGGACACACCTTCTCGGCCCTCTATCGCCCTGGCTGGACAGGACGCTGAGGAGGGGCTATGCCCTGCAGTTTGCCCGTCGACCCCCTCCCTTCCGCGGTGTCCTTCGCACACAGCTCACAACCCAGGCAGCGACAAGGGCCCGAGAGGAGGTCTCTTCACTCCTGCATTGCGGTGCAGTTTCGGAACTGGACCGAGGGGAGGCGGAGAGAGGGTTTTACTCCCCCTATTTCTTGGTCCCAAAGAAAAACGGGGGAGTGAGACCAATCCTGGACCTGCGCATCCTGAACGAGTATGTGACCACCAGGAGGTTCCGCATGTTAACTACCAGGCACCTCCTGGAGAGTGTCCGCCCGGGGGAGTGGATGACCTCAATTGACCTGATGGATGCTTATTTTCACGTCTCCATCCTACCGGGGCACAGGAAATTTCTCAGGTTCGCCATCGGGGAGCGGTGTTTTCAGTTCAACCGTCTCCCGTTCGGCTACTCCCTCGCCCCACGCACCTTTTCCAAATGCGTGGAGGCAGCACTGAGCGCCCGTCGTCAGGGTCTCAGGATCCTGACTTACATTGACGATTGGCTCATCCTCGCTCCCTCTCGCCAGGAAGCCGTGCAGCATACGGACAGAGCACTGCGTCACATCTCAAAGCTGGGGTTCGTGGTGAACCAGGCCAAGAGCTCGTTGTTGCCAGCACAACAGGTGACGTACCTGGGACTGGAGTTGGATGCACAGACCATGCGCGCACGGCTCTCCATGGAGAGACAGGTGGCGCTCAGGAGTCTGGCTCAGAGGCTGGTGGTAGCTCCATCTGCACCGTCTTGTCTGGTACGGTGCCTACTGGGCATGATGGCGGCAGCTCACCCGGGGGTACGCTTGGGACTCCTTCATATGAGACGGCTCCAACGCTGGTTTGCTCGGCTCCGGTTACATCCCACGCAGGACAGACAGACCCGGGTCTCACTGTCCTTGGGGGCTCGACAGGATCTGGAATTCTGGCTCACCCCGGACCGTCTCCAACTGGGAGTGCGCATGGGATGCGTCCCACACTATGTGGAGGTGTTCACGGACGCATCACTCACCGGATGGGGCGGGACCTTAGGCCGGCTCGCAGTGGGCGGGGCCTGGGAGCCAACGCTATCCCACATAAATGTACTGGAGATGGTAGCGGTGCAGAGGGTGCTTCTGCACTTTGCCCCCAGCTTGAAGGAGATCACGTGATGATCAGGTCGGACAACACAACAGTTGTGGCCTACCTGAACAGACAGGGAGGAACCAGGTCACCCCTCCTTCATCGGAGAGCAGCAGAGATCCTAATGTGGGCAGACACACACCTGGCCTCCCTAAGGGCACGACATGTGCCCGGGACACTCAACGCAGGGGCAGACAGGATGTCCCGGGTGGCCCTCTACGACGAATGGAGCTTGGCGCCCAAAGTCGCGCACAGACTTGGCGCCGGTTCGGTCAGCCTGTGGCCGACCTGTTCGCCAGTGCAGAGAACGCACAGTGCCCACTCTGGTTCTCGCTCAGATCGTCAGACGACCCACCGCTAGGGGTGGACGCGCTGGCTCAAGAGTCATGGCCCATAGGCCTCCTCTATGCCTTCCCACCACTACGCCTCTTATCCCCTCTGCTTCACAGGGTGAGGTTGCAGGGCCTTCACATCCTGGTGGTGGCTCGGACAGTCCGGGTGCCAGATGGTACCCGGACCTGGTGCAGATGGCGGTGACGGACCCGTGGCCTCTCCCCGACCAACCCGACACACTGCTGCAGGCCGGGGGTTCCCTTCAGTCCCGACCATTCCTGACCCACAGGCTCCTAGTCTGGAGGTTGAAAGGGGAAGCTTATGAATATAGGACTTCCCAGCAGTGGTGTCCACCATCCAGAAGTGCTAGGGCACCTTCCACGGCCAGGGCATACGGCACCCGTTGGCGTCTCTTTGCCGCTTGGTGTGGTGACAGGACGTTGGACCCCTGTAGCTGTCCAGTTAATGTAGTCCTGGAATTTCTACAGGGACTTCTGGATAGTGGTCGTGGCATCTACTCTGGCGGTGTTTGCGGCAGCCATCACGATGGGCCATGAGGGCTTTGGGCGCTTCTCGGCTCGTAGTCACCCTTTGGTTGTTTTCTTGGGTGCACGCAGGGTGAGGCCCCCTCTAGACAGGTGGTGCCTCCTGGGACCTTCAGACTGTTTTGGATGGTCTGTCTGGACCCCCTTGAGCCCTTGGAGCAGGCGGAAGTCCGGCTGCTCTCCTTTAAGACCGCCCTTCTGCTGGCACTATCCTCCGCCAAGAGGGCGGGGACCTGTGCGCCTTTGTCGGTTCATCCTTCGTGCATGTCGCTCAGTGAGGATGGAAGCCTAATTCACCTTTGGCCCAACCCAGCCTTTCAGCCGAAGGTTATCACCTCGTCCTTCCGGTCCAGGGTGATCAGGATTAGAGCTCTCTGCCCCACCCCAGCCGGGACAACAGCAGATGCGCGGTCACTCATGCTGTGTCCGGTCAGGGCTTTGCGCTGCTATGTGGAGCGCACAGCGGGCTTTCGGACATCAGACCAGTTATTTGTCTGCTTTGCGGCCAAGGGGCGTGGGTCACCGTTGTCGGCCCAACGCCTAGCACACTGGATCTGTGGGGGTATTGGAGCGGCCTACGTGGCTCAAGGCCGCCCTCCCCCAGCCTTGATCAGGGCACACTCTACCCGAGGGGTTGCCACGTCGGTGGCCCTGTGTAGAGGTGTCTCTGCGGAAGATATATGCTTGGCGGCATCTTGGTCCTCTGTGTCCACGTTTGTGCGGTCCTATCTCATGGACGTGTCTGCAAGCTCTGTCACTCATTCAGTGTTGAATAGAGGCCAGAACCTCGTCACCTAGGCTGGCGCACACTGCAGGTGTTACTGTTATTGCGGCGGAGAACACTTATACCACAGCTTGGCGGTTCCTTTTTGGATGTATTTGTCTGTGCAGCCCGTGAGGGCCCGTTCTTGGGAGAGGCGGTCACGGGCTCGGAGGGCAGGATGGATGCTCTTGGGAGAGGCGGTCCATCCCCCGACCACGGACACTGAAGTTGGAAGTTTGAACAGGGTGCCAGGATGCTCTTGGGAGAGGTGGTCCTGGGCACAGCTTGATTAGGCTCACATAGGACGGCGACAGATGCTCTTGGGAGAGGCAGTTTGGCGCCGTGACCTGTAGTGGGGCGCTTGGCTGCTCTTGGAGAGGCGGGCGGCGTTGCTCCTGACGTTGTTTGTTCCCGCGCCAATCGTTGTGAACCGGTCCAGCTGGGAGTACATTTATCCCCTACGGCCTTCGCCTTGGTAGGTAACCACTAGCGAAGCCCGTAGGTGGGCGGAGCACACACGTAGAAATTATAGTTACCTGATGTAAATACAGTTCTACGAGTGTGTGCGTAGCCCACCTACTCTCAGGCCCAGCTGGACTTCTTCCCTCTTTTGAGCTGGTTCGAAGAAGGGAGAGCGTTGGGCAAGGGGGTTTATATAGCCCCTGAGGCTGTGCCAGTACACTGGCATGATTGGCGCGGTGAATGCTTTGATCTTTCTCAGAAGTCTGGCTCGCGCCAGGGAGAGGTAACCACTAGCGAAGCCCGTAGGTGGGCTACGCACACACTCGTAGAACTGTAGTTACATCAGGTAACTATAATTTTTTCTGTAGTGTTGACAGTTTCTCAAGTCTTCATGTCAAAGATGGAAAAGTAAGCCCTGTGTTTTAAGAACAGACTAAAGACAACTGTGGATAAGTGCTACACAAGTCCTCACAACTCCATCCAGTGCAACAAGGAGATTACACAAATATAACCTGAGTCTCTGTTGATATATACAGAATCATAATAGAAATCTATAATTTATTGTCATATTGTCTAGTACAGATCAAAGTAAATGTTGACTCACTCTGTACTTTTATTCTGAACACTCTGCTCCACAGTGTTGTGAGATATGGAGCTCTTTCTCCTCTACATCTGTAGTGTCCACTGTCAGACTCAGTAACTCTGGAGATTGTATATTCTCTTGTTGTTTGATGTAGGACTGAACCGGTCCTGCTCCACTGATACGTCCACTCAGTGTATGCTCTGTCCTCAATCTCACATCTGAGAGTGAGCCTCTCTCCAGAAAAGATCTCAGACCAGTTGGACTGAAGTGTCACCACTGCTTTTTTTATCACTGATTGTTTTGAAGCAACAAAAAGATCAGGAATGTTATTAAAACAATAAACAAAACAATGCACAAAAGTGAGAAACTTTTTATATTTTTGACATTGTTACCAAATGTGTTACTGTCCTCAGTGAAATAAAGTGGGTCTCCTCTTCCTGCTCTGCACCAGTACACTCCTCCCACTGAGACACTTATTTGTTGTTGATCAGAAGAACCTTTGAATAACTCTGTGTTGTCTCTGAACCAGTAATATTTCCAACCAGACGAAGCTGGAGTCACAGAGCAGCTCAGAGTCACTCTGACTCCAGACTGAACCTCTGTGTCACCAGTCACTGTGGCCTTTGGGTTTTCTGTGGATCAGATCAAATAAATAACTTTTAGAGAAATTCTGAGCAGGTGTTTCCCTTTTATTTTCACTTTGAGCAAATTAAAGAATTCTATTTTATTGTGTTAAAGAAAAATCATAAAGACCAACGTTGTCCAGACTCACTCAGTACGTTTAGTCTGAACTTTCTGCTCCACGGTGTTGTGTGATCTGGAGCTCTTTCTCCTCTACATCTGTAGTGTCCACTGTCAGACTCAGTAACTCTGGAGATTGTATATTCTCTTGTTGTTTGATGTAGGACTGAACCGGTCCTGCTCCACTGATACGTCCACTCAGTGTTTCCTCTGTCCTCAATCTCACATCTGAGAGTGAGCCTCTCTCCAGAAAAGATCTCAGAGCAGTTTGGATTCAGACTCACTGTGGGTACTGTCAACATCAAATGTAATATTCAACATAATATAATTTCATATTATACCAAACCCCCGTAACGTCTTCCAGATCAGCATCAAGGCTATTATCAGTGATAAGACACTGAGGGCCTCTGCTGTTCCAGGACTTTTCATCAAAATAAACCACTTTTCAGCCTGAGGCTCTGGATCAATAGCTCCAGTCAGAAGTCCCAGATTGGAGAAGAGAATAACAGATAGATTGTCTAAACAGACAAATCTGATTCAAATCCCTTCAAACAGATAAAGTAAGGTCCTGCACAAATCATTTTTAATTAATGATTTTATAACTTCATATAAGCTTGATTTTATGTTTTTAACTAAAACATGGTTAGACTGCAAGACTGGAAATGCAGTCCTTATTGAATCCACCCCATCTAATTTCACATTTGTTTCAATGCTGAAAAACAAAAAGGCTGATGGTGTATGTTCCTTTCTCCATCTATATTAAATGTAGTTCTTTACAAACACTGTCATGATTTTATTGACGAGTTACTAAAATGCGTTTGGTTGTCTGCACAGAATCTGAACAAATAGTGTCCACAGGTGATTTGAATGTGCAGGTGGATAATGTTTGTGACAGGAATGACAAAGAACTTCCTGCTGTTCTTGATACTTATGGGGCCGTATCTTCCCGATCATAACGCAGGTGTCAGACGGAGATGGAAGCTCATTAAGGGGTGTGTCCAAATCTACTTTTCTGATTTTCAGGTTGAGGACAGAGTTATAAATAGACAGGACCTGAGTCGGCGCAGTTTCTTCTTTTTTTAATATCAGATGAGCAGAATATTAGAAAATACTAATCATTCAGACAAGCCTATACTTTCTTATTACTCATTTTATTATAAAAACTGTTACTTACATTCAGATAAAAATATATTTATCATTATTTTGGCAAAATTGGGATTTTTATGTCAGGTTGATGTCTGTGCACAACACCTACAGCTACATGCACACGCTCTGTATCAACACCAAAGCACAAAGTGGACTATTTTATATAGATTATAAGCCCACATTTGTAATTATTCCTTGACAAGACTGAACTAATCATCTTTGGAAAAAAAAAACAGAGAAAGTGTCAGCGGTCACCACGAGTCTCTTTCTCTAAAATCTGAAAATCAGGTTAGAAATCTAGGGGTCATCATGGACTTAGACTTGAATTTACACATCACATTAAGTCAATGACATCATCTGCATTTTATCACCTTAAAAACATTTCCAGAGTCAAAGGGATGATGTCTCAACCAGACTTAGATAAACTTATCCGTGCTTTTATCTCCAGCAGGTTAGATTACTGTAACGGCCTGCTCACTGGTCTCTCAAAACGAGGGTTAAGACAGCTGCAGCTTATTCAGAACGCTGCTGCTCGGGTTCTAACCAAAACCAGGAAGTACAACCACATCAGTCCAGTTTTAAAATCTCTGCACTGGCTTCCTGTTGCTCAGAGAATAGACTTTAAAACAGCACTGCTACTTTACAAGTCTCTTAATGGTTTAGCACCAGAATATATTTCTGACATGCTAGTTACTTATGAACCTCCTCGGACTCTGAGAACATCTGGGACAGGCCTTCTGCTCGTGCCCAGATTTAGAACTAAACAGGGTGAAGCAGCGTTTAAGTTTCAGCAGCAAAAATCTGTAACAGCCTCAACTTTAACAAGGTTCAAGAAGAGGTTAGAAACCTTCCTCTTTAGCTCCGCCCACATTCAGTAAAGACAACTGAAAGTGTTTTATCTGCACTCTTCATCTTTTATTTCTTGTCTGTGTATTGTAAATTAGACATTTATATCCGTAAAACACTTTGCTATATAAATAAACTTGCCTTGCCCTTTAGTTGATGGTTTTACCACCAGTGTTACAGCTAGAACACCACTGGAGGAAAGGTGGTTTAAATGTTTTGCCCAAGGACACAACAACAGTACAAACTGTGGGGCGAATGAGAATTGAACCGCCAACCTCCCAGATACAGGACGACAGCTGTACCACTGAGCCTTATATGGATTTAATATTTATATAATATCTGTAATGATTCTATTGTTGCAAATAAATTTCAAAATTCCGTTTGATGAACAAAACAATCAAAGAACAGCAGTGAAATAAAAGAAAAAAGAAAATAAATTATATAAACAACGGCTTGGATTTAAATGTAATAAATTATTATTTCTAAAGACATATCACCTCAAAACAAACTCCCTCATTTTGTTTCTATTTCTCTATAACTTCTATTTTTACTTCTATTCATGTAAACTGTCTGATTTAAAGGTAATAAATATTTCTAAAGACATGTAAGAGCTTTAAACAAACTCCTTATGTTTAAAAACATAACTGTACTCACCAGTTTCTAAAACAGTGACAGTGTTACTTTCAGATGTGACGATATATCCATCCCATTCTCTGCAGGAGTAGACACCTCCATCTGAGACACTGACACGAGCTGACTTTTCTTTCATTGTTTCCCACTGAGAGTCAGAGACTGAGTTTTTTCTGAACCATTCATAAGTTCCTTTAACCCTTTAAAGACGGCTGGAGCGCCCGCGATCCCATTTGCATGCCTATATTTAGATGCCTGTAGATTTGCAATGAAATAAGATAGAGCAATCATTTTTTTGCATATGAAAGTGGAGAAGTTATACTTTGATGTCACGCTTTCTACATGTCTCAGACCGCTGTTTCGTTCCTCTGAGGAGTTTACAAATGTCTAGCAAAAACCGCTCGCAGTAAAATCATTATAACATATGGTCCACGGCTTCTCCAGGTCATCTACAGCTCTGACATGCACTCACAGCACTTCCTACGTAGGAATATACGTCTACAGGTTGTGAGCATAAACTATTATATGATTAGCAGTGGAACCGGAACCAGAAGTTACTGAATTACGAATTTCCCGCGGAAAACATTATTTTGGCTCACAGTACTCATTACACAGCAGACTTCTGGCGCTTTAGATTCTATATCTCACTCTTTTACAAAAACAAACATCACACATACTCCAGACACTCACCACACACGTTGCACTAACTCCCGACAACATCACGGATAATTATGGATCCACGAAAACCCGGCGCACATGGCACTACCCTTCGGCCGAATCTGGTAACTGCGTCGAATGATGAAGACGGGTTTTTTTACTCCTCGCCTGACCCAGATAGTGCCGACAGTTATGAATAAGTCCACTTGACTGAAGGAATAGATGCCTTCTATAACATGTAAGTATATATTTCATGACATGTTTTGAGTTTGAGTTAGAGAAAAGTAGCGCCAAATGCGCATCATTGTTTTATTGTTGTTGTGCGTATAATACGTCTAATAATATGTGTAACTTCAGGTGTGTTGTGTTGAAAGTATATCTCATATAATGCCACTGACAAACTTGTCATTAATTATTTATATTCATAGTGATAAAAATAATAATATAATATAATAAAATATAAATCACAGTTAGAGCAGGTCCAGACCATACTTTTATTTATTTATTTATTTATATATATATATATATATATATATATATATTTATCCTTTATTTAACCAGGAGAAGCCCATTGAGATTAAAAATCTCTTTTGCAAGGGAGACCTGGCCAAGATAGGCAGCTGAATTGCATTACATCATTACATACATACAAAGACACACAAAAAAAATCTCAATTAAAAACATTGACATGTGAGGGAGTCCAACTCAAAACATCTCATTCTTAACTTAAAAGCAATCAAAGGAATCAATTTACTAAGTTTTAAGTTGTTCTGCAGCAAATTCAGTGTAAAGGGAGCAGAATGAACAAAGGCCTTTTTACCCAGCTCAGTACTGACATGTGGAACAGAAATCAAGACAACAGCCTGAGAACTGAGAGAGTAATGACCAGCACTTTTTTTCATAAGAAGTGAACATAAATAGGAGTGAAGCACACCAAGAATAGCCTTATATATAAATATGTACCAATGACAAAGCCTCCGTGTGGCCAGAGCAGACCACCCTACACAAGAGTACAGCTCACAGTGGTGGCTGCGAGCTTTACAATTAGTAATAAATCTCAGCGATGCATGATAGGCTGTGTCAATCCTTTGAAGGCATTGAGCAGATTAGTTCATATATAATATATCACCATAGTCCAGCACAGATAAAAAAAGTGGATGCCACTAACCGATCAGTGTTAGTTAAAACTATCAGTAAAATCTTGAGATTTGCCACATTCCCTTCCTAAAAGACAGATGTGCAGCCACCTGTCACAATGTTCTTGATAAAATGTTCTTTGATAAAACACTGTGAAAACACCAGCAAAATCTAGCAAAAAATATTGCTGCAGCAGGTAACAATTCAAATGGGCAGAGCTCAGAGAAGATGAGCTGTACCAGTACACTGGGCTCACACTGTATCTGGGCATTTTGGGAGAGGTTGGGAGAAAGTAAACACCAGTGAAGGGGCTGGTGCCATCAGCTGTGAAGGACTACAACCAGTTCATGGGGGAGTTGACCTCTCTGATCCGCTGAAACAATTTATCTTTATTGTACTTTTATGAATGAATATGGTCTTATACAAAGTTAGGTGTGCTCCTATGTTTCTGTTACACTTTAAAATTTGATTGCAGTTTTGTAAATAGAATTTTGTTGTACATGCTGTCTTTTTTTGCAAAGTGTGGAAAAATATCTATTATTTTCATTTTTTCACAGTTCATAAAAATATGTCTATCTCACAAACTGAATTGGGTAGACACTTCAAATAAAATTTATGGAGTTTGAAATGATCTTCTGCACATTTTTTATACTCATAATTTTGAGGGATATTGTTATAATTTCAGTCTTTCAGGAAAATATGTGAAAAAAACAAAACAACAACTGATTTTTTTTTCTGGTTTATTGCACTTTTTATCAATTTGTTTATTTTCTATAAACTAACTGCACATATATTCGTATGATATGGAATTTAGGGATTGTATTGATGTATAGCTTGTTAGAATACTCCAAAAAATGCCACAACTGCATGTAAAAATGTAAGAAATGCTCTGGCGGACTTGTTTATATGGCAATTAATAAAGGGTTAAACCCCTCGACTTCACAGTTCAGAGTCACACTGCTCTGTTCTGGGATGATGTCACTGGATGTTTTCAGATGAACCTTTTCTGAGGATAGAACAAAATTAGAAAAGCACAGTCAGTGAACCACAAAAGTGAATGTACACATCTGCAGCTTGAAGACAACGGAGAGTCACTTTGTCTCTTAGATACAAATTATGTTCAGGACCCTTCAGAGTCACATGGTCACCTGTGTAAACAACAGTAAAGATAAGATATTATTTATTTTATGCTGTATTTGTCATTACAATTGTACAAGTACACTGCAACGAAATTGCTTTGGTGGTGCAACATATTACATTTATACATAGATAGACACACAAAGGTTGCAGACCACACCGGTGCAGCCATTACGGCGCTCCAATGATCTTCCGTAAAATGAAATAAGGCATTGTACAAACATAGCAAACATCAAATGTGCAGACATAACAGACAGGTAGTTATAACAACAGTAGCAGCTACAACATAAACAACAGTAGCAGTTCCAACAAGCATTAGAGTACAGGTCAGACAGATGTAAAAATGGCAGACTGTTGGTTTGGGCTGGTGTTAGGAGTCCAAGGCCTCTGTGGGGGCGATGAATAGGCAGTCTGTTGGAGTGAGAATCAGTGGCCTTGGCCTTGCTGGGAATAGTATTAGAGTAATACTACGATGGCCAAACCAAACAGATTTGACAAAGCAGAAAAAAATGAACATATCTGAAAATACAACATCTATTCAGACAAACCGTAAAAGGTAAGTATCATCTGTCACTCTGCTTTAATTTTCACTTTTGTTATTTTTGTTTGCACTTTACAGCCACCGTATAATACATAGAAAAAAAAAAGACAAACAAAAAAACATGGCAGAGTTAACATTGAAGTTGACAGTTAATGTTTCTGTAGTGTTGAAAGTTTCCCAAGTCTTCATGTCAAATATGTAAAAGTAAGCCCTGTGTTTTAAGAACAGACTAAAGACAACTGTGGATAAGTGCTACACAAGTCCTCACAAGTCCATCCAGTGCAACAAGGACATTAAACAAATATAACCTGAGTGCCTGTTGATATCTCTGTGATAAAGCACATTGACATTTTTTTATGCACAGAATCATTATTAATAGTTTATAAAGGTGGCAAAATACTGCATAAAAAATCTATGCATTCACTTTAAAGAAAACATGTCACAGGAAACTAAATACAGGTCAAATAAGAGAGTTATTTACCTTTGATGTGTTTGCAGAGGACGGCATTGAAGACTGAAATAAGAATTATAAAAGAGTTTATGTTGACAAAGGCCTGACAAAAGTTTAAAGTCAAAGTGTTGTAAACTCACAGATGAGCCCCAGAGTCCAGACCAGAGAGGGTCCCATCCTCACATCCAGCGCTCGTCACTCTGCCTCTGACAAACTCCAGCTCATTACAGACTTATATCTACAGCTCACACACAGGAAGTAAGATAAAGGCCCAATCCCAATTCTCTAATTTACCATTTCCCCATAGCCCCACCCCTTCCTGTAGAGCCATAGCTGTTTAGTAAGATTTATAATATTATTATAAGGTTTATAAAAGATGTCATATAACATACAAAACATAACATTTAGTACAAGTATTCATAATATATGAATATATTGAATCTCATTTACTTAATGTTGTAGCTTATAATTTTTATACACATATTTCAGTAAGGTTGAATAAAACACCCGTCATCATCAAACAGTGTATGAACATTTTAATGTGAGTATTTTGACTTGAGTCTTGCTCTGAACAATGTCAGCTGCTGTTTGCTCAGTTTCTGTCTCAGACACAAGAGAAAAACAGGATGTGAGCAATTATGGACCACATTCTTTACGATAAGCCTTTAGGCGCCAGGGTTTATTTTTAAAAATACAGATTTTTTAATAGACCATAACTAGTAAAATGTATGAAAACAGATATGAGAAATATACACATGTATATGTACTGTAAGTGTTTGGTTGCAGTAGCTTTATCTGTTCTTATCCATCCAAATGGCATAGTTAGTAGTTTTTTAGAGTGTGGGACCTCACCTTTCATAAGGCACAGCACACAGCCATCAATTTGATTACTATAACTGCTTTGATTACCCCTGCCTCTCTGTCATCCGTCATGGCGTCATCAGCTGGAGCGTCTTCCTGCACCGCCTGCCTTGGTCTCAAGCGCTGCGCTGCTTTTATGGGTCCAGTTTCTCCGTCTCCACTTTACCAACCGCTCGACGCTTCCTCCTGTGGCGTGGTGCGTCCTCTATCACATTTTTTCAAGGCGTGGACACGCCTTCTCGGCCCTCTATCGTCCTGGATGGACAGGACGTTGAGGAGGGGCTATGCCCTGCAGTTTGCGTGTCTTCCCCCTAGCTCCCTTCTGCTGTGTCCTTCGCAAACAGCTTACAACTCAGGCGGCCACTGCCCTCCAAGAGGGGTTCTCCTCAATCCTACATTGCGGTGCAATTTCGGAACAGGAGTTTCGCAATTTCACTTTATTGTGTTTTTTTAAAGTCTACCATTTTCTCTTTCGCCTGCCTCTTCAGACACATACTCTTCATCTAGAAAACAGAACAAACATGGTATTGTATTTAAACCAGTTTACTTCTTTATTTGCTGTATTAATGTTGTTGATTCAATTTACTTCTGACAGAAGAGACGTTGACGTAGTCTTGAGTCTCATTGTCGCTGATCATGTGACCTGCAGCAGAGCTCTGATTGGTTTTCTGAGTCCTAGGAGTCATTAAACATGGATCAATACAAGAAAGAAGACGTGATGTATGATTATAATGTTACAAACAGGACTGAACCAACCTGATGGAGCAAGACTCTGAGAAGAAGAACGAACATAAAAGCTCACAAATATATTACAGACTGAACAAAATATAAAGAAGTGAAATATTTGTTTTATTTAGTCTCACCTTTTGCAAAGTGAAGCAGAATCAGCAGCAGCACAATTATTACCACTGTTCCACAAACGTGTCGCACAATAAACATCACATGCTCTGGAGAACTTTTTTCATTGGACACAGCTGTAATAAATGTAAGTCTGTTAGCATCAGGCTTATCATAAAACATCAGAGTTTGTGTTTTTGACCAGTTACTGTCCATAGCACTGGATCATTCCTGGACAATTGAAACCACCAAAACAAATAAAAGTCTGAGGTGTTGTAACTTCATTAAAAGATATTATTGTAATTATTCTGGTTTGGAAAGCTCAAAACACTGTTGTGGGTCCGGTGTGACGGATCAACTGGCGAAGCCGGTTATCTGGCGACATGCAGATGTTTTTTGTGGGCGTTCCTCTCTAGGACCCCACTTTTACAAACCAGGAAATAAAGGTATTATTTCGTCTTAAATTACATTGATGTGATTCTTTTTACAGCGGACATGTCTCTTTTAGTGTCGATGAGAAAGAACGAACGTAGACGGCTTTGATTCGAGAGCGGTTTGTGGATTTTAACTCGATGTAAACAGGAAAGCGCTGTCACCAGTTGATCCAGACGATCTCCGTTTAACTTGCGTAACATGAGAAACAGCCTTTAAATCAAGAAATACTACAGAAGAAATACTACAGAAGGAACACTGACATGGACATGGTGCTCATGCTGTGCAACTTCTTTAAAAACTTGTGTAATTGAGTTACCTGCAGTCATTGCAATAAATCAGTCCAATGAGAATAAAACAGCTGAGGCTACTCTTACTGTTATTATGTGAGCTCTTGTCTCTGGTCAGCGCTGGAGTCATACTGACAACTAACTAACTAACTAAAAAGATGTTTGTCCCATGTGTTTATGACTGACTCTGCTTTATGTTGTATGTTTGTCTCATGTACTGGTGAGCTAAAGGAAACGTTCCACTTTGGTAAAGTTATATTCTATTTTGTTCGTTATGCGCACTATAATTAAGCACAAACTTATATAAATAGATGACCTTAGAGAATAAATAAATAGTATAAAAATGTAGCTTATGTCTCCCTCTGAAATAATAAAACATTCTTCTTCATAGTTTGAAAAACTTTGTCACTGAGGTTCATAAACACTAGAATTTATACATAAAAAAATTTAAAAATATTTTAGTAATCTGTCATACAGTTAGACAATGTAAGTGCCATGAAGTAGGCCATGTACAGAAGAAAAGGCAAATGACAGGTAGAACAAAAAGAGTCGAATGTCAGATACAAAGGGCCAAGTGACAGTCAAAGTGTGCGTAGTCATTTGGGTTGGGGGGTCTCGGGTGCAGAGCTTATTGTCCTTTAGTACAACAGACATCCATGAACTTAATGCAGGCGTGGGCAATTATTTTTTCCCAAGGGCCACATTAGAACATGGAACTCTTGTGGAGGGCCAGACCATCACAAAGAACTCACTTATGCTCAATAAAAACATGTTTCTTTCGCCCCTACAGTAAGAGTATGTACCGTTTGGAGCATATCGTATAGTGTAAGCAACTAATTGCTGCAAAATATTGAAGGAAAAGAAAAAAATATATGCAGTGTTTAATTATCAATAAAATTTTAGTAAATGCTTGGCCACATTGAACAGTCCAATGGGCCGCATGTGGCCCAGGGGCCTTAGTTTGCCCACCCCTGACTTAATGGATTGTTGCCCAGAGGTGCAGCTGTTCGGGGAAGGGGGAAGTCCACAGGCCCGGCATAAATCAGACAGGTCATCTGGAACAGTAAAGGCGGTCAAAAAAAAAAAAAAAAAAAGTTAGACAAACATGTACCTGATTCTCTGAGCAGGCAGGTTGCAATGTCCAGTCTCATCCTGGCAACCCCCTCCTCACTGACAGGGAGCTGGACATCATCCCCCTTTAGAATCAATTCTGCAAGCTAATACAGGAGAATCATGTTGAAAATTGTCTCACTGTGGGAGCTAATAACACAATTAAAGCAGTACCTTGCAAATTAGGACACCACATGATGTGGAGTCCTGCTGTTGTGGGGGGGGAATTGTGGTGCAATGCCATTTTCCCAGTGCTGGCCATGTTTTACTCATGAGTGCTCTGGACACAAAGACTATTAAGTTTTACAGACTAATGCTTATAGTTTCTCTATGAATAAAGTTGTGAATTTGTGCCTGTTACGGCCCAAAAAAGTCGAACATATTTCAAAGAGGACACAGGAGGCAAAACAGTTAATTTCAAAAATTGTTTTTATTCATTTATTTTTAGACTGTTAAGCTTTTGTTTTATCTTGATGTTTTAATCTGTAGAGTTAATAAAAAAAACTCCAACCCTCCCGTGCCCAAAAAAGACTGAAAAGTATCAAAGAAAAGGTGGACCTGGTGAGCCGGCCAAACAAACATAAAAGAAGTGACCCCGGGCCAACCCTGTACAGGGCCGTAGAAGCCGGGGCCAACTCCTCTACCTCCCTACACAACACAAACCCCCATTACTAACCTGAACAAAATAAAGAACGATAAATCAGACAACCGGTCCCATCAGGCCAAACAAAAACAAGGCTAGGCTAACAAAAAACTACAGAGCATGGAGCAAGCCGGCGGCGCTCAACAGCGGTGTCACCGGAACAGCTGAGGCGGAAGCGAGAGAGAGCGAGCAAGCCTACTCAGGTGACTTATATACTCTAATGAGCCTGAAAAAACATCTAAACATCTAAAATATTTAAACTATGAAAAACCACCTAATACCAAAAGATACAAAGAAGATAAACAATTAACAAAATTACTACACAATATAAAGAAGAAAAAAGAAAGGTGCACCGGCACCTAACAGTGCCATAATTCCTTGTCAAACCTAACACCACTTTACCCACCTTGTTACTTCCTTGCACTTTTTTATGTGTGCGTCAGTGGCACCAAAAAGGTCAATGAAAAGGGCCCTCTTTTCATTTGGATAAATGATCTGAGGAGCATTATTAAATCAGTACAATACATGAAATATGGCATTTTAATATATTTCAACTTAACACTAGTGTCCAGTGTCGTGCATCACAGATTGCTCCCAATGCAATATTGAATTTGGCCAAATCCAGCTACAATAAAGATGAAATGAGCAATTATATGAAGTATTTAAAGAAGACTTGATGTAGTACAATAATTGTCACCTTTTTTGACTTTTTGGAGCATCCCTGCCAGGCCTGTGACATGGCAAAGCACAATGTAAAGTGCTATATAAATGCACATCATTTAACATTTACCAACCTATTTTTATATGTACTTAATATTTCAGACATTTAGAAATTTATTTTCGATCATATATATGCATTGTCTATTGTGTTGCAAATAAATGTTAAGAGTGCTTTACTGATGTCGCACAGGACCTTAACCCAGCTTTTATTGAAAACATTCTACAGAACAGTTTTTATGTGGATAGTTTAAGACTTAATAGTGTTTAAATGTGCTTTGTTTGACAGCAGTTGAAAGGAGATCATTGTTAAATAGCATGTAGAAAATGTTGTGTGTGACATTTTACTTTTTATTGTACTTCAGACAAGACATTACCAAAATATGTAAAAAAAAAAAAAAAAAAAGTACAGAAAGACCTGAACACATATGAAAGTATGAATGAATGCTGTTAAAAATATACAGTATTGGTATACATGTTGCAGTTGTGTCTACATTTGATTAATGCCCTGTGTGAATGTTAAGCACTGTCATATTTGTTAAAGGTAGTTCAGAGAGTAGGGGCTCTTGTGACTGAAAGGTAGTTGGAAATCAAACCTCTGGAAAGGTTGAATTCATTTTAATGTCACAGTTGTGTCACAGTGTGTACCTTCTTATTTACTGACAATGAGCATCAGTCAAATGCAGCAGGTTGATACTTTTACAAACAGGTTGTGGGAGATGAAAGTTAAGCTGAAGCTTCCAAGAAAGTACAGCTGTACTCTCCAACTGTAGTGTAGACTGGACATGATCTGAAATGAGAAGGTAAAAACATACTTTTATTAGGTTTAGCCTACAATACAACATACCGTATTTTTCGGACCATAAGACGCACCCGACCATAAGACGCACCTGGTTTTTAGAGGAGAAAAATAGGAAAAAAAATATTCTGAACCAAATAGTGTAATAAAATATTTGATAAAGTATAACAGAATAATATTTGAATTATATGACTGGAGTGAAGGGCATGCTGCTGTACTGTAACACCGCCTACTACATGCTATCCTCCAATAGCATACGGCGGTGACACAGTACAGCAGCATCGGCTTCCGTAAGGAAGGTGAGGGAGGACCCGCTGCCGCTCTGCCACTACGGTAAGGCAAGGCGACACGGGAGGGGGGGCCCGCTGCCACTCTGCCAGTATCTTAGTGGACTACTGAGAAGCCTGGACACGGGGCGGGGGAGGGATGATGCAGTTTCCAGGGACACGGAAGGTCCCGGGGGACCCGCTGCCGCTCTGCAACTCGTCTTATGTTGCAGACGAGTTGCAACATAAGATCCGCATGGTCCGCAGGAAAAGTGCCTGCGGACCATAAGACGCACGCACTTTTCCTCCCACTATTTGGTGAAGAAAAAGTGCGTCTTATGGTCCGAAAAATACGGTAGTTGTTGAAGTCACAGTGAAACTGTTGACTGAAAAAAATAAAATAAAAGACGTTAAAAATGTTGTAACTGTTAAGGCTACGGCTAAGCTATTCTGCGGTAATCGCGTGTTTAATGGCCATGATTACTTACATACATTACACCACATGTTAAGACAAAGTCATTGTACTAAAACTTCACGATTGTAAAGTGAAGTCAGCTGCAGCTGTCGATGCATCACAAGTTAACCTGAGAGTTCACCTAACGCTATCTGTCACAGACGACTCTGTCTAATCTCAAACTTACTTCCAACAATACTTAACCTTTGATCAATTATATTGTTGGTGGAATCCACGTCCTTCGGACCAAAAAATGTTCCATTATCGCAAACATTACTCATGCGACTTAGTGAGTATGTGTTTTGAACAGGCATCTCTCTAGACACCTACACTGTGTTTTGTTGTAGTTGCAGCTGCACAGTGCCGCCAGATAACCTGACTCCAGTTGATCCGTCACACCGGTTAGAACTCCAAATTAAAGCCGCAAGCGGCGATAAAGGCCCTCGCCTCCCTTGAGACCGCGGGGACACATATATTCGGAGGATTGCATGTCGTGCTTTAAAGCAAATTTGGAGCTGTTTAGATGAAAACCCTTTAGCACAAAGCGATTTAGGTGGTCATGTATTCCACCCAACATAGATTTTCTGTTGAGTTTACGGTATGGCTGTAATAAACTTTTCTGTTTGCCCTAAGGTGTCCTATGGATGTACCAATTATTTTGACTTTTCTAGGGGTCGCCACTGAGTCATTTTTCCTATTTTTTTTTCAGGGACTTCAAATACATACATTTTTGCCGGGCTTGAAGTCTGGGACCAATAAAAATGACTTTTAGTTGCACGTTTACTGGTCAAATTGAAAATCATTTTCAGAAAAATTATAATAAAAAATATATACCAAATTATAATAAAAAAATATACCTCGAGCAAAAACGACAAGAAAAACGCCTGTCTATTTTACACACATGTGTTTAGCTCATTTTGCCCAAGTTTGGTGTCTGTGGAATGAAGCAGCTATTTTCTGTTGTTTTTTAAAAGAGAGGTTGTATTCTAAGTCGGTTCACATCTTCAATTTAAAATGGCCGCCTTCCCGTGTGTGATAAGGTGTGGTCCCCTTTGGCTTTTTGTTCATGAGCCCATACTGGATGTGTGTACCAAGTTTCATTTGCCTACGACAAACTAAAATTTTCACTTCCCATTGACTTTTTCCACATATTTGGGACGTTGCTATGGCAACACATTTATAGATAGGGGGTGGCTGTCATTGGCTTTTATGCTCCTCATGACATAGGAGATGTGTGTACCAAATTCCATGTCTCTATGACAAACTAAATTCTTGGGTCCCATTATAAGTTTGTAGGGGCGCTGGAGAGCCATTTCTAAAGATAACCCTTTTATTTACATATCTTTGTGTTCAGGTCATAAATGTGCATAAACGCCTTTTTGGGTCCAACTCGATCCGAGAAGGCGTTTGAGAGTTAAGAGACCTTTATTTTCACAAAAATGGCCACCTCGTTACAGGCTTGCCACACCCATACCCAATAAGATATCAAAAAAGTCACAACTTTGGTTGGCACACGTGTCTAGATGATTCTCACCAAATTTGGGGCCATTTAGATTAAAACACAATGATTTGCATCTTTTGCGCAAGGGGTGCGATTTTAGTGGCCATGCGTTTCACCCCACATGGCGAACTTCCTGTTGAGTTTAGGTGTGGCTGTCATTGACTTTTCTGTTTGCCCTGAGGTGTCCTATGGATGTACCAAGTTTCATTTTTCTACGTAGCAAAAAAGTTACTTTCACTTTCCATAGGCCCAATGTATTTTGACTTTTCTAGGGTCGCCACTGAGTCATTTTTTTTTTTTTTTCGGGACTTCAAATACATACATTTTTCCGGGCTTGAAGTCTGGGACCAATAAAAATGACTTTTAGTTGTTGGTTTACTGGGTCAAATTGAGGATCATTTTGCAGAAAAATTATAATAAAAAATATATACCGAATTATAATAAAATATATAACTCGAGCAAAAAGTCTAGAAAAACACTTGTCTATTTTACATACATGTGTTTAGCTCATTTTGCCCAAGTTTGGTGTCTGTGGAATGAAGCAGCTATTTTTGTTGTTTTTTAAAAAGAGGTGTATTCTAAGTCGGACCAAATTTTCAATTCAAAATGGCCGCCTTCCCGTGTGTGATAGGTGTGGTCCTCATTGGCTTTTTTGTTCATAAGCCCATGGTGGATCTGTGTACCAAGTTTCATTTGCCTCGACAAACTAAAATTTTCACTTCCCATTGACTTTTTCCAAATATTTGGGACGTTGCTATGGCAACACATTTATAGATAGGGGTGGTTGTCATTGGCTTTTATGCTCGTCATGACATAAGAGATGTGTGTACCAAATTTCATGTCTCTATGACAAACTAAATTCTTGGGTCCCATTATAAGTTTGTAGGGGGCGCTGGAGAGCCATTTCTAAAGATAACCCTTTTATTTACATATTTTTGTGTTCAGGTCATGAATGTGCACAAACGCCTTTTGGGTCCAACTCGATCCGAGAAGGCGTTTGAGAGTTAAGAGACGTTTATTTTCACAAAAATGGCCACCTCGTTACAGGCTTGCCACACCCATACCCGATAAGATATCAACAACAAAGTCACAACTTTGGTTGGCACACGTGTCTAGATGATACTCACCAAATTTGGGGCCATTTAGATTAAAACACAATGATTTGCATCTTTCTGCGCAAGGGGTGCGATTTTAGTGGCCGCACGTTTCACCCCACATGGCGGACTTCCTGTTAAGTTTAGGTGTGACTGTCATTGACTTTTCTGTTTGTTCTGAGGTGTCCTATGGATGTACCAAGTTTCATTTTTCTACGTTGGAAAAAGTTACTTTCACTTTCCATAGGCCCAATGTATTTTGATTTTGTAGGGTCGCCACTGATTCATTTTTCGTATTTTTTTCGCAACTTCAAATACATCAATTTTCGCCGGGCTTGAAGGCTGGGACCAATAAAAATGTCTTTTCGTTCATGTTCACTGGGTCAAATTTAGGATCATAGGTGGAAAAGAAAAATAATTAAAGCATAGCGGCGATAAAGGCCCTCGCCTCCCTTGAGACCGCTGGAGACACATGCACTCGTGCTTTAAAGCGTAAACTTCACGGTAAAAGGATTCTGAGGAGTTTTCTAAGACTCTAGCCGTGGCTCTGGAGGGGCCTCCTCTAAAGGAAGGATCCTGGCAATTGGGAAATGGCATTTATTTCCCAAAGGTTGCCTCTTCACAGACTCATTACGACCACAGCCACAAATGTATCAAAAACAAATTGATATTTTTTTGGCACACGTGTCTAGATGATACTCACCAAATTTGGAGCTGTTTAGATGAAAAGCCTTTAGACACAAGGGGTGCGATTTAGGTGGTCACGCATTACACCCAACATAGTAGATTTTCTGTTGAGTTTACGATATGGCTGTAATAAACTTTTCAGTTTGCCCTGAGGTGTCCTATGGATGTACCAAGTTTCATTTTTCTACATTGGAATAAAGTTACTTTCACTTTCCATAGGCCCGATGTATTTTTACTTTTCTAGGGTCGCCACTGAGTCATTTTTCGTATTTTTTTCGGGACTTCAAATACATAAATTTTTCGCTGGGCTTGAAATCTGGGACCAATAAAAATGACTTTTAGTTGTACGCTTACTGGGTTAAATTGAGGATCATTTTGCAGAAAAATATAAAAAAATATATACCGAATTATAATTTAAAAAATATAACTCGAGCAAAAAGTCTAGAAAAACGCTTGTCTATTTTACATACATGTGTTTAGCTCATTTTGCCCAAGTTTGGTGTCTGTGGAATGAAGCAGCAATTTTTTCTGTGTACTTTTAAAAAGAGGTGTATTTTAAGTCGGTTCACATTTTCAATTCAAAATGGCCGCCTTCCTGTGTGTGATAGGGTGTGGTCCCCATTGGCTTTTTTGTTCATAAGCCCATGGTGGATGTGTGTACCAAGTTTTATTTGCCTACAACAAACTAAAAATTTCACTTCCCATTGACTTTTTCACATTTTTGGGACGTTGCTATGGCAACACATTTATAGATAGGGGTGGTTGTCATTGGCTTTTATGCTCGTCATGACATAAGAGATGTGTGTACCAAATTTTATGTCTCTATGACAAACTAAATTCTTGGGTCCCATTATAAGTTTGTAGGGGCGCTGGAGAGCCATTTCTAAAGATAACCCTTTTATTTACATATTTTTTGTTCAGGTCATGAATGTGCACAAACGCCTTTTTGGGTCCAACTCGATCCGAGAAGGCGTTTGAGAGTTAAGAGACGTTTTATTTTCACAAAAATGGCCACCTCACAGGCTTGCCACACCCATACCCGATAAGATATCAACAACAAAGTCACAACTTTGGTTGGCACATGTGTCTAGATGATACTCACCAAATTTGGGGCCATTTAGATTAAAACACAATGATTTGCATCTTTCTGCGCAAGGGGTGCGATTTTAGTGGCCGCTGCTTCACCCCACATGGCGGACTTCCTGTTAAGTTTAGGTGTGACTGTCATTGACTTTTCTGTTTGTTCTGAGGTGTCCTATGGATATACCAAGTTTCATTTTTCTACGTTGGAAAAAGTTACTTTCACTTTCCATAGGCCCAATGTATTTTGATTTTGTAGGGTCGCCACTGAGTCATTTTTCGTATTTTTTTCGGCGACTTCAAATACATAAATTTTTCGCCGAGCTTGAAGTCTGGGACCAATAAAATGACTTTTCGCTCATGTTCACTGGGTCAAATTTAGGATCATTGGGTCGAAGAAAAAAAAAAAAAATCCGAGCAAAAATAATAGGCCCTCCCGGTCATCACCGGCTCGGGCCTAATAAACAGTCAATTGGGGCGGCAGTAGCTCAGTGGGTAGAGCGGTCGTCTTTCAACCGGAAGGTAGGCGGTTCGATTCCCGCTCTCCCCACAGTTCATACTGTCGTTGTGTCCTTGGGCAAGACACTTAACCCACCTTGCCTCCAGTGACTGTAACACTGGTAATGTAATGTAAGTCGCTTTGGATAAAAGCGTCTGCTAAATGAATAAATGTAAAAATGTAAATGTCAATTATAGTTTAGTGTTGGCTTTAATGAAGATGATTCGAATCCCTTTACATTGGTCTCTTTCTTTGCAATTTAAAGTCAGTGTGGTTCTGAAATACAATTTAAAGACATAAATGAATAACTAAATAACTTGAACACTGATTAATTTAACTAATAACAATGTCAACGTAGTGCTACGACTTAAACACATTCCCCACGGAAAATACACGTGCTCTGAGCCATGCCAACATGTCTAACACACCCAAATATACTAGCACATGTCTCGTAATATCACTTACTTGCTTTTCACGCACAGCTTCAATGTGGGGAATCAAACAACCTGTTAACTTTGAGATAAACTTTACTTAAACTAAACTTTAGACTGCATTGTCTTGCAAATCTCTCCGCATCGTCTCTCGTTTCCTCTTGCTCCAAGCTCACAGCACACCGGCAGCCTCAAGCTCCGCCCCTTAAAGGGCTAGCGTGGTTATCAACTATTGGAAAGCAGCCTTTTCAACATTCATAAACACACAACATTCACAACAACATTCATAAAGCTGTGTTTCATCCAGTGTTTTACCATTAGACTGTAAATATTAATATTACTCACATTTGACTGAGATCCAACAATCCATGGAGATCTTTGGCCTTTTTCATGTCCCTCATATTTATAAAAACCCTCGTCAGACTTGGACACTGCAGAGATGTTGAACTCAGTTTGGGTTCCATTTTGGATTAGTTTTCCATTTTTATAGAAAAGGACAGAAGAAAGAGCAGTACATGTGTTCAGTTTACAGCCGAGAGAAACACGTCGTCCCTCAGTCACAGGATGAACAGGACTCACAAGGACAACATCACCTGTGTTCGTGTCTGTCCTGATGGTGGATCCTCCTTCTGTGCTTCTCCTGAGGTTTCTTTTTTTCTCATGGCTGTTTAATTACAGGGCTGTTGCCTGGTACAGTCTGTAAAGCCCTCAGAGGCAGCTTTTGTTGTAATACTGGGCCACACAAAAATAAACATCTTGTCTCAAAGACAGCAAGCCTCAAAAAGATTCTGGCAAACCATCCATCGCCTCAGGAGGGTGAAAGCAGTGCCCTACCAACACTGTTTACAGTCAGACAAGACAAGACAAGACATTTGTTTTTGTATAGCCCAATATCACAACAACAGTCGCCTCAAAGGGCTTAACAGACTGCACTAGACAACATCCCCTGTCCTTAGACCCTCCATCAGGGTAAGGAAAAACTCCAAAAAAACCCAGCCGGGAAAAAAGAGAAACCTCAGGGAGAACCACAGAAGGAGGGATCCACTCCCAGGACGGACAGGCCGTGCAGGAATGTGTCCAGGACAGTTGAAAAATACATAGAAATACACAAACATTTTCACAAATAAAAAAATTTATATTGGAAGTCGAGGTGGGAATCTGCTGACTTCAACTGGGAAGATTGTCAGAATGGTGGAAGGAATACTTTGAGGATCTCCTCAACCCCACCAACACGATTTCCACTGAGGAAGCGGAGCCCAATACTATTTATGTGCACAAACAGTGAGTTTATTCCTTTTTTATTTTATTTATTTAACCATTATATATCCAGAAAAGTCCTACTGAGATTACAAATCTCTTTTGCAGGGGAGTCCTGGCCTGATGGAAGGGTGCTCCGGTTTCCCCTTCCACTAAAATACATGTACAATAGCAGTGATTGGGGAAACCGGAGTACCCGGAGGAAACCTACGCAGACACAAGGAGAACATGTAAACTCAGTGGTGGACAGTAACGAAGTAAATGTAATTTGTTACTATACTTAAGTAGTTTTTTCCAGTATCTGTACTTTACTAAGTATTTCCATTAAGGGATACTTTTTACTTTAACTTCACTACATTTCAACGTCAAATATCTTACTTTTTACTCAATTACATTTTGCAAAATTAGTCGTTCCTTGTGTTGCCATTAAAATGTTTTTTATTAGAAGACCTCAAAGACGCGTCTCAGTGGGAGTGTCAGGACCGGCTCAATAGAAGCCTCATTCTCTACATGAGCTGATAAACATGAAAATAACAAATAAAAAATACACCTGTGATGAAGCTTTGGTATTAGTAATGGCTGACTCTGATTCTGAGGGAGAACATCTACCTTTAGAGTCTTTTCAGCCGAGTGAAAGTGAGAATGAGCGAGAGTGAGTGCGTGTGTAACTTGGACAGCGGCGCCGCTGCTCGTGCCTTTCTCAGTGTCTCTCATAAAGCACACGCTGTTTTTCCCACATTTTGCCAAACATCAGTGAAAGAAATGGGAGGAAACTAGTCGCTCTGGCCGCGGTAGTGACCAGGAGGTTGGGAAGTGAAGCCGTGAGCATGTAGCACCTGCAGGTAGCACATGTGCTAAAGGTAAAGCACCTGCAGGTGATAGAAGCCGGGGCGGGTGTACAGCCGTGGCCGCGGTAGTGACAGGGAGTTTGGGAATAATGCGGCTTCTATTGACAGCTGTTTGGGACAACTACGTGTTGGTCATCCTGACACTTTACCCAGTAGAGGAGGGAGAGGCAGGGGTAAACATAGTCAGCGAGAATGCGCTAATCAAAGCAGCGATCGTAATAAAAGTGATGGCTGTGTGCTGTGTTTTATGAGAGCTCCCACACTCTAAAAAACTACTAACTATGTCACATGGATGGATAAGAAAAGATAAAGCAACTGCAACCACACACATTAGACAGTATATACACACAGTACATGTGTATATTTCTCATAACTGTTTGCATACGTTTTACTAGTTATGGTATAATAGAAGTTGTAGTTATTCTTTATTTTGGTAATGTTGCTTTTACAAATTACTGTTATAAATTTTTTTTTCAGAATAAGAAAAAAAACTATTATAATATGTTCATTAGTGTGTATGTACTGTAAATAACATAACCGCCAATATATAATGTCCTAGTATGCAAATTATATGCAAATTAGATGCTAAAAATGTATTTACTTCAACCCAGTCTCCCCAGAAAAACGTCAATAATGAACGTTTTCGCAGTCTCACAATACGTTGACTATGTACATTTTTTCACGAAAAAATGTAGGATGTGTACGTCTGTGAAAATGTACTATTTTAACATTTTGAGTGGCGTTTATAATCTACGTTTGTGATTATCAAGTGCGAATTGCTCAGAACAGATACAAATCCAGGGAATATTACAGGACGTAACATCCTATAGTCATTAAATAACTGCACTGAGCACAACAGGCCGTTTTATAATCTACCTGGACGCCACTGTTGAGCTTATATAGATTCCGTTTCGCAGAAATAAAGAAAAGAAAAGCTGTTGTCCCCAAGCACTTCGCGTTGCCATGGTTTCAGTGGACGCTAAACCCGTCCCTTTTCATTAATGAAATATTATCGTTACGGTAAGTTAGAAATGTTGTGAGAGGTCTGAAGTGTATGCCTAGTTCATAAATCCACTGGACTCTGGTTTGCTAAGGGGTTACGGGGAAACAGGGTTATGCTGCAATGGATTAAATTGGAAAATCCAAAGAGCACACATTACCTCTGTACTGTGAAATTGTATATTTGGCTTTCTTATTAATGATGACATTAACTAATATTTCTCAAAGAAACAACGGGTGTAATTTTTAACCAGTCGGAGATAGTTTTGGTCATAATTCAAGACGGACACATTTTGACGTGACACCACTCCCCTCTTATAGTGACGTCGGCTACGGCTGGCTGCCCGAATATCTCCCCAAAGTGACTGGAACTAAGCACTTTTACCTCTCTCAGAAAGTTATTGTGTATTTCATGTTTGCTTGTTAATTGTTTACGTTGCTACATTGAGGCTCACGAATAAAGCATCCAGCCATTGCGCCTGCGCCAGACAGAAACAGCGACACTCCGAGTGCCGCCAAGGTACTTACACCCACAGAAATGACTAAATCTGTTGACATTTAGTTTTTAGACATTCACTCCACCTTTATGTTGTCTGTAAAGTTTTGATGAAAACTTAGGCTGGAGTATTTTCGTTTAAAATGAGAGTTGTACTGATCACAAATCTCACTTGTCATTATTGTTGAATTAATTAATAAATGGTGTCTTGTGTCACTTGTCAGCTAGCTTTAATATAGAGCCATACATACCATGTATAAAATAGTATTGAAAAGCGAACCAGGACATTAATGATCACAATCTCATTTATTTTTACACAACACTGAAGACAGTTGCTTAATCTTCATCACTTTCACTCTCAGATTCAGTAGTCATCTTCTTCCATTTCTTCCTCTTCCCTTTCCTCCACCTCCAACTCCTCATGAGAGACTATTTTTTATATGTTGAATGAACCTCAGACATTATTTCTTTTGTTTTAGAAAGTTCAGCCTGTAAACAGCAAGCAAGCCCTTCACAAGCCGCTCATGTACTTCAGTAACAGTAGAACCTGGATTGGAAGAAAAAAAAAGGTCATTACAATCATTCATCTTTGAGCAAATTATATTTACTTAAAGTTGTTGATATTTCCTTCAGTTTTAAACAGTACAAATAGAAATACACTTACCAGACATTTTTCTTTTAGCATGTTGGACAGCTGGCACAGGCTCTGCCAATGCTGCCGCATTTCTTTCAATAGGATCCCTTCTTCCTCTGTGAGGACATACAAGCATGAATTTGTCAAAGCCTGTTTCTTTGTTTTAACAGGAACGTCTGATGCTGTAATAACAAATAACGTTATTGTATGTAAAGTCATACAAGTGCTGAAACATTTTATAGGTAATCCAAGAAAGGGTTTACCCCACTCTGATGTCAGAATCACATCTGCTGGGGAACAGCGTCTTCCTCTGACACCAGCTGGTTATAGTAACCTATTACCTCATTTAGTTTTTTTTTCTCTTTCTTAATCTTTGAGTTAATGTACTGCCTGGCCTTGCTTCTCTCTGCAGTATAATAATAATAATAATTAAAGCCGCAAGCGGCGATAAAGGCCCTCGCCTCACTTGAGACCGCGGGGACACATGCACTCGGAGGATTGCATTTCGTGCCTTAAAGCGTAAACTTCACGGTAATGTCAAAAACCGGGCCTGTGCTACTGCTGCTGGGCCTGCTACACCACCTTGTAATTTAGAGTTAAAGGCCTCCACAATCCCTGGTTTTCTTGGGAGCTGTCTGAACCTTTGAAAATAATAGATTATGCTTGGGCTAAGGCGAGAAAAACAAAGTACTGGCTGGAGATTTGAGATGACTCAGGAATCGCTGCACCCCCCTGTTTAAAAAGGCAAAATGTAAATATAACTTGTCTAAAAGTACATGGTTACAAGTTCCAAAGGATTCTGAGGAGTTTTCTAAGACTCTAGCCTTGGCTCTGTAGGGGCCTCCTCTAAAGGAAGGATCCTGGCAATTGGGAAATGGCATTTATTTCCCAAAGAAATGGCTGCCTCTTCACAGACTCATTACGACCACAGCCACAAATGTATCAAAAACAAATTGATAACTTTTTGGCACACGTGTCAAGATGATACTCACCAAATTTGGAGCTGTTTAGATGAAAAGCCTTTTGACACAAGGGGTGCAATTTAGGTGGTCACGCATTCTACCCAACATAGAAGATTTCCTGTTGAGTTTACGGTATGGCTGTAATAAACTTTTCTGTTTGCCCTGAGGTGTTCTATGGTGTACCAAGTTTTGTATTTCTACATTGGAAAAATTTACTTTCATTTTCCATAGGCCCAATGTATTTTGACTTTTGTAGGGGTCGCCACTGAGTCATTTTTCATATTTTTTTTTCGGCGACTTCAAATACATAAATTTTTCACCGGGCTTGAAGTTTGGGACTAATACAAATGACTTTTAGTTGCACGTTTACCTGGTCAAATTGAGGATCATTTTACAGAAAAATTATACTAAAAAAAAATATACCAAATTATAATAAAAAAAAAATATAACTCGACCAAAAACGTCAAGAACAACACCTGTCTATTTTACATACATGTGTTTAGCTCATTTTAAGTTTGGTGTCTGTGGAATGAAGCAGCTATTCTCTGTGTTCTTTTAAAAAAGAGGTGTATTTTAAGTCGGTTCACATTTTCAATTCAAAATGGCCGCCTTCCCGTGTGTGATAGGGTGTGGTCCCCATTGGCTTTTTTGTTCATAAGCCCATGCTGGATGTGTGTACCAAGTTTCATTTGCCTACGACAAACTAAAAATTTTCACTTCCCATTGACTTTTTCCAAATATTTGGGGCGTTGCTATGGCAACACATTTATAGATAGGGGTGGTTGTCATTGGCTTTTATGCTCGTCATGACATAAGAGATGTGTGTACCAAATTTTATGTCTCTATGACAAACTAAATTCTTGGGTCCCATTATAAGTTTGTAGGGGCGCTGGAGAGCCATTTCTAAAGATAACCCTTTTATTTACATATTTTTGTGTTCAGGTCATGAATGTGCACAAACGCCTTTTGGGTCCAACTCGATCCGAGAAGCCGTTTGAGAGTTAAGAGACGTTTTATTTTCACAAAAATGGCCACCTCGTTACAGGCTTGCCACACCCATACCCGATAAGATATCAACAACAAAGTCACAACTTTGGTTGGCACATGTCTAGATGATACTCACCAAATTTGGGGCCATTTAGATTAAAACACAATGATTTGCATCTTTCTGCGCAAAGTGCGAATTTAGTGGCGCGCCTTTCACCCCACATGGCGGACTTCCTGTTAAGTTTAGGGTGTGACTGTCATTGACTTTTCTGTTTGCCCTGAGGTGTCCTATGGATATACCAAGTTTCATTTTTCTACGTTGGAAAAACTTACTTTCACTTTCCATAGGCCCAATGTATTTTGACTTTTCTAGGGGCCGCCACTGAGTCATTTTTCGTATTTTTTCCGGGGACTTCAAATACATACATTTTTGCCGGGCTTGAAGTCTGGGACCAATAAAAATGACTTTTAGTTGTTCGTTTACTGGGTTAAATTGAGGATCATTTTGCAGAAAAATTATAATAAAAAAATATATACCGAATTATAATAAAAAAATATATAACTCGAGCAAAAAAGTCTAGAAAAACACTTGTCTCTTTTACATACATGTGTTTAGCTCATTTTGCCCAAGTTTGGTGTCTGTGGAATGAAGCAGCTTTTTTCTGTGTACTTTTAAAAAGAGGTGTATTTTAAGTCGGTTCACATTTTCAATTCAAAATGGCCGCCTTCCTGTGTGTGATAGGTGTGGTCCCCATTGGCTTTTTGTTCATAAGCCCATGGTGGATGTGTGTACCAAGTTTTATTTGCCTACAACAAACTAAAATTTCACTTCCCATTGACTTTTTCACATTTTTGGGACGTTGCTATGGGAACACATTTATAGATAGGGGTGGTTGTCATTGGCTTTTATGCTCGTCATGACATAAGAGATGTGTGTACAAAATTTTATGTCTCTATGACAAACTAAATTCTTGGGTCCATTATAAGTTTGTAGGGGCGCTGGAGAGCCATTTCTAAAGATAACCCTTTTATTTACATATTTTTTGTTCAGGTCATGAATGTGCACAAACGCCTTTTTGGGTCCAACTCGATCCGAGAAGCGTTTGAGAGTTAAGAGACGCGTTTATTTTCACAAAAATGGCCACCTCGTTACAGGCTTGCCACACCCATACCCGATAAGATATCAACAACAAAGTCACAACTTTGGTTGGCACACGTGTCTAGATGATACTCACCAAATTTGGGGCCATTTAGATTAAAACACAATGATTTGCATCTTTCTGCGCAAAGGGTTGCGATTTTAGTGGCCGCGCGTTTCACCCCACATGGCGGACTTCCTGTTAAGTTTAGGGTGTGACTGTCATTGACTTTTCTGTTTGCCCTGAGGTGTCCTATGGATATACCAAGTTTCATTTTTCTACGTTGGAAAAAGTTACTTTCACTTTCCATAGGCCCAATGTATTTTGATTTTGTAGGGTCGCCACTGAGTCATTTTTCGTATTTTTTTAGGCGACTTCAAATACATAAATTTTTCGCCGAGCTTGAAGTCTGGGACCAATAAAGTGACTTTTTGTGCATGTTCACTGGGTCAAATTTAGGATCATTGGGTCGGAAGAAAAATTAAAAAAAAAAAAAAAAAAAAAAAAAAAAAAATCCGAGCAAAAACAATAGGCCCTCCCGGCCATCACCGGCTCGGGCCTAATAATGAACCTTAAAGTTAGGACTAAGTCATTTTGAAAGAACAGTGTCATGTTGTGTACCCACCAGTCTGGACGATATTTGTCCCTTTTTTTGTTGTATGCTTAAAGCCAGTCCCTCCATGACATGCTGCAGCCCTGTTGCATCGTCTTGACTTGGTTGAGTTGGAGCTGTAAGATAGTGAGTTAAATTTCACTTATGTCAACATTAATTTTTTTTCTTTAAGCTAAAGAGAAACATACTTGCCGCAGCCCATTCCTTAACATCTTCAACCCAACCCTGTAGATCAAGATCAGTGATCCCCAGCTCAGTCTTTAAGGTCTCTAGCCGCTTCTGTTCATCCACTGTTCTCTTTAATGTCTACAATAAATTTTATGTGAAAACCTAAGCATTACTTCAAGTTAAATTAGAGTAAGCTACTTGTTCTAAATTAAAAAATGAAACATTACAGTTTCAAAATAATGGTCAATAATAACAACATTAACAGATACCTTAAAATATCTTTCAGAGAGGTACTTGTGTAGGAAATTTTCGCCTTACGCTCCATCCTCTGGCATGTATGGTAATCATGTCTGTGCGAGCTATTGCAAAAAAAAAAAAAAAAAAAAAGGAAAAGTGTTCAACAGTACAACTGATTAGCTCATTAATGTTGCATGTTTGTACAGTGGTACAAGACTTACCAGATTTGGTCATGTACTTTGTTGTAAGTGCAACACGGGATAAGAAAGAATTAACTTGCTCCACTTCTTCACCTACAGTCATACCTACAATAGATTTTAAAACACAAAATAGGACGCCACTAGATTTTGAAGTAATTTTAAAACGTTGTTACTAACCAGCTCCATCTTGATTTCGTTCTCCCCACTGCACCTGAAGTGAACCAATAAAATACAATAAAGTGTCTACCCCACTCAAATAGTAAATATTTACAGACAAGCATAAAATGTAAAAATACCTCACACTTGGCAGAGTGTCCCTTAGCATGCATAACGGAGAGAAAGGGTTTGTTTTGCAACAATGGCAATAGATCTGGAAAAGGGTCACAGACCTTCTGCAAGTAGGGATAGTACTTGCACATGATGTCTGTGCAAATAAAGTCAATCTTATTAACTCCTGCATGCTTCTTTTGCAGATAAAGCGGGTATGCAAATATCTCTCCTCGGAACATGTTTAAAGCGCTGTAGAGCATGCCATGTCGACAGACAGCAACTTCCACTCCCTCCTCATCCAGTCTTGGGCCACCTTTTTTTGCGGTTTCTCGAGCAGCAGTCCACTCACTCTTACCGCAAATACCCTTTCCAGAAACCTTTGAAAGCATTTTTTTTTTTTTTTCATTAGAACATTGCATGAAGACCACTGCAAAAATAGCAAATAAAACTGGCTTATTGGGTGACGACAAAGCAGTCAAATGTAAGTTATCAACTCACCGGTTGAACTTTATTTATTATGTCCACGAAGTCCCTCACCGCCTCATCATTCACCAAAAAAGTACCATCAAAAAATCCATTTTCAGCCAGTCTGTGGGAAAAAAATTAATAAATACAAATGGTCCATAGTATGCATTTTAGTTTAACATTTTATTTACTGCTAAAACAAATAAAATCTATATAATAATACCCTTTAGTCCTGTTAAAGCGATACATCTTCCGGTTACCATCAAGAGATATTGCTGATATATCTGGTGTACAAGCTGGACAGCAGAAATGCTCAATGTTTAAATGCTTCTCTTTTTCATGCCTACAGTATGTCCACTCCAAAAATGATCGTTGCATGGTATCCCCGCATATGTTTCCTGCCTGAAATAAAAAATAAAAACTTAAAAAAAAAAAAAGTTAATCTTTATCTTTTGTGGTTACTGATATTTTCAATGACTCACACGCCCAAAGCTCCTAGAACGGTGTTCAAGCATTTTTATAAATGCTTGACGCGATAAACCTGGGGCGGTGATCTTAAACTCCTCAAACATGTTAAACAAATCAACCGTGTAGACTGTTCGGAAATCAACATGGCCAGGCCAGTAACCACTTGCTTGAAGGTCATTTATCTTTGGGGTCCACACTGACAGGCAAGATTTGCAAGTAAGGATAGGTAGCGACAAGTGATACCTCCCTGAGAGCAGACCACATTATACATATTGATATACAAATGAATACATTTACACACTAAATCTGTCTTTGAAACATGAAAGAAATATCATGTTTTTTTCCACTTACCACTTATGTTGTAGCAACAGTCTTGCTGAGAAAAAAAAAGTTAAATAAAAGACATTTAATAAACATCTTGATATACAAATTCATTTGAAGACTAATACAAACCTTGTTCACATGTACTATATTCTCCATCATTATCTTTGGAAATGTAAGAGGTTGGAGGAATAGGTTTATAAAAACCTTCAATCATGGAATCTCTGTTGTGTAGAACCGAGTGCTGATGAATATCCTTGTCACAATTTCCACAGAAGAATGATTTAGGGAGACAATCTCGACAGCGGACTACAGCCTGTTCCACATTACAATAATCACAAAGCTCCTCAAGTATTCTTTCAGCACAGAGCATGCCCTCCAGTAGATGGGGTCTGGCTATCTCCCATTTCTCTTCACAGAGATTTTGGCGAAACTCCCAGGTCTTGCGCAGTTCTGTTGTGCAGTCTACGGGCTTGTCCTTTAAGCTATCTTTTAGTAACTGGAGCTGTGAATCTAGAAAACAACATAGTTGGAATGCAATAAACCATAATGTGACAAAGCTATACATAATAGTTATAGAATTTAGACCCACCAATTGACTGTTGTGCCACTTCAATCTCCAGTTGGGGAGCTTAAAAAAATAAATAAATAAATAAAAATACAAAAAGAAGTTATTTGTTGTACAGCCATAAATATTAAAAGAAACAATAAAAGCCCATTGCACCTCATTACTAACCTTCAGATGTGCTGGGACAATCTTTACCATACACATCTTTGGTCCCAAATTGATAAACTGATCCAGGGGCTGTGAGACAACTCATAGAAATCAGAAAACTTTGCATTTTGATTATTGTGTGTGTAGATTACCTGTCCTAGACTATACCTCCAGCTGTTGATCTCAGCTCAGGTATCAGGCGGCCATAGCTGTCTCTCTTCCTCCAGTGAACTTGCTTTTTTTGGGTGTGTTTACATTTTTGCTTTGCCTTCTTGCTATGGTGGCTTTCGTCTTCCCACTGTTAAAAGTTATTTTAAAACAAGTTAACTCATATCAGTAACGTTTAAATAATAAAACATCCATTAATTATGGACAATCTGAGGCCTTTGTCGTTTACCTTGGCATCTTGCTGTTCCACCAATAAGTCTAACTGTCTTTCCTCCACATCAGTCAAAATGGCTTCTAAATGTTTCAGCTCCTCTGAGTCTTCGCTGTTGTCATTTGGCGGGTCAGACATAGTGGCTGACAACTGTCGTAACAAGAATTATGGAAGCATCATCACCATCTTAACCTAAATTAAGAAGTATAAATGCAACTTACCTTCAGAAATTTGTTTGAATAAGACCGATAATCCTGTTTGGGCTCTTGGAATCCTTTCACAAACAAATGCTAATATATCCGCGCCAGTGCGGCCAGTATTTATCGCGTGCACATGCGCACTGCCGTAGTGGCAAACCCTTAAATACAGAAAAATAATAATAATAACAATAAGCTACTTTTCAGTAGAGGGATATAAATTTACCGGATTTAAAAACAGTTTTTACTGCTAAAAAGCGTTTTGACTATGTAAGTTTTGTTCAAAAGTTTTCCCGCGGTGTTTAATGCTTGCACATGCGCACTGCAGATCGCAGCCATAAATATAATTAATACTTACACTATTACTAATAAATAATAATAATAATACTTAGACTACTACTACTACTACTACAAATAATAATAATAATAATAATAATAACAATGATAATGATAATAATAATAATAATAATAATAATAATAATAATAATAATGTTATAAGAATTTTATTCTTATAATTGTGTATATTGTTTATAGTTAGTTGGTGCTCATAGTTCTCTACAGGTCATGTCAAATCATGTTATGTCCTCCATGTTATTCCAAGCATGGTGTAGACATAACTAAAGACATGGCTTGCCGGAGGACTTCTGCACCTGGAGCCTGGAGCTGGGGCCTTGAGGGGAGGTGTATGCAAGATACACCTCCCACTGACAGCCCCACTCCGTGATATAAATGTAATGTTTTGCTTACCTCTGTAAGCAAAACGCACTATGTACCTTTGTTGTATCTGTGTAATTTGCTTCCCTTGCAAGGAATAAAACCTGGCCTTTCGCTTTTTATAATATAATCTGTCTCCGTGTCTCTCTGGATAATATAAGGATATAGAATTCTTTTGGACATATAGAATTCTTATAACATTTGGTGCCGTGACCCGGATTTCAATATTCGTTGTTTCTCATGCAAAGAGGTGAACTGACGTGCACGGAGAAATGCAAAAACAAAGCATTTCTTGTAAGTCCCAAGCTGTGCTATTTAGCAGTAAAGGGCCAGATATCCCCTCTTTGTGTGTGAGCACGATGACGAGATCTGGACTGAAAAAAGAGAAGAGCAGAGAGACGAGAGAACAGAACAGACAGTCTGGCTGCGGAACAACTGGACTATTGGACTAAAAAATTCAGGTAAACAGCTGTTTAATTTATTTTTTGGTGGGTCCGCTTTATCGAGAACCCAAATGTAAAATCTAAGGGTGAGGTTTAAAGCCGAAAAAGTATGTGTTTTTGATCAAGAACCTACATGTAAAATCTTAAATGGTGAGGTTTTAAACGGGATATTCTGATGTTAATCTGTGTTAAAGCTTGTTGTCTTGCTAGATTGTAGTTTGATAGATACCTTATGCTTTGTAAGTCTTTATGGTGTTTCTTGAAACTGACTCGTGCGTTTAGTTCATTTGGCCGTGACAAGTGCGAACCTCTATGCGAGATAGAGCACCTGATTACAAGAAGGAGTATAAGGTCTAAAGAGCTTGTCTAGAGAGCACAGGAATTTATCTTAGATTAATAATCACGTATCGTAATACGCCACAATCGAACTGCCTTGCATAGCTAGTATTGTTGGTTTTAATGGTGCGTTGGGCGCACAGGAAAACTCAGTATTGACCATTATCGAGAACCTACATGTAAAATCTTAACGGGTGAGATGAATGAGTCCGAAGTCAATGTGACTATAAAAAGGCCTGCCTACGTAGTATTGATTCCTGCAGATGATAAATGAGATTTTAAAAGCCCACTAGATAGTGACAGGCTTATGCTGAAAAATGTTCACTGCATGTGAAGCGGTGATTTTAAAAAAAGCCCACGAGCTTTTGCTGAAAAATGTTCACTGCTGGTGACGCGGTGAGTGAGAGAAAAAAGAAAAAGCCCACTGAAAGTGACGGGGCTTATACTGAGAATTGTTGGCAATACTGAGAGTTGTTGACCTAAAAAGTTAAAGATAAAGGTGTGTTTGAGAGAATAAATGTGTTATGAATGGGCCATTGTTGGATGAAGAATGAGTCTAATGATGTGAATCAGAACAACGATAATGTTTTTGTTTAAAAAAGAAAGTTTGAACAACATGAGAGAGAAAGGTAGCTTCCATAAGCTATTTTTCTAATTTGAGAAAAAACAGAAGTTTTTGAAGAGATTTTGAAAGAAGTACACACATGTACTTCAAAACACTAATCATTTGTTTTTGTTTAAATGTTTCTGGAGCCTCTAGGTATCGGCTTCCTCCCTCTCTCCGGAAAACAGTGCTCTCTCCAAAACTTCATCTGCACCCCACCTCCCACCTGCGGATTTTCGGCTGAGAAAAAAGGAAAAAAAGCTGCAACAGCAACACGGAAGCGGTAAGATAAACGAATTCAGACAATCGTTTATTTGTTTTAAATTTTGATCTATTGAGATTGACCAAAAAGGTATGTTTGCAAATTGGATGAAACTTGAAATTAATATGAATGTAATGTATTTCTCTGAGGAAAAATGCACAGTTGCCATTGGAGACGAGAGCGAGGTGGAGGTGGGCGTGACAGACGAGAGGGCACTGAGAGGAGGAGGAGGAGGTCGAAACTGGGTCCAGACAAGAGACGAGGGAATGACCTCATGAACTGACCGCTTCAACTAACAGGTCAGGTACATAAACACATAAAGACACATAAAGACATGTAACTGCACACACATAAACACATGTAAATACAGACACATAGACACAAACACGGACACATGAGACACACATCTACAGAGAAGGATGTGATTTTGGTTTATGAGAGAAAATAATGAGTATTCTGTTAAAGAACAGAGTTGGTTTTGTATTTTATGTGACACATTCATGTGAACATTAAAGGTTTAAAGAAGTTAAAGATCCAACACTTGGATCTAAAATAAAATTAGTGATTGATGTTTTGCTAAACAATTTTGTGTATCTATTAGTGCGAGAACTAATAGAGGTCCTTAATATCAGTGTGGTTCAGTTCAAACACACGGTATAACGCCAATAAAAGAATGAAAATGAATACTTTGTAATTGGAAGAATTTAAATATGCGTCTTAAAGTTGAATTGCGCAGAGTAAGTTTATAAAGATAATATGACTTTATAGTTGGGCCATAAGCTCATATTTAAAAGAAAACAAGGTTACCAGAACCTAGATGAAGAAAAGTGGCATTTATGTATTTCTCTGGTTTGGTTCTAACAAAGTGTGAAAATGGAGAAAGTGGATTCAAAGCAATCACTGTTTTGGATTCAAGGGATGTTTAAAAACAAGATAACATTCTATGTAATTCAAGGTAACAAGGGGCTTCACAGCACCCTCCTTTTGCTCCCAAGAGTGAGAAATGTTTGGTTTGGGTTTTTGTTTTTTTTAGCTCCACAGACAGTGTGGGAGCCTTTACATTAAACAAACTTTTAATGTTGAGAAAAATATAGAGTTAGAAATGTCAGTGACAGAAACAGATTGCACTGAACTAATGTGTTAAATAAAGTTTATGATACTTAATTATGAAAACTGTTTGACCTTCTGACAGGTCTGTTGATATGAATAAAGTCCACATTTGAGTTTTATTGAATCTATGAAACATGATTTGGTAAACTAAACAATTGAATGAATGAGATTGAATATGGTTTTTGAGAAGAAAACCTTAAAGTTTAAGTAATTGGAGAATTGAAATGAAGATAGTTCAAAATAAATAATAATCATTATTTATTTTGGTACTTTATAATTAAGGTATAGTGTTATCTATACAATAAAAATTTAAACTGTAATGTAAATGGGTAATCTGGTTTTGGTGATTAAAAACATATCTATGTTAAAACAGTTCAAACTGTTAAAACGATCTTAACGGTTTTATTTGGAAAATTGAAAGTTAATGAGAAATAAATAAAAAAGATAATTGTTAAACTAACAAGGTGAATTATTAAAGTTTAAGAGCTTATGCCAATGGCTCGATGGGTTTAATCACTGTTTGAAGTGATTAAAATTTTTTTTTTTGAGTACAGGGACTAACACAAGGTCCTTTTGAACAGACGTTAGACGTTGTTTTGGTTTTGGTTTTTATCAAACTTTAGGTCGTTGTAACCTAAAGAAAAGAGAAAAAAAGAGGTTGAGATGTTACATTTTATTAAATGAACAGTAATGATAATTACTGATTACAATTTTGGTGAATTTGAATAAAGAAAGAGAGACACGTTATTTTAATTTTACACTTGATGTTTAAAGTTTCTGTTTAACATTGAGTGAGGTGAATTCTTTATGTGGCATCTGAATGCCAAATTAGTGGAAACATGAAAATAGTAATTGATAAAATGTTTTTATGTTACGTTTAAATTAATATGGGAAAAATACAAAAACAAACTGGTTTATTGTATTGAGCACCTGGTGGTAAAACTGAGTTTTACAGAGACAGTATAGAACAAATCTATACTGAACACAATCCTGAAGAAATTTTATTTAAAAATAAAGCAGAATTTGAGTTGAGAAGTTGAGAATTTGAGATGAATTTTATTGATTTTATGTTTAGTCTTTCCTTTTAAAACGACAGTCACAAAGGTGATGGTGTTTTAGAGGAAAGCAGTGTGAACAGAGCAGAGGCTTTGTGGAGTGTTCAAGACATGCTGCTGTTACTGGTTTAATCCCAGAGAGGGGGGTCTGAACCCAAGGGTGATTAAGAAATTTTGTTTTGAAGTAAGAGAAAAATGTGTTTTCTTTCTAAAGAAAGTAATCTGAGGTAAATTGAACAATATTTTGAGAATATTTTAATTTAAAAAAACACGTGAAATAAATTGTGAATTGAAGGTGAATGTTTAAATGTTTGTAAAATAGATCAGAAACCAGTTCTGATCTATATAAATAAATTATGTTTGCATCAACTGAGTTAAGATTTATCAAATTGTGGACCAATTACAGTTACAGGTAAAGACCTACAATTAATGGTAACTAAAATAAAACTGAACTAAACAAAGTTAAGTTTAAATATAACGAACAAAAGTGATGCTATTTGGGAAAACATAAAGAAGATGAATAATTAGAAATGCTAATTAATGAAATAACAATTTAAGGTGGTAATTGGAAAAAAACCATTCTGTTTTGATTTTATTTTTGATTTTTGTTTTATTTGTTTCATTTTTTTTTGGAATTTTGAGCCATGGCTGTCCCACGTCTCAAAAAGGGGGGAGAAGAAGATTTAAACAAAACTGTGTTAAAGTGCTGAAGGGATGCTTGGTTAACCGAATGGTTAGCATGAGGCTGAAACAACAGGGTTTAATACAGTTAAAAGTTTAAATCAAATAATGAAATAAAGAAAGTTGACAGGACTTTTCTGGAGAAGCACTGTTTAGTCTGATTAAACCTTTTCAGATTAAAATAGATTTCCAGCAGACCATATCTGTGGAAACGGGGGTTTATCTGCTGTTTCAATTTTATGGTTTGATCATTTTAAAGGGCTTTTATGGTTTCGTTTGTGAAAACCTAGGAGGCACTTTCTATGGGTCTATAATGTCAGAGAACGTTCTGATTTGTTTGTTTGTTCTTTATTTGGATGGAAGCCAACTACAACAAGTATACCAGTTCAGAAAAGGAGTTTTGACAATTAATATAGCCACCACCAGTAAGAGCTAATATTAACATAGTTCTTTGAACTTATATCATCTTGGTTTACACCTGTGAAGGGAAGTACACCTGTGAGCAGGGCTAGTGTGACGGGGTCACATCACATGACTTCCTGTGACATCACTCTGAACTTGACAAACGTAGAGATCAGGGACAGGTGCAGTGCAAAGCAGAAATCTGGAGGTTTTGTGAAAGTAAGACCATTAGACCAGCGTTGCCTGCTGACCGGAAACATGCGTCCTTAAAGGATCCTCGTTTTATTTGTGTTCACATACAATGTGACGGAGAACATCGTGAGTGGAAACTCACACTTTAGGAGCCAAACAGCAGCTCCCTCAGGTTCATTTGAGAGCCCCATTTACATCGGACGACAGAGGTGTCCTTGAAGGTGTCCTTACTGAATATAAGGCTAAAATTAAATTAGCATTAGGATTTGAATTTTTACCATTTAGGACAATTTCTGAAAATGTGGATTAAAATAAGTATATTTATAAACAACAAAGGTTTATGAATTACACAGGAGATGCTGTAACTGTTAATTAAAACTGGAAATGAGAGAAAACTGGTCCAAGGACTGGACAGAACAAAATAGCACTGAGCCTGCTTTTAGCTGAAGAGGGGATCTACAAAGGATTTCCTCCAAAGTAACACAGGACTAGTTACAGCAGAACTAAGGTCTTTGAGAAAGGACTTCAAACTCTAACAGAGGAATTAGAGTATTCTGGAATAGATAAATTAATTTTGACCTGGTTTTAAAACATATTTGGAAGATTTACTGGGATTTTAGAATCTGTATTGAGATACAGTACATGTACTTGTTATGCACTTCCATGTCTAATAACGTTTGTTTGTGTTGCTTTACATGTACCGGAGCTTGTTGGTGAGATTGATGAATGTGGCCATTGCTGGGTCAACATTCCTGGACATGCACCTGCCAAACGACTAAGGTCAAGGCTTTGACCTCAGATGAACACTTTGATATCTGAGGGACGTTATTGTTTGCATGGACACCAACGGGACAACAGCTCCAGGACGGATCATACTACAGACCTAAGGGCCGTATGGTTCATTGATTTGATTATGCTGAAGAGAATTGATTTTAATCATTATGAATGTGCATATGTCTCACTCCATGTGTTTTTCTTTTCGTTACAGGGACAGAAATGGACAGGCAGGGACAGGCCAGAGATCTTGAGTCCAATGGGTTGACCAGCTCAACCTCTGGCATATTTTTCTACTTTATTTTGGAGTGACACTGTGTTTTGATTTATGATTTATGGACATTTATGATTTATGGACTTTAAAGAATTTGACTTTGAAGAATCAGTGCATTACTCTGTGGGTTCCCATTTGATTTGAAACATATTCCATTATAATCTTTTGTTATGTTTGTTTTGACATGTGTTGTAAGTTAATCATTTGAAGTGATTACACGTTTGATGCTTGATGTTTGTGTTTTGTCACCGCTTTGGGGCAAGGGGTGGATAGAAGAGTTTTTCCCAGCTTTAGGTCATTTTACCAATGGGTCAAAATGTTCTTCTGGCTAGGTCAACGCCCTGCTGGGTTTTCGCTTCTGTCATAGTTTAAAACTCAAAATCAAGCTAGTAGGTTGTTTATGCTAATTGTTATCAGCATAAAGAGGGGGCAATGTTATAAGAATTTTATTCTTATAATTGTGTATATTGTTTATAGTTAGTTGGTGCTCATAGTTCTCTACAGGTCATGTCAAATCATGTTATGTCCTCCATGTTATTCCAAGCATGGTGTAGACATAACTAAAGACATGGCTTGCCGGAGGACTTCTGCACCTGGAGCCTGGAGCTGGGGCCTTGAGGGGAGGGTGTATGCAAGATACACCTCCCACTGACAGCCCCCACTCCGTGATATAAAATGTAATGTTTTGCTTACCTCTGTAAGCAAAACGCACTATGTACCTTTGTTGTATCTGTGTAATTTGCTTCCCTTGCAAGGAATAAAACCTGGCCTTTCACTTTTTATAATATAATCTGTCTCCGTGTCTCTCTGGATAATATAAGGATATAGAATTCTTTTGGACATATAGAATTCTTATAACAAATAATAATAATAATAATAATTAAAGCCGCAAGCGGCGATAAAGGCCCTCGCCTCCATTGAGACCGCGGGGACACATGCACTCGGAGGAGTGCATTTCGTGCTTTAAAGCGTAAAGTTCACGGTAAAAGGATTCTGAGGAGTTTTCTAAGACTCTAGCCGTGGCTCTGGAGGGGCCTCCTCTAAAGGAAGGATCCTGGCAATTGGGAAATGGCATTTATTTCCAAGATTCAATCACAGACTCATTACGACCACGGCCACAAATCTATCAAAAAACAAATTGATAACTTTTTTGGCACATGTGTCTAGATGATACTCACCAAATTTGGAGCTGTTTAGATGAAAAGCCTTTAGACACAAGGGGTGCAATTTAGGTGTTCACGCATTCCACCCAACATAGTAGATTTTCTGTTGAGTTTACGGTATGGATGTAATAAACTGTACCAAGTTTTGTATTTCTACATTGGAAAAATTTACTTTCATTTTCCATAGGCCCAATGTATTTTGAATTTTCTAGGGGTCGCCACTGAGTCATTTTTCGTAAATTTTTTCGGGACTTCAAATACATACATTTTTTGTTTGTTTGTTTATTTGAACATGTAAATAAAATAAAATAAAAATACAAATAAAAAAAAATCTTTCCATAATATTGTAAATAATTCAAATTAGAAATTCTCATGTTTAAAAGGAGTAGGAAGAAGTTCATAACAAACATTTCAAGTCCTACCCCATTTCTCTATTTTTATCCTTAAATTAAATACAAACAATTTGATGCTTCACTTATATATACATCTTTATATACATCCTATATCTACCTACCTTCTGTTCACATAAACCTATTCATAGATACAGATGCATGCAAACACTCCCATTTTTTTCTTCTTTCTTTTCCATTTATCTTATACTATACTTACAGCTATGAGCAAGGTGTGCGTTAAAGGCCGAACACACAACATTCCGAGAGGGATACGGACGTGCTCTACGCTGCCAAGAGAGATGTCTACGGGTTTGTGCGATTAAAGAACACCCGTCTACGAGCAAGCCAAGGCGGGAACTGGGACGGGAACTTAATAGTCACCATAATTCATTGGGAAGAGTTAGTGCTTGAAATAATTTGATTGAAATCAGAAAAGAAGAAAGCACAAATATGAACCATTTCAGATTTACTTTTGCATATGGAGCTTTGCAAGACTTGGGTCAGTGTAACTATCACTATGTAAATTCTAATCTAAATTCACTACATGTAAACAATACATGTCTGATTGACCTATTAGCTGTCTACTTATCATACTAAAAGGAACATATGCATCCCCAGAGCACACAGAGGTTCACATTCAAGACCATTTACACCTGTACCTGAACAATGTAACAAGCATCCCGCCTAATGATACAAACTGTGATTTGAATAACTGTCATTTAGAAGAAGAAACATACCAAAAACTTTAAAGCTACAGAGACTTTGTGATACGGCTATAGATGATGGAGTTTCAAATGCCACATACACTTTATTCCTGTGTTTAATAATTGTCTGAGCTAAAGTAAGTACAAATGTATCAGAAAAGCACATTTAGAACTTAGTTACAATGAATCATCTAGGCTAACAGTTTTAATTTCTCCTAAAACTATTTCAATGTGAGAAGTGCAGTGTCCTTATGTAATATATAAGGTGCACAGGGCATCACTCAGGGCCAACTTTGTGGAATTTCAACATAGACATGACATGCTCTAAATGAAATGATTGTGATTAAAGCGATTGGATATCTTCACTTGATTTGAAACGGATGAAAAACATTTTGTTCAGGAAGACAATCAGCAGTATTACTGAGAGATTATAAACCCCAAAGTGAACTTAAGATATGTTTTATAGACTGTTTTGATTGTGCATTATTTTAAAACAGGAAACACAAGAAAGGTCCATATGTGCTCTTCAGATCATGAAATGAGCCCAGGCAACAGAACCTCGTCGTGTGTAATTAGTAAGGTAGCAGTAATCTATCGATGTAAATATAATATCTTACATACACAGCTTTATCACGGCATAAGAGAACTGGTTTGAACAAGTATTTAGTATATCTAATAGATTTGCCTCTAAAAATCTTATGTAGATGCACAGAACAGGGAAGTGGAGATGTTGACCACAAATTTGACCACAAACCTTTGCTTTGAGATGTTCTGTAACCGCACTAAGCAAATATTAGTGTTTATAAACTATAGTCTTAATAAATGTATGTAGGTATCAAAGGCGTAATTTTAAACGGTGCTCCTCCAGCCCCCGGCTGTTTTTTAATAGTCACCATAATTCATTGGGAAGAGTTAGTGCTTGAAATAATTTGATTGAAATCAGAAAAGAAGAAAGCACAAATATGAACCATTTCAGATTTACTTTTGCATATGGAGCTTTGCAAGACTTGGGTCAGTGTAACTATCACTATGTAAATTCTAATCTAAATTCACTACATGCAAACAATACATGTCTGATTGACCTATTAAGCTGTCTACTTATCATACTAAAAGGAACATATGCATCCCCAGAGCACACAGAGGTTCACATTCAAGACCATTTACACCTGTACCTGAACAATGTAACAAGCATCCCGCCCTAATGATACAAACTGTGATTTGAATAACTGTCATTTAGAAGAAGAAACATACCAAAACTTTAAAGCTACAGAGACTTTGTGATACGGCTATAGATGATGGAGTTTCAAATGCCACATACACTTTATTCCTGTGTTTAATAATTGTCTGAGCTAAAGTAAGTACAAATGTATCAGAAAAGCACATTTAGAACTTAGTTACAATGAATCATCTAGGCTAACAGTTTTAATTTCTCCTAAAACTATTTCAATGTGAGAAGTGCAGTGTCCTTATGTAATATATAAGGTGCACAGGGCATCACTCAGGGCCAACTTTGTGGAATTTCAACATAGACATGACATGCTCTAAATGAAACGATTGTGATTAAGCGATTGGATATCTTCACTTGATTTGAAACGGATGAAAAACATTTTGTTCAGGAAGACAATCAGCAGTATTACTGAGAGATTATAAACCCCAAAGTGAACTTAAGATATGTTTTATAGACTGTTTTGATTGTGCATTATTTTAAAACAGGAAACACAAGAAAGGTCCATATGTGCTCTTCAGATCATGAAATGAGCCCAGGGCAACAGAACCTTGTCGTGAGTAATTAGTAAGGTAGCAGTAATCTATCGATGTAAATATAATATCTTACATACACAGCTTTATCACAGCATAAGAGAACTGGTTTGAACAAGTATTTAGTATATCTAATAGATTTGCCTCTAAAAATCTTATGTAGATGCACAGAACAGGGAAGTGGAGATGTTGACCACAAATTTGACCACAAACCTTTGCTTTGAGATGTTCTGTAACCGCACTAAGCAAATATTAGTGTTTATAAACTATAGTCTTAATAAATGTATGTAGGTATCAAAGGCGTAATTTTAAACGGTGCTCCTCCAGCCCCCGGCTGTTTTTTAATAGTCACCATAATTCATTGGGAAGAGTTAGTGATTGAAATAATTTGATTGAAATCAGAAAAGAAGAAAGCACAAATATGAACCATTTCAGATTTACTTTTGCATATGGAGCTTTGCAAGACTTGGGTCAGTGTAACTATCACTATGTAAATTCTAATCTAAATTCACTACATGCAAACAATACATGTCTGATTGACCTATTAAGCTGTCTACTTATCATACTAAAAGGAACATATGCATCCCCAGAGCACACAGAGGTTCACATTCAAGACCATTTACACCTGTACCTGAACAATGTAACAAGCATCCCGCCCTAATGATACAAACTGTGATTTGAATAACTGTCATTTAGAAGAAGAAACATACCAAAAACTTTAAAGCTACAGAGACTTTGTGATACGGCTATAGATGATGGAGTTTCAAATGCCACATACACTTTATTCCTGTGTTTAATAATTGTCTGAGCTAAAGTAAGTACAAATGTATCAGAAAAGCACATTTAGAACTTTGTTACAATGAATCATCTAGGCTAACAGTTTTAATTTCTCCTAAAACTATTTCAATGTGAGAAGTGCAGTGTCCTTATGTAATATATAAGGTGCACAGGGCATCACTCAGGGCCAACTTTGTGGAATTTCAACATAGACATGACATGCTCTAAATGAAATGATTGTGATTAAAGCGATTGCGGGATATCTTCACTTGATTTGAAACGGATGAAAAATATTTTGTTCAGGAAGACAATCAGCAGTATTACTGAGAGATTATAAACCCCAAAGTGAACTTAAGATATGTTTTATAGACTGTTTTGATTGTGCATTAATTTAAAACAGAAAACACAAGAAAGGTCCATATGTGCTCTTCAGATCATGAAATGAGCCCAGGGCAACAGAACCTCGTCGTGAGTAATTAGTAAGGTAGCAGTAAACTTTCGATGTAATTATAATGTCTTACATCCATCCACAGCTTTATCAGGGCATAAGAGAACTGGTTTGAACAAGTATTTAGTATATCTAATAGATTTGCCTCTAAAAATCTTATGTAGATGCACAGAACAGGGAAGTGGAGATGTTGACCACAAATTCAGTCCCGAAAAGAGTGGTTTGGACGAATAGGCCTAGCCTACAGCAGTATTCAAATTTAGCTGTGCCAGACCTAGTGTGTGATTGGTCCGTGCATAAAAAGGGGTGTGGCTACATCTGCTCATACAGGTTAAATCATTCACTTGTGCTATGGAGCATGTCTTTTATTGCTGTGATCAGTTTTAAAGGACTCCTCAGATTGAACTACGAGAATTTCTCAAAGTTTGGTCTTTATTATTTTTGCACTCTCAGAAGTAGGCTATCCAACACTGTGCGGTCTTTTCTACGTTGCATCTTTTCAACCAAAGGTAAGTTTGTCTGTATATATGATGGCTAATTTCTGTGGTCTAGTATTTAGTTGGATTTTACCAACTGGATACATAGGTCTACAATAATGTCAGTGGAGTAAGGTCCACATGTGAGCGTACTATTGTGGGCCAGTTTGGTCCGTGGTTGGGTTTACGCCTAGATTAGTTTTACGCTTGTAGGACTATGCTTCTATTTCTATCGATATACTACAGCAGTGTCTCTGGTGAAGTCAACGGTGTCCTAACAAAGTATTTTAGTGATTCAAAGCATGTCTTAAATTGTGCAGGTTACAGCTGTGTGAATGCTATATTAATAGTAACATGTCGAGTTCACTCCAGTCTGATTGTTGTATTTATCCCGTTGAACTGTGCAAAAGACACATTTACAAAAGTAAAAGGTGGCTCCTGCCAGTAAAACCAAAAGTTCTGTGCCAGATACAGTGTGAATTTGGGTTGTTATTGCACAGTTTCAAGTGTAAATGAGAAGCAGACTTTAGTGTTGATGGCAGCACAACATAATCTTTTATATTTCAAATTATTAGATGACCTCTTTCGTGAGATCTGTGGCTCCTAAGACCAGAGTGGCCAAGCTGCCTCTCAAGGTAATACTCTCCATGTATCATGGTTAATATTTATAATGCATTTTGGTGTACAGAACGTCTGTGTTAGTATGTATAAGAGAGGTCTCATGTAGTTTGTTTGTAATGTGCAGACATCCATGGCACTGGATCTCGTCATACCATACACCCATGGAAGATGTCTCCTCACACCAAGAAGAAGCACAAAGTTCTGATTTCATGCGAGTCAACCAATAAAAAGGTGTGTTAGTGATGCATATTTTCCTGTTATGTAGTGTTTACAGTTAATAGTCAGTTAATATTAACAACATGCTTTTGCCCTTTTGTTTCAGTGCGTTTTGGTTGGGAGACTCACATCTCAGAGCTGTTGTGGATGGATATGTTCCATTGTCATTGCCTTCCGTTTCCTTTGGTTTCTGTGCAATCTCTGGAGGAACAGCATATCACCTGGAGATGGAGGCCAGACATTTGATTGTGAATCAACCAGTGGCAAGTGTGTGGTCATTGCTCCTGGCAATAACCTCAACTACAAGAATGTGACACGGTCTGGAGAACAGTTTGCAAAGCTTCTGTCTACCCTCCTCAGTCGATGGAAGAAGGTATGTTCCATACTTTATCAATCAGAATTGGAATATATGTGAAGTGAGGCAATTTTGTGAAGAAAATGCCTGTTTGTGTGTAAAGTCTAACTGTAATTTTTTTTATTTACAGGTGTCTGTGGTAGACTTTCCTCCCAGGCTTGGGGTGAATCAAGCACATCAGGACCAGCTGCGGCAGATCTACCAGGGAGTGGCAAAAGGAAAAGGTATGCATTATTATTGGTAATAATCAGCTGTCAGTGTCTGGGCATAAATTCAAAGATCTAAAATATGGTATTTTTGTAGGTGTGGAGTACATCTCTTGTGTTGACCTGTTTCCTGTGGAGATGTGGATTTACGATGGTGTAAGTAGAACACTTGTGTCTATGCTATAAATAAATGTTATGCATTAAACTTGCAATTCAAGTAATACGAGAGAATGTATGTTAAAGTGGCATTTCCTATAATGCAGGTACATCTCAGTGACAACGAGGGCATGAGCATCTTAGCTGAGGTGCTCTTGAGGGCTGCTGCAGATCCCACTGACCAAAGCAAACCTCCCTGCTCCTCACCCTCTAGATCAGAGCCATCCTCCTCTCCTGCCACCAGTGCCCCTCCCACTGCACGTACCACCAGGCAGAGTGCTGCAACTTGTCCAAACCCTGTGCTTCTGCCAAGTTTCCTGTGGTAGTTCTCAGACGTATTTCATTGAAGGCTCTTCAGTCAACTTCTTGTTCATCTGACCCGTTTAAATGGAATGTTGTTGAACGAAAGGAAAGGTAAGAAAGTACTCTGTATGTTAAGTGCTTTTTGTTACTTGTTCACATTTCATTGTTAATGACATTTATCTTGTCTATTAGGCCAACCAAGCAGAAGATGTCAAGGTTGCACGCTTGGGACTCAAACGCAAGTTTGATGTTGAGCAGGTTTGTTAACTCTTACAGTGAAAGTAGATTTGACATTTCTAACAGTATTAATCAGTTGTTGTTCAATTTTGAAGGTGCAGTCTGTGTTTTCCATCCCGCTTTCCCCTGGTCAGTTTCATGTTTTGGCCACAACTGACACAGAAGAATTGTCAAATCCTGTTTTGTGCGGCATACCGGCAATTTGTCCAGCTGGAAAGAAGGTACAGTTATTGTTGGTGGTGACATCTTCCAGTTATTATCAAATATAATAATATGTTGAAATTCATAATGTTGTTTTTTGCACTACAGGTTTCAGATTCTGGATGCCGAAAAGTGGTTGTGACACGTAGAAGCCATTCAAAACAGGTATTGAACATTAAGATAGTATGATAAGTGAGTAACACAATGAAAAAATAAAAAAATACTAATAATAAATACATTGTTTCTCCTTAGTTGATACAAACAGCAGGTTTTGTTTGGTGTTCTAAGAAATGTACCAGAGATGACTTATTACTACATCTTGCTTTATATAGATGAAGGCCGATGCTTTGGAGGTGACATTGGGAGGCTCACAAACCAATGATGTGGATTTGGACAGAGTGGGAAATGATGAGGTTGGTCATAAAGTTATTTTTATATATGAAAAAGTGACATATGTCATGAAAAAAATGCAAGTACATATGGGGTTAAAATCAGGGTATTTTGAAGTGATAGCCAAACTTATTGTCTTTTTGTGCATATAGGTGCCCAAGAAGCGTCTTCGCTCTGAAAGCATCCCGCCCGTTGACAGAACTGAGCATGTCTTGGATGAAGACAACAAAGCTAAGTTCCCATGCCCTAAAAACATTAGTGGCTCATTCCATCAGGGACATGGTTTGTTTAAATATCCAGGATTACAATGTATGGCCATGGCCATGTCAGCGATCATTAGACATTTGTTTGGACACAGGAAGATTTAAACACGGTACTATTAGAAGGTGATGCCTTATACAGCAAAAAGACCTAGTCTCAGTGACGGAGAGGAGTTGTTGGGATCTTGGGATTTCAAGCCTGAGGAGGATTTGTATGGTCAAACATTTACTTTTAACATTGACAGTGTTATGGGTCGTCTCTATACAGTAAGCCGAGTTGAAAAGCGAAACCTTTGTTATGTTACTTTGATGAGTGCACTTGAGGATAATCTAGACGGAGACGGCATGTGTCTATTCACTATGTTTAAAAAGACATGTGCCATTATTTCTGAAAGAGGTTTGTTCGCTATTGTGGATTCTCATGCACGCAGTGCTTCAGGAATGTTAGACGCTAATGGAACAAGTGTTGTGCTCTACTTTAATAGCCTTGGTGAGGTTTACAGGCACCTTCACAAGTTGGCAGCAGGGTTTGGTCCTCAAATGAGACATTTGAACTAAACAGAGTGTCAGTGAGTGTAAAATGCGCATCGTCTGCTGTGCCAGTGCAGATACAACTGAAGGTTGATGATAGACCATGTGACAATGACTGTATTGTTGTAGAGGAAAGTCCTGTCTACCAAGACATGTCTTTAACTGAGAGTGACATTGAGTGTGCATCGGCACAGTCATGTGAAAATGACTGTGTGATTGTAGAGGAAAGTCCTGCACGGAGTGATGGTGACAATCCATGTGTGTTGTTGGAGGCACAGGAATCTGTACAGAAGCGAAGTGGTCAGAAACGTGCCAGAGCCGTTGGTGTATTAAACACAGATTGTATAATTGCCAAGGGTAACCACAAAGTACAACGAGTCAAACTATATGATTCTTCCGAACTTACAATTGTTAGTGAGGAAAGACGGCCATATCAGTTTATTCCTCTGAATGACAATGTTTGCAAAGCTATATGTACGCAGATTAATGTGGCTTTTGAAAGATACAATGTTCCAGAATCAGTAGACACTGGTGATGCAGGAGTGCCATGCCACAATGAAAGCATTGTCGGTGATGGCAACTGTTTCTTCCGTGCCATTTCTCAAGCTGTGAGTCACAAAAACATCATAGAAAAATAAGATTAGGTGTTGTTAAAGAGTTGGAAAAAAATCCTATAAAATATAAAAGCTACTTACGAGTTGAAGACCAAAACCTAACCGTTGCAGAGTATATCAACAAGTACAAAATGAGATATGTAAACACATGGGCCACAGAAATGGAAATCCACGCTGCTGCAGATTATTTAGGAGTAGATATATATACATTTCATCTAAATAGGTGGCTTAAATATGAATGCACAAAGACATCAAGGAATTTACATCGAAAATCGTTTTGGAAGCCATTATGAGAATGTCCTTTGTGTTAAAAAAGTCCAAGAAAACGAGTGTTATGGCTATTGCCAAATGACTGAAGCACAAGCATACAAAACCAGGGCCAAGGTTATTCAGATTCCTATATTCCAACGATCTAAAACAAGTGCACAAAAAGCTCAAGAACCTCAAGAAAAAAGCACTGTTAAATCCAAATACATTAAGTGTAAAAGATCAGAGCAAAACAAAGAAAAATACCAAAAAGAGCTGTTATTTAGACAGAAATGTAAAATTATGGGTATTAAAAAATATAAGGAGGAAATGCTATTTAGACAAAAAAAAGGGGAACTCTGTAGGAGTAAATATAGGAATGACTTATTGTACAGACAAAGACTTAAAGCCTCAAATAAAGATAAATACAGAACAAACATGGCGCATAGGGAAAAAGTAAAAAATTGTGAGAAAAATAAATACAAGACAAATCTGGACTATAAAGTGAAACTTAATGCCTTTCAGAAAAACAAATACAAGACAAATCTGGACTATAAAGAGAAACTAAATGCCTTTCAGAAAAATAAATACAAGACAAATCTGGACTATAAAGAGAAACTAAATGCCTTTCAGAAAAATAAATACAAGTCAAATCTGGACTATAAAGAGAAACTAAATGAATTTGAGAAAAATAAATACAAGACAAATCTGGACTATAAAGAGAAACTTAATGCCTTTCAGAAAAATAAATACAAGACAAATCTGGACTATAAAGAGAAACTAAATGAATTTGAGAAAAATAAATACAAGACAAATCTGGACTAAAAAGAAACTTAATGCCTTTGAGAAAAATAAATACAAGACAGACAGTAAATATAGGGCTACTGTTCTAGCAAAAAACAAAATGAAGAGGCAACTATTACAAAACAGGCAGAGCAGTTTTCTTTTATTATGGAGCGCTTCCTTAATACAATAAAAGAGGTCCAGAATTTATTTGTTCAGTGTGTAATCGCTTGCTGTTTAAAAACAAGTTTTAGCTTGTATAAAAGACAAATATAAAATCCCACCACAAACGGCATTAGCAGCTGAAAAATGCATTTCTGAAAAATATCTTCATATTTGTAACACACAATGTAGTATGCCGTGTCTGTTAAAAGCAGCAAGAGGTCAGCTATGGATTTGTTTTACCTGCCATTATAAAATTAAACGAGGCCAGGTCCCATCTGAATGGACAGGTAATGACTTAGAATTGGATCCAATTCCAAATGTCTTGGCTCGTTTGAATAGCTTAGAACAGCACCTGATTGCTCGTAATATTCCTTTCATGAAGATGTTGGCGTTGCCTAAAGGTGGGCAGAATGGTGTTCATGGGCCTGTAACATGCGTCCCTGCTAATGTTGTTCAGACAACTAATTTGCTGCCACATTCTAACATGGATGGTTCACTACTACGTATTAAACTAAAGCGTAAACTCACTTATAAAGGGCACTATGAATACCAGTTTGTAGACACAAAGCACATACGAGAAGCACTTGCATATTTAAAGGAAAATAATCCATATTACAAAGACATTGACTTTAATGAAGAATGGATAAATGAGTTTTCTAAGGAGCAGGAGAGGCAGTTAGAGGAAGATAATGCTAAAAAGGGTGAAGTGTCTGAAGAAGTTGAAGAAGACCTTTTGCATGATCAGCAGCAGCACTGCATTTTTCAAGACACATGTTTGATGCCAGTAGATATTGGGCAAGAAACATTAGATCAGTATTTTGAAGACATATTGAATTTAGCCCCCGCAGAAGGAAATAATCCAGTAAAGATGCTGTCTGAGAAAGACAATGAAGCAAAGTCTTTCCCAGTTCTGTTTCGAAAGGATGCAATACTTTCCATACGCTTAGGAAGCAGCGCTTGACATTGTCTCGTTATTTTAATAACAGAATCTTAAATGCTGATGGTAGGTTTGCTAATAATATTGAGTTCATTTTTTTTGCTCAATACATGTCAGAAGTGGAGCAGGTTGTTTCCAAAGTATCAATAGCTTTACGTAAAGGACAAACAGGTGGTACACTACAAAAATGTAGGTGATAATGTTGAAACCTTGAAGGACATGGTGCATGTGGATGACAGATATCGATTTTTGCAGCCAATTAGAGGAACCCCAGCATTTTGGCAAGCAGCACAAAAGATTTGATGGCTTGTTTAAGAGTTAATGGTAAAGCAGACTGGTTTCAAAGTTATAGTAGCGCAGATTTAAGATGGTCCAATCTTTTAGGTACAATTTTGAAACAGGCAGGCAGGACAGAAACTGCTGAGAGTTTGGATTATGCACACAGATGTGACTTGCTGCGTAATAATCCCGTGGCTGCAGCTCGCATGTTTGATTTCCGCTGGCATGTATTTTTAAGGGAAGTTCTGATGTCTCCATTACAACCAATTGGCAAGATTACAGACTATTTCTATCGTAGAATTTCAACAGCGTGGTTCCCCATATTCACTGTTTGTTTTGGATTGAAGATGCTCCTACAATAGATAAAAGCCCAGATGAAGATGTAGTTATGTTTATTGACAAATACATTACATGTGAATTACCCACAAATGATAAGGAGTTACTGGATATTGTTAGTTCTGTACAACAACATTCAAAGCGTCATTCGAAAACATGCAAAAACAAACAGTTTGTCGCTTCAATTTTCCTCGCCCTGTGTCTGTTCGAACATTTATTAAGAAAGTCCAGCCAAAACCAAAATGCCCCAAATGCCATGTTGACAACAAAGGCTTGAATGCAAATGACGCCCTAATAAACGCGAATGTGAAGTGCATATGTCTACAGGATCAACAAAACTACATGACACCAGAGCGTGCTACTGCCATTATGACAGACATAAAAAAAGCACTTATAGATGAGAACAATCCCCATACCAGTGTCCACAGTTTGTTTGCAAGTGTTGGCATTAATCAAGAAACTTATGAAAAGGCATACAAACAGCTAGGAGGAAGGACAGAAATTGTTTTAAAAAGGGACATTAATGCAGTTTGGATCAATCCATACAACAAATTCTTGTTAAAGTGTTGGAATGCAAATATGGACATTCAGTTTATTGTGGACATGTATCAGTGCATAGTATACATCTGCAAATACATAAACAAGCAAGAGCGGAGGTGGGCTTACTGCTGAATAATGCTCACAAAGAGGCAACAAAACATGGAAATGTACATGCTAAGGAAGCTATGAAAAAACTAGGCCAAGTGTACCTACATAACCGTGACGTCTCAGCACAAGAAGCTGTATATAGATTAACAAATATGCACCTGAAAGAATGCTCTAGAAAAGTTGTATTCATTCCCACAGGTGACAATATTTTCAAACTAAGTAAACCTATTAGTGAAGTCACAAAAACAGCAACCACTGATGACATTTGGATGACAAGTATAGTTGATAGGTACAAAAACAGACCAAACCAGAGCATATTTAATGACATGTGTATAGCCACATTTGGTTCAGAATATCGCATTTTAAGTAAAAACGAAAGAAGCAAAAACACAATAAAACTCCAAAACTCATTAGGCTTCATCACAAAAAGAACAAGAACCAAACCAGCTGTGGTGCGATATGCAAACTTTTCGAAACAAAAATCCAGAGTTGCATTATAAAAGCTTACTTCAGTTGTTTTACCATATCGCTTGGATGATGAGCTTAAACCTGCTGGCATTCGGTCATTTCAACAGTTTTATGAAAAGGGCAAGGTGAAGTTTTCTGATGGAACTCTTCATTCCGTTATGTCAATTGTCAATTCTAACCGATCAAAATTTGACAAAGAAAAAGCTAACTTGGAAGAGATTATGGCCAACAATAACTGTCATGACATTCTGGAGAGTGCTTTTGCCTTATTATGTCCAGCTCAAGAACTTGAACGCTTTAGAATGCAAGGAAGAACAGAAAACAGACCCCAGGACGAGGAAGAGGACTTACCTAATATTCCAGATTTAGCAATTACAGACAGAGATATTTGTCATTTGGAAAATCAACAGAACATAATGTGTCGCAGGGATGGTCTTGATTTAATTAGATCTTTGAACGAATTACAGATGTCTATCTTTTACAAAGTACAATGGTGTTTAGACAAAGTCAATGGTAAAAGCCAGATCCATTACATGTTTTTATCACTGGTGGGGCAGGCACTGGAAAGAGTCACCTAATTAGAGCAATACAGTATGAAGCAAATAGATTGTTAGCTCCAATCGCCATCCAGATAATATTAGTGTCTTATTAACAGCACCCACAGGTATGGCAGCATATAATGTACAAGCATCCACAATTCATAGTGCATTTAGCATAGGAATCAATGTGTCCTTACCCTATACCCCACTGGGTGAGGAAAAACTGAATACAGTACGTATTAAATTCTGCGACCTCCAAATAATTATAATAGATGAAATTTCTATGGTTTCACACAAGTTATTAGCATACATTCATGGTAGACTCGGCAAATAAAACAAACTGGTGATTTCCCCATTTGGAAATGTTAGCATTATTGCTGTTGGTGACTTTTTTCAGTTACCTCCTGTTAAAGGTAAAGCATTGTACTTAGAAGAAGTTGGAGTTAACTTGTGGGGCAACTTATTCAAAATTGCCGAGTTAAAACAGTTGTCAGACAAAAGATGACCGTTTGCCCAATTACTGAATCGGTTAAGGATACGATCTGCGGGGACACCTATGCTTCAAAGTGATATAAACCTGTTAAAAATGTGACACTGGTGAAAGCTCATCACAGATACACATTTTCCCAACAAATTCACAGGTCTTTCAGCACAACTTTTCTCAACTCAAAGCCACGTGCCCCGACTATACAGAGATTAATGCAGAAGATTATACAGAGTACAATAAGAAAACTGGTCAATTGGAAGAAAAGTTTGGTCATCATAACAAAGCAAACCTCACATCTTTGCCTGAACAGTTGTTGTTAGGTGTTAACGCTAGAGTCATGCTTTGCAAAAACATAGACGTAGCAGATGGTCTTGTCAATGGGGTATGTGGCACTGTTACACATATTAAAGAATCTACGTATGGTCTTCCTGTAGCTGTGTATGTACGATTTGATGACAATAACGTTGGCACAGAGACGGAAGAAATGTCCACCTCCTTCACCAAATTTAAGTCATTCAACTCCAATACATCCAGAAGAGGAAAGGGCTAGTAGTAAAGGTGGAAAACGCCGTCAATTTCCCTCTCACTAGCATGGGCCTGTACAGTTCACAAAGTTCAGGGGTTAACTGTGGATAAAGCTGTGGTGTCCCTAAAGAAAGTGTTTTCAGCTGGCCAAGCCTATGTGGCCTTGAGTCGTAAGAAGTTTGGAAGGACTAATTATTCAAGACTTTTCCCAAAAGGCCATATACTGTAATGACAGTGTCTTAAATGCAATGCAAGCCATGCCTCCTTCCTGCTTCAAAATGAGCCACAAATCAGGAAACCTACAGAGGTTTTGTCAATCTTTTAATGAATGTTCAGGGATTACCAAGACATGTGTTAGATTTAGCTTCACATACGCAGCATTTACTTCCTGACTGCATAGCAGTTACAGAGACATGGTTAACTGTGGATTCAGCAATTCATTCAGTGAAAATTAAAGGATATACGTTTCACAGTAGCCCTCGTAGCCTTTCATATATACAGAGCAAACATCCAGCTCTGATTACACTGCAAAGCCAACAACATGGAGGAGTTGGCATTTACTGTAAAGATAATACCACCTATCACATCTCTGTGCCTGATTTCCCGTTGGAATGTTTAGTTTACAATTCACTTGTACATAAGATCATTTTAGCCGTAATTTATCGCCACCCTCATATCCCATGTCTTTGTTCAAAGAGAATTTACAGAACCTAATAGACTGGCTACATTTACAAAATGAAACCATCATTGTTATGGGAGATTTTAATGATGACATCCTTAAATCTTCTAAGGTGTGTACATTGATGACCCACAATGGCTTCATGCAATATGTCACATCTCCCACAACAGAAAAAGGAACAATAATTGATCATTTGTATGTCAAAACTACACAACTAGAAATAGAAACAGTAGCAGTACCAACATATTTCAGCGACCATGAAGGGATTGCATGTTCTTTTCAACTGAAAACACTAGAAAACTAATATTATTTAAAGCCATGATGACTGGCCACAGATTTATTGAACCAACGGCATTTTGTGACATCATCACAAGTGACAAGTGGTGACATTGTGTATAAATTTTTCATATACTCAGTATATAATGTACTGTATTGTACAGTTCATTAATCTTTTTGATATACACATTTGATATAGAGATAGATAGGTTTTGATGTATATTTATATTACACAGTTTTATGGTCACCTTGTGTTTTGTGTTGATGTATTGATTTTGACTGTTTGAAGTTTTCAAAAGCAAACTCAAAACATACTTATTTCACCAAACGTATGGAGACTGATTGATCATAGGTACACGCTTACACTGGTTGTAGCTGTAGGTACACGTTTACACTGGTTGTAGCTGTAGGTACACGCTCACACTGGTTGTAGCTGTAGGTACACGTTTACACTGGTTGTAGCCGTAGGTACACGTTTACACTGGTTGTAGCTGTAGGTACACGTTTACACTGGTTGTAGCTGTAGGTACACACTAAATCCGCTCATATTATCACATCTACCTATTACAGTTTTTTTTTCCTCTTTTCTCCCTTCTCCTAGGGTGGATACAAACCTCTTACCTGCTGGGTGATGTGTGCCCCCCGCGCCTGTGCTCCAGTGTGAGGGCCCCCACCCATCTGTCATCTACCTTGATGTTGGCTGCGGCCCCATCCACTATTGCACACTCAGAGTGGACACTGGACACTGCCAATATGAATGTTTTTATATATGAAAATGTTTGTGTATTTCTATGTATTTATCAACTGTCCCGACACATTCCTGCACGGCCTGTCCGTCCTGGGAGTGGATCCTCCTTCTGTGGTTCTCCCTGAGGTTTCTCTTTTTCCCGGCTGGGTTTTTTGGAGTTTTTCCTTACCCTGATGGAGGGTCTAAGGACAGGGATGTTGTCTAGTGCAGTCTGTTAAGCCCTTTGAGGCGACTGTTGTTGTGATATTGGGCTATACAAAAATAAATGCCTTGTCTTGACTGTCACGCTTTTCAAAACTTTTGATTATAGCTAATAAACTCTCAATTTAAAAATGCATTCTTAGATTTGTTAATGAATACATTTATTAACACATGACCATGCACTTTGGACCATTTCTTTTAAACTGCTGGCATTGTGTGACGTCCAGGAGCTTCAACACCTCTATTTCACTAATTAGTCTTATTAAAAGACAGCCATGTTTTTTTTTTCTGTATATGACTGTTACACGTTTCATTTATTTTGATATCTAACATTTTACAAGGCATTCAATATGCTCAATAAAAAGGTTATCTTAAGACAAACTGTTTCTTTTTTTTTTTATCTTTATTAAAAAGCACTTCACATCAAATATTATTCATTGTGCATAGATATCACTGAATGCAATTCTTTTAAACATTTCTAAATAGGTGCCAAAGACATTATATATAAATTGACATTATATATAATACTTTTCTAGGGGTCGCCACTGAGTCATTTTTGGTAAAAAAAAAATTTCGGCGACTTTATTTACATATTTTTTTGTTCAGGTCATGAATGTGCACAAACGCCTTTTTGGGTCCAACTCGATCCGAGAAGGCGTTTGAGAGTTAAGAGACGTTTTATTTTCACAAAAATGGCCACCTCGTTACAGGCTTGCCACACCCATACCCGATAAGATATCAACAACAAAGTTACAACTTTGGTTGGCACACGTGTCTAGATGATACTCACCAAATTTGGGGCCATTTAGATTAAAACACAATGATTTGCATCTTTCTGCGCAAGGGGTGCGATTTTATAGATAGGGGGTGGTTGTCATTGGCTTTTATGCTCGTCATGACATAAGAGATGTGTGTACCAAATTTCATGTCTCTATGACAAACTAAATTCTTGGGTCCCATTATAAGTTTGCAGGGGGCGCTGGAGGGCCATTTCTAAAGATAATCCTTTTATTTACATATCTTTGTGTTCAGGTCATGAATGTGCACAAACGCCTTTTTGGGTCCAACTCGATAAAGGAAGGATCCTGGCAATTGGGAAATGGCATTTATTTCCCAAAGAAATGGCTGCCTCTTCACAGACTCATTACGACTACAGCCACAAATGTATCAAAAACAAATTGATAACTTTTTGGCACACGTGTTCAGATGATACTCACTCAAATTGGGCCATTTAGATTAAAACACAATGATTTGCATCTTTCTGCGCAAGGGGTGCGATTTTATAGATAGGGGGTTGTTGTCATTGGCTTTTATGCTCGTCATGACATAAGAGATGTGTGTACCAAATTTCATGTCTCTATGACAAACTAAATTCTTGGGTCCCATTATACGTTTGCAGGGGGCGCTGGAGGGCCATTTCTAAAGATAACCCTTTTATTTACATATCTTTGTGTTCAGGTCATGAATGTGCACAAACGCCTTTTTGGGTCCAACTCGATCCAAGAAGGCGTTTGAGAGTTAAGAGACGTTTATTTTCACAAAATGGCCACCTCGTTACAGGCTTGCCACACCCATACCCGATAAGATATCAACAACAAAGTTACAACTTTGGTTGGCACACGTGTCTAGATGATACTCACCAAATTTGGGGCCATTTAGATTAAAACACAATGATTTGCATCTTTTCGCAAGGGTCGCGATTTTAGTGGCCCATGCTTTCACCCCACATGGCGGACTTCCAGTTAAGTTTACGGTGTTGCTGTCATTGACTTTTCTGTTTGCCCTGAGATGTCCTATGGATGTACCAAGTTTCATTTTTCTACATTGGAAAAAGTTACTTTCACTTTCCATAGGCCCAATGTATTTTGACTTTTGTAGGGGTCGCCACTGAGTCATTTTTCATATTTTTTTTTTCGGCGACTTCAAATACATAAATTTTTCACTGGGCTTAAAGTCTGGGACCAATAAAAATGACTTTTAGTTGTTCGTTTACTGGGTTAAATTGAGGATCATTTTGCAGAAAAATTATAATAAAAAATATATACCGAATTATAATAAAAAAATATAACTCGAGCAAAAAGTCTAGAAAAACACTTGTCTCTTTTACATACATGTGTTTAGCTCATTTTGCCCAAGTTTGGTGTCTGTGGAATGAAGCAGCTTTTTCTGTGTACTTTTAAAAAGAGGTGTATTTTAAGTTGGTTCACATTTTCAATTCAAAATGGCCGCCTTCCTGTGTGTGATAGGGTGTGGTCCCCATTGGCTTTTTGTTCATAAGCCCATGGTGGATGTGTGTACCAAGTTTCATTTGCCTACAACAAACTAAAATTTCACTTCCCATTGACTTTTTCACATTTTTGGGACGCTATGGCAACACATTTATAGATAGGGGTGGTTGTCATTGGCTTTATGCTCGTCATGACATAAGAGATGTGTGTACAAAATTTTATGTCTCTATGACAAACTAAATTCTTGGGTCCATTATAAGTTTGTAGGGGCGCTGGAGAGCCATTTCTAAAGATAACCCTTTATTTACATATTTTTTGTGTTCAGGTCATGAATGTGCACAAACGCCTTTTTGGGTCCAACTCGATCCGAGAAGGCGTTTGAGAGTTAAGAGACGTTTTATTTTCACAAAAATGGCCACCTCGTTACAGGCTTGCCACACCCATACCCGATAAGATATCAAAACAAAGTCACAACTTTGGTTGGCACACGTGTCTAGATGATACTCACCAAATTTGGGGCCATTTAGATTAAAACACAATGATTTGCATCTTTCTGCGCAAGGGGTGCGATTTTAGTGGCCGCGCTTTTCACCCCACATGGCGGACTTCCTGTTAAGTTTAGGGTGTGACTGTCATTGACTTTTCTGTTTGCCCTGAGGTGTCCTATGGATATACCAAGTTTCATTTTTCTACGTTGGAAAAAAGTTACTTTCACTTTCCATAGGCCCAATGTATTTTGATTTTGTAGGGGTCGCCACTGAGTCATTTTTCGTATTTTTTTTTCGGGGACTTCAAATACATAAATTTTTCGCCGAGCTTGAAGTCTGGGACCAATAAAATTACTTTTCGTGCATGTTCACTGGGTCAAATTTAGGATCATTGGGTCGGAAGGAAAAAAAAAAAAAAAAAAAAAAAAATCCGAGCAAAAACAATAGGCCCTCCCGGTCATCACCGGCTCGGGCCTAATAATAATAATAATAATAATTTCAAATAGAAATACTTACACAGTCACCTGTTCTGTCCATGGTCTTTGGTATCACTGCAAGTCCAGATGATTAAAAAATTACAGGCTAAATTTGTGCAACTTATTTATGTAATAATTGTTTTGGCTTCAAAATTGATGATTGAGTTGCAGGTCAGTAACTCCTTGGCTTTTACTAATATATATCCATTCCTTAAGTTTTAGAGTCTCACCTAAATCCTCTGTATTCACTCCCCCTTTACAAGGCCATCTTTCCATGGCCATTAGAGCCTCTACCTAGCCTTCACCTACCCACGGAATACCGAGGCGTTCCCAGGCCAGCCGGGGGGCATAGCCCCTCCAGCGTGTCCTAGGTGTTGCTCGGGTGTTATAATAATTTTTAATTTTCTATTGTTTATAATTCCTGGGTGCTCCTAGTTCTCTTCAGGTCATGTCAAATCTCATGTCATGTCCTTTATGCTCATCCAAACATGAACTAGACATGACTAGAGGTAGACATAACTTGCCACTGAATGACTCCTGCACCTGGGAACTTGTGCTGGGTAGACTTTACTGCATGATATAAAATATCATGTATTGTTTACTTTTCCAAGCAAACCACATCCTGTACCTTTGTGACATGTTTGTTGTTTGCTTGTTGCAAGAATTAAACTTGACCATTGACTTTTCAATTGTACTCTGTACTGTCTACGTGTCTCTCTGGATAAAAACAATAAAGAATTCTTGTAACACCGAGGCCTCCTCCCGTGAAAACATGCCCGGAACACCTCTCAGGGGGGCATCCAGGAGGCATCTGCAACAGATGCCCAAGCCACCTCAGCTGGCTTCTTGTGGAGGAGCAGCTGTAGATCTCTGCTCCTCCAGAGTCACTCTGGGTTTTTGGCTGCATTACTAAAAGTTCTCTTCTTGTTCGGCCTGTAAGTTTAGGTGGACGGCCGTGTCTTGGTAGGTTTGCGGTTAGACCATTTCTATTTCCAGAATGGATTAAACAGTGCCCCATGAGATGTTCAAAGCTTGGGATTTTTTTATAGCCTAACCCAGCTTTAAACTTCCCTAAAACTCAATCCCTGACCTGTCCGGTGTGTTCTTTGGACTTCTTGATGCTGTTTGCTTTCCATTAATCTTTGGTCAAACCTCTGGGGCCATCACAGAACAGTTGTATTTGGACTGAGGTTAGATTACAAACAGGTGGATTCTATTTAGTCATTCGGTCAACATTTGCTCATTCAACAATCATCATGCAACTTCTGAACTTCTGTGTGTTTTTTTTTTTGGTGTGAATATTTCTGTCTATTTCTGTTGTTTTCAATTGTTTTTACTCTGACCCTGATGGAGGGTCTAAGGACAGAGGATGTTGTCTAGTGCAGTTTGTTAAGCCCTTTGGCTGTGGTTGTGATATTGGGCTATACAGAAATAAATGTCTTGTCTCTTCTGAAGGCAGTTAGTTGAACTCAGAGAAAAGGGGGCTGAAAGGGGGCTCTGCCTTTTTCTGGTTTTTTTTAATCATCCCCTCAATCCTTTGTAATTTACCTTTTACTTCACAATTATGTGCCACTTTGTGCTGGTCTTTTATATAAAATTCTGATAAAATATATTTATGTTTGTGGTCATAATGTGACAAAATGTGAAAATACTGCATTGCACCTTACACTCATTGTTACACTGAGTGTAACTATACACTCAGTGTAACAATGTCAAGCAAAATAACATCATTTAGCGTAAGATCTTTCAATATAATATTGGCATGACAAAACAAACTATACACTCATTCAAAGATTCAAAAAGTCTCATAGGATTGACAATTGTATTAAGAGACACATTATTAATTAATAATCATCAAACCTTATAGTTAAATGTCTGTAGCACTGGTTAAATAGGAACACTTAGGGCAGGGACTGTTGAAAACTGAGGCTATAAACAGACATTTGTTAGAACAAGGGACAAGTTTGAAAATGGGCAGTAGGCCTGTTGCAGTAGGTCTATAGTCACCCTAACTTTCATAAATTTTCTAACTTTAATTTGTGTGTGTATTACTTATGACAGTCTAAATAAGATGAACTATCAAAGAGTAGTGAGTTCAAAATATGGAATATTTATGATTTTTCTGAATAATTACTTTGAAGGACTAGAAAAGAGTTTTATTTTGAAAATCTATCATATCATTTTTGCGCTCAAATAATCTGCACTCAATCAGGATTAACGCAATACGCATGACAATACAGACCCGCCAAAAGAAGACGACACAACAGTAAGTAAACCTATAGTTAAGTTTTTATACAGTTAATATTGCAAACAGTATAACATTTGTTACACTGATTTACTGTTATTATACAGAATGTAGTTATATAATATAATGGTTAATGTACGCTAGGCTCATTGCAATTGTACAGTTAATGTGGAACTAAATGATTTCCTCTGTTTTCACGTTAGCATCACTTTTGGATTAATGGTGTATGTTTTTGTCACTCATTAAGCAATGCCAGGCTCAACAAAAGACCTGCCCCAACTGCCAATGCAGCATTGGGGTAGCATGTAAAAGTGCCCCAGTGTGGCCAGGTGCAGCCTCACAAGCAACGCCTGGTTGAAGCCAGGACAAAGTTTTTGGAGGCACAGGAAGAGTGGAAGGCCAAACAAAAAAAAAATCGTAATGGGAACAAGCAGCATGAAAAGGCCCTTAAGCTGGTGAGCATATAATGTCTTTTATACTTTATTTTATGTAGCTAGTGAAAATGATTTCATTCATGTTTTTATTTTTATTTTTTCAGCTGGACAGGTTCTCCTGTTTGGGGTATTACCCAATATTGCTCTTGGCAAAAGAGTACAAGGGTAAAGTGGTGGCAGACATTAAATATAGTTTAGATTTTAAACTCCCATCCAGCCTTGAGAGCCGTCTGAAGGAGGCATTCGAAACCATAGTGCACAGTAGGTGTATATATATAGGCCTACTGTATAGAATATAAATACTATGAATAAATACAACCACTTTGGACTTGATCTAATAAATGAATCAATAAATGTATATTTTATATATTTTCAACTCTTATAGTATTTCAAGAGATCAAAGAACTCTCCCCTGCCTCTGAATCTATGGCTCACCCACAGCCACAAAACGTGACCTCTGCAGAGCCACCCACACAGACCCCAGTGCTCTGTCAAGAAGACTCTCCTGAAGGTATATTTACTTGAATACATATTACCTGTACCCTAGAGCCACCACCACTACTATAGATAGATATATAGAAAGGTAGATACAGACATATCTTTTTTTTTTGTCTTTCAGTTTTACTCAAGAAACTGCAAGAAAGAGAAATGAATCCCCCAGAGCCCCAAGATGGGACTTCTGCAGAGACACCCTGCAGTTCAACACCGGTGCCGTCCTGCCAAGACATTCACATCACACCGGCCCCAGAGCCTAGCCTGGTTCTACCAGACTCTCGTACATTTCATTTGTACAGAGAGTCTGGCCTCGCTCCATTGACAAGCGTTTACTTCCTTGTATGCGGGAACTCTGTTGAAGTTTAAAACTATTGGATCTGCCCAGAGTCACTCAGGATCTGCCATAGCCAATCGCTGCCATTACTCCAACGCAAACTGACGCACTACATCAACGTCATCGTTCTCAGCCACTCCCTCTGTTCGCTGATTGGTCCTACAAAAAATTGATTTCTGGAAACCTAAGAATATACAGCAATCCCAGACGTAGTACTAAAGCGAAATGAAATTGAGCGGAAGTACGTAGGAGGGCGGAGCCAGGCTACCCAGAGCCACCCTGCGAAGAATACTCTCCTAAAGGTGTGTATGTATATATATATATATATATATATATATATATATATATACATATACATATACATACATATATATGCACACAAACATATATATGCACGTGTAGATAACTGTTGTGTTCATAAGTTATACCTGTACTTATACCTGTACAGGTAAAACTCATGAACACAACAGTTATCTACACGTGCATATACATAAAAAAGAAAAAAAAAAAAACTTTGTCCTTCACCCTCCGCGGGTGGTCTCTTCCTTCGAGCTCGGGTCCTCTACCAGAGGCCTGGGAGCTTGAGGGTTCTGCGCAGTATCTTAGCTGTTCCTAGTACTGCACTTTTCTGGACCGAGATGTCTGGTGTTCTTCCAGGGATCTGCTGTAGCCACTCTTCCAGTTTGGGGGTTACTGCCCCGAGTGCTCCGATGACCACAGGCACCACTGTCGCCTTCACCTTCCAAGCCTCCATATACATATACATATACAAACATATATATGCACACAAACATATATATGCACGTGTAGATAACTGTTGTGTTCATAAGCTATACCTGTACTTATACCTGTACAGGTAAAACTCACTTAACTGGCAGAAATTGGATTTTTTTCGGGCCACAATATGAATAATGACACAAAAACATTTCACTCATAGTTAGTGGTTGGGTGAAGCAATTTACTGTCAAACAATTGTGTTTACTCTTTTTAAATCATAATGACAACAGAAACTACCACAGTTCACCACATACCTCAGTTCTTAATACTGTTTATTGCCACCTTTAACATCAATGACAGCTTGAAGTCTTTTGTGGTCGTTGTGGATGAGGCTCTTTATTTTCTCAGATGGTAAAGCTCCCCATTCTTTTTGGCAAAAAAACTCCAGTTCCTGTAAATTCTTGGGCTGTCCTGCATTAACTGCACATTTGAGATCTCCTCAGAGTGGCTCAATGATATTGAGGTCAGGAGACTGAGAGGCAAGTCCAGAACATTTAATTTATGTTGCTGTAGCCATTGATAGATTTCCTGACTGGCAGGCCTCAGTCTGTCAGGATTGGTAATAGGACTTCAGCCAGCACCATCACAAACATTGGTACTCCACAGGGCTGTGTACTCAGCCCCATCCTCTACACCCTGTACACCTACGACTGTGTCGCCTCTCACAAGGACAACATTATCCTGAAGTTTGCTGACGACACCGCAGTGATAGGACGCATCGCTGGCGGTGACGAGGCAGCTTACAGGAGGGAGGTGGCCAGTCTGGTGTCATGGTGTGAAGACAACAACCTCACCCTCAACACGGACAAGACAAAGGAGATGATAGTGGACATGAGGAGAGAGAGGAGAACGCCTCAGCCACTGTTCATCCGGGAACTTGAAGTGGAGAGGGTGAGCAGCTTCAAATACTTGGGTGTCCACATCAATGAGGACCTCACTTGGACACCTCACATCACGCAGCTGGTCAAGAAGGCTCAACAGCGGCTGTATTTTCTGAGGAGGCTGAGGAAGTTTGGCATGTCGCCCAAGATCCTCAGCAACTTCTACAGCTGCACCATTGAGAGTGTCCTGACCAGCTGCATCACTGTGTGGTACGGCAGCACTTCTGTCATGGACCGCAAACGCCTGCAGAGAGTGGTGAAGACTGCGCAGAAGATCACCAGGACTCCACTGCCCTCTCTGCAGAGCATCTACCACCGCAGAGTCCACAGAAGAGCTGCTTCCATCCTCAAAGGCCCCTCCCACCCCCAACATGGTCTGTTCACACTTCTACCCTCAGGACGGAGGTACAGAAGTGTGAAATGCAGGACTTCCAGAATGAAGAACTCATTCTTTCCTCTGCCATAAGACTCCTAAACAGCAGATAGGAGTCTACAATCACAATCACAACATTACATGAACAATTGTTACCTACTGCACTACCTCACTTTACTTTACACCGTCACTTTACTTTACACGTCACTTTACTTTACACGTCACTTTACACCATCACAACTGCACTACCTCACTTTACTACTTTACTCCTTTTGCCCTCTTGTATTTTTTTTTTTGTATATTTGTATTTTTTGTACTGCATTATTATCACTTGTATATTTGTCTTATTTTTAATTTTTACTTACTTGTGTGACATTTTACTGTGGACGGCAAAGTAAGAATTTCATTGTACAGGGAAACATGCTTTCTGTCTGTACACATGACAATAAACACTTTGAATCTTGAATCTTGAATCTTGAATCTTGAATTTGAATGATAGGTCAACTTGTCCTTGTTCTTTGGATCGTTGTCATGTTGGAACGTTCAAGTACGTTCCATGTGCAGCTTTTGGGGTGATGAGTGCAAATTTTCCTCCAGTATTATCTGATAACATGCTTCATTCATCTTTTCCTGTGCCTTTGTAGCTCACACATCCCCAAAACATCAGCGATCCACCTCCATGTTTCACAGCAGTACCTTTCAAAATAGGCCTTGTTGACTCCAAATGTAACGTTTATAGTTGTGGCCAAAAAGCAAAATTTTGGTCTCACTCAAAATGACTTTGTTCCATTTTTGAGGCTTGTCTCTGTGCTGTTTGGTCTTTGAATGACACTAACTAGTGCACGTGTCAACCCAAAGATAAAAAAGCAGACATTCTTGTATTACTCACACAACTTTTTTGATTTTTTCAGTATTGCTCAAGAGACCCAGTTGCACTGGTCAGGACATGCTAACTGTGTGCCGTAGAAATGACCCACCTGTACTAAGCCAGAAAGCCCCCACACCAAAAACCACTGGACCACCCTCCACACTGCACAACTCACAGGAGGGTAAGACCATATAGCATACAGCATGAAACACAACTTTTTCCCCCAAAAAATATTAATTTTTTTTTTAATTTACTATGTTTGTAGAAATTGTAACTCTTACGATGACCCCCATAACCACTGAAGAGTCACAGGCCATGGCAACCAATGAGTCCAAGTTGGTGCATGGGAGCAATTCCTGTCATGAGTGCCATGAAAGGGACACCACAGGGGTGTTCCTGTACTCAAAAATAATTAAAAAGAGAGGGAAAAAGGTAAGTAACACTATACTCCGTCTTATTTTCTTTAACCACACAATTAATATATTGGACTTTGCATCGCTACAGTTCTTACAATCATACCTCACTTTGTTATGTAGATAACAAAGTAAATTATTTTGTATGATTGATGCCTTAACTGTTCACATCTCAATAGTGCTTTATACTTTACATTAATATTTATGTTTACATTTACATTTATACCTCAGAATCTTAAATTTTATATTACACATGTGGGGTTATTTCACTGAATTTCACATTTGAGATGCACTGTCTACAAACAGTTCTAGCAACACATTGTCATATTATTTGGTTGTTCCGGGTCCCAGTATAAGCCGTGGGGCAATTGTTCATTTGCTGTTACTGCACCTAAACTCTGGAACACATTACCTGTAGACCTAGTACGTGTTATCACCAACCTGGCCATGTTCAAATCCAGGTTAAGACTTCCTAATTAAACTGGCTTTTAACACAATATAGCACTGTGTCCCTTTCAAATTTTTAGTATTGGTGTGTTTATTATTGTGTAATTTTTCTTTTGGGATTGCTTTATCTATATATTTTAAACTTCTGAAAATGTTTTCCTGTTTTAAATGAAAATCACTTTGATTTTCATTTTGGTTGTTGTAAAGTGCTGTACATATTAAGATTGATTGATTGATTGATTGATTGATTGATATCTGGATTTGTATTTTTTAGGTGCTAGTGGAATGGCTGCCATGTGGGACTTGGTACGTAGCATCGTCAGAATAACTAATTTAGATTTAGAATATTAGTAACGAGTTTAAATTAAATAATACAGTTTTGAAGGCTTTACAAGAAAAAATGGATAAAGTAATGTTATGTGTAGCAAAGCTAGTGGTTTAGCTACTTTGAAGTTATAGTGGTAATGTGACAACTGTTGTACATTATGTAATTTATAAATTCTTTATGTTTCAGCAAACGTAAATGGAAGCCAAGCTGGGAGTTTGACGTCTATTAGAATAAAATGATTTAATGTTTGTGTTAGTTGTTTCCATGTTCAAATTAAATGTTTGTATTGTTTTGAATACTTTTCTACAAATAAATAAAAAAATGAGATTGTGATCATTAATGTCCTGGTTCGCTTTTCAATACTATTTTATACATGGTATGTATGGCTCTATATTAAAGCTAGCTGACAAGTGACACAAGACACCATTTATTAATTAATTCAACAATAATGACAAGTAACATTTAAGGGAGATTTGTGATCAGTACAACTCTCATTTTAAACCAAAATACCAAAATAATTTCATCAAAACTTTACAGACAACATAAAGGTGGAGTGAATGTCTAAAAACTAAATGTCAACAGATTTAGTCATTTCTGTGGGTGTAAGTACCTCGGCGGCACTCGAGTGTCGCTGTTTCTGTCTGGCGAGGCGCAATGGCTGGATGCTTTATTCGTGAGCCTCAATGTAGCAACGTAAACAATTAACAAGCAAACATGAAATACACAATAACTTTCTGAGAGAGGTAAAAGTGCTTAGTTCCAGTCACTTTGGGGAGATATTCGGGCAGCCAGCCGTAGCCGACGTCACTATAAGAGGGGAGTGGTGTCACGTCAAAATGTGTCCGTCTTGAATTATGACCAAAACTATCTCCGACTGGTTAAAAATTACACCCGTTGTTTTTTTGAGAAATATTAGTTAATGTCATCATTAATAAGAAAGCCAAATATACAATTTCACAGTACAGTGGTAATGTGTGCTCTTTGGATTTTCCAATTTAATCCATTGCAGCATAACCCTGTTTCCCCGTAACCCCTTAGCAAACCAGAGTCCAGTGGATTTATGAACTAGGCATACACTTCAGACCTCTCACAACATTTCTAACTTACCGTAACGATAATATTTCATTAATGAAAAGGGACGGGTTTAGTGTCCACTGAAACCATGGCAACGCCAAGTGCTCGGGACAACAGCTTTTCTTTTCTTTATTTCTGCGAACGGAGTCTATATAAGCTCAACAGTGGCGTCCAGGTAGATTATAAAACGGCCTGTTGTGCTCAGTGCAGTTATTTAATGACTATAGGATGTTACATCCTGTAATATTCCCTGGATTTGTATCTATTCTGAGCAATTCACACTTGATAATCACAAACGTAGATTATAAACGCCACTCAAAATGTTAAAATAGTACATTTTCACAGACGTACACATCCTACATTTTTTCGTGAAAAAATGTACATAGTCAACGTATTGTGAGACTGCGAAAACGTTCATTATTGACGTTTTTCTGGGGAGACTGGGTTGATTTACTTATATACTTTGGGTCATACCTGACATTTTTCTAGTTTAGAGTAGGACTCTATCTCTTATCATTTTTAAACCACAGCCTTTTGAAATTTGGATCTCAAATAAAATAAACCCTGGCGCCTAAAGGGGGCAAGAGACTGACAAAAATTATATGGGCATTATAGCCATAATAAAGGAGGGGGGACGCTCAAAAGGGGTCTCGCCCAGAGTGTATTTCAATGTAGAACCGCCACTGGTGGACACACACACATCCTCACACCTGAGAGCAACACTGTCACTGTTTGGAAAAGCTCCAATTATGTGTCTTACATTCAAATAAAGGACAGTGCAACAAAACATGAACAATTAGGAAAGTAATAATATTAACCATGGTTAGAGTCAAATATGAGATGATGAGGTGCTTTAAGCTTCTGTGTTTCTATTATTACTGCAGCTCTAAATAAAATATATGAAGCACAATAATTGGATCAGTGCTGGTGTTTAGACCGCAACGGTTTAAAATATAACTTGTATAAGTCTTATGTCCTTAATGAATAAAATAAAATTTGTATAAGAAAATTAAAAGTGACAAAGTCAAGCGTCGTTGTGCTTAGCTTTTATTTGTTTCTAAAACACACAGAAATGACTAAACAGGAACTAACTGAACGACTAGTCTGTTAAATACAACAGGAAACAAAAGGCCTGGTCTAACTTAGCTAAAAGTGTCTTTAGTCAAAAATACAAGGGTGGCAAGAACCGATAAACATCTCAACCCTCCCCACCCTCTCAGCTGCCAACTGCCCAACCACAAGCTTTTACCAAAAGTTCAACGAGCATCAAACACAAAGAAAGAGAGACAGAGTTGCCTATTGTCTTCTTTTTTTAAGGTTAATCTAAGCACTGATTGGCTGATTCTCCACCTGCAGCAGCCAATCAGTGCTTTACGTGTGACCAGACAAAGGCCTGACAAAAGTTTCGATGTTCACCTGTTTAAAGTCAAAGTGTTGTAAACTCACAGATGAGCCCCAGAGTCCAGACCAGAGAGGGTCCCATCCTCACATCCAGCGCCCGTCACTCTGCCTCTGACAAACTCCAGCTCATTACAGACTTACATCTAAAGCTCACACAGAGAAGGAGGAAGGTAGATTTGATGAATATGTCGTCCTGAAGCTGAAGAAGAGTTAACATTGTTCATGTTCAGAAACGTGTTAGATACTTCTCTTTTGTGGTTATTGTAGAAGTTTGTATTAATTGTTTATGTTTTTCAGAACGGATGCTACAGTACAGCTCACACAGAGGAAGTAAGATAAAGGCCCAATCCCAATTCTCTAATTTACCATTTCCACTTAGCCCCACCCTTGGCCTTCCTGTTGGTCCATGGCTGTTTAGTAAGATTTATATTATAATATAAGGTTTATAAAAGATGTCATATAACATACAAAACATAACATATAGTACAAGTATTCATAATATATGGCTATATTGAATCTAATTTACTTTATGATGTAGCCTATATTTTTTATACACAACATAATTATACAAAAAAGGTCTAATAAAACACCGTTGTCATCAAACAGTGTATTAACAGTTTAATGTGAGTATTTTGACTTGGGTCTTTCTCTGAACAATATCAGCTGCTGTTTGCTCGGTTCCTGTCTCAGACACAATGGAAAAACAGGATTTGAGCAATTATGGACCACATTCTTTCTGATAAGCCTTTAGGCTCTAGGGTTTATTTTAAAAAATACAGATTTTTGAGATCCAGATCCACAAAAGGCTGTGGTTTGAAAATGATAAGAGACATTGTTTTATTTACTGTATTATTTTAGCAATTGGACAGATTTATATTTTATTCATACAGTTTACCTGTATTGCAACACTTTAATAACCAGACATTTTACAATGTCATTTCGCAGTGCTTTCCTGATTTTATTGTGGGCAGAGAGCATTAAAAGAGAAGTGGCCCCTTTGTTCAGGGAGCAGTCACCCCTAGGTTGCACTTAGCGTACGGATTTCCTGTCTCCTCAAACGCAATCTGGATGTGAACGACATTACTCCATGTGTTCATTGCTCTTGCCTGATCTGTTGTGTTTTCAGGTTAGTACACGGTGAAAACTTCCTAAAAGTAACTTTGTGAAGCCATGCCTTGTTTCTGGTTCAGTATATGAGTTTGTTGTGATAACTGTTTAAACAGTTTGCTAAGAATTTCATACTTGTCCATAAAAAAGGCTTATACTGAAGTTAACAAGATGAATGTGTTGAAATTAGGGGCGGGACTCAACTAAAAAAATAATCTAATTAATTAGAGGATTTGTAATTAATTAATCAAAATTAATCAAATTTTAATTGCATACAAATATTTGACCTGAGAACAGTGAGAAGTAACTTTTCACATGGATTTTTAGTATACCATTGAATAATGACTGAATACATAAGCTTAATCAACAAAATATTGTTTATTTATTTCAGTCCAGCAGACCAGTGCAATGTTTGCCATTAAGGCCTAGTCCACACGGAGATGGGTATTTTTATATCCGTGACTTTTTTTACACGGTTCGGCCGTTCGTCCACACGGAAACGCAGTTTCAGGTCACTGAAACCGAACATTTTTGAAAACCCCAACCAGGGTGAGGATTTTCAGAAACGCCGGTTGCAGCGTTGTCGTGTGGACAGTAAAACTGGCGTGCCTTGCCTCGTTGTGCGCGCTATCCGCTGTGTTTGACATCAGATTGTGCGCCGCTGACTGCTTTGTTAGGCTTCTGATTGGCCAACATGCCTTTACGATTAGGGTGATATCGCCGCCTGCTGGTGTGGCATGCTCTTGACAGCGCTTGATAGCGGGTTTTTGCAAGCATTTGTGGACGGGATTTTTTTTTTAAACGCAGGAGGAAAAACTCCGGTTATAAAAATACCCGTGTCCGTGTGGACTAGGCCTAAGTGTAGCAGTGTAGTTACCCTGGTCACAAAACCAGTCATTTGGTGTAGTGTGGGTTGGGTGTGGGTCCTTGTAACTTTATTCGGAGTCGGGCTAACGTTCACGCTAACTCCTATGTGTTTTGCGTTGAGGTGATATTTGAGGCTCGATGTGCTGCGGTGATAATCAAATCCCTTGTTACATAGCTTGCACACAACCATGCTCTTGTCGACGCTTCCATCCTTTCGTTTTTTAAAACAAAATTTCCCATCCACGGGGCCAAGCAAAGTGGTCTTGTCAGCTTCTTCGTTCATGTTGACTGTGGTTTGTTGTTGTCGGAAGTCAAGAACGCTAGTTGGTGTTCCAGTATAATCGGTACGTCGAAACTCATTCATCAAAAAACGTTCCGCGGTGCAAAAATAAGTGTGGTTAAAATGATTTTATTTATTTTTTGCGTACGTGTTAAAGTCCCGGCCCTATTTACAGTAAGTTTAGACAGAATATAGACCAGCTGTTTTGACATGATTTGTGTACATTATAGTCTTATGTCCAGATAAGGATTTGGGGCGGCAGTGGCTCAGTGGTAGAGCAGTCGTCTTTCAACCGGAAGGTAGTGGGTTCGATTCCCGCTCTCCCCACAATTCATACTGTCGTTGTGTCCTTGGGCAAGACACTTAACCCACCTTGCCTTGTATGAATGTGTAGGAATGTTGAGTGAATGTATGTGGTGATGGTCGGAGAGGCCGTAGGCGCAAAATGGCTGCCACGTCTCTGTCAGTCTGCCCCAGGGCAACTGTGGCTACAGCTGTAGCTTACCATCACCAGTATGACTGTGTATGAATGAATAATGGACGGACTGTAAGCGCTTTGAGTCCCTTGGTCCCTCGGGAGAAAAGCGCAATATAAATCCAATCCATCATTATTATTATTATTATAAGGATGTAGCTAAATATAGTGAGGTCACAGATATGGTATATGGAAGATCACAGATACAGGTATATGGTAGATCACAGATACAGGTATTCCTGTATTTTGCAGTATTGTATTGCATTTAAAATGACTTGAAGCACAAGGTAAATTTAACTTAACAGGATGATGTATGGGAAATTAAAGTTATCAAAGAGTATTGACTGATGGAAACATGTATTTTTAAGAACAAAATACACTTTTATTGTACACTAAAAATGTTGAACAACAATTTAAAAAAACCGCAATCTGGACATGAACGACATTACTCCATGTGTTCATTGCTCTTGCTTGATCTGTTGTGTTTTCAGAAAAATCTTTACTGCTACGGCCACTCCACACGTGGGGCCCGTAACAGATTGTGGGGGCTCGTCCGGGATCAGCACGCCATCCATCAATGGACCACTGCTAATCCAGTGTATTTGAACTCCGGAGCCACAACAACTGCCTGTTGACAGAACGAGGGGTCTACCGGTGTGCGACAGAGCCAAAGTGACCAGTGTAGAGGGTGTACAAGCCTAAAGAGTGCAGCACTGCAAACCCAGGCGTCTAAAGACAAGCAGAATGTCGGCCAACGGGAGAAGAGGAATAGCCTGGAGCATAAAGAAGAAGCTACACCAGCTCACAGCTACTGAGGCTTACACCATCGCTACCAGTCTTGGACCAGTAGAGGGGCTTAACGCAACTCAACTAAGCAGAGACGATGAAGAGAGCTGCGTTGAGTACCTTACCACTTACCTGACTTGTCCAACAATATCAGATCGAGACGATGAGGGCCTGCCAATATTACAAAGGCTAGAATCTATTATTGATGGAGCCATCAGCAGTCGTAGTCAAGGCCTTGTGTCCCTTGAGGCTGAAGTAGATGCTAGGGAACCTGTCGCACAAACGTCCCGACCACAGGATGGTGCCAACGAAACGAATATTCACACGTTGTTAGCTCATTATGACAACCTACAGAGACAGATAAACCAAGACCAGACATTCGCCACCTCCCTTGATACAGAAAGACTTTTACCAACTCTAGGTAGCAGCAGTCAGCCCATGAGTCAACTAGAAGCATCAGGAGGCTCACCACTTCCAGCTCATGAACCCGCTCAACAGCTGACTTCCCTACAGAACTCTGTCACCCGACCAGAGACGTGCTCCAACCATTCTGGTGAGAGTATGATAGCCATGAAAGACTTGCCACTGCTATCCCGCAAAGAGTTGAAGGTTCACGGAGGACTGATAAGTGACACAACATCTGAAATAAGCTATAATAGTATCTGCAAACAAATAGACGAGGGTCTCCAAGAAAATCACACATCAAATTAAGTTATTAGAGGACTGCTTCATGCAATTAAACCAGGTAACTTCAGGGACATGCTGACAATTAAGGAGGACCTCACTGTCACAGAAATTAAAAGCTTCCTGCAGTCCCACTTATGGGATAAGAGTAGCATCGAGTTTTTCCAAAATTTAATGTGTGCCAAACAGCATGATAACGAGACAAGTACCGGACAGCCCCATTTACAGACTCTATCCCGAGAACAACAATAAGAAGATCAGAGTTCTACACAGAAACCTTCTTCACCTTGTCAATAACTTACCTGTGAGTAGGCCTACCACACAAAGCCTAAAGAACAAAATGTCAGCAAAGGAAAGGGTCAGAGGTCAAGAAAGAAGTCAAAGTGACAATGAACAGTTTCAGAGTAGTAGTCCCAAGAGGAGCCCCTCAGGAGGTCAGCACGGACCAAAAGGCCACCTCAGACTTTTACTTACAACTCCCTTGGCCAGCCATCCTACCAGCGCTAGAGAGCCATAAAACAGGTTGGACTACAAATCACTTTTGCACTAGTCAGCCAGTGCATGTGACACCATACCAGACAATGCCTTACACAGTAATGATGCCTTATGTTGTGCCTAGTTTTGTATACTGAGAGCTAAAGAGTTTGTGTTGATGACCAAGTAAGTGTTACTGTGTCGGGAGCCACATTTTTTTGTTGGGGAGCATGTGGTACCCCTAAAATGTGCTACCACATTGTTTTATTTACTGTATTATTTTAGCAATTGGCCAGATTTATATTTTATGCATACAGTTTACCTGTATTGTAACACTTTAATAACCAGACATTTTACAATGTCATTTTCCAGTGCTTTCCTGATTTTATTGTGGGCAGAGAGCATTAAAAGAGAAGTGGCACCTTTGTTCAGGGAGTAGTCACCCCTAGGTTGCACTTAGCGTACGGATTTCCTGTCTCCTCAAACGCAATCTGGACGTGAACGACATTACTCCATGTGTTCATTGCTCTTGCCTGATCTGTTGTCTTTTCTTTCTTTGCTGTTAATGTTGTTGATTCAATTTACTTCTGAGAGAAGAGACATTGATGTAGTCTTCAGTCTATGATTATAATGTTATAAACAGGACTGAACCAACCTGATGGAGCATGACTCTGAAGAAGAAAGAAAATAAAAGCTCACAAATATATTACAGACTAAAGAAAATATAAAGTAGTGAAAAAATTGTTTTATTTAGTCTCACCTTTTGCAAAGTGAAGCAGAATCATCAGCAGCACAATTATTACCACAGTTCCACAAACGTGTCGCTCAATAAACATCACATGATTTGGATAACTTTTTTCATTGGACACAGCTGTAATAAATGTAAGTCTGTTAGCATCAGGTTTATCATAAAACATCAGAGTTTGTGTTTTTGACCAGTTACTGTCCATAGCACTGGATCATTCCTGGACAATTAAAACCACCAAAACAAAAGTCTGAGGTGTTGTATCTTCATAAAGCAGTTTCTCATCCAGTGCTTTACCATTAGACTGTAAATATTAATGTTACTCACATTTGACTGAGATCCAACTCTCTGGAGAAGTCCAAATCCGTGGAGATCTTTGGCCTTGTTCTTGTCCCTCACATTTATAAAAACCCTCGTCAGACTTGGACACTGCAGAGATGTTGAACTCAGTTTGGGTTCCATTTTGGATTAGTTTTCCATTTTTATAGAAAAGGACAGAAGAAAGAGCAGTAGATATGTTCAGTTTACAGCCGAGAGAAAAAGGGCGTCCCTCAGTCACAGGATGAACAGGACTCACAAGGACAACATCACCTGTGTGCGTGTGTGTCCTGATGGTGGCTCCTTCTGTGCTTCTCCTGAGTTTTTTTTTTTTTCTTTTGGCTGTTTAATTACAGGACTGTTGTCTGGTGCAGTCTGTAAAGCCCTCAGAGGCAGCTTTTGTTGTAATACTGGGCCACACAAAAATAAACATCTTGTCTCAAAAACAGTAAGCCTCGAAGAGATTATGGTAAACCATCCATCGCCTTTTACTTCATCTGGGAGGCTGTTCCAGGTTTTTGCTGCATGGAACTTAAACACTGCTTCACCATGTTTAGTTCTAACTCTGGGCACGAGCAGAAGGCCTGTCCCAGATGCTCTGAGTCCGAGGAGGTTCATAAGCAACTAGCATGTCAGAAATATATGTCACCACTAAGGTTCTTTTTGATCACTAAAATGTACCACAGAGAACAAACACCATAGCAGGTTAAATAATTTAATAAAACAAAGTAAAAAAAATCTTAGATAAAAAGGTAAAAAGCAATCTTAGATAAAAAAGGTCATAAAACAAGTTATTCTTAAAAAAGGCAGACTACTGAGCAGGCAGTTTGACAAAATAAAAGAAAACACGGTTTACTGAACGAGAATGGAAAGTCCTCTGTCCATTTAGGCTGAGTGAGAAAAGTCTTGTTCGGCAGGCCTGTGTTTACAGATGGGCTGGGCAACGCCCTAGCACCCTCTCGTGTCCCAAAACGTAGGATAAGTCCAGTTCTCCGAGTTCACCCTCTGCCTTTGTGGTGCCTCTGCGACCCCAGCTGTCCTCCCGCCGGTCACCCTGTTGCAGGCACGAGCTAAGAGCACACATAAAACCATCCTAGCTCAGCTAACCACACAACTAAAAACACACACAACATGCAGTGGTTAGGCGGGATACGGCCCTTTACTTATCAGTTTCTACAGCGGTGTACCCGGCTTCTTCCCTCCAACCTCGGGTCTGCAGCGGCACTGCGTGGCAGGGTCTCCTGTGCTGGTCTCGGCACCGTCCATTCTTCTCCCGTAGCGGTGAGGCAGAGCTGTAAACACAAACACGGCCTCAGCAGCGAATTCGACACATTTCACTCTTCATTCTCAGCCGGGCAGTTGTATACACGTTCCTTTACTTAGCTGTTTAGGGAGCGTTGTACAGTTCCTTAGCCTTTGTTTCCTCGTACGTCTTCCCCCGTCCTTCCACGTCCCGCCTTTCCTCGCACTCCGGCTTCTCTCGGCTTCTCCACTCCCTTCCGTCACCAGCCCGTCCCTTCTCCGCCGTCGTTCCTCGACCTTACCAGTCTCTATCACCCGGCTTCATGGTCTCGGGTCGCCCCGGGCTTCCTTCTCCGCCCTTCGTTCCTCGACCTACCAGTCCCTGCCTTCAGGTTTACTGGGCTCGGGTCGCTCGCGGCCTCCTCCCGGCTTGGTTTCCTTCTCCCTCTTGCCTCCGTTCCATCCTTTCTTTCCGTCCCCGTTCCTTCCTCCCCTCCGTCGTCCTTCGTTACTTCCGGCTGTCCTCTTGTTCCCCCCCTTTGTGCTCCCCTTGTCGTTCTTCCTGTCGTGCTTTTAAACAGAGTCCGGGCTCGTCCTATTGGTCCCCGACGTTGCTCAGGTGGGATGGGGTGTGTCCCAATTTAACGTAAAAAAGTCAATTGGCCCTAGAATGGCCTCACACACACACACACAGTTCAACACTGGACATACGACACCCCGTGACATATATTCTGGTGCTAAACCATTAAGAGACTTGTAAACCAGCAGTGCTGTTTTAAAGTCTATTCTCTGAGCAACAGGAAGCCAGTGCAGAGATTTTAAAACTGCCGTGATGTGGTTGTACCTCCTGGTTTTGGTTATGTGGCGAGACCGAACTGAGCAGATATATTTTAGATGTTTAAGAGTCTGTATAAAAATAATAGCCAACTACGCCACCCTTGGATTTTCACCCAGAGAATATTATAGAAACAAGGACACAAAGGTTCACTCTCTGATAAAGGAGACAAGATTTCAGTTTGTACAAAACAACTAAGCCACTCAAACTAATGTTGAGTGGCAGAAAGAACAGATAAAACCTTTTATGAAGTAAATAAGCTGTTTTATTATTATATATTATATTTATTATATAATAATAAAGTACCAATTCTAAAAAAAAAAGGATCAAATAATCTTTAAAAGAGCTACATGAATTCAAAGGGGCTGAGGCTTACCAGTGAGGGGAAGTGTGAAGAAGAGGGAGGCTACATCCAGTGAGATTTAGGTCACCCAAATCACACGACACACACACACACACACACAAAAATGGGTAAACCAAAGAAAAATATACAACTGGAGCACCACAACCAGGTGTCACCACTACCACCACATGGAACCTCAGCAACTGAAACAGAGATGATAAAATCGTTAACAGAGATGGTAAAATTGCCAACATGTCACAGTACTTGTACAACAAAAAGCTCACACCACAATCAATAAAATTCATAGACACTCCCCTTGTACAAGGCAGGGGGTTCAGTCCAAATTACTCATAAAACAGTCCATTGTGATGCCAAAGAACAAATAAACCGCAGCGAACAGAAACAGACAAAACAAAACAGGAGACAGTAACCAGCTGCCGGTACACAAAACAGCAAAGAGTCCACAGGAAGGGGAAAGCAGTTGGCTAGCTAACTAGCCAGAGCTGGTTTCACAGGCAATGGAGTACATAACTATGCGCTGGTCATTTAGCCTGTAACCCGGCGCTGTATCTGCCCAGAAGAACACAGGCAGTGGGGGCCTAAACAGCTACAAAATAAAGACAGAATCAGGGTCGGCTTACAATTTGCTGTCCAGGGTGAAACACAATAACGTCCTTACTTACATGCCCAGTTTGACCAGAACACTCCCAGCGGCGCCATCTGAACAATGGAAACACAAGGAGGCCTATGTGGCTGTAAGGGAGTCATACCGGGGTTAAATCCACCAAAAAGGACACCGAAATAAACGTAGCCGTGGCCGGCTCCTACCTGTTTACATGACACCGGAAGCGTAGCAAAGGGGAGTGGCGTGACAGAAGCAGAGAGCGCACTACCGGTAAGGAAGCGCTTTTATCGGGGACCTGGCTAAGTGCCTCTTAAAGCCACAGTGCGACTGGTGCTGCCACATTCTAACCCCATTTGCGTCGCGCCCGACGACAACCTTTAAAGAAAAAAACCTAACACCAGGGCCTAAACAGGACAGACACTGCACTAGATATTAGATTAGATTAGATTCAACTTTATTGTCATTACACAAGTACAGGTACAAGGCAACGAAATGCAGTTTAGGTCTAACCAGAAGTGCAATAGCAGCAAAGTGCAGGATATATACAATGGTTGCATACGTGCAGGATATGGAGATGTACAGGATTTACAGGTAATATGTACAATGAATATAAATATACTAAATATACAGATGGTTATTACTATAAAAGGTGAGTGTGTGCCATAAATATAATTACAGGTGTCTCTTTTCTATAAACAGCATTTACAGGTGAATATGTACTCTACATGTAATGTAATACACATGCGTCGCACATGACACATACACACACTCACTCACATACACACACAAACATACACACACACACATACACACACTCACTCACATACACATGCAAACATACACACATACACACAGGGGAATTAAACCGGGAGAGCTATACACACACTCACTCACATACACACACGAGCACACACACATGCACACACTCACACACATACACACACTCACACACATACACACACACACACATACACACACTCACATACACACATACTCACATGCATACACTCACTCACATACACACACACATACACACACACTCACATACAAACACACACACACTCACACATACCCACATACTCACACATGCACTCACTCACATACACACATTCACACACATACACACATACACTCGCATACTCACACACACAAACACACACACACACTCACTCATATACACATTCACACATGCACACATACACACACTCACTCACATACACACACACACACACTCACTCACATACACACATACACACACACTCACATACACACACTCACACACAAGCACACACACACACACTCACATACACACATACTCACACATGCACACACTCACTCACATACACACGTACACATACACACACTCACACACACACATACAAACAAACATACACGCACACACATACAAACAAACATACACGCACACACACACACACACATGTAATATACAGATGTCTCTAACTATAAACAGAATTTTACAGGTAGGTGTATACAATTGTATGTTAGCTTAAGGTAAGTAGTAGATTTGAGGTAGTGCAAACAGTAAAATGTAAACAGTTGGTACTGTAGAACGGTTGGTAGCAAAGGTGCAGTAGTGCAAGGGATGGTGGGATGATGGGATGAGAGGAGAGTCTGTGAGGGGAGTGGCATGGTGGGGGGTGAGAGAGGAGTCTGTGAGAGGTGTGGGGTCAGCAAGGGTTAGAGTTCAGTAAAGAGACAGCTCTGGGGAAGAAACTGTTCTTTAGTCTGCTGGTTCTAGTCCGGAGGCACCTGAATCGCCTGCCGGAGGGGAGGAGGGAGAACAGTCTGTGGGCTGGGTGAGAGGAGTCCTTAAGGATGCTGCGAGCTCGACGCAGACAGCGTTTCCTCTGGCTGTTTCCGATGGCAGGAAGTGGAGTCCCTGTGATGCGTTGGGCAGTTTTGGGGATCAGCTGAACTCGCAGCCCCACGTGCTGCACCCATAGCTGGTTGTGGGAGATGGTAGGCATTAGAGTGCTGACCGGCAGTAGCACGTGTAGTCCTCCGCACAGGTAATTTGTGGCTTTGGCTTGACGAAGAGACAGAAAGAGGACAAGTTCATTCTGCAGGGCGTCCAGCCTCAGGAATAAGTCATCGGAATAAGAAGCCTCATATTCTGAAAACGAATAGGATGACGATGAATCACTAGCTGGAATGGCTACAGGGAGTTCATTGGCCACATGCTTTAACAAAGAACGGTGGACTGTCTTGACTCTAGTCGAGTTGTCCACTGGGGCGATTGAATACACCGCACCATCATCCGCGGGGGCTCTTAGGACTTTGTACACTGTAGAGCACCACCGGTCCTGAATTTTGTTAAAACCCTGCATATTAGTTTCTCGAAGTAGGACATGTTGGCCTTCACACAGGGATGGGTCCGGGACACGTTGGTCATGATTCCCCTTCCTCCGGGCAGCAGCGATCTTCAGCTGCTCCCTGGCCTCGTTAAAGGCAAACTCTAAACGGGTCTGGTGCTAAACAATCCACTCATGGACCCCCCCTTCCTGGGGTTCTGCTACACGACCAAGCAGAAAGTCCATTGGGAGCCTTGGTTGTTGGCCGAACATAAGAAAAAACAGAGATTCTTCCGTGGACTGATGTGGGGTGGTGTTGTAACAGAATACAACATGGGGCAAATAGACAGTCCAAGCTCTGTTATGAGTACTAGGGAGAGTACGCAGCAGGTTGTGGAGTGTTCTGTTGAATCTTTCACACTGTCCATTTCCAGCGGGATGATAGGGGGTGGTCCTTGACTTTTCAATCCCATAGAGGCGACAAAGCTGCTGGATTAGAGCACTCTCAAAATTCCGCCCCTGATCGGATTGAATTTGTGCCGGTACACCAAACTTCAAGAACCACTCCGTCACCAGGACTTGGGCCACAGTAGAGGCGCGTTGGTCTTTTGTGGGAATGGCAAGTGTGTATTTGCTGAAAATGTCTGTGAGGACAAGCACATTTTCTTTACCATCTTGAGCTGGCTCAAGCACAGTAAAATCCATGACAAGAAACTCATTGGGGTGCAAAGCTAGCAGATGTCCCATGTAGGTGCGAACAGTGGGATGAGTATCTTTTGCTACTTGGCAGCGTTCACATGACTGGCACCAGGTTGCCACTTCCAAGGACATTCCAGGCCAGTAACATCTGGCCGTGGTCCTGGTGGGCCTGGGAGAGCAACTCCTCCTCCAAAGCTGCTGGCAGTAACAGCTGCAAACATTCTTCTGCCCCATCTGGGCGGCGTATTTGGCGGTAGAGCATCCCATCCTTCTAAACCAGACGACGCCACTGCCTCAGGAGTGCCAGTACCGCTGAAGGTAAGTTCTTGCGCTCTAGATGGTTTAGTCGCTGCTTGCGGACCCAGAATGTCCACAACGCTCGCAACTTTGGCTCGGCACGCTGAAGTGCACGCATGTTGGAGGTTGTGCGCTCGGGCAGAACTGTGATGGCGGCTTGAGTTGCCTCACTCCACGAAACCATTCGCTGCAAGGACTCCGGCAGACTACTCCCAGGGGCAAGCGCTGCATCTTCCTGTGCAGTGGGCAGATGCTGACGTGACAAGGCATCAGCATTTTGATTACTTCTGCCTGAGCAATACCTTATTTCAAAGTCAAAAGAAGCAAATTGGGCAGCCCAGCGATGTTCCATGGCACCCAGCTTGGCAGTGGTCAGGTAACTGAGAGGGTTGTTGTCGGTGTAGACCAGGCATTTGTGTCCCAGCAGATATTCTCGGAATTTTTCCGTCATGGCCCATTTCAGGGCCAAGAATTCCAGTTTCATGGAGCTGTAGTTATCCATGTTGCACTCCGTTGGTCTCAGTCCACGGCTGGCATAGGCAACTGGCCGCACCACTCCATTCTGCTTCTGGGATAGAACTGCTCCCAGGCCACCATGACTTGCGTCTGACTTCAAGATGAAAGGTATCGAGAAATCGGCATAGGCGAGCACTGGTGACGTGACTAGCCTGGTCTTCAGCTCCTCAAAGCTTCTCTGGCACTCCTCCATCCAGCCACTATTGATGTACCTCCCATTTGTCCCTGAGCCGATGGAGAGGAGCCGCCAGCTTAGCAAAACCCTCCACAAACTGCCGGTAGTAGCTGGCAAATCCAAGAAAAGACCTAAGCTTGGAGATGGTTTTGGGGCGCTGCCAGTTGACCACTGCCTCGGTCTTCGTCGGGTCCGTAGCCACACCCTGGCTGGAGATCACATGGCCCAGATATTTGACCTCCTGCTGAAAGAAGGAGCACTTAGACAGCTTGGCCTTCAGACCCTGTTGTTGTAGGCGGCCAAGGACCACCCCCAGGCGCTGCAGATGCTGCTCAACTGAAGAAGAAAACCAAACAATGTCATCGAGATACAATAATAATGACTGATTTTGTTGGTCACCAAAAATGCGCTACATCAGCCTCTGAAAGGTACTGGGAGCATTGCAGAGTCCAAAGGGCATCCTATTCCACTCGAAGAGGCCAAATGGTGTGCAGAAGGCAGTTTTAGGGTGGTCCTCCGCTGCAACAGGCACTTGATTGTACCCACTGGCCAGATCTAGCGTTGAAAACCAGCGAGCCCCAGTGAGGGCATCAAGTGACTCTTCTATGCGAGGAAGAGGAAAGGAGTTTTTCCGTGTCTTAGTGTTCAATTGCCTGCAATCGACACACATGCGGAGGCTTGGGCTGAGGCCTTCTTTCTTACCAGCACAATAGGGGACGCTGCTGCTGCTCTCTCTGATCACCTGAGAACTGAGAAGCTGGTTGATGTGTTCTTTGACGGCCTCGTAGTCTGATGGGGGAACCCGCCTGTATCCCTGTTTGACAGGGACATCGTCAACAAGAGGTATGTTATGACTGATGAGGTTAGATCCTAGGTCACCTTCATGAGCAGCAGAAACAGAGGTGTATTCTTTAAGCAAAGACCTAACCCTGCTCTGGTCAGTGCTCGGCAGCTGGGACAAATCAACAGCCTCAAGTTGGTCCTGCACAGTTGGGGCCACCGCTTGAGAATGTACAGTTGCCGTGTGAATAGGTTCCTCGGTCACACCTGCAGGCAGACTGACGACATTTACAGAATGGAGAGTACCCATGACAGTACGTGGCCTCCAGAGGCTCAAACAGAACAGTGGTGTGAGAGAACTGTGCGGAACACGTAGCAGCAACCACCTTCATAACCCCACCAGGAATACGCCAAGCTGCACGACCATGCACAGAGGGAGCCTGAGACACATCCTTCAATGCAAACAGTGTTGCACCATATTGCACAAAAAGCTCAACATAACACTTCTGAATCACATTCATCCCAAGGACACCTGGGATGGGGGACGCATTACCAGGAGGGTCCTTCACAATCAAAACCCCACAGTTCTGAATTTCTTTGCCACATAGTTTGACACCATTAGCTGCCCTCAGCTGCAACCAATGACATGAACGGAGACGGTCCAGACCCCAGGGCTCGAAATATTTCCTGAAGAAACTCTCCGTAATCGTTGACACCATGGAACAAGTATCCACCAGACAGGGCACCAGAACACCTCCCATAGACATATTCAGCTGTGGACATGAAGCAACAATCTATCCTATACTGCATGGTACAGTAATCAAGCCTGTGGCAGCCCCACCCAAACTGTGGCTCAACAACTCGGTGGGCGCTAGTTTTCCGAGACCGCAGAGTTGTGCAACTGGGAGCTAGCCTGGTAAGGACCGCGGGAGTGAGAACGAGGGACACGTACCCCATCACAGTCCCCTGCGTAGTGACCCGGTTAAGGTTAGCACTATGGGTTACGCAGGAAGGAGATACTCTGTGTCAGTTCATCTAATTGCTGTTGTTGACGTGCCAGCATATCATGCACTTCCCTCAACTCTGAACCCTGTCCGGTTGAGACAGCCTGAGGACATTTCTGTACAGCATATTGGAAGCCAAACGAGAGAACTGACTGACTGCGACCACGGGTACCACCTGGCAAGCCCTCCCTTTCCCAACGGATTGCTTCAGTCCTCACCTCTGCATTAAGCACACTGGTGGGGGCACATGATTTAACTTTCTCCTAGACCAATAAAGAAAGAGAGAACTCCTGAAGAGTCTCACCCTCCTTTTGTCTCTGTGAAAAAAAACGCTTTCTGTAACGAAACATATGAGTCAGTGCAACCGTACAACTCTTGAAGGATTTTTACGATAGCGTCAGGGTTGGCACGCTCCATATCAGAACGATATTTAATCTCGTCCCTGGCCTCGCCTTCTAAATAGTCATACAAAAAGAAAGCCTTATCGGCCTGTGACAAAAGGTCGCCCTCATACATGCGTCAGCCTCCTCTAACCACTCGCCTAGATCCACACCCGACCTGCCTCGAAACATTGGACACTTTCTATCACGAGGTATAAACATAAGCCGGTCGGTTACAGGGGGACATGGGGTGGGAAGGTGGAGGTTGATGGAGCATTAGCGTTACCTGTAGCAGATAACCGCTCCTGATGCAATTGCTAATTTCAGCTCGCAGCTGGGCAATCAAATTCCTCATCTCCTGACTGGGGTCCTCCATTGTACAAACGCGCACAGTGGACTCGCTGCTGTTTTAGCCCTGAGTATAAAACAAAAACAAACAAAACCTCGACTCTCCAGAAACAGGACAGACAAATGACAATTTTTACAGTATAATGCCACTCAACAAATAAAATAAAAAAATGGAAATCAAGTCTCACTTTCAACAGCAAATATCCTGTCAACTACGCCAAGTGTGGCGTGACCAAAGCAGAGAGCGCACTACCGGTAAGGAAGCGCTTTTATTGGGGACCTGGCTAAGTGCCTTTTAAAGCCACAGTGCGACTGGTGCTGCCACAGTTAGAACCCGAGCAGCCGCGTTCTGAATAAACTGCAGCTGTCTTAACCCTCGTTTTGAGAGACCAGTGAGCAGGCCGTTACAGTAATCTAACCTGCTGGAGATAAAAGCATGGATAAGTTTCTCTAAGTCTGGTTGAGACATCACCCCTTTGACTCTGGAAATGTTTTTAAGGTGATAAAATGCAGATGCTGTAATTGACTTAATGTGACATGGTCTGAGTCCATGATGACCACTAGATTTCAAACCTGATTTATAGATTTTAGAGAAAGAGACTCGAGGTGACTCCTGACACTTTCTCTTTGTTTCTGTTCCCAAAGATGATTAGTTCAGTCTTGTTTCTGTTCAGTTGGAGGAAATTATTTTGCATCCACGTGTCAATCTGTTCGATGCAGTGACACAGTGAATGGATTGGTCCATTTTAACCTGCTCGAAATGTAAATCTGAGTGTCATCTGCATAATTATGGTAGGATACACCACAGCTGCGTATTAACTGGCCTAAAGGAAGCATGTAGAGATGAATAATAGAGGTCCCAAGATAGACCCCTGTGGAATCCCACATGTCAGGGCCATTTGGTCTGATAAACTATTACCAACCGAAACAAAGTACTTCCTGTCTTCAAGATAGGACTGAAACCATTTAAGGGCAGTTCCAGAGATGCCTACCCATTCCTCTAATCTTTGTGACAGGATTTCATGGTCCACTGTGTAGCAATTTGCATAATTATATATATATATCAGATTGATATTAATAATTAATAAATGGGGCACCACCTCGATTTGTACAGGTCCGAGGAAACTGTTCAGTCTCATGAATCTAAAAGGAAGTGTAACTGTCTTCTGGTTTTCGAATATAACTTAATATAAAACAGAGAAACACTAATGTCTTTATGGGATTTTATTAAAAATTATACAAAGGAACAATGATGAATAAAATGATGGGAACACAGGGACAAATTGAACACAACAAGGGACAAACACAGAGATAACATTTACTTTCAGAGAATGTGAAACCAGGAATGTTTAGCTATTTTAATCCATATTATCAAAGCTTAAGGGACTTTTAACGGGGGAAAGAGATGACGGCTTCAGGGCTAGAGTTTCGGACAGAGTACATTTTTGACTTACTTTGTAGTCAGCGGGTGCTGGCCCGGTTCGGTGGGGTCGGGATCAGTTGTTCGAGACGAGCGTCCTAAATGTTCTCCAGAAAGTTTTTTTCGCGTACTGATGACGTGCTCCACACACCAGGAGTGCCGCAGCATGCACATCTCCTCCAGAGGGGTTTGCAGTGCGCCCGGGGAGAGAACAAAAGCGTCCTGTTGCTGTCCAACCTAGCACGGTCTCATTTTCTGAACTGTTCACTTTTTGTTGCAGTGACTTTTATTTTTATTTCAGATCTAGTTTTAAAAACATAACTGTACTCACCAGTTTCTAAAACAGTGACAGTGTTACTTTCAAATGTGAGGATATATTATTATTAGGGCTGGGCAAGTTAACGCGTTTTTATCGCGTTAACGCATTAATGAATTAACGCCGACAATTATTTTATCGCGCGTTAACGTCGGCCGATTAGTATAGTGAAAGATGTCGGTCTGAAGAACATTCTTAGGATCGCAACGAATGACTGCACGTATGAGCCGCCCTCATCCAGTGCTTTAAGTGGGCAGGTACGCACCTGTACTCAGTACCGCCACTTCTCCGTGCGCCCAGAACGTGCTTTTAGCGTACTGGTACGCTCATTTCGACATCTGTTTTAATAGAGGTTTTAATCCTTTGCCTGCTCTGCCGCTTTCCAGAGCGCCCTTCACAATGCACGCTTCCTAATTCGTCCCACCAAGAGCAGAGACTACATTACCCATACACCCTTGAGTTTGGCAAGTGAAAGGGAGAGGGTGTGTGAAACGCGCGGGAACTGCATTCACATGCTCTGACTGTAATGAAAACACAAGAGAGACATTTATATTGTTTATATTGTTATAATGTTATGATTGAAGCTCTGGACATAACTTGTTTTTCTATAACAAACTAAACAAAATATTAATGCCCTGTCAGTGGCAAATATTTTTGGTTTTAATATTTAATTTGATTACATTAATGTTTAAGTTCAGATTTACAAGAAATGTTTTAACTGCTGTAAAAAGCACATTATTTGTTTAAAGTGTTGTTTAAAGTGCAAACCAAATGTTATTGCACTTTTGTTCATATAGCAGTTCTTTAAAAATGTATGCAGTACACTAATTTTGAATTCATTATTAAATATTTTGTATAATGCGATTAATCGCGATTAATCACAGAACATTGTGCGATTAATCGCGATTAAACATTTTAATCGTTGCCCAGCCCTAATTATTATATTATTATATTCATAAGTTCCTTTAAAGCCCTCGACTTCACAGCTCAGAGTCACACTGCTCTGTTCTGGGATGGTGTCACTGAAAGTTTTCAGATGGACTCTGCGTGTTTTTGCTGAGGAGAGAACAATATTAGAAAAACACCACAAAGGTGAACTTCTCAGACTTCTGCAGACTGGAAATGGTGATAGTTTTTTATGATTTATTTGTTGTTGGAGAAGAAAAAAAGCTGCTGTAAAATTTCTAAAAACTCTCAGAAACGTGTCAAAAGTTTGATATGATAAAATGATATTGATAAAATACTGACCTGTTACCTTCAGTTCTTTGTCTGTGGGCTGTCCCCAAGAGGACCAAAGAAAATAAGAACCATGATCTGATGTTGACACTGAAGAGATTTTCAGTTCAACTGTGGTGTTAGATGTTCGTTTTATCTGATGGTCTGTGTGCTGTGTCAAATATGATCCATCTTTATAAAAGTACACATTTTCCTGAACATCTTGAACCCAACGCAGAGTCACTGAGTCTCTGAGATACAAAGACTTTTCAGGACCCTTCAGAGTCAAATGATTGCCTGTGTAAACAAAAGCAAAGAACAGACTAAAGACTACTGTGGATAAGTGCTACACAAGTTCTCACAACTCCAGTGCAACAAGGAGATTAAACAAAACACAACCAGTGACATTTCTGGACAAAAAATCTATCTAACATTATAATAGTTTTCAAATATGCCAAAAATACTTCAAAATAATATAGACAATCTCTTTAAACTCTGTCACAGGCAACAATATAAGAACACACACATAGTGAGTTTATTTCTTGATTTCATAATGGGCCCAGGTGTCATATCCCTGTCCTATAGATGTAAACATGAAAACACAATCATCTTAATGACAACTGCATAAGTAACACTGTATGTTACATGGCCTAATATAAAACAACACAGCTTGAAGAACATGTTATTCCACTTCTTTTTGCACGTTTTGTAACATAAGGCCATATATATGATAAATAAAAGCTGAATCTGAACTAAATAAAGATTAAACAGGAGAGTTCTTTACCTTTGGTGTGTTTGCAGAGGACGGCATTGAAGACTGAAATAAGAATTATAAAAGAGTTTATGTCGACAAAGGCCTGACAAAAGTTTAGATGTTCACCTGTTTAAAGTCAAAGTGTTGTAAACTCACAGATGAGCCCCAGAGTCCAGACCAGAGAGGGTCCCATCCTCACATCCAGCGCTCGTCACTCTGCCTCTGACAAACTCCAGCTCATTAAAGACTTATATCTACAGCACACACAGAGGAAGAGTAAGGTACATTTGATGAAGATGTTTCACTTTTTTGTTCATCTTCCTCTGATTCTGACTGGTCTGCAATTCCTTTTTCACACATCCCTCACACAGACACTGAACCACAGTTTTCATTCAGACTTTTGTCACAGTTGACACATCATGCAACACCTGTTTAGATAAAAAAAAAAAAAAAACTACACTTTAAACAGTCTGTTTAATCTTATATGAACCTGTTGAACTTTATTCCATTAGATATATTTAATACAGAAACAAGTCTAGACATTAAAGATCACTGTAAGAATTAAAGGACACTTCCTCTTGACTCTGGAAGGACACTGATACAAAGACAACTATGGACTGTGTTGTCGTCTTGAACCTGAAGGAGAGATAACATTGTTCATGTTCAGAAACGTTAGATACTTCTCTTTAGTGTTTATTGTTTTGTAGAAGTTTGTATTAATTGTTTCTGTGTTTGTCAGAACTGAAGCTACAGCTCACAGAGGGACTGAGATAAAGTGTGTCATAGAACGTCATAGAAATGTGTGGCTTTTGACCTAAAAATAAAACAAGTGCAGTGACCCACTTTAAAAACTTAATGTGCTGGAGTTCAAGAAGAAGAAGGGTATTTTATTCTTTAGGACAGCGTACAATGTACATTAAGCCAGAGCAGAGATGCTTGTACCAGATTATATCTTAACATCTACTTTCCATCTGTAGTTCTATATTGTACATTGTTTTTGGTGGCAGGGTCACCTATGCAGACACAGTGAGAACATGAAAAACACAGAAAAAAGAAAATATGTGTTCTTAGTTCTATAAGAAAAGGCTGTGTGTCTACAATAACAGTTTTTAAGTATAAGCTATAGATTAGAGCTGTTTTATTTGTTCTGCTGCAAAATGTGTCTAGAGTCTATAACTCCAGTTGGAGTTGGCTGTCACTACAGACCAGGGGGGGTTGTCAAACTCATTTTAGTTCAGGGGCACCAAAGGTAAATAACTCTCCTGTTTAATCTATATCTAGTTTCCTGCCACATGTTGGTGTTTATAAAGTGACTGTATAGATTATTTATGTAGTATTTTTGCCAGCTTTGTGTGTGCTTTATAGATATTAGACACTTATATTTGTTTAATCTCCTTGTTGCACTGGATGGAGTTGTGAGGACTTGTGTAGCACTTATCCACAGTTGTCTTTAGTCTGTTCTTAAAACACAGGGCTTACTTTTACATCTTTGACATGAAGACTTGAGAAACTGTCAACACTACAGTACATTATAATTCAGAGTTCTGGGTCAAACTGTGTTGGTGCTTTGAGGAAATACACTCCCGCTCTACACTGCCCTCTGGTGTTGATAAATGTAATGAAGTTTTAATAAAAAAAAATGTTTGTTGTTTTGTTCATCAAACTGAAATCTAAAAAATAATTTGTAAAGATAAAATATTCGTTAAAAAAAAGGGTATATAAATAATATGGTTATCTAATATTATGGTATGTTGAATAATGCATTTGAAGAATGAAATGCAAAAACAGATAAATGGCAATTTGGAAAATAATTGAGGATTGTAATCTATTCTTTGCATAAAGCTGTTTTCAAAACCCAAATCTAATTTAGTGCTGCTGCCTGATGGAATAAATGGTACATTTAGCTTTGTGAATGATCAGCCCTCAGTCTCTTCTTTAAGATAATAAAGACTGATATGTTTCTAGTGATGTTTACAGATGTTACAGATAAACTCACCAACATCATAAACTCTGAAGGACTGACTGTTCTCAGTGAAATAAAGTGGGTCTCCTCTTCCTGCTCTGCACCAGTACACTCCTCCCACTGAGACACTTCTTTGTTGTTGATCAGAAGAACCTTTGAATAACATACTTTGTGTTGTCTTTGAAACACACTGACTTTTATTTTTTGTTTAATCTGGTTTAACTCTGTTTACACATCCACAATCCTCCATCATCAATTTCACATTTTGTTAAACATTTTGAATATATACAGTCAATCTAAAAAAATACTTTTGGTTTAGTTCTTCCACAAAACTGAGTAGATGATACAATACAAGAAAACTCAGCTTGAATAATATGTTCCATAACTGAGTGTGCTCTATAGACTGATTAAATCTCTTTGTCTTTTTGCCGCTGGGTAACTTTTGAATAAATAGGTCAAAGTGGGATGGGTCTAGAAGGCACCGAGAGCACATGTTTTTTTAGCAGGAAATGAAGAGGCTGCAGGCTCATGCTCTACCTGTACGCTTGCTGCAAATGGTCAATAAAGCCACTGCTCACTGCTCTGTCTCTACACAACGTCAGCTGTCAACCGGCCTTAAACTTAACTTAAACTACAATAGAAATGAGAAAAGAAGAGGTTTCATAACAATAAGTCTAGTTTGTAGCAGTGGTCTCTTCTTCTTCTTTAAACTGTGGTGAGTGTTTCCTTCCTTTTGACACAATGTGATGTTCCCACAACACTTCACACATTTACACAGCACATACACTGCTTTAAACAATGGATAAGCTTATATTTGTACAATTTTTGAATCATCACAGTCAGTTATCTTGTACACATCTAAAACAACATGACTATAAGGGCTTATACAGCACATTAGAAAGAGTGACCTGTTACAGAGCCCACATTCACTTTGACCCTTTAGCCTTTAATAAGTGTCTTTGCCCTCCATCAGCATTTGTGGTAAGTTTTATTTATGTGATAACAATACAAATTATTACCAGATATCAATGACCTATTTATAAACTATAAGGTTCTTCTTATTGTAAAGACTGACCAAAATGCACTTTGCACAAATGAATTCTAGTGTTATTACTTATTGCACAGTGGCAGAGAGGTTAGCACTCACAGCAAAAAGGTCATGGGTTCAGTCCTTTCTGTTAGGGCTCTGTATGTGCTCCCAGTGTCACTGTGGGTTCTTCTCAGGGTCCAGCCCAAACACAAGCATGTTTTGTGAATGTACCTAGAGAATGAATGTGAGAGTGAATGTTTGTCTGTCAGTGTCAGCCAAGAAGAAACATAAAACTCTATTAGCTGTTTTATATGGGTTATTAAACACTTGTCACTGTTCAGATTTTTTTTTTTCAGTTTGAGAGGTTTTTAATTTTACTTTACTTATGTTGGGTAATTTATATTATTTTGAGTTGAAATGTTTTTGGCTCTGTTTAAACCCTTCTTTGTTCTTCATCTGGTCAGTTTTGTTCTGTTTAGTTATGGTTTAGTTGACCTCAGTTTGGGCCTCCATCCATCTTCTTTCGCTTATCCAGGGTCGGGTCGCGGGTGCAACAATGTAAGCAGAGACGCCCAGACTTCTTTCTCTCTAGACACTTTCTCCAGCTCTTCCGGGGTTTACCCCTTCAGTGTGTCTTAGGTCGTCCCCAGGGCCTCCTACCGATGGGACAAGCCTACGGGAGGTGGTTATTGCCAACCAATTTATGCAGCAGACTTCCACCTCCACTGTGAACAGTGTTGGTAGGGTACTGCTTCCTGAGGCGCCAGGCAGTAAGCCAGAAACTTTTCGAGACCGACCAATAGTCCTCTCCATGGTCCTCCAGGCCCGAGTTGCTGTCTGCTTGGTTTGCAGGTACCCATCAGCTGCCTCAGGAGTCCCACAAGCCAGCCAGACCTGATAGGACTCCTTCTTCAACTTGACAACATCCCTTACTTCCTGTGTCCACCACCGGTTTTGGGGATTGCCGCCTCGACAGGCACTAAAGACCTTATGACCACAGCTCTGTGCGGCCGCGTCGACAATGGAGGTGGAGAACATGGTTTACTCGGACTCAATGTCTCAGGATTCGTTTAAAGCTCTGCTGGAGGTGAGAGATGAAGATCTCTCTGACATTTACATTTTCATTTAGTCATTTAGCAGATGCTTTTATCCAAAGCGACTTAGAAGTGAGGAAAACAACCCAGCACAGCATACAAAGCTAAGGATAAGAGAATTATTATTTGTATTTATTTATTTATTTATTTTTTTGAAGAAAGGAATAGATAGAAAGGAAGTAGAATTCAGTGTTTGTCAGTCAGGTGTTGATGGAAGAGTTGTGTTTTCAGGCATTTTTTAAAGATGGCTACAGAATTTGATGCTCTTGTAGCAGCAGGTAGATCATTCCACCAATGTGGAACAGAGCCAGAGAAGGTACGTGAGAGTGATTTTTTACCTTTTTGGGACGGTACCACCAGACGTTGTTCATTTGCAGAGCGCAGGGATCTGGTAGGAACATAGGTCTGTATTAGTGAGTGAAGATATGAGGGTGCAGAACCAGTGGTGGTCTTGTAGGCCAAGAGCATAGCTTTGAACTTGATGCGGGCGTCAACCGGGAGCCAGTGTAACCTAATGAAGAGAGGAGTTACGTGCGCTCTCTTCGGTTCATTAAAGACCACTCTTGCCTCTGCATTCTGGATCAGCTGCAGAGGTTTGGTTGTGCAGGCAGGGAGTCCAGCCAGTAGAGCATTGCAATAATCCAGTTTGGACAAGACAAGAGCCTGGACTAGAATTTGCGTAGAGTGCTCTGATAGGAAAGGTTTAATTTTCCTAATGTTGTAGAGGATGAATCTACAAGACCGGGTGGTGCTGACGACATGACTTGTGAAGTTTAGATGATCATCAATTACCACTCCCAGATTTCTGGCAGTGCTGGACGGTGTAATGGTTGATGGGCCTAGTTGAATGAAGAGGTTATGGCAGGTCCCTGGTTTGGCCGGAATCACAAGCAGTTCTGTTTTTGCAAGGTTCAGCTGCAGGTGATGGTTCTTCATCCAAAGTGAGATGTCACTCTCATGTCGAGACGTGAGCAGAGACCGTCGGATCGTCAGGTTGAAATGACAGGTGGAGTTGAGTGTCATCTGCATAGCAGTGATAGGAAAATCCATGCTTCTGGATGACAGAGCCAAGGGATGTCATGTATATGGAAAAGAGTAGCGGTCCAAGCACTGAGCCCTGTGGCACCCCTGTATTGAGATGTTGGGACTCAGAGAACTCGTTTCTCCAGGATACTCTGAATGACCTATCCGAGGGGTAAGACTTGAACCATTGCAACGCCATTCCAGAGACACCCATCGCCCTGAGAGAAGACAGGAGGATGTTATGATTAACAGTGTCAAAAGCAGCAGACAGATCCAGTAAGATGAGTACAGATGACTTGGATGTTGCCTTTGCCAGTCCCAGGGCTTCAATGACTGAGAGCAGTGCAGTTTCGGTGGAATGTCCGCTCTTGAACCCAGACTGGTTCTGGTCCAGGAGGTTGTTCCGTGTGAGAAAGGATGAGAGCTGAGAAAACACAACTCGCTCCAGAGCTTTGGCAATGAAGGGAAGATGTCAAATGGTTCTCTGTTGAATAGTCTTAACCCTCAAAATATCTAGGCATTAGTTCCTTGCATAAGCCATTACATGCAACAATTGTTGAACTATTCGTCATAAACTGTCAAGCATAGTTTTACACATTTCTATTAGACCTTTTGTACAAAACGTGAGTTGATGAATCGTGCAGGTGAAAATGACCCTCACTCAAGGAATGTAAAGTTCAACCAACAATCAACCATCTCATGAACAATCAATTGGGAAGCATGTATAGACAGACCACAACACAGAGTTGCAATTTTCCAAAAATGTATGGACCAGGAGATGAACAGAGTCAACAGCCAAGAAGAGGAAGAAGAGGAGCAAGGATGCGCGGTGGAAGGCAAAACAGAGGAAGAGGCAGAAGAGGACATAGGCACATATCTGATGACATAAGGGTCACTATTGTAGATCATGTTGTCAATCATGGTCTTTCTATGACTGAGGCAGGTCGAAGGGTGCAGCCGAATATTTGGAGATCAACCGTGTCCTTAATACTTCAAACATTTCGAAGAGAGAACAGGTATTTCCACCAATGTTACTGTATATAAGCAGTATACTATATACTTTCTATAATGCTTCATATTACAGTATTCCACTTGTATATCACAGCAAACAGAAATATACTCTATACAGATACATAGTGCACCTTACATCCACCCACCTGTATGTTTTACAGTAAATTGTGTGTTTGCATAATTTTTGTCGATGTGAAAGTGTGTGTAATGCACAACTGCATTTGTCCCCACATAGGACTGCAAGATCTGGTAATACTGTCAAAGTACACAGTTACATTGACAACATGCCTAAACATTTTAAGGAGCTTCTTTGTGAAAAATGACTCAATGACTTATTCTGATGGCGTTAACATGATCGTTGGCATGAATATTTACTTCTGAGAGATGTACTAAGGATTTGTAGTGACTGACTAGCTTCAGAAACATATCTGTTGTTTATTGCACTTTGTACAAATTGTTCTGAGAAATGCACTTATTATTTTGCACATGTTAGGGATGATTTGAAAAACGCACCAAAGTGACTGAGAAAAAACTGTAATGTCCTTGTTGCACTGGATGGACTTGTGAGCACTTGTGTAGCACTTATCCACTGTTGTCTTTAGTCTGTTCTTAAAACACAAGGCTTACTTTTACATCTTTGACATGACGACTTGAGAAAGTGTCAACACTACAGTCAATTATAATTCAGAGTTCTGGGCCAAACTGTGTTGGTGCTTTGAGGAAATACACTCTCACTTTACAAACAAAAAACTGTCACCTTTAATGTAAAACTCTGCCATGCTTTTTTGTGTTTATTATTACTTTAATTTTATTTATACAAGTGTCAATGTGACTCTGAAGGCTCCTGAACAGTCTTTGTACATCAGAGACTCAGTGACTCAGTGAACGTAACAGGTCAGTATTTTAAACACATTAAACCTTGACATGTTTCTGAGAGGTTTAAGACATTTTTACAGCAGCTTTTTTTTTCTTCTCCAACAACAAATCATAAAAACTATCACACTTTCCAGTCTGCAGAAGTCTACATTCACCTTTGAGGTTCACTGACTGTGTTTTTTTAATATTGTTCTCTCCTCAGCAAAGACACGCAGAGTCCATCTGAAAATCTCCAGTGACACCATCCCAGAACAGAGCAGTGTGACTCTGAGCTGTGAAGTCGAGGGCTTTAAAGGAACTTATGAATGGATCAAACCAAACTCAGCCTCTGTCTCTTATGAATGGTTCAGAGAAAACTGGGAAACTATAAAAGAAAACTCAGCTTGTGTCAGTGTCTCAGATGGAGGTGTCTACTCCTGCAGAGGATGGGATGAATATATCGTCACATCTGAAAGTAACACTGTCACTGTTTTAGAAACTGGTGAGTACAGTTCTGTTTTTAAAACTAGATCTGAAATAAAAATAAAAGTCACTGCAACTAAAAGTGAACAGTTAAGAAAATGAGGGAGTTTGTTTAAAGCTCATACATGTTTTTGACAGTATACATTACTTGGAATATATTATTGTATGTTTTTAAGATATTTCTTTAACCTTTGCCTTGAGAGAGGAAGAACAATGGGAAAACGTTTAGTGCTTTACACAATTTGTGTTTGTGTTATTTTGTTTGTTTCATGGGTATATTATGACATTATTTTATGTTAAATATATTACATTTGATGTTGACAGCAGTGGATCTGAATCCAAACTGGTCTGAGATCTTTCCTGGAGACAGTCTCACTCTCAGATGTGAGATTGAGGACAGAGGAAACACTGAGTGGACGTATCAGTGGAACAGGACCGGTTCAGTCCTACATCAAACAACAAGAGAATATACAATCTCCAGAGTTACTGAGTCTGACAGTGGACACTACAGATGTAGAGGAGAAAGAGCTCCAGATCTCACAACACTGTGGAGCAGAGAGACCAGACTAAAAGTACTGAGTGAGTCTAGACAACGTAATGTTCAATATCAACAAATTTATGTAATATGACAAATGAAATCTAATGACTGTTCAAACAGGTAAACTCCAGCCTGTCCTGTCTGTGTCTCCGTCATGGCTGACTCCTGGAGTCTCTGTCTCTCTGAGCTGTGGTGTTAAACAGCCGTCTGCAGGATGGACCTTTTACTGTTCCTCATTCATCAGACTCCTGATGCTACCTGATGCTAACAGACTAACATTTATTACAGCTGTGTCCAATGAAAAAAGTTCTCCAAATCATGTGATGTTTATTGAGCGACACGTTTGTGGAACAGTGGTAATAATTGTGCTGCTGCTGATTCTGCTTCACTTTGCAAAAGGTGAGACTAAATAAAACAAATATTTCACTACTTTATTTTTTTTCAGTCTGTAATATATTTGTGAGTTTTTATTTTCTTTCTTCTTCACAGAGTCACAGAGAGAACTCAAGGTTTCTGAAAGAGACAGAAAGACCTCACAAATTGTTGCCTTTAATAGACAGAGTAGATATAGGCGCTGAACAGCTCAGTGAGGTGCTCAAAAGACTTTTCCAAATAACTCTGGACAGTGGACATTTCCCCAAAATGTGGAAAACATTCACTATCATTCCCCTTCCTAAATCAAAAAGGCCAGAACAACAAAAGAGAAATCAGAACTATAGAACTAACATCTGTTGTAATAAAAAAAACTTTGAGAAAAATCTTTCTCGGTTTTATTTCTCACCTGGAGAATCCAAAGTCCCATGTCAGATTTTTATCTGCAGATTATTCACCTTTAATAGGTTACAACCACACATTTTAATTAAACGTCTTTTCTCTTATTTGAATATCCCTCATCAGTTTTTACTGTTGCTTTAAAAAATTTTTTTAACAGAATTCAACAGGTTTTTGTGAATGGCCAGTTCAGTGTGCACCAATTTTGCTCTTGAACTTATTTTTATTGCAAAGATATTGCCTCTCAAATACAATTATTCTTTAAAGTAAACATTTCTCTTAATATAGCATCTGTATCAGGGGTGTTGAACATGTGGGGCCAATCCAGACTCGTGGGATGAGTTTTGAAAGTGAGACAAATACATAGAAGACATTTAACTGTGATATTTACGTAGATGAAAGAAACTGCTATTCTTAATCTGTCCACTGGGGGAAACACTGTTTGAATCAGAGTAGAGGACATAACTCAACACTGAGACCCAGGACTGAACAGCAGATGGCAGCAAAGCTCAGTGATGCAGTAGTGAACTAGTGATGGGAAGTTCAGTTCATTTTACTGACTCAGTTCTTTAAGTCTCGTTCAGCAAAATGAACGAATCTTTTTTCAAGTCATTTCGTTCATTTCGTTCATTTCAGCAGAATCTAATTAAAATGTTGCATATTACAATTTTTAATACATTTAGTACTTTTGGAATAAAAACTATAATAACTATAAGCTAATGCATTTATGGCCAAACTTTGAAAAATAAATTACAAATTAATTGCAGCTTACTTCAGGCAGAGAGTTCAACTCACCTCTTAATCCAAATAGTTGTTTTCCTTTGTCACTTCATATTTAGCTTAGCATTAATTCCGTCAACATGTCTGGTCTGGGCCGTGACAGCCTTATGTAGCTGTAGCTAATACATCCGTCCGTCCGGAAACAGAAAGGACTCATTCATCTCCCGAGTCGTTCCTTCGTTCGTTAGTTCGTTAGTTCGTTCACCAAGTCCCAGTCCCATAGAGAGAGTATGCAGTTACCGGAAACAGAAAGGAACTGTTCATCTCCCGTTCGTTAGTTCGTTCGTTCACCGGAAACAGAAAGGAACGAACGAGCGAGCGACTCGGGAGATGAACAGTTCCTTTCTGTTTCCGTAACTGCATACTCTTTCTATGGGGCTGGGACTTGGTGAACGAACGAGTCCTTTCTGTTTCCTGTATGAGATGTGGTGCAATGCGCATGCGGGTCTACACAAAATGAAGCGACTCGCTCTCTGAGATGACTAGTCGCTCCTCGAGTCATATTAAAGACTCGTTCAAAAAGAACGAATCGTTCATGAACGACTCATCACTATAGTGAACATTAGCTACATTACTGTTAGCACAATAACATTAGCATCAAAGAGAGATTGTGAGGGTGTGATCATAAAAACATTAGACATTTTCAGTTTGATGAGATGAGACACTGATTTGCAGCAGAGCAAATAAAACAGCTCTAATCTTTAGCTCATAAATTGTTATTGTAGACACACAGTCTTTTCTTATAGAACTAAGAACACATAATTGTAAATATAGGACTCTGACTTCAACAAGTGCTCTTACGTTAATGTTAAGTCTTCCTCTTTATGTAGTTGACACTAGAGCACAATGCTATTTTTGTGACAATGTAACAAATATAAACACTGAGTCCAGTTTAATGACAGTGAGTGTTAAAGCAGGAAACAGACTCATGAATATAAGTGTCTCTGCAGGAGAGAGAAGAGACAAAGAAGAAGAGATGGGGGCTACATCAGGTTCAGTCAATGGTCCCTGTAGTTCAAACATCTGCCACTAGGGGTCGTCCTAATTCTCTTTAAAGGGATGGGACAAAATGTGTGTGGGTCAAAATAATCTCTGGTATTTCTTTTTTTCTTTTAGGTTTGTAGGAAGATCAGTGTCGACAAGAATCTTCATGAAAACCTCTCCTGTTCAAATGTTACACCATCACTGACATTTCAAAGAAACAATGTGTAAATGTAAAATTTACCATTTTTAATATTGAACATTGGACAATAAGTGTATGCATTTTATTTTATGGCTATAGACTGGACACTGCCTTTAGATACATTACCAGATCAGTATTATTCAACTTAGATATGACTAAATAAAGTTTTTTACAAACTGTTAATTATATTTAACTGATTAAACATTGTTGTTTTCTTCACGTGGGCCCACCACCTGCAGGAGGAACCGTAAGGGGCCGGTGCAAAGTGGATTGTGTGGCAGTTGAAGGCGGGGGCCTCTGTGACCCGGACACAGAATCTGGCGCTCTGGACATGGAATGTCACCTCGTTGGCGGGGATGAAGCCTGAGCTTGTGCGGGAGGTTAAAAGATACCGACTAGAGATAGTCGGGATCACCTCCACGCACAGCTTGGGCTCTGCAATCCAAATCCTCAAGAGAGACTCTCCACTACTATGGAGTTGCCTGCGGTGAGAGAGGGCGGGCTGGTCTGGGCTTGCTCATAGCCCCCCAGCTCAGTGTGTGTGGATGTGTTGGAGTTCACCCCGGTGAACGAGAAGGTTGCTTTCCTGCGCCTTCGGGTCGGGGATAGGTCTCTCACTGTTGTGTGTGCTTACGAGCCAAATGGCAGTGCAGAGCACCTGGCCTTCTTGGAGTCTCTGGGAGGGGTACTGGCAAGTGCTCCAACCGGGGACACCATTGTTCTACTGGGGGACTTCAACACTCACGTGGGCAGCAACAGTGACACCTGGAGGGGCGTGATTGGGAGGAACGGCCCCCGGATCTGAACCCAAGTGGTGTTCTGTTATTGGACTTCTTTGCTAGTCACAGTTGGAGTGGACCATGCTCTCCACCTTCATTGCCGTCAAGCTGAAGAAGGAGAACTATTGAGCCTGGCTGGCTTGTGGGACTCCTTAGACAGCTGATGGGTTCCAGCAGGCCAAGCAGGCTGCAGCCCGGTTGGTTGTGGAGCCAAAAACCTGGGTCTGGGAGGAGTTCGGTGAGACCATGAAGAAGGACTATCGGTCGGCCTCGAAGAAATTCTGGCAAACCGTCCGACGCCTCAGGAGGGGGAAGCAGTGCCCTACCAACACTTCTTACAGTGGAGGTGGGAATCTGCTGACTTCAACTGAGGACATTGTTAGACGGTGGAAGGAATACTTCGAGGATCTCCTCAACCCCACCGACATGTCTTCCATTGAGGAAGCAGAGGCCGAGGACTCGGAGGTGGACTCGTCCATCACCCAAGCTGAAGTCACTGAGGTAGTAAAACTCCTTGGTGGCAAGGCACCGGGGGTGGATAAGATACGCCCTAAGTACCTCAAGTCTCTGGATGTTGTGGGGCTGTCTTCGCTGACACGCCTCTGCAACATCACGAGGCGTTTGGGTTCAGTACCTCTGGACTGGCAGACCGGGGTGGTGGTCCCTCTTTTCAAGAAGGGGGACCAGAGGGTGTGTTCCAACTACAGAGGGATAACACTCCTCAGCCTCCCCGGGAAAGTCCATGCCAGGGTACTGGAGAGGAGAATGCGGCCGATAGTCGAACCTCGGATTCAGAAGGAACAATGCGGTTTTCGCCCTGGTCGTGGAACACTGGATCAGCTCTATACCCTCTCCAGGGTGCTGGAGGGTTTATGGGTGTTTTCGCAACAAGTCCACATGTGCTTCGTGGATCTGGATAAGGAATTCAACTGTGTCCCTCGTGGCGCCCTGTGGGGGGGTGCTCTGAGAGTATGGGGTCCGAGGCCCTTTACTAAGGGCTGTTCGGTCCCTGTACGACCGGAGCAGGGGCTTGGTTCGCATTGCCGGCAGTAAGTCAGACCTGTTCTCAGTGCATGTTGGACTCCAGCAGGGCTGCCCTTTGTCACCGGTACCGTTCATTATCTTTATCGACAGGATTTCTAGGTGCAGCCAGGGGCAGGAGGGAGTCTGGTTTGGGGACCACAGGATCTCGTCTCTGCTTTTTGCAGAAGATGTTGTCCTGTTGGCTCCATCAAGCCAGGACCTCCAGTGTGCACTGGGACGGTTTGCAGCCGAGTGTGAAGCGGTAGAAGATGGACGGATGGATGGATTTTTTAAAGGACATAACACTTGTCAAGTTATATTTTAAACAACTGCAGTCTACTACTACAGTGTAGTAATCCTGAAAAAGTTAAAATCCCTTTTATTTCTCACCTCTGTTGCTCTAAAGGCTAATGTATTTTGTATTTTGCATTTTGTTTTTGAATCTTTTGTCTTCATGGGAGGGACTTATTTGAGTGTAGCTCTCAGTCAATGACAGCTCTAACAGAAGATGTGTCAGATGTGAGAGGAGACTATAGAGTTCAGTCATAAACCAGAAGGAACCAGGATCTGACTTTAACTCATGGATGAACACTAAAAGAGAGGATCAGGCACAGGACAACAAAACTGCTCCTTGAACTCCAGCACATTAAGTTTTTAAAGTGGGTCACTGCACTTGTTTTATTTTTAGGTCAAAGGCCACAGATTTCTACGATGTTCTATGACACACTTTATCTCACTTCCTCTGTGAGCTGTACTGTAGCTTCAGTTTTGAAACACACATCAACAATTAATACAAACTTTTACAGAACAATAACCCCAAAAAACACAGAAAAATATATTTTTTTATCCTTACACTTATCATTAAAGCCAATAGATACATCTCTACAATACACATATCTAATGGGGTAAACAGAGTCAAAAGGTTTATATCACAATGATCAGACTGTAATTAGTGTTTACAATAATTTAGTGCTACAGGTGTTCACTTCTACTGCTAACTGCTGACTTCCATGTGATGCATATAGTTTAATGATTATTTAAAGTTTAGTCTATTATTTTTATTTTATTCTAAACAGCTGTTGCATGATGTGTAGACTGTGACAAAAGTCTGAAAGTGTGAAAGCTGTGGTTCAGTGGCTGTGTGAGGTATGTGTGAAAAAGGAAGTGCAGACCAGTCAGAATAAGAGGAAGATGAACTAAAAATAAAGGTTAAACATGTCTTCATCAAACGTAGCTTCCTCTGTGTGAGCTGTAGATGTAAGCCTGTAATGAGCTGGAGTGCTGGATGTGAGGATGGGACCCTCTCTGGTCTGGACTCTGGGGCTCATCTGTGAGTTTACACCACTTTCACTTTAAACAGGTGAACATCAAAACCTTTGTCAGGCTTTGTTGACATAAACTCTTTTATAAATCTTGTTTCAGTCTTCAATGTTGTCCTCTGCAAACACACCAAAGGTAAATAACTCTCCTATTCAATCTTTTTTCAGACTCAGCTTTTATTTTTCATATAAATTTTGTTTAATTATGTTACAAAACGTGCATAAAGAAGTGGAATTACATATTCTTCAAGCTGTGCAGTTTTATATTAGGCCATGTAACGTACAGTGTTACGCGGTTGTCATTAAGATCATGTTGACTGCAACAGTGTTTAAAGGGATTGCCTATATTATTTTGAAGTATTTTTGGCATATTTGAAAACCCTTATAATGTTAAATGTTTTTTTTGCCCAAAAAAGTCACTGGTTGTGTTTTGTTTAATCTCCTTTTTGCACTGGATGGAGGTGTGAGGACTTGTGACTTGCACTTATGCACAGTTGTCTTTAGTCTTAAAAGAATGCCTCTGAGTTACACACGTGGACAAAATTGTTGGTACCCTTCGGTCAATGAAAGAAAAACTCACAATGGTCACAGAAAAAACTTTATTCTGATAAAAGTAATAATAAATAAAAATTCTATGAATGTTAACCAATGAAAGTCGGACATTGCTTTTCAACCATGCTTCAACGGAATTATTTAAAAAAATAAACTCATGGAACAGGCCTGGACAAAATTGATGGTACCCTAGAAAGACTGTAAATAATGTGACCAAATGGACATATTAATTCAAGGTGTGTGCACTAATTAGCATCACAGGTGTGTACAATCTTGTAATCAGTCAGTGGGCCTATTTATAGGGCTTCAGGTAGTCACTGTGTTGTCTGGTGACATGGTGCGTACCACACTCAACATGGACCAGAGGAAGCGAAGGAAAGAGTTGTCGCAGGAGAATAGAAAGAAAATTATAGACAAGCATGATAAAGGTAAAGGCTATAAGACCATCTCCAAGCAGCTAGATGTTCCTGTGACTACAGTTGCACATATTATTCAGAAATTTAAGATCCATGGGACTGTAGCCAACCTCCCTGGACGTGGCCTCAGGAGGAAAATTGATGACAAATCAAAGAGACGGAAATCCGAATGGTAACAAAAGAGCCCAGAAAGACTTCTAAAGAGATCCAAGGTGAACTCCATGTTCAAGGAACATCAGTGTCAGATCGCACCATCCGTCGTTTGAGCCAAAGTGGACTACATGGGAGACGACCAAGGAGGACACCATTGTTGAAAACAAATCATAAAAAAGCTAGACTGGAATATGCCAAACTACACGTTGACAAGTCACAAAGCTTCTGGGAGAATGTCCTATGGACAGATGAGACAAAAATGGAACTTTTTGCCAAGGCACATCAGCTCTATGTTCACAGACGGAAAAATGAAGCATATCAAGAAAAGAACACTGTCCCTACTGTCAAACATGGAGGAGGCTCTGTTATGTTCTGGGGCTGCTTTGCTGCATCTGGCACAGGGTGTCTTGAATCTGTGCAGGGTACAATGAAATCTGAAGACTATCAAGGGATTCTAGAGAGAAATGTGCTGACATTGTCAGACAGCTTGGTCTCAGTCGCAGATCATGGGTCTTGCAACAGGACAATGACCCAAAACACAAAGCTAAAAACACCCAAGAATGGTTAAGAGGAAAACATTGGACTATTCTAAAGTGGCCTTCTATGAGCCCTGATCTCAATCCTATTGAGCATCTTTGGAAGGAGCTGAAACATGCCGCCTGGAAAAGACACCCTTCAAACCGGAAACAACTGGAGCAGTTTGCTCATGAGGAGTGGGCCAAAATACCTGCTGAGAGGTGTAGAAGTCTCATTGACAGTTACAGGAATCGTCTGATTGCAGTGATAGCCTCAAAAGGTTGTGCAACAAAATATTAAGTTAGGGGTACCAACAATTTTGTCCAGACCTGTTCCATGAGTTTATTTTTTAAAATAATTCCGTTGAAGCATGGTTGAAAAGCAATGTCTGACTTTCCTTGGTTAACATTCATAGAATTTTTATTTATTATTACTTTTGTCAGAATAAAGTTTTTTCTGTGACCCTTGTGAGTTTTTCTTTCATTGACCGAAGGGTACCAACAATTTTGTCCACGTGTGTATTTTAACAGAAGGACAGGATTTTTTTGGGTCACTGACTGTGAGTTTTTAGATGTGTTTGAGGACTAAATAAATTTACCATATCTAACAGATTTAGGCAGTAGACATCAGGATGGCACGGCCTAACCAGAAAACTAGAAGCTACTACATTATCCAGTTCCACACCCGCACTATCATGACTAGCAGGTTCTCTAATTCCTGCGACCTGCTGAGATTCCTTGTGTCAAATGCACCGAATGCAATTGTCTATATTACTAGACAAAATGGCAGCGCCTTGTCCAGTAGGAGGCAGGCCGTCTGCCCTCAGCAGGTCTGGGCGGCCCCAGAAAGAAGGACAGTTATCCACAAAACCATAACCTTTCTGACTACAATACTGGGCCAGCCACCGGTTCATATAAAACTAATCAGCTATATTGTTCATCACTACCCCTTACGGGGAGGGGACCAGAGACAATTAATCAATGCCGACTCATCTTGTTTCCTAGTTCAAAAGTCCTAGGCTATCTTTGGATACCTCAGACTGCCTCATTCTCACATTATTGGTGCCGACATGAATAACTATCTGCTTGTATGTAGTGCGAGTATGTGTCTGGGGAAACTTTCCCTTCCTGTGTGATGTTAGCACCCTAAAATTTTCCTCTATGTCGGAAGCCCTGGCCCCCGATAAACAGTGGACAATGGCTGGCGTCTCAAGTCTAACATTGCGGGTAATGGAGTCCCCTATCACCAGAGTACGATGCTTGCTTCGGTTGGCAGGCGCAGAGGAAACAGGCCGGTGATCAGCCCGGACAAGCGAACTTGAAAGCACAGAAAACCGGTTTGCGTTCAGAGGGGGTGACCGCGGACAAGAGCGAACAACCGGAGGCTTGGCCCTGCCTGCACGCCGGACCAGGACAAACTTAGCACTCTTTGCAACAACTGCCAAAGCAGCTGAGTTGCAACTGGAGCTATCGCTAGCAGGACTGCTATCAGACCTGCATCTGATACTATCAGGAAACCCTGACACATCTGACACAAGTGACCAAACCCTGTCTATGCTGATCTAGCTGCTCTAACTCACAAACACGTCTCTCTAATAGAGACAATTTGTCTAGTAATACTGACCATAACCATTGCCACAAGCAACAACAACACAGAAAAGCTTAGCTAAGCTAGTGTACGTACAGCTAAGTCAAGCCAACTGTTCACAACTCACAATAATAAATTCTAACACACACACGCACAGCAGTACTAACCACAAGTTAAAGGGAAAACTCTGTATACACAACTAAACTAACCACCAGAAAGAAAACAATGGCAGGAGAGATACATACAACGCCTTGTTAGCGTCACTGGGATGCGTCCTCCGTCCACCAGGTGAAAAATTACAGTACTGTCAACACTACAGAAAATATAATTCAGAGTTCTGGGCCAAACTGTGTTGGTGCTTTGAGGATATACACTCTCACTCTACACTGCCATCTGGTGATAATAAATGTTATGATGTTGAAAAAAAAAAATGAACTGTAAGCTTTAATGTAAAACTCTGCCATGTTTCTTTTTGTGTTTATCATTGTATTTGTATTACTCTCAGCAATAGTCATTATTTTAACTTTACTTTTGTTTACACAGGTGATCATGTGACTCTGAAGGGTCCTAAATAGTCTTTGTATCTTAGAGACTTAAGCAATTTCGCCAAGCAAATATCAAAGAAATAGGTTGCAGCAGTTTTTATTTCGACTGAACTTGAGAAATCCGCGATGGGACTGAGCGCGAATAGCTTCAGTGATTCCTTATAGTACAGAATCGCTGTCAGTCAAAAGGAGATGCAGTCTTTCGACAGGACCCTCCAATCATCACGCAGAAGCTCGGAGTCTGGGCCAGCCCACTCCCCATTCACCCCCAGAGACGCTGAGCGTCCGTGGCCGGGACATAATCGCAGCGTTTATCCAATGACCGTCTAGTTTCGAAGCGCTGAAAAAAACCATTCAAAGCAGCCCCATTGAAGTCAATGGACGCTGGGCTTCAATAGGGAAATGCACTGTGACGCTGCGGGAATGTATGAGAAGGAAATCGAGTCAGCCGACCTGCTATATGTAACTGATTCTGAACGAACTCGTCTTTGAGATGAACGTTTTCTAACGCATTTTTAGTCAATAAAATGTTAATACAATAGTACATATTTGAACATTAATTTTGTGACATTATAAGGGAAGCCGAGCTTCCCTTGCAGTCTTAAAGAAATCGCCACTGCTCTCCAACGTCCGTCTCCTTAGAGCATATTATCTGAATTTAGCCACATTATCAAACACTATTTCTTATTGGATTAGCGTTAGCTTTGCTTTAGCTTTAGAGATATCACAATGCTAAAACTACAACATATGAGCACATTGGCACAGAATGCTACCACTAGCTAGCATTTCGCTAACAATGTTATACATCCAGTCTCTAACTATACCAGTTCGATATAGCACAAAATTACAGGCATACACAATCATATTCACCTCTTGCAGGTCACACCAAAGTTTTTTTGTTGTAAGGACCACGAGTAGTCGACCTTCAGAACGAAACATTAATGCTTCCCACACTACGATGCCTCCTTCATTAGCTCTCTCATCATAGCGTCTGTCTGTCCTTCTCTCATGCGTGCTCACTACTCCTCACACAAAACTGTCCCACTAGTCCCGCCCCTTACACAGTGATGTTATTCTGATTGGCTCAAGTACTAACACAACCAAAAGCAAAACAGGAATTAAATGACTGACATGTGACAGGTAACAGGTTAGGTTACACAGATAAACACAGCTTCTTCTTCTCTACTTTTTTTTCAGATGAAACGTAAAAACTTTCATATGAATTTTAACTTTAACTGTAAATAGTCTTATTTATTAAACTCTACATACTATATTTATACTTTTAACCAGCACACCTTTTACCCAATTTTAACTATCATGAACTCTATTTATGAACTTTTCTTTTTTTTTCTTTGTGTGTGTGTGTGTTACACTGTTAATGATCTTTTATACTCTGTAACTTATAGAAATTTTGTGCAGGGCTACACATGTTTCTGAGAGTTTTAAGACATTTTACAACAACTTTTTTTAACTACAAATAAATAATAAAAACTAGCACCATTTCCAGTCTGCAGAAGTCAACATTCACCTTTGTGGTTCACTAACTGTGTTTTCTTGTTTATTGTTCTCTCCTCAGGAAAGACACACAGAGTCCAACTTGTAACATTCAGTGACACCATCCCAGAACAGAGCAGTGTGACTCTGAGCTGTGAAGCTGAGGGGTTTGAAGGACCATATGTATGGTTCAGAAAAAACTCAGACTCTGACTCTAAGTGGAAAAGAATGAGAGAAAACTCAGCTAGTGTCACTGTCTCAGATGGAGGTGTCTACTTCTGCAGAGGATGGGATGATTATATTCTTACAGTAACACTGTCACTGTTTTAGAAACTGGTGAGTACAGTTATGTTTTTAAAGCTAGATCTGAAATAAAAATAAAAGTCACTGCAACGAAAAGTAACAGTTCAGAAAATGAGGAGGAGAGACCGACAGAGAGAGAGAGAGAGAGAGAGAGAGAGAGTGAAAGAGAGGGTAACGTTTCGGTTTACTTGACTGTAACCTTGTTGCCTTAAAAAGCGGGAACGAGATGCTGCTTAGCATTTTGCTATGGGTGACATTCTTTGTGTGACCGGTTGTTAAGCCCTTGTGTCAAACACGTGCAACTGCTTATCAGCAGCAGCTGTCTGATTGAGCGCACCTGAACGTGAGTGACACAGAGGGCAGCATCTCGTTCCCGCTTTCTAAGGAAACAGGGTTTCCTAGTCAGGTCTCTATCAAAAGCTACACTCGATGCTGCGTATGGGGAACGAGAATACAAGTGCCGCTGCACTGTAAGTGTCTGGCCCCCCCGGGTTGTGAAGTGTGCACGAGGTCTCAAACACAATTTTGGGATAATGACTCAAGGACATGCGAGCCCGGAGTAGCATGAACATTCAAACTATAGAAACTGATGAATGTGTGCGGAGAGGACCAGTCTGCTGCATCATAAACTTGCTGCAGAGGGGCACCTTTTGCTAGAGCTGTTGAAGCTGCAATCCCCCTAGTGGAATGAGCCCTGACACCTATAGGTAAAGTTTGATGCCATAGGCCAGGACAATGGCATCCCTCACCGAACGTGAAATATTTTGCTTGGTGGCTGTATCCCTGTAGCATACGAACAGTTGTTCGGACTTATGCCAATGGTTAATACGGTGGACATAAGTCTGGAGGGCAAGTACTGGATACGGTAAGTTAAATCTCCTGCTCCAGTGTTGTAAATGGCGGAGGACAGAAGGCTTCAAGAATGACCGGATTTAGGGTAGAGAATGGAACTTTTGGAAGATAATTAGTGTGAGGATACAAAATGGCGTCGACCAGCCCAGGGACAAAGTCTAGGCAGGAGGGCAAAACTGACAGAGCCTGCAAATTTCCAATCCTCTTAAGAATGGTAATGGCTGCCAGAAAAAAACATCTTTAGAGTCAGATGCCTGACATACGCTGACTCTAGCTGTTCAAAAGGAGTGCTTACTAAGCCCTCAAGCACAATAGTAAGGCCCCTCGAATGAAACGGGCCACTAGAGTGTGTCTCCCTATCGAGACCCTGTCAATCAGGGCGTGACAAGCCAAAATGGCGGCCACAAAGACCTTGAGTGTGCTAGGATTAGTGGACCGAGGACAGTTTGTCCGGCAGAAACTGCAACAATCTCTAAATTGGTCCCCCTCAGGGGCCTGACGCGAAGGTTTCAGAGCTCGGGCCGGGGATGCAACACTGTCCCCTGTGCTTGAGAAAGGAGATCCCTCCTGGTCGGAATCGCCCATGGCAAGCCATCGAGGATAGATATTAGATCTGAGAACCATACTCTGGTCGGCCAACGGGGCGCCACTAGTGAGAGGCGCGACCCGTGTTGATGGACCTTCGCCTGGACTCCCGGGAGCAGAGCCACCAGAAGAAACACATAAAGGTGCAGTCTGGGCCATGCATGGGCCATGGCGTCCAGACCCAGAAGAGCTGGAGGAGTCAGAGAGAAGTAGAAGGGACATTGTGCTGTCTGCTCTGAAGCATTAAGGGCCAACTCTTCTTTGCAAAATCTTTCACAGTCCGCCCTGACAATTTATGTAAGAGACCACCGCCATGCTGTCTACTTGCACTAGGACATGGTAGCCCCTTAGCTGCTGGAGGCTTCATCATGCCTTCATCTCGAAGCAATTGATGTGCCATGCGAGAAAATGGCCTCTACATATCCCTTGGGCTGGACGGCCATCTAAGACCGCGCCCCAGCCCATGAGGGCTTTTGTTAGCATCATGCAACGCATGGACCTAGAGTGTGACCCAAAATGAGAAACTGGGGTCTGAACCACATAGATAGGGTACGAAGCCCTCAGCGCATAACCCTTATTTGCTTCATGGGGTTGGCCCTTGTATGAAACCCCCCTGGCTCTGAGCCACAGTAAAAGGCCCAAAGGTATCATCGTGGATGCAGAGGCCATGAGACCAATGTATAATATATGGATGTTTTCCGCCCATTGGTCCCCTATTTACCGTCATTGTCGTTGCGACAGGGCAATAAAATGGCCATTACATTACAAGCTTTTCAGCTTTTACTGCAGGCTGTAAACATGATTTTTACACTTGTAAAGTCACCATTGGGTTTCTCCTTATATTTCCACTTTTGGAGCCTGCCCTCTGGTGGACGGCAGAATATCGCTGTATATCGCTGTATGGTGGCGCCCTTACTCAAGGACCTTTTAAGGGGTTCCATGAGAGAGGCTTGCATGAAATCCAATATTCTTTAGAAGAAGTGCAGAGTCACTTCCTGGCCTAGCCTGATAGCCTTCAGGGTAGTTAGAATGGACTCGACACGTGGAGGAGACAGATGTGCCTGCATCTCAGTTGAGTCCCAAACAACCTCTAGATGTGTTGTCCTTTGGGCGGCAGAGAGACTGCTCCTCTTGGTGTTGATTCTCAACCCTAGAGATTTTAGATTAGCCAGGACAACATTCCAATGTTAAATGGCTAGCTCCTGAGACTGGAGCCAGTCGTCTATGTAATTCAAAATGCGGATGGCCTGGAGTCTCAAAGAGGCCAAGGCTGCATCCTTGCATTTTGTATATGTTTACGGTATGGCTGTCATAGACTTTTCTGTTTTCCCTGAGGTGTCCTATGGTTGTACCAAGTTTTGTATTTCTACATTTAAAAAAATGTACTTTCACTTTTTATAGGCACAATGTATTTTTATTTTCCAGGGGTCGCCACTGAGTCATTTTTCATTCGTTTTCCTCGGGGACTTTGCCCGGCTTTAATTTTGGGGCCAATAAATTTGGGGCCAATAAATTTGACTTTTAGTTGCACATGGGTCAAATTGTGGATCATTTTACAGAAAATTTATAATTAAAAAAAAATATAACTTGAGCAAAAACGTCAAGAAAAGCGCCTGTCTACTGAACACACATGTGTTTAACTCATTTTGCCTAAGTTTGGTGTCTGTGGAATGAAGCAGCTATTTTTTGTTGTTTTTTAAAAGAGAGGTGTATTCTAGTCGGTTCACATCTTCAATTCAAAATGGCTGGCTTCCCGTGTGTGATAGGGTCTGGTCCCTATTGGCTTTTTTGTTCATAAGCCCATGCTGGATGTGTGTACCAAGTTTCATTTGCCTACGACAAACTAAAAATTTCACTTCCCATTGACTTTTTCCACAAATTTGGGACATTGCTATGGCAACACATTTATAGATAGGGGGTGGTTGTCATTGGCTTTTATGCTCGTCATGACATAAGAGATGTGTGTACAAAATTTCATGTCTCTATGACAAACTAAATTCTTGGGTCCCATTATAAGTTTGTAGGGGGCGCTGGAGAGCCATTTCTAAAGATAACCCTTTTATTTACATATCTTTGTGTTCAGGTCATGAATGTGCACAAACGCCTTTTTGGGTCCAACTCGATTGAAGTCTGGGACCAAAAAAAAAAGACTTTTCGTGCATGTTCACTCGGTCAAATTTAGGATCATTTTGCAGAAAAAAATAAAATAAAAAATTCCGAGCAAAAACAATAGGCCCTCCCAGTCATCACCGGCTCGGGCCTAATTAAAGCCGCAAGCGGCGATAAAGGCCCTCGCCTCCCTTGAGACCGCGGAGACACATGCACTCGTAGGATTGCATTTCGTGCTTTAAAGGCAAGGCAATTTTATTTATATAGCACCAGTCATACACTGGGTAACTCAAAGTGCTTTAAAAGACAATTTACAAGATTTATATTAAGAATATATTTATATAAGAAAAAGTTAAAAACATTTTAAAAAGAAGAGTGCAAATAAAAGAAAAAACAAACACTTTAGGTTGTAGTGTAGGCGGAGCTAAAGAGGAAGGTTTTTAACATCCCCTTGAACATTGTTAAAGTTGAGGCTTGTTTTACTTCATCTGGGAGGCTGTTCCAGGTTTTTGCTGCATGAAACTTAAACGCTGCTTCACCCTGTTTAGTTCTAACTCTGGGCACGAGCAGAAGGCCTGTCCCAGATGTTCTCAGAGTCCGAGGAGGTTCATAAGTAACTAGCATGTCAGAGATATATTCTGGTGCTAAACCATTTAGAGACTTGTAAACCAGAAGTGCTGTTTTAAAGTCTATTCTCTGAGCAACAGGAAGCCAGTGCAGAGATTTTAAAACTGGCATAATGTGGTTGTACTTCCTGGTTTTGGTTAGAACCTGAGCAGCCGCGTTCTGAATAAGCTGCAGCTGTCTTAACCCTCGTTTTGAGAGACTAGTGAGCAGGCCGTTACAGTAATCAAACCTGCTGGAGATAAAAGCATGGATAAGTTTCTCTAAGTCTGGTTGAGACATCATCCCTTTGACTCTGGAAATGTTTTTAAGGTGATAAAATGCAGATGATAATTGACTTAATGTGACTGTGGAAATTCAAGTCTGAGTCCATGATGACCCCTAGATTTCTAACCTGATTTTTACATTTTAGAGAAAGAGACGCGAGGTGACTGCTGACACTTTCTCTTTGTTTCTGTGGCCCAAAGATGATTAGTTCAGTCTTGTTTCTGTTCAGTTGGAGAAAATTATTTTGCATCCACGTGTCAATCTGTTTGATGCAGTGACACAGTGAATGGATTGGTCCATGTCATCTGCATAATTATGGTATGATACGTCACAGCTGCATATCAACTGGCCTAAAGGAAGCATGTAGAGATTGAATAATAGAGGTCCCAAGATAGACCCCTGTGGAACCCCACATGTCAGGGCCATTTGGTCTGACACACAGTTACCAACCGAAACAAAGTACTTCCTGTCTTCAAGATAGGACTGAAACCATTTAAGAGCAGTTCCAGTGATACATATCCATTCCTCTAATCTTTGTGTCAGGATTTCATGTTCTACTGTATCAAACGCAGCACTCAAGTCCAACAGAACTAAGACAGAGACTTTGCCTGCGTCAGTGTTCATACGGATGTCATTTGTGACTTTGATAAGTGCAGTCTCAGTGCTGTGATGGGGCCTGAATCCAGACTGAAAAGGATCAAAGCAGTTGTTAAGTAATAGAAAGTCATTAAGTTGCTGATATACAACTTTTTCGATGACTTTCCCTAAAAATGGCAGGTTTGATATGGGCCGATAGTTGTTGAGAACTGTAGCATCAAGACTGCTCTTCTTTAGGAGAGGCTTAATGACAGCAGTTTTTAAGGCCCTTGGAAATGTTCCAGACTGTAAGGAATTATTGACTATATCAGTGATTTGTGGTAACAAACTGCTTAGTACTGATTTTAGAAATCTAGTGGGTAAAACATCGAGGCAGCAGGTGGATGAACTCAGGCTGGAGACAGTTTTTTCAATTGTTCTGTCATTAATTTGTGTAAAATGTGTTAAACCAGCCAAGTGTCTCCTAGGTGGCTGCAGTGTTGTTTTATGCCCTTTGGATTGTATCACATGTTTAATGCCTTGAATCTTGTCATTGAAAAACAATGCAAACTCATTGCATTTAGTGGTGGAAACTAATTCTGGTGGAAATGGAGCTGGAGGGTTTGTTAATCTGTTCACTGTAGCAAACAGGACACACAGGTTGTTACTATTGTTGTTGATGATCTCTGAGAAGAATATTTCTCCTTCTTTTTGCAAAGTTTGATTGAAAACATGCAAATTTTCTTTGTATACCTCATAATGAATTAAGAGTTTCAATTTACGCCATTTTCTTTCGGCTTTTCGGCATTCCCTTTTCTTTGCCCTGACAGAGTAAGCATTGCTCCACGAAGCCTTCTGCCTCGTCCTGATCACTTTAACCTTAACAGAAGCAATGGTGTCCATAACATTTAAAACACCTGAAGTATAACAATTCAACAAATCATCAACTTGACCTGATGAGGCTTTTTCAAACCTGATTGCCTCCATAAACTGTGTCCTGGTGTTATCGTTAATGTATCTCTTTTTTACAACAGTAGGCCCAACAGCAACTTTTGGAATTATGGACAGATGAAAAAAGACACAAGAATGATCAGATAGAGCAACATCAATCACAGTGACATCTGAAATATGAACACCTTTAGTAATGACTGTGTGTGTGACCTCTGTTATGGGTCGGCTCATTAACATGCTGACAAAGACCAAAAGTATCAAGAATAGTAGAAAGTTCTTTGGCATTTCTGTCACAAACATTATCCACATGCACATTAAAATCACTAGATATGACTATTTGTTCAAATTCTGTGCAAATAACCGAAAGCATTTCAGTAAACTCATTAATAAAATCATGACATTGTTGGGGTGGTTTGTAAAGAACTACATATAAAATAGATGGAGAAAACCTCAACTCCATTTTGAATGACACATACTCAAATGATGAAAACTCTCCAAGTGATAGCTTCTGGATAAGAATATTATCCCTAAGAAAGGCACATACACCACCACCCTTTTTGTTTTCCTGTATTTTGGATAAAAATGTGAAATTCGATGGGGTGGATTTGATAAGGACCGCATTTCCAGTACTGCTGTCTAACCATGTTTCTGTTAAAAACATAAAATCAAGCTTATTTGAAGTTATAAAATCATTAATTAAAAAAGATTTGTTTCCCAAAGACCTGACATTGAACACTGCAAGTTTTAAGTCCGTTTGAACAGGACCTGGCTTTATCTGTTTGCAGTGGATTTGAACCAGATTTGTCTGATTAGAAAATCTAACTGTTATTCTCTTCTTCAATCTGCGACTGTTGACTGTAGCTATGGAGCTAGGGGGGAGTGTTCTCTCCCAGGGCCTCAGGTTGATAAGTGGTTTATTATGACGAAAAGTCCTGGAACAGCAGAGGCCCTCAGTATCCTAATCACTGATAGTAGCCTTGATGCTAGTCAAGGCTTTTGGAGCTGGTCTGGTAGGAGCTGGTCTAGGAGGAGCTGGTCTGGGAGGAGGTGGAGGGGGTCTGACAGGGGTGTATTGGACTCTAGGTAGTGGCCGAGGTGAAGCAGTGGTACTCCTGGGTGGTATTGGGGGTGATGTTTTTAGTGATGATGATAGAACCCGTGACCTGGCCAAGTTAGGTGTAAGGGGTATCATCTTAATTCCAGATTTAACTAAAATTTCCAGGTGATCTGGAAATCCCATTGGCGAATCCGGAGATGGGACAGGGATGGTGAGGTCCGCAGAAGGTGTTGATGTTACTGGGGGGGTCCATGGTCCTATTGGGGAGTCCATTTCAGTGGTGGAGGTGTTGATGGTGGTACAGTCAGATGAGGATCCTTGGCTGGTGAGGCAGGAGTGCTTTTTTCATTGAGGACCCTTTCTCTGTTCAAGAGGGCGCCCAGAACCATTTAGATGTCTCAGGGAGTGCAGGAGATTATCCGTTAGCCTCCTGACCCCTCCCCTGTTTAGATGTGGGCCCTTTCCTTTGAACAGGTCGTCACGTTGCCAAAACAAGTTAAAGTTATCAATGAAGTGTACTCCTCTTGTCTCACAGGCCTTGGACAGCCATGTATTCAATGCAAGCAGCCGACTGAATTTATTGATCCTTCTGTCGATGTTTGGGAGCGGTCCACTGATAAAGGATTGCACTTCCAGGTTTTCAAGTTTATCTAAAAGCCTGGAGAAATCCTTTTTTAAAACTTCTGATTCCCCCTTCCTGGTGTCAACTGCACCCACGTGTAACATCAGCTGTTTTAATCCCTGTGTGTTTGGACATGACTTGGGGGAGGAGTGCTGTTATATCAGTGACTGTAGCACTTGGAAAGCTGCATGTAGCAAATCTATTGTTGTTTATGTCTCTGATAGCACCGTCTCCAAGCAGCAAGATATCTCTGACCTTCACTTTTGGCGCAGATTCTCTGTCACTGTTTGCCTGGTGCTTTTCCACAGATTCGTGTCTCCTGTTCTCCATAGAATAAGCTTGATTTACTCCATGTTTTTCATTTACAGCAGAGTTTTCTAGTTCATTCACCTTTAGCTCAGTCAGTGGTTGGAATCTGTTTTAGCTGGATGTCTGGTGATGCTACATATGCTCTTTTGATGCCAGCATTCTTTTTTCTAATCCAGTGCTGCTTTGGCTGGGCACCAAGTTTATGCCAGGTGGTATCATTTTGTTGTCATGTTTGTTCGTAGCACACTGATTTCCTGTTGATATTTCCAGCAATTTTGGCAGAAATAGTTTGTAGTAGTTGTTTTTACCCCAGACATGTTGAAAAATAGATACCAAGGCTCCAGTCGCTCGGCGAGTCCAACGTGTTGTTTAAAAGATAAAAAAAAAAACAAGTAAAAACATAAAAGCAAAATCCAGTTAAAAGAAAGTAAAAAGTAATGTAAAAAAGTTAAAGAAGTTAAGCATAAAATCATTGGCTAAATGTAGAGATAACTAAAAAAGAAAAGTAAAGCAGGCATGAGCAAGCAGAGGTGCGACTGCACTCTTCAGAAGCAGGAAGTGTGTGCACAAACTTCACAGTAATATCAAATAACCGGGCCTGTGCTAATGCTGGGGCCTGCTACACCACCTTGTAATTTAGAGTTAAAGGTCTCCACAATACCTGGTTTTCCTGGGAGCTGTCTGAATGTTAGAGTTTTGCAGTAAGAAAAGGTTGTCAAATTGTATTTTACCAAAAAAGGCCGACAAGCTTTTTTGTAAGAAAGGTTCATTGATACAAGAAAGGTTCATTGATACGAATTGTGTGTGTGTGTGACAGGAAGTGCTGCAACTGTCCTTTAACTGCACCCAACCAGACATGTCAAGCCCAAGGGTTTATCTTAATTGATGGTTTCCTGTGTCTGGTCAGGAGGCAGCAATAAATGTACTGGTTTCTGTAACTAACTGCCAAAACCCCAGCGTGGTTGGGGGAGGCAGAATGTGTGCATTGTGTACAACTCAATAAAGCTGGGGAGAATGCATGTGGCCAGTTACAGATTCTGTAGACTGAGCTCTACAGAGGTGGAGTTGAGCAGTCAATGCTTCCACATGCCATTCTCTCCATCGATGTAAAAACTTAAGTTGAGTCTGACTGAATTATTTAATTCACAAAATTGGGTTGAAGGTTGTCTCCAGAGAAATCTGATTGTCTCTACACTGTTTTGTGTATTGATTCCTTGACAGAAATTGGTCCTTCGAGCCGGATGGAGGCGTCCCGGCGAGGATAATTGGCGGCGGCTGAAAGACTCTGGCCAGAGCAACTGAAAGACCACATTTCCACGTGGCGGCTGATCCTCGTTATCCTCACCGGTGACAAACCTCCATCCGAACGTGAACGGAGACAACCATATAAAAGGTCAGACTGGGTATGAATGTATAGAGAGAAATGATTGTAATGGGTGGTGGAATAAATTTACCAGAACAATACTTATTCAAGGCTTTACAACCCCTGAGTGAGCATTAAAGTGGGTGAAGGAGGTCCACATTAAAGGTCTTCTGAGGAGAATAACTAAAGGAATATTCCGTGGCAAAGCTTTACTTATAACTTACATTCCCTAGAGGTTTGTAGTCATAAGGACGGAATATTTAAACCTGAAACTGTTTTCTTCAACGAAACCACAATGGCAGAGAAAGACTCTAAAGCAGTAAGAGTAAAAATTTGTGAAGTCCCCACGGACGTGGAATTTATGAAAACAAATTTCCCACCATCAGTAAAGTATCTAACTAAGTGGAAAAGAGGGGTTTAGTGGGAAATTAGAATTAAATGAAGTAAGGAGAATTAAGACCAATCTCAGACATCATGACCAGTTAAAAAAAGGCTCACCCTCTCATCCAGGAAAACAAATGTTAGCTTGTTTAATATGGGAAAATGAGTGCAGAAATCGTGGTCAAAATAAAAATGCTACCTCAACAACGATAGCCTTTTTAAAGAAATGTGATAAAGATGGTACAAATTTTGTGGTGAGGGCTCAGCAGCCCCCACAGCAAGATCCACAACTACAAGCCCCTAATCCAGTACAAAACCCCCCAGCCGAGGCAGCAGTAGAGCCAGAAGACCAGCTTGAGGAAGCATATCAGGGTTTAGATGATGTCCTTCATAGTGACTCAGAATTGTACCCTACCAAACAGCTACAGCAAATGAAACTGTCAAGCAGTAACCCATTTGCAACTTCCCCTCCTCCTCCTCCTCCTTATGTCCCAGCAGTGGCTTCTGCACCCTCCTCCTCCTCTGGTGTAGTACAAACCAGATCAGGACAAGTGGTAAAACCACCAGAGAGATATGTAGAGACTTTTCCCATGATTCAGGTCCCTAACCCCCATGCACAAGGGACCATGCTAGTACACATACCGTGGACTATTAGTGAGGCACAGGAAGCTGTAAAGAGTGTGACCAAACCAGAAACAGACATTGAACAGACCATAGTGGACATTACTCAGCTCCAAGCAGGGTATCACCTTAACGGGATAGAAATGAAACAGGCCTTAATGAACATTTTTGGACTAAAATAGGGTTTTATTGCATCTAGTTTCAATGCAAGCAACGCAGCAGGAGTAGTTCTTGCCCATGACGAAGTGTTAGGCCAACTCCAACTAGCAGATGTAGGTCTCTTTGCCCAAGCCAGACTTAAATTTACCAGGAGACCAAATTATGCTATTGTTCAACAAACTCAACAAAAATCAACTGAGTCAGTGATAGAGTTTAGTGCTAGAATGAGAGAGGTGTTTAAAACTAATAGTGGTCTGACTGAAGACCACAACCCAGACAGTGCATTCCAACAGCAGCTCAAAATGGCAATTTTAGGAGGTTTGCAGCCTCCCATTAGGGAGTGGCTAACTAAAAATTATGTAGGTCTGCCCACTTCCACCCCCAGTGAGTTTATGACTCACGCAATTCATGCAGAGAGAGTAGTGAGAGAAAAGAAACAGAATAAGCCCCCATCATGTGCACCTTCTACAGGGGCACCATTGAGAGCATTCTGACCAGCTGCATCACTGTGTGGTATGGCGCCTGCAACGCATCCTGCCGGAAAGCGCTTCAACGCATAGTGAGAGCAGCTGAGAAGATTGTTGGTGTCTCTCTTCCCCCCCTCCAGGACATTTACAACACCCCCCTCACCCGGAAAGCCCTCGTCATTGCGAGCGACCCCACCCACCCATCGCACAACCTTTTCAGTCTGCTGCCGTCAGGAAGAGACTACGCAGTCTCAGGCAAGGACCAATAGACTTAAGGACAGCTTCATACCCCAAGCTGTCAGGACACTGAACTCCCTCCCGTCTCTGCCCCCTCTCAGGACACTGAACTCCCTCCCGTCTCTGCCCCTCTCCCTTTTTCCCCCACACACCTGATCTCTGGATCACCCTCCTCATTAGTTCTCCTCCATTTTTATCTACCTCATTATGCTGCTTCTCTTGCATTCACTCCTATAATTTATAACTGCACTGACCTGTAATTGCATTATTAGGGGCCAAGCGCACCGAAGGTGCGTAGGCACCTATTGTTTCTGTTAGCGTTCCGTTTTATTAGACCCGAGCCGGTGATAACCGGAAGGGTCTATTATTTTTGATAGCGTCCGTTATTATTATTATTCTTCTTCTACTCTTTGAGGGCAAATTTGACCCTGAACATGCACGAAAACTCAGGAAACTTTGCCCAAAATTCAAGCCCCGAAAAATTTATAGAAATGAAGTCCATAAGAAAAATATGAAAAATGACTCAGTGGCGACCCTGGAAAAGTCAAAATACATTGGGCCTATGGAAAGTGAAAGTAACTTTTTTCCAACGTAGAAAAATGAAACTTGGTACATCCATAGAACATCTTAGGGCAAATATAAAAGTCTATGACAGCCACACCTAAACTCAACAGGAAGTCCGCCGTGGGGTGGAACGCATGCCACTAAAATCGCACTCCTCGCGCAAAATGATTCAACTCATCGTGTTTTTATCTAAATGGCCCCAAATTTAATGAGTATCATCTAGACACGTGTGTCAACCAAAGTTATAACTTTGTTGTAAATATCTTATCGGGGATGGGTGTGGCAGGCCTGTAACCAGGTGGCCATTTTTGTGAAAATAAAACGTCCTTAACTCTAAAACGCCTTCTCGGATCAAGTCGGACCCAAAAAGACGTTTGTGCACATTCATGACCTGAACACAAAGATATGTAAATAAAAGGGTTATCTTTAGAAATGGCTCTCCAGCGCCCCCTACAAACTTATAATGGGACCCAAGAATTTAGTTTGTCATAGAGACATTAAATTTGGTACACACATCTCTTATGTCATGACGAACATAAAAGCCAATGACAACCACCCCCTATCTATAAATGTGTTACCATAGCAACGCCCCAAATATGTGGACAAAGTCAATGGGAAGTGAAAATTTTAGTTTATCATAAGCAAATGAAACTTGGTACACACATCCAGTATGGGCTCATGAACAAAAAAGCCAATTATGACCACCCCCTATCTATAAATGTGTTGCCATAGCAACGCCCCAAATATGTGGACAAAGGCAATAGGAAGTGAAAATTTTAGTTTATCATAAGCAAATGAAACGTGGTACACATATCCAGTATGGGCTTATGAACAAAAAAGCCAATTGTGACCACACCCTATCATACACGGGAAGGCGGCCATTTTGAATTGAATGTGACAATCTTCTTAGAATACACCTCTCTTTTAAAAAAACAGTCCTTTGTTTTTCTCGCCTTAGCCCAAGCATAATCTATTATTTTCAAAAGTTCAGACAGCTCCCAGGAAAACCAGTGATTGTGGAGACCTTTAGCTCTAAATTACAAGGTGGTGTAGCAGGCCCCAGCAGTAGCACAGGCCCGAGGTGACGAAGCCAGAAGAAGATTCAAGCAGTAGCACAGGCCTGGTTATTTGACATTACTGTGAAGTTTACGCTTTAAAGCACAAAATGCAATCCTCCGAGTACATGATTCCCCGCGGTCTCAAGGGAGGCGAGGGTCTTTATCGCCGCTTGCGGCTTTAATTATTATTCTTCTTCTTCCGCCATGGAAGTCTATGGCAGGCCATAGAACCGTTTGATAAAAAGTTGTGAAATTTGGTACACTCATTAAGGACAGTCCAGTCATTGATCTTAGTAAATTTGAAGTGTCTAAGTCAATATCTCTAGCGCCACCAACTGTCCAAAGTTGGACTTATGTTTATGCTAATAACTTTTGAACCCTAAGGCCTAGAATGAAAATTCTTTTTTCCACTGATTCCTTGGGTCAAGGCTTTTCGATTGCACCCTATGACGTCATTTTCCGCCTAGATAATTTTTCCGCCATTTTGAATTTTACGATAAACCTACTTATGCGAACTCGTCCTAGGCCGTAGCCCCGATTTTCATGAAAATTGAACCAGATCATCTCCAGACTATGGTGACAAAAAGTTATGGAAAGAAAGTTGATTCGTCAAACCGTTGTCGAATACCGTGCAAATGAAAATGACTTAGCGCGCACAAAAATGAAAGTCAGGCTATATCTCTGCGATGCTTTAACGTATTTTAACCAAACTTAGTACGTGTTATGGCAATCATGACTTGAGGATGCCTGCAGAGTTTTGGCGCAGCGCCACCTAGTGGTCCGGAGATACAAAAATGTGACCTTTTTCGATTATTACTTCAGAATGCTTTGGCCAAAAATCACAAACCCGGTCTCTTTAGATTCGTGGCATCATGCCGAGTCGTAGCATATCCAATTTTCCCGTGTTGACTATTTTGGGAGTCGGCCATTTTGATTTTTGTCAAAAAGTGCTATATTTTTTGAACGCATTGCCGAATCATTATGAAACTTGGTTTGCGTTTTCGGCACCAAGCCCTGAAGGTATTCAAAAAGTTTTGGGGCAGCGCCACCTTGTGGTCAAAAGTTATACCCAAATTCACAAATATGCTAATAACTTTTGATTACGTTAACCTATTGTAAAACATATGGTCTCAATGTGTTCACTGGATCAAGCCGAGAGCACAGATAACACATATGTCCTATTCGGCCAAACTTTCTGTTTGCCATGTTGTTTTACTTTAAAAACCTACTTTTCGAACTCCTCCACACCGTTTGTCCAATTTTCACCAAAATTTAATCATAACATCTTTAGACCATGCTGACAAAAAGTTATGAAAAGAAATTTGATTCGTGAAACCGTTTTCAAATACGCAAATGAAATTGACTTAATGCGCACAAAAATAAGTCAGGCTATATCTCTGCAGTGCTTTAACATATTCTAACCAAACTTGGTACGTGTTATGTCAACCATGACTTAAGGATGCCTGCAGAGTTTTGGGCCAGCGCCACCTAGTGGTCCAGAGATACAAAAATGTGACATTTTTTTATTATTACTTCAGAATGCTTTAGCCAAAAATAACAAACCTGGTCTCTTTAGATTCGTGGCATTATGCTGAGCGTAGCAAAGCCAATTTTGCCATATCGACCATTTTGAATTTTGTCAAAAAGTGCTATATTTTATGAACGCATTGCCGTATCATTACAAAACTCGATGATGATTTTTCAACCATTTAGACTGAAGTCTTATTGAAATGTCTTTAGATGCTTACTGCCGTTGGTCTGCTGCTGCCGGCCGTGTCGTCGTGACATTTAGTGGCCTCCTTGGTGCTTGAAGTTTGGCCGAGTTGTTTTTCTTTAAAACCATATTGACCATTTTGAATTTTGTCAAAGTGCTATATTTGATGAACCCATTGCCGTATCATTACAAAACTCGGTGATGATTTCTCAGCCATTTACACCGAAGTCTTATTGAAATGTCTTTAGATGCTTACTGCCGTTGGTCTGCTGATGTCTGGTCTTGTTGTATGACATTTAATGGCCTCCTAAGTGCTTGGCCCCGTCATGGCTGCTTGCAGCTATATTTAGGGCCAAGCGCATCGATGCGTAGGCACCTATTGTTTCTGTTAGCGTTCCTATTATTATTATTATTCATCTTCTTCCGCCATGGAAGTCAATGGCAGCCCATTGAACCGTTGGCGGGAAAATGATGAAATTTGGTACACTCATTAAGGACAGTCCAGTCATTGATCTTAGCAAATTTGAAGTGTCTAAGTCAATATCTCTAGCGCCACCAACTGTCCAAAGTTGGACTTATGTTTATGCTAATAACTTTTGAACCCTAAGGCCTAGAATGAAAATTCTTTTTTCCACTTATTCCTTGGGTCAAGGCGATTCGATTGCACCCTATGACGTCATTTTCCGCCTAGATAATTTTTCCGCCATTTTGAATTTTACGAAAAACCTACTTTTGCGAACTCGTCCTAGGCCATAGCCCCGATTCTCATGAAAATTGAACCAGATCATCTCCAGACTATGCTGAGAAAAAGTTATTAAAAGAAAGTTGATTCGTCAAACCGTTGTCGAATACCGCGCTAATGAAATCGACTTAGCGCGCACAAAAATGAAAGTCAGGATATATCTCTGCGATGCTTTAATATATTCTAACCAGACTTAGTACGTGTTATGACTACCGTGACTTGAGGATGCCTGCAGAGTTTTGGCGCAGCGCCACCTAGTGGTCCGGAGATACAAAAATGTGACCTTTTTTGATTATTACTTCAGAATGCTTTGGCCAAAAATCACAAACCCGGTCTCTTTAGATTCGGGGCATCATGCCGAGTCGTAGCATATCCAATTCTCCCGTGTCAACTATTTTGGGAGTCGGCCATTTTGATTTTTGTCAAAAAGTGCTATATTTTTGGAACGCATTGCCGAATCATTATGAAACGTGGTTTGCCTCTTCGGCACCAAGCCCTGAAGGTATTCAAAAAAGTTTGGGGCAGCGCCACCTTGTGGTCAAAAGTTATAACCAAATTCACAAATATGCTAATACGTTTTGATTACGTTAACCTATTGTAAAACAAATGGTCTCAATGTGTTCACTGGATCAAGCCGAGAGCACAGATAACACATATGTCCTATTCGGCCAAACTTTCTGTTTGCCATGTTGTTTTACTTTAAAAACCTACTTTTTCGAACTCCTCCCACACCGTTTGTCCTATTTTCACCAAAATTGAATCATAACATCTTCAGACCATGCTGACAAAAAGTTATTAAAAGAAAGTTGATTCGTGAAACCGTTTTCAAATACCGCGCAAATGAAATTGACTTAATGCGCACAAAAATAAGTCAGGCTATATCTCTGCGATGCTTTAACATATTCTAACCAAACTTAGTACGTGTTATGGCAACCGTGACTTGAGGATGCCTGCAGAGTTTTGGGGCAGCGCCACCTAGTGGTCCGGAGATACAAAAATGTGACATTTTTTTATTATTACTTCAGAATGCTTTAGCCAAAAATCACAAACCTGGTCTCTTTAGATTCGTGGCATTATGCCGAGCCGTAGCATAGTCAATCTTGCCATATCGACCATTTTGAATTTTGTCAAAAAGTGCTATATTTTATGAACGCATTGCCGTATCATTACAAAACTCGATGATGATTTTTCAACCATTTAGACTGAAGTCTTATTGAAATGTCTTTAGATGCTTACTCTGAATTTTTATCTTCAATTATCAAACTTGAAAATGTTCTGATACTCGGGGATTTTAACCTCCACATCGATGATGCTTCGTGTAATCTGGCATCTGAGTTTTTAACACTCACTGAAGCATTTCATTTGAAACAGCATGTCTCTGGTCCTACACATACAAAAGGCCACACTTTGGACCTTGTTTTCTCTTTAGGCCTGAACATTGACCAGTTGAGTGTTACTGACATTAATGTGACAGACCACTGTTGTATATTTTTTAACTTGTCTTCCAATGTGGACTATCTTCCTTTCAAACCGATGTCACAAAGACGCATCATAAATGGATCTACAGCGGAGAAATTTTCAGAGTTATTTGAACCCAGTGTTTTTGATGGCTGTCGTGAGCCTGAATCTTTTATGCAGTCTTTTAATAACCACTGTTTGTCTGTTTTAAACAGACAAACAGGTTAAACTTAGTTGCTCCGCTAAAAAGTAAACACACCTTCCTAAAAATCCCTGCCCTTGGATAAATGAGGAAATCTTATCTTGCAGGAGAAACTGTCGTAAAATAGAACGTTTGTGGAAATGCACAAGTTTGGAAGTCCACAGACTGCACCTGAAGGACCTCATCGTGTCACTAAATGATAAACTAAAACAGGCCAGATCTGCCTATTTCTCTAATCTTGTTGTTCTGAACAAGAAAAATCCTAAAGTCCTGTTTGACACAATATCAAGACTTGTCTCTCCTTCAGCTCCTCATGTACCAGTCCACTCAAAGTCTGACTGCAACAGGTTTTTACATTCCTTTGTGAACAAGGTGCATGATATAAGAGCCTCTATAAACCCATCATCTGTAAACACATCTTGGGGTTTATCTCCTCAGTGCTCTTGGTCTACCTTCTCACCTGTCACTGAAGAGGACATTAAGGGTCTACTAAAAAAGGTGAAACCATCATCAAGCCCTCTGGATGTAATGCCAACTTCACTGCTTTTAAATGTATTTGATTTAGTTGGTCCATATGTTCTTAAACTGATCAACCTTTCTCTTTTAACTGGTTCTGTGCCCAGCTCTTTTAAACAAGCGGTCGTATTTTATGAACGCATTGCCGTATCATTACAAAACTCGATGATGATTTTTCAACCATTTACACCGAAGTCTTATTGAAATGTCTTTACATGCTTACTGCCGTTGGTCTGCTGATGTCTGGTCTTGTTGCGGCCGTGTCGTGACATTTAATGGCCTCCTTAGTGCTTGGCCCCGTCATGGCTGCTTGCAGCTATATTTATTATTAGGGGCCAAGCGCACCGAAGGTGCGTAGGCACCTATTGTTTCTGTTAGATTTCTTATTAGGGGCCAAGCGCACCGAAGGTGCGTAGGCACCTATTGTTTCTGTTAGATTTCTTATTAGGGGCCAAGCGCACCGAAGGTGCGTAGGCACCTATTGTTTCTGTTAGATTTCTTATTATTATTATTATCCTGCAATGGAAGTCAATGGCAGCCCATAGAACCGTTTGATAAAAAGTTGTGAAATTTGGTACACTCATTAAGGACAGTCCAGTCATTGATCTTAGTGAATTTGAAGTGTCTAAGTCAATATCTCTAGCGCCACCAACTGTCCAAAGTTGGACTTATGTTTATGCTAATAACTTTTGAACCCTAAGGCCTAGAATAAAAATTCTTTTTTCCACTGATTCCTTGGGTCAAGGCGATTCAATTGCACCCTATGACGTCATTTTCCGCCTAGATAATTTTTCCGCCATTTTGAATTTTACGAAAAACCTACTTTTGCGAACTTGTCCTAGGCCGTAGCTAAGATTTTCATGAAAATTGAACCAGATCATCTCCAGACTATGGTGACAAAAAGTTATGGAAAGAAAGTTGATTCGTCAAACCGTTGTCGAATACCGCGCAAATGAAAATGACTTAGCGCGCACAAAAATGAAAGTCAGGCTATATCTCTGCGATGCTTTAACGTATTTTAACCAAACTTAGTACGTGTTATGGCAATCATGACTTGAGGATGCCTGCAGAGTTTTGGCGCAGCGCCACCTAGTGGTCCGGAGATACAAAAATGTGACCTTTTTCGATTATTACTTCAGAATGCTTCGGCCAAAAATCACAAACCTGGTCTCTTTAGATTCGTGGCATCATGCCGAGTCGTAGCATATCCAATTTTCCCGTGTCAACTATTTTGGGAGTCGGCCATTTTGATTTTTGTCAAAAAGTGCTATATTTTTTGAACGCATTGCCGAATCATTATGAAACTTGGTTTGCGTCTTCGGCACCAAGCCCTGAAGGTATTCAAAAAGTTTTGGGGCAGCGCCACCTTGTGGTCAAAAGTTATAACCAAATTCACAAATATGCTAATAACTTTTGATTACGTTAACCTATTGTAAAACATATGGTCTCAATGTGTTCACTGGATCAAGCCGAGAGCACAGATAACACATATGTCCTATTCGGCCAAACTTTCTGTTTGCCATGTTGTTTTACTTTAAAAACCTACTTTTTCGAACTCCTCCCACACCGTTTGTCCAATTTTCACCAAAATTGAATCATAACATCTTTAGACCATGCTGACAAAAAGTTATGAAAAGAAAGTTGATTCGTGAAACCGTTTTCAAATACCGCGCAAATGAAATTGACTTAATGCGCAAAAAAATAAGTCAGGCTATATCTCTGCGATGCTTTAACATATTCTAACCAAACTTGGTACGTGTTATGTCAACCGTGACTTAAGGATAACTGCAGAGTTTTGGGCCAGCGCCACCTAGTGGTCCAGAGATACAAAAATGTGACATTTTTTTTATTATTACTTCAGAATGCTTTAGCCAAAAATCACAAACCTGGTCTCTTTAGATCCGTGGCATTATGCTGAGCCGTAGCAAAGCCAATTTTGCCATATCGACCATTTTGAATTTTGTCAAAAAGTGCTATATTTTATGAACGCATTGCCGTATCATTACAAAACTCGATGATGATTTATCAACCATTTAGACTGAAGTCTTATTGAAATGTTTTTAGATGCTTACTGCCGTTGGTCTGCTGCTGCCGGCCGTGTCGTCGTGACATTTAATGGCCTCCTTGGTGCTTGAAGTTTGGCCGAGTTGTTTTTCTTTAAAAACCATATCGACCATTTTGAATTTTGTCAAAGTGCTATATTTGATGAACCCATTGCCGTATCATTACAAAACTCGGTGATGATTTTTCAGCCATTTACACCGAAGTCTTATTGAAATGTCTTTAGATGCTTACTGCCGTTGGTCTGCTGATGTCTGGTCTTGTTGTGTGACATTTAATGGCCTCCTAAGTGCTTGGCCCCGTCATGGCTGCTTGCAGCTATATTTAGGGGCCAAGCACCGAAGGTGCGTAGACCCTATTGTTTCTGTTAGATTTCTTATTATTATTATTATTATTATTATTATTATTCTGCATGGAAGTCAATGGTAGGCCATAGAACCGTTTGATAAAAAGTTGTGAAATTTGGTACACTCATTAAGGACAGTCCAGTCATTGATCTTAGTAAATTTGAAGTGTCTAAGTCAATATCTCTAGCGCCACCAACTGTCCAAAGTTGGAGTTATGTTTATGTTGATAACTTTTGAACCCTAAGGCTTAGAATGAAAATTCTTTTTTCCAGTGATTCCTTGGGTAAAGATGATTCGATTGCACCCTATGACGTCATTTTCGAGCTAGAAAATTTTCCGCCATTTTGAATTATACGAAAAACCTACTTTTGCGAACTCGTCCTAGGCCGTAGCCCGATTTTCATGAAAATTGAACCAGATCATCTCCAGCCTATGTTGACAAAAAGTTATTAAAAGAAAGTTGATTCGTCAAATCGTTGTCGAATACGCGCAAATGAAATCGACTTAGCGCACAAAAATAAAAAGTCAGGCTATATCTCTGCGATGCTTTAACGTATTCTAACTAAACTTAGTACGTGTTATGGCAACCGTGACTTGAGGATGCCTGCAGAGTTTTGGTGCAGCGCCACCTAGTGGTCCGGAGATGCAAAAATGTGAACTTTTTCGATTATTACTTCAGAATGCTTTATCCAAAAATCACAAACCCGGTCTCTTTAGATTCGTGGCGTCATGCCGAGCCGTAGCGTATCCAATTTTCCGTATCAACTATTTTGGGAGTCGGCCATTTTGAATTTTCTAAAATTGTACTTTTGCAAACTCCTCTAGGCCGTGGCCCCGATTTTCATGAAAATTGAACCACATCATCTTCAGACTATGGTGACAAAAAGTTATTAAAAGAAAGTTGATACGTCAAAGCGTTTTCGAATACCGCGCAAATGAAATCGACTTAATGCGCACAATGATAAAACTAAGGCTATATGCTCAGGGCGCAACTACCCAGTGCTGGAGGGTATGCAGCATCAATTTTGGCGCGCCACCCCAAAAAAAAAAAAAAAATGTTAGCTACGAAATGTTTGCTACCACAAAATCTAGAGCGGTCTGTAGTTCATTCCAGCCTATATCATGCGCCATGTGTATATTAACTACCCACACAAATAGTAACTGGATAGCTCAGTTGGTAAGCAATAGGCTTTACATTTGGTGTACCCAGGTTCGAATCTACCTTGGGACACTATGTATATTAGTTGTTTTCCACTTTTTTGTAATTTATTGATCATGGCATGCTGTCTTATATTTTCCAGTTTGAAAAGACTGAAGTCTTATTGAAATGTCTTTAGATGCTTACTGCCGTTGGTCTGCTGATGTCTGGTCTTGTTGCCGGCCGTGTCGTCGTGACATTTAATGGCCTTCTTGGTGCTTGGCCCCGTCATGGCTGCTTGCAGCTATATTTAGGGGCCAAGCACCGAAGGTGCGTAGACCCTATTGTTTCTGTTAGATTTCTTCTTATTATTATTATTATTAGGGGCCAAGCGCACCGAAGGTGCGTAGGCACCTATTGTTTCTGTTAGATTTCTTATTATTATTATTCCGCATGGGAGTCAATGGCAGGCCATAGAAGCGTTTGATAAAAAGTTGTGAAATTTGGTACACTCATTAAGGACAGTCCAGTCATTGACCTTAGTAAATTTGAAGTGTCTAAGTCAATATCTCTAGCGCCACCAACTATCCAAAGTTGGACTTATGTTTATGCTAATAACTTTTGAACCCTAAGGCCTAGAATGAAAATTCTTTTTTCCACTGATTCCTTGGGTCAAGGCGATTCGATTGCACCCTATGACGTCATTTTCCGCCTAGATAATTTTTCCGCCATTTTGAATTTTACGAAAAACCTACTTTTGCGAACTCGTCCTAGGCCGTAGCCCCGATTTTCATGAAAATTGAACCAGATCATCTCCAGACTATGGTGACAAAAAGTTATGGAAAGAAAGTTGATTCGTCAAACCGTTGTCGAATACCGCGCAAATGAAATCGACTTAGCGCGCACAAAAATAAATGTCAGGCTATATCTCTGCGATGCTTTAATATATTCTAACCAAACTTAGTACTTGTTATGGCAACCGTGACTTGAGGATGCCTGCAGAGTTTTGGCACAGCGCCACCTAGTGGTCCGGAGATACAAAAATGTTACCTTTTTTGATTATTACTTCAGAATGCTTTGGCCAAAAATCACAAACCCGGTCTCTTTAGATTCGTGGCATCATGCCGAGTCGTAGCATATCCAATTTTCCCGTGTCAACTATTTTGGGAGTCGGCCATTTTGAATTTTGTCAAAAAGTGCTATATTTTTTGAACGCATTGTCGAATCATTATGAAACTTGGTATGCGTCTTCAGCACCAAGCCCTGAAGGTACTGAAAAAGTTTTGGGGCAGCGCCACCTTGTGGTCAAAAGTTATAACCAAATTCACAAATATGCTAATAACTTTTGATTACTTTAACCTATTGTAAAACAAATAGTCTCAATGTGTTCACTGGATCAAGCCGAGAGCACAGATAACACATATGTCCTATTCGGCCAAACTTTCTGTTTGCCATGTTGTTTTACTTTAAAAACCTACTTTTTCGAACTCCTCCCACACCGATTGTCCAATTTTCACCAAAATTGAATCATAACATCTTCAGACCATGCTGACAAAAAGTTATTAAAAGAAAGTTGATTCGTGAAACCGTTTTCAAATACCGCGCAAATGAAATTGACTTAATGCGCACAAAAATAAGTCAGGCTATATCTCTGCGATGCTTTAACATATTCTAACCAAACTTAGTACGTGTTATGGCAACCGTGACTTGAGGATGCCTGCAGAGTTTTGGGCCAGCGCCACCTAGTGGTCCAGAGATACAAAAATGTGACATTTTTTTAATTATTACTTCAGAATGCTTTAGCCAAAAATCACAAACCTGGTCTCTTTAGATTCGTGGCATTATGCCGAGCCGTAGCATAGTCAATCTTGCCATATCGACCATTTTGAATTTTGTCAAAAAGTGCTATATTTTATGAACGCATTGCCGTATCATTACAAAACTCGATGATGATTTTTCAACCATTTAGACTGAAGTCTTATTGAAATGTCTTTAGATGCTTACTCTGAATTTTTATCTTCAATTATCAAACTTGAAAATGTTCTGATACTCGGGGATTTTAACCTCCACATCGATGATGCTTCGTGTAATCTGGCATCTGAGTTTTTAACACTCACTGAAGCATTTCATTTGAAACAGCATGTCTCTGGTCCTACACATACAAAGGCCACACTTTGGACCTTGTTTTCTCTTTAGGCCTGAACATTGACCAGTTGAGTGTTACTGACATTAATGTGACAGACCACTGTTGTATATTTTTTAACTTGTCTTCCAATGTGGACTATCTTCCTTCCAAACCGATGTCACAAAGACGCATCATAAATAGATCTACAGCGGAGAAATTTTCAGAGTTATTTGAACCCAGTGTTTTTGATGGCTGTCGTGAGCCTGAATCTTTTATGCAGTCTTTTAATAACCACTGTTTGTCTGTTTTAAACAGACAAACAGGTTAAACTTGGTTGCTCCGCTAAAAAGTAAACACACCTTCCCTAAAAATCCCTGCCCTTGGATAAATGAGGAAATCTTATCTTGCAGGAGAAACAGTCGTAAAATAGAACGTTTGTGGAAATGCACAAGTTTGGAAGTCCACAGACTGCACCTGAAGGACCTCATCGTGTCACGAAATGATAAACTAAAACAGGCCAGATCTGCCTATTTCTCTAATCTTGTTGTTCTGAACAAGAAAAATCCTAAAGTCCTGTTTGACACAATATCAAGACTTGTCTCTCCTTCAGCTCCTCATGTACCAGTCCACTCAAAGTCTGACTGCAACAGGTTTTTACATTCCTTTGTGAACAAGGTGCATGATATAAGAGCCTCTATAAACCCATCATCTGTAAACACATCTTGGGGTTTATCTCCTCAGTGCTCTTGGTCCACCTTCTCACCTGTCACTGAAGAGGACATTAAGGGTCTACTAAAAAAGGTGAAACCATCATCAAGCCCTCTGGATGTAATGCCAACTTCACTGCTTTTAAATGTATTTGATTTAGTTGGTCCATATGTTCTTAAACTGATCAACCTTTCTCTTTTAACTGGTTCTGTGCCCAGCTCTTTTAAACAAGCGGTCGTATTTTATGAACGCATTGCCGTATCATTACAAAACTCGATGATGATTTTTCAACCATTTACACCGAAGTCTTATTGAAATGTCTTTACATGCTTACTGCCGTTGGTCTGCTGATGTCTGGTCTTGTTGCCGGCCATGTCGTCGTGACATTTAATGGCCTCCTTAGTGCTTGGCCCCGTCATGGCTGCTTGCAGCTATATTTATTATTATTATTCTGCATGGAAGTCAATGGTAGGCCATAGAACCGTTTGATAAAAAGTTGTGAAATTTGGTACACTCATTAAGGACAGTCCAGTCATTGATCTTAGTAAATTTGAAGTGTCTAAGTCAATATCTCTAGCGCCACCAACTGTCCAAAGTTGGAGTTATGTTTATGTTGATAACTTTTGAACCCTAAGGCCTAGAATGAAAATTCTTTTTTCCAGTGATTCCTTGGGTCAAGATGATTCGATTGCACCCTATGACGTCATTTTCGAGCTAGAAAATTTTCCGCCATTTTGAATTATACGAAAAACCTACTTTTGCGAACTCGTCCTAGGCCGTAGCCCCGATTTTCATGAAAATTGAACCAGATCATCTCCAGACTATGTTGACAAAAAGTTATTAAAAGAAAGTTGATTCGTCAAACCGTTGTCGAATACCGCGCTAATGAAATCGACTTAGTGCGCACAAAAATATAAGTCAGGCTATATCTCTGTGATGCTTTAACGTATTCTAACGAAACTTAGTACGTGTTATGTCAACCGTGACTTGAGGATGTCTGCAGAGTTTTGGCGCAGCGCCACCTAGTGGTCCGGAGATGCAAAAATGTGAACTTTTTCGATTATTACTTCAGAATGCTTTATCCAAAATCACAAACCCGGTCTCTTTAGATTCGTGGCGTCATGCCGAGCCGTAGCGTATCCAATTTTCCCGTATCAACTATTTTGGGAGTCGGCCATTTTGAATTTTCTAAAATTGTACTTTTGCAAACTCCTCCTAGGCCGTGGCCCGATTTTCATGAAAATTGAACCACATCATCTTCAGACTAAGGTGACAAAAAGTTATTAAAAGAAAGTTGATACGTCAAAGCGTTTTTGAATACGCGCAAATGAAATCGACTTAATGCGCGCAATGATAAAACTAAGGCTATATATCTGCGATGCTTTAACGTATTCTAACCAAACTTAGTACGTGTTATGGCAACCGTGACTTGAGGATGCCTGCAGAGTTTTGGGGCAGCGCCACCTAGTGGACATTTTTTTATTATGACTTGAGAATGCTTTATCCAAAAATCACAAACCCGGTCTCTTTAGATTCGTGGTGTCATGCCGAGCCGTATGCAATTTTGCCGTATCGACTATTTTGAAAGTCGGCCATTTTGAATTTTGTCAAAAAGTGCTCTATTTTTTGAACGCATTGCTGCATCGTTACGAAACTTGGTATGCGTCTTCGGCACCAAGCCCTGAAGGTACTCAAGAGGTTTTGGGGCAGCGCCACTGTGGTCAAGACTGAAGTCTTATTGAAATGTCTTTAGATGCTTACTGCCGTTGGTCTGCTGATGTCTGGTCTTGTTGCCGGCCGTGTCGTCGTGACATTTAATGGCCTTCTTGGTGCTTGGCCCCGTCATGGCTGCTTGCAGCTATATTTATTATTATTATCCTGCAATGGAAGTCTATGGCAGCCCATAGAACCGTTTGATAAAAAGTTGTGAAATTTGGTACACTCATTAAGGACAGTCCAGTCATTGATCTTAGTGAATTTGAAGTGTCTAAGTCAATATCTCTAGCGCCACCAACTGTCCAAAGTTGGAGTTATGTTTATGCTAATAACTTTTGAACCCTAAGGCCTAGAATAAAAATTCTTTTTTCCACTGACTCCTTGGGTCAAGGCGATTCGATTGCACCCTATGACGTCATTTTCCGCCTAGATAAATTTTCCGCCATTTTGAATTTTACGATAAACCTACTTTTGCGAACTCGTCCTAGGCCGTAGCCCCGATTTTCATGAAAATTGAACCAGATCATCTCCAGCCTATGGTGACAAAAAGTTATGGAAAGAAAGTTGATTCGTCAAACCGTTGTCGAATACCGCGCAAATGAAAAGGACTTAGCGCGCACAAAAATGAAAGTCAGGCTATATCTCTGCGATGCTTTAACGTATTTTAACCAAACGTAGTACGTGTTATGGCAATCATGACTTGAGGATGCCTGCGGAGTTTTGGCGCAGCGCCACCTAGTGGTCCGGAGATACAAAAATGTGACCTTTTTTGATTATTACTTCAGAATGCTTTGGCCAAAAATCACAAACCCGGTCTCTTTAGATTCGTGGCATCATGCCGAGTCGTAGCATATCCAATTTTCCCGTGTCAACTATTTTGGGAGTCGGCCATTTTGAATTTTGTCAAAAAGTGCTATATTTTTTGAACGCATTGCCGAATCATTATGAAACTTGGTTTGCGTCTTCGGCACCAAGCCCTGAAGGTACTCAAAAAGTTTTGGGGCAGCGCCACCTTGTGGTCAAAAGTTATAACCAAATTCACAAATATGCTAATAACTTTTGATTACGTTAACCTATTGTAAAGCAAATGGTCTCAATGTCTTCACTGGATCAAGCCGAGAGCACAGATAACATATATGTCCTATTCGGCCAAACTTCCTGTTTACCATGTTGTTTTACTTTAAAAACCTACTTTTTCGAACTCCTCCCACACCGTTTGTCCAATTTTCAGCAAAATTGAATCATAACATCTTCAGACCATGCTGACAAAAAGTTATGAAAAGAAAGTTGATTCGTGAAACCGTTTTCAAATACCGCGCAAATGAAATTGACTTAATGCGCACAAAAATAAGTCAGGCTATATCTCTGCGATGCTTTAACATATTCTAACCAAACTTAGTACGTGTTATGTCAACTGTGACTTAAGGATGCCTGCAGAGTTTTGGGCCAGCGCCACCTAGTGGTCCAGAGATACAAAAATGTGACATTTTTTATTAGTACTTCAGAATGCTTTAGCCAAAAATCACAAACCTGGTCTCTTTAGATTTGTGGCATCATGCAGAGCCATAGCATAGCCAATTTTGCCATATCGACCATTTTGAATTTTGTCAAAAAGTGCTATATTTTATGAACGCATTGCCGTATCATTACAAAACTCGATGATGATTTTTCAACCATTTAGACTGAAGTCTTATTGAAATGTCTTTAGATGCTTACTGCCGTTGGTCTGCTGCTGCCGGCCGTGTCGTCGTGACATTTAGTGGCCTCCTTGGTGCTTGAAGTTTGGCCGAGTTGTTTTTCTTTAAAAACCATATTGACCATTTTGAATTTTGTCAAAGTGCTATATTTGATGAACCCATTGCCGTATCATTACAAAACTCGGTGATGATTTCTCAGCCATTTATACCAAAGTCTTATTGAAATGTCTTTAGATGCTTACTGCCGTTGGTCTGCTGATGTCTGGTCTTGTTGCCGGCCGTGTCGCCGTGAGATTTAATGGCCTCCTTGGTGCTTGGCCCCGTCATGGCTGCTTGCAGCTATATTTAGGGGCCAAGCACCGAAGGTGCGTAGACCCTATTGAAACTGTTAGATTTCTTATTATTCCGCATGGGAGTCTATGGCAGGCCATAGAAGCGTTTGATAAAAAGTTGTGAAATTTGGTACACTCATTAAGGACAGTCCAGTCATTGATCTTAGCAAATTTGAAGTGTCTAAGTCAATATCTCTAGCGCCACCAACTGTCCAAAGTTGGACTTATGTTTATGCTAATAACTTTTGAACCCTAAGGCCTAGAATGAAAATTCTTTTTTCCACTGATTCCTTGGGTCAAGGCGATTCGATTGCACCCTATGACGTCATTTTCCGCCTAGATAATTTTTCCGCCATTTTGAATTTTACGAAAAACCTACTTTTGCGAACTCGTCCTAGGCCGTAGCCCCGATTTTCATGAAAATTGAACCAGATCATCTCCAGACTATGGTGACAAAAAGTTATGGAAATAAAGTTGATTCGTCAAACCGTTGTCGAATACCGCGCAAATGAAATCGACTTAGTGCACACAAAAATATAAGTCAGGCTATATCTCTGCGATGCTTTAACGTATTCTAACGAAACTTAGTACGTGTTATGTCAACCGTGACTTGAGGATGTCTGCAGAGTTTTGGCGCAGCGCCACCTAGTGGTCCAGAGATGCAAAATGTGACCTTTTTCGATTATTACTTCAGAATGCTTTATCCAAAAATCACAAACCCGGTCTCTTTAGATTCGTGGCGTCATGCCAAGTTGTAGCATATCCAATTTTCCCGTATCAACTATTTTGGGAGTCGGCCATTTTGAATTTTCTTAAAACGTACTTTGCGAACTCCTACTAGGCCGTAGCCCGATTTCCATGAAAATTGAACCAGATCATCTTCAGACCATGCTGACAAAAAGTTGATAAAAGAAAGTTGATTCGTCAAACCGTTTTCAAATACCGCGCAAATGAATTTGACTTAATGCGCACAAAAATAAGTCAGGCTATATCTCTGCGATGCTTTAACATATTCGAACCAAACTTAGTACGTGTTATGGCAACCGTGACTTGAGGATGCCTGCAGAGTTTTGGCGCAGCGCCACCTAGTGGTCGGAGATACAAAAATGTGAGCTTTTTCGATTATTACTTTAGAATGCTTTATCCAAAATCACAAACCCGGTCTCTTTAGATTCGTGGCGTCATGCCGAGCCGTAGCATATCCAATTTTCCCGTATCAACTATTTTGGGAGTCGGCCATTTTGAATTTTCCAAGTCAAAGTCAAATTTATTTATATGGCACATTTACAGATGGCTGAGCCACGCCAAAGTGCTTCACAATAAAATGCTAAGTGCAATAAACAAAGAAAGACAAAGTAGAAATAATATTCATAATATATAAACAGATTAAAATAAAATGAAGAAGGGCAACAATACAAATAACTACAGGAGTTAAAATAATGTTGGCCTTTCTCTAGCCAGGAGAGTCAATGAGGGTAGTGGGATGGTGGGGGTGAGAGGAGAGTCTGTGAGGGAGTGGGATGCTGGGGGTAGAAGAGTCAATGAGGGTAGTGGGATGGTGGGGGTGAGAGGAGAGTCTGTGAGGGAGTGGGATGCTGGGGGTAGAAGAGTCTATGAGGGTAGTGGGATGGTGGGGGTGAGAGAGAGTCTATGAGAGGAGTGGGGTCAGCAAGGGTTAGAGTTCAGTAAAGAGATAGCTCTGGGGAAGAAACTGTTCTTTAGTCTGCTGGTTCTAAATGAAATGTCTTTAGATGCTTACTGCCGTTGGTCTGCTGATGTCTGGTCTTGTTGCCGGCCGTGTCGTCGTGACATTTAATGGCCTCCTAAGTGCTTGGCCCCGTCATGGCTGCTTGCAGCTATATTTATTATTATTATCCTGCAATGGAAGTCTATGGCAGCCCATAGAACCGTTTGATAAAAAGTTGTGAAATTTGGTACACTCATTAAGGACAGTCCAGTCATTGATCTTAGTGAATTTGAAGTGTCTAAGTCAATATCTCTAGCGCCACCAACTGTCCAAAGTTGGAGTTATGTTTATGCTAATAACTTTTGAACCCTAAGGCCTAGAATAAAAATTCTTTTTTCCACTGACTCCTTGGGTCAAGGCGATTCGATTGCACCCTATGACGTCATTTTCCGCCTAGATAAATTTTCCGCCATTTTGAATTTTACGATAAACCTACTTTTGCGAACTCGTCCTAGGCCGTAGCCCCGATTTTCATGAAACTTGAACCAGATCATCTCCAGCCTATGGTGACAAAAAGTTATGGAAAGAAAGTTGATTCGTCAAACCGTTTGTCGAATACCGCGCAAATGAAAAGGACTTAGCGCACAAAAATGAAAGTCAGGCTATATCTCTGCGATGCTTTAACGTATTTTAACCAAACTTAGTACGTGTTATGGCAATCATGACTTGAGGATGCCTGCGGAGTTTTGGCGCAGCGCCACCTAGTGGTCCGGAGATACAAAAATGTGACCTTTTTTGATTATTACTTCAGAATGCTTTGGCCAAAAATCACAAACCCGGTCTCTTTAGATTCGTGGCATCATGCCGAGTCGTAGCATATCCAATTTTCCCGTGTCAACTATTTTGGGAGTCGGCCATTTTGAATTTTGTCAAAAGTGCTATATTTTTTGAACGCATTGCCGAATCATTATGAAACTTGGTTTGCGTCTTCGGCACCAAGCCCTGAAGGTACTCAAAAGGTTTTGGGGCAGCGCCATTTTTGTAGTCAAAAGTTATAACCAAATTCACAAATATGCTAATAACTTTTGATTACGTTAACCTATTGTAAAGCAAATGGTCTCAATGTCTTCACTGGATCAAGCCGAGAGCACAGATAACATATATGTCCTATTCGGCCAAACTTCCTGTTTACCATGTTGTTTTACTTTAAAAACCTACTTTTTCGAACTCCTCCCACACCGTTTGTCCAATTTTCAGCAAAATTGAATCATAACATCTTCAGACCATGCTGACAAAAAGTTATGAAAAGAAAGTTGATTCGTGAAACCGTTTTCAAATACACAAATGAAATTGACTTAATGCGCACAAAAATAAGTCAGGCTATATCTCTGCGATGCTTTAACATATTCTAACCAAACTTAGTACGTGTTATGTCAACTGTGACTTAAGGATGCCTGCAGAGTTTTGGGCCAGCGCCACCTAGTGGTCCAGAGATACAAAAATGTGACATTTTTTATTAGTACTTCAGAATGCTTTAGCCAAAAATCACAAACCTGGTCTCTTTGGATTTGTGGCATCATGCAGAGCCATAGCATAGCCAATTTTGCCATATCGACCATTTTGAATTTTGTCAAAAAGTGCTATATTTTATGAACGCATTGCCGTATCATTACAAAACTCGATGATGATTTTTCAACCATTTAGACTGAAGTCTTATTGAAATGTCTTTAGATGCTTACTGCCGTTGGTCTGCTGCTGCCGGCCGTGTTGTCGTGACATTTAATGGCCTCCTTGGTGCTTGAAGTTTGGCCGAGTTGTTTTTCTTTAAAAACCATATTGACCATTTTGAATTTTGTCAAAGTGCTATATTTGATGAACCCATTGCCGTATCATTACAAAACTCGGTGATGATTTTTCAGCCATTTACACCGAATTCTTATTGAAATGTCTTTAGATGCTTACTGCCATTGGTCTGCTGATGTCTGGTCTTGTTGTGTGACATTTAATGGCCTCCTAAGTGCTTGGCCCCGTCATGGCTGCTTGCAGCTATATTTATTATTATTATCACTATTGTTTGCACTATTTCTTTTCGCACCTTATCTCATAATTCACGTACTCATCTGTTGTGTTACTGTTAATTAGGGGCCAAGCGCACCGAAGGTGCGTAGGCACCTATTGTTTCTGTTAGCGTTCTTTTTTTTTTTCTTTATTATTATTCTTCTTCTCCAATGGAAGTCTATGGCAGGCCATAGAACCGTTTGATAAAAAGTTGTGAAATTTGGTACACTCATTAAGGACAGTCCAGTCATTGATCTTAGTAAATTTGAAGTGTCTAAGTCAATATCTCTAGCGCCACCAACTGTCCAAAGTTGGACTTATGTTTATGCTAATAACTTTTGAACCCTATGGCCTAGAATGAAAATTCTTTTTTCCACTGATTCCTTGGGTCAAGACGATTCGATTGCACCCTATGACGTCATTTTCCGCCTAGATAATTTTTCCGCCATTTTGAATTTTACGAAAAACCTACTTTTGCGAACTCGTCCTAGGCCGTAGCCCAGATTTTCATGAAAATTGGACCAGATCATCTCCAGACTATGGTGACAAAAAGTTATGAGAATTAAGATGATTAGTCAAACTGTTTTTGAATAACACGCAAATGAAATCGACTTAGCGCGCACAAAAATAAAAGTCAGGCTATATCTCTGCGATGCTTTAATATATTCTAACCAAACTTAGTACGTTTTATGGCAACCGTGACTTGAGGATGCCTGCAGAGTTTTGGCACAGCGCCACCTAGTGGTCCAGAGATACAAAAATGTGACCTTTTTTAATTATTACTTCAGAATGCTTTGGCCAAAAATCACAAACCTGGTCTCTTTAGATTTGTGGCGTCATGCCGAGTCGTAGCATATGCAATTTTCCCGTATCAACTATTTTGGGAGTCGGCCATTTTTAATTTTGTCAAAAAGTGCTATATTTTTTTAACGCATTGCCGCATCATTACGAAACTTGGTATGCGTCTTCGGCACCAAGTCCTGAAGGTACTCAAAAATTTTTGGGGCAGCGCCACCTTGTGGTCAAAAGTTATAACTAAATTCACAAATATGCTAATAACTTTTGATTACGTTAACCTATTGTAAAACAAATGGTCTTAATGCGTTCACTGGATCAAGCCGAGAGCACAGATAACACATATGTCCTATTCGGCCACACTTTCTGTTTGCCATGTTGTTTTACTTTAAAAACCTACTTTTTCGAACTCCTCCCACACCGTTTGTCCAATTTTCACCAAAATTGAATCATAACATCTTTAGACCATGCTGACAAAAAGTTATGAAAAGAAATTTGATTCGTGAAACCGTTTTCAAATACCGCGCAAATGAAATTGACTTAATGCGCACAAAAATAAGTCAGGCTATATCTCTGCGATGCTTTAACATATTCTAACCAAACTTAGTACGTGTTATGTCAACTCTGGCTTAAGGATGCCTGCAGAGTTTTGGGCCAGCGCCACCTAGTGGTCCAGAGATACAAAAATGTGACATTTTTTTATTATTACTTCAGAATGCTTTAGCCAAAAATCACAAACCTGGTCTCTTTAGATTCATGGCATTATGCTGAGCCGTAGCAAAGCCAATTTTGCCATATCGACCATTTTGAATTTTGTCAAAAAGTGCTATATTTTATGAACGCATTGCCGTATCATTACAAAACTCGATGATTTTTCAACCATTTAGACTGAAGTCTTATTGAAATGTCTTTAGATGCTTACTGCCGTTGGTCTGCTGATGTCTGGTCTTGATGTGTCGTCGTGACATTTAATGGCCTCCTAAGTGCTTGGCCCCGTCATGGCTGCTTGCAGCTATATTTTGTTGTTGTTGTTAATTGTAGGCACCTAGGGTTAGAGAGTCACAGAATTTCAAATCTTTGTATGTACTGTATATATAGCAGAATTGACAATAAAGCTGACTTTGACTTTGACTTTGACTTGATAAAGCCTCTCAAATTCTACTCAGTGAGCAAGGAGAAACTTATGTAATTGACACTAGGAGACCAGGACCATCATATAGAGCAAAAAGAAATTGCAGTGCTGGAAATCTGAAGTGAGATATTTAGGCCACATCCTCACTGAACAGGGCAGAAAAATCTCTGAGGACAGAAAGTCAGCAGTGTTAAAGGCTCCCAAGCCAACAACAAAGAAACAAATGATGTCCTTTCTGGGTTTAGTTAACTACTGTCGTTCCTGGATTCTGGACTATGCAGTGATAACTAAACCTTTACAAAATTTAATCCATTCACAGCCTTTAAAATTGTCTGAAACCCTGAACTGGACACCAGAAACGGAGGACTCATTTGTTAAAATCAAAACTGCTTTAGTAGCAACTGATGTCTTAGCATTACCTGACTATGCTAAACCATTTGTACAAACTTGTGACTCAAAAGCAGGCTTTATGACCTCAGTACTATTACAGCAACATGGAACTAAACTCAGACCTATAGCTTACTACTCAACACAGCTTGACCCTGTAGCAAGGGCCACCCCCTGCTGTGTGCAAGCAGTAATTGCCGCGGCAATGGCAGTTAAGGCATCTGCAGAAGTTGTGTTATATCACCCACTAAAGCTATTAGTCCCCCACGCTGTTCATGTACTGTTGTTACAGACCAACATGTCCTTTATGTCACCTGCTAGACACCTTTCATGTATGACTCTACTACTTTCACAACCACACCTGACTGTAGAGAGATGTACAACCTTAAACCCAGCTACTTTATTACCCATAGCTGAAGACGGAGACCCCATGACTGTGTTAGCCTGACTGAGACTACTCACAAGCCCAGACCTGATTTAAAGGACATACCTTTGCATACTGGACATGTAGTGTTTGTAGATGGCTCTGCAGCAAAGAACCAATTAGGTCAAAACTGCGTAGGTTATGCTATAACTACTACAACAGACATCTTGGAGTGGTAAATTACCCTCCAACTTCTCTGCACAGGCAGCGGAACTGCATGCTCTAGCTACAGCATGTGAAATGTTCACAGGACAGGATGTGACAGTTTACACTGATAGCCAATATGCTTTTGGTTCAGTTCATCAATTTTGTCGTCAGTGGGAAAAACGTGGATTTACCACAAGCACAGGAAAGCCTGTGACCCACAAAGAATTGCTGCAGAAGCTGTTAAAAGCGGTCTTGTTACCAAAAACACTGGCAGTATGTAAATGTGAGGCCCACACGAGAGGAACGGATTCAGTATCAGAAGGGAACAGACTGGCGGATCTAGCCGCTAAAGCAGCAGCACAAGAGCAGGCAAACACACAACTAGTCAACGCACTAGACACGGACCTTGATGACATTCTAAAAGACAGACAAGAACAGGCCACTGACCAAGAAAAACAACTCTGGACACAAAAAGGAGCACAACTAATAGATGGACTGTACAAACAACCTGACAACAAGCCATGGCTCCCAAAATCCATGTTCAAATGGGCAGCAGAGGTGACACATGGGCCTTGTCATGAGTCAACAGGAGGGATGGTGGACCAGGTACAGAGACAATACAACGCTTGTGGATTTAATACTTTTTCAAAAATTTTTTGTAAACAATGCCTTGTGTGCATCAAGAACAATTCACAAGGATGTATGAGACCAAAGAGAGGAGTTTTCCCAGAACCTGAACATCCATTTCAGGTTATACACATGGACTTTATACAACTGAACAAATCTCAGGGTGTAGAATATTGTTTAGTGATTATTGATGTGTTCACAAAGTGGGTAGAAATCTTTCCCACAGCAAAACCTGATGCTTTAACGGTAGCTAAAGCACTCTGTAAACACGTCATACCTACTTTTGGCATCCCACAGCTGATCAGATCAGACAATGGTTCACATTTTGTAAACAAAGTAATTGACAGGATTGGAGAACATTTCAAAATTAACCTGAAAAGACATTGTGCCTTTCATCCACAAGGAGCAGGCCTTGTGAAAAGAACGAATGGAACAATTAAAAACAAATTAATAAAAGCAACCAAAGACACAGGAAGACCATGGCCTGAATGTATTGACTTGGTGAAATTGAACATGCATATTTTACCAGCTGAAGGACAAACACTAAGTCCTTTTGAAATGTTGTATGGAAGATCATTTACGTTACCAGACTTACAGCTTAAAGTGAAAAATGATCCAGACGCCTCGACTGATTTAATAACGTATATGAGAAAGACACTTGAACTGAAACAATGCAGAATAATCAATGAACTGCCAGAAGGTCCTTCTTTTCCCCCACAGAACCTTAAACCAGGTGATCACGTCTTCATCAAAGTGGTCAAGCGGAAGAGCTGGAACAGCCCCCGCTGGGAGGGGCCCTTCAGAGTTCTACTTTCCACCCCAACAGCTGTGAAGGTGGAAGGATGCTCCTCCTGGGTTCATCTGTCTCACTATAAGCTGAGAAATCAACTCAACACTGAGACGCAGGACTTCGAGACCTCCTAGACGCAGGACTTCTGTTGAAAGCAGTGACAACAACGGTGTTCTTACAGTAGGTAAACTGCTGGGCACCGCTACGCTAAAAAAGGTGTTTTTACAGTTTTACTGGGCACCCATCGTTGACATCGAGGTCAAGATGACACCAGCTGAAAGACAGAGACTGAGAAAAAGATACCAATGTTGTAATGTATCTTCTATTATGTGCTTCTTGTTTACACTTCTACTTGTGGTAGCACTGTTTTTTATCATTTGGCCTATACACACCACACCCACATCCATTAATGTGACTAGACACACACGAGATGATCATTCTAATCACAAACCTACAGATAATGTTTGGTGGAAATTTATGAATTTCTCTAAAAACACCCTCAACATTACAAGTGATTGTTATGTGTGTTCATTAATAGCACACACTCATGATGAAACCGTTCTAATGGAGCCAATTCCGGTTGCCGCTAACAAAACTATGTGTGCTCTACTATCTTGGCAGTATTTGACTTTTAGCAGTTCTCCTAGTACCCGGTGTAATGACTCATACCTTCTCCAACCTGAGAACCTTTGAAAATAATAGATTATGCTTGGGCTAAGGCGAGAAAAACAAAGTACTGGCTGGAAAATTGAGATGGCTCAGAAATCGCTGCACCCCCCTGTTTTAAAAGGCAAAATGTAAATATAACTTGTCTAAAAGTACAAGGTTACAAGTTCCAAAAGATTCTGAGGAGTTTTCTAAGACTCTAGCCTGGGCTCTGGAGGGGCCTCCTCTAAAGGAAGGATCCTGGCAATTGGGAAATGGCATTTATTTCCCAAAGAAATGGCTGCCTCTTCACAAACACATTACAACCTCAGCCACAAATGTATCAAAAAACAAATTGATAACTTTTTTGGCACACGTGTCTAGATGATACTCACCAAATTTGGAACTGTTTAAATGGAAAGCCTTTAGTGCGAGGGGTTCGATTTAGGTGGTCACACATTCCACCCAACATAGTAGATTTCCTGTTGAGTTTATGGTATGGCTGTAATAAACTTTTCTGTTTGCCCTGAGGTGTCCTATGGATGTACCAAGTTTTGTATTTCTACATTGGAAAAAATTACTTTCACTTTCCATAGGCACAATGTATTTTTATTTTCCAGGGGTCGCCACTGAGTCATTTTTCATTCTTTTTCTTCGGGACTTCAAATACATACATTTTTCGCCGGGCTTGAAGTCTAGGGCCAATAAAAATGACTTTTTGTGCATGTTTACTGTGTCAAATTGAGGATCATTTTGCAGAAAAAAAAAAAATAATAATAAAACTCGAGCAAAAACAATAGGCCCTCCTGGTCATCATCGGCTTGGGCCTAATACATAAAAATAAAATAAAATTACATAAATGTAACTACATTATAGAACATAAATGATGGAAATGTGTGTACTTGTATGTAGGGTATGGTTAGAGTATGTATGTACTATGTAGTTATGTGCTATTACAGTTTGTTACATACTAAATGGTCTACAATGAATCAAGCGTAGTGTAAAAAAAAATGTTACCAAGTTTTTATTTTAGTCCTTGATTATATTGTTGTTTTGCAGATGTTGAGTCCCCAGTGGCACTTTACGTCTGACAAAGTCTCACTGAGCTGTGAATCCAACTCCACTAATGGAGAGTGGAGACTGAAAGGCTTTTCTCAGAACGGCCTTTTCTTACAACAATGTAGTTCCTACTGGACAGACAAATCTAAATGTGACTTTTACCCAAAAGAGAAAACTAATGCAGTGTTTTGGTGTGAGTCTGGATCAGGAGAACTGAGCAATGCCTTTATCATCACTTTTCACAGTAGGTTTTTTCATTTCATTTTTAATATAATAGATTAATACACATATCATATTTATATTGCTGTGATAATGTAATAGTACAAGTGTGACTTTTCACAGGTGATGTTGTCCTTGTGAGTCCTGTTCATCCTGTGACTGAGGGACGACCTGTTTCTCTCGGCTGTAAACTGAACACATCTACTGCTCTTTCTTCTGTCCTTTTCTATAAAAATGGAAAACTAATCCAAAATGGAATACAAACTGAGTTCAACATCTCTGCAGTGTCCAAGTCTGACGAGGGGTTTTTATAAATGTGAGGGACAAGAACAAGGCCAAAGATCTCCACGGATTGGGACTTTGTGGTAATAATTGTGCTGCTGCTGATTCTACTTAACTTTGCAAAAGGTTAGATAAAAGGTTAAATAAAACAAGTATTTCACTAGTTTTTATTTTGTACAGTCTGTAATATATTTGTTTTTATTTTCTTTCTTCTTCACAGAGTCATGCTCCATCATGTTGAAAAAAGCCAATAACATTGTATGCAATCACACACACCCATTAGCATCCCATTTTAATTTATTACCATCTAGGCGTCGTTTCTGCCCACCTTTTATGACCAAGAACAGATCAAAATTTTCTTTTGTACCACAAGCCATTAAGACGTTAAATCAATTAAAATAAGCTATCTGTCCAGCTGGCAGGGTTAGACCCAATGTAATTTTTATTTATATGTATGTATTTTAGTGTTTTGTAATGCATCGTATTGTTTTTGTTAAATGTTGTCATGTAGTGCCTTGAGACTGCGCCGCAAACCCAATTGCCCCACGGGGACATTAAAGTTCTTCTTCTACTACTACTACTATCAGGTTGGTTCAGTCCTGTTTGTAACATTATACTCATACATTGCGTGTTCTTTCTTGTATTGATCCATGTTTAATAACTCTTAGGACTCAGAAAACCAATCAGAGCTCTGCTGCAGGTCATTTGATCAGCGACAATAAGTCTCATGACTACGTCAGCGTCTCTTCTGTCAAAGGTCAGCTCAAATATTAACGATTCAGGTCTCTCTCAGTATGAGGAAGTTGACTTGCGAAACCACCCTCGGTCCAAAAGAGTTTGCACATAGTCTTTTACTTCTTTGCATAGAGGTTTAGGGATGGAGTTGTAACATTTCTGGACTGGGTTATTATCAACTACACTAATTTTCAACTGTAGATCTGGAATACAACCTATGTCCCCTCCCCCTCTAACAAAATTGCCACTGGTACCTGGATGGCTACTTCACACATGTGTGAGGCTTTTGATTTTGTCTAACAGTTCGGCCCAACAATCAAATGGTACATTAATCCCACTAGCTGCTGTTACTCTGAAAAGATCTTTTGGCAAAATGTATTCTAGAGACAAAAGCTCAATGTCTGGTAAGTATTTCTGGAGCCAAGACTTAGTTACTATGGTTACTTGGGGTCCGCTGTCTAACAACATGTCCGTTTTTACACCATTGAGATAACAGGTAAGCATACATCTTTTACCAATCAGTTTGGCTACTCTGTTACCCTGTCTACTCCGTGTTTTCACAGGTGACTGGATCTTTCCCTGCTTGTGCTCCTTGAAGTGGGACACTGGTCTGGATGTGGTCACTGGTGGTCCCTCCCCAGTGGCCTCTTTGCATTTCTTGAAGGTTTATTTTTATGGCTTATTATTTTTGTATTTTATTTTTGTATTATATTTTGCCTCTTGTCCACACTTAAAGCAGTGGTTGCAACGATCAAGTCCTTTTGTGGTGCAGGATTGGCACTTATGAGACTTAATCTTTGGTGGTTGCACTGTGTTTACTGTGACAGTTTGCACTTGCTCTGGAGCTCTTGCTGTCAGTGTAAAAGCCTTTTCCAAAGTCTTAGTCAATGCAGAAACCTGAGTAGTCAATTCGTGAATGGTTGTGTGCTGTGCTCAGACTTCAGCCTGGGTCTGGAGAACTGTGGCTTTTACTTCAGCTGCAGGCTGGACGACTTGTTCTCCTTCACTTTGGTCCTATGTGTCTGGCCTATGCGTGATTGTCTGTCCACCTCTTCATGAACTGATTTAGTCATGACTTCTAAGATGTACTCATCTGTTACACTGCTGTTACTGGCCAGTGCTTATAGGTCTCTTCTCACGTATACATATTTTTTCATATTATCCCTTGGTAAAGGTAATGAAGAAACACACCTTGAACAAGCTTTTTGTCATACTGAAACCCTGAGCTGTTCTGCTGTGAAGAAAACAGTACACGCTGCTTTAACTCCTGCTGTTTGGCATTACTGCTGGAATAAATCTGAACTGCTTTTGTCTTTTAAGTGTGTTCTGAGGAACCTCTTAAGCTCAGCTACAGTTAACTTGTGTTTTGTCAAAAGCATGTCTTTGAATGTGCCAGGTCTGATTTTTCTTAACACAGCACGGATGATCTTGTTTTCCGTGAAGTTTGCAACTAAACCCTCATCAATCTGTTTGCACAAGGTACCTTAGCTAATGTCAGAGTTTGAGTCAGATATTTGTCCACTATGAACTTTGAATTCTCTTTGTGGCAGCAAAGCAGCAACATCTGACAGTTTTACTATGTCAGAGGCCTGGCTACTGATGGTTGGTTGACTGTCCATCCTGACTTGAACAACTGCTGCTCCTACTGGCAATCCAGCCATCCTCTCTGCGACAGATGGTTGAACGTGCTCTTCTCTGCTGGCTGTAGGTGGTTGCTGCAGCTCCCCGATGAGGTCGTTAAAGATTAACAGACGGGACATGCCCTCGTCTTCCTTGCCAACTGGTCGCTTCTCACAAAGACCATGATGCGGATGCATCGCCCTCTGGTACTTCTCCTTCTACCTCGTCCCTGATGCTGACTGGACAATTCCGTAGCACATCTTCCTCTGGGGAGTTGATTAGCTGGTGCAGTTGCTTCTGAAAACTGCACTGCAACTTGCGACAAGCTGTCATCTGTGTTGTCGTGGAGAATCTGGTCGTGGTAAATCTGTTTGAACCTGTTATTAGGAACTGATGTCATCAGGAACTGATGACAGGTTCAAAGGTGGATGATTCGCTGCATCCTGGATGAGCCCCCAAAATGTTTCCCATCTCGTGTCTGAAAGGGTTGAGAATGGAAACCCAGAGAAAAGATTACAAGAGACAGATGACTTTGTCTTGTGCATCATTTGACTGCAGGGTTTATTCTGCAGTTCTGTCCCTTGGAGTCCTAACTCCTGTTATCGGTGTGACCCATTGTGACAGTTTTGCATTACACATTTAAAGCATCTTGTTTGCTTACTCCAGACAATGTAATATTAAAAAATAGTGGAGTGTTAGTGATTTCTTAAAATAACATAACATCTGAACAAGTTAGTGGCACAGTGGCTCAGTGGTAGAGTGGGTGTCCTATAACTGGATGGTTTGCAGTTCAATTCCCACTCTCCCCACAGTTCATACTGTCATTGTGTCCCTGGCCAAGACACTTAACCCACCTTGCCTCCAGTGGTGTTCCAGCTGTAACACTGGTGAATGGAAGCTTAATTTAAGTCGTTTTGGATAAACATGTCAGATAAATGAAAATGTTTTAATTGTATTGAACAGGTTTAAGTTGGATTTGTACAGGTTTTAGTTAGATTTGTCAGGGTTTTAGTTGGATTTGAACAAGTAAAGACTCAGATGAAGAGGTTACATTAAAACTCTGTCAAATTTAATTAATTAACTATTACTACTAACTCAGGGATGAACACTAAAAGAGAGGATCAGGCCTTGAACCTTTAGGTCAAAAGCCACACATTTCTATGACGTTCTATGACACACTTTATCTCACTTCCTCTGTGAGCTGTACTGTAGCTGTTATCTCTCCTTCAGCTTCAAGATGATAACACAGTCCATAGTTTCTCTAGCTTTGTATCAGTGTCCTTTTAGGGTCAAGAGGAAGTAAAACATAAATTTTCTTTAATCCTTAGAGTAATCATTAGAGCCTAGACATCTCTATAGATGTCTCTACAATGAATATATCTAATGGTGTAAACATGGAGTCTAAAGGTTCATTAAACATTGAACTGACTGTTTTTAGCTGTTTACAATATTTTAGTGTTACAGGTGTCCACTTCTACTGCTAACTGCTGACTTACATGTGATGCATATAGTTTAATGTTAATTTAAAATGTAGTCTAATATTTTAATTTTATTATAAACAGATGTCGCATGATGTGTTGACTGTGAGAAAAGTCTGAAAGTGTGAAAACTGTGGTTCAGTGGCTGTGTGAGCTATGTGTGAAAAAGGAAGTGCAGACCAGTCAGAATCAGAGGAAGATGAACTAGAAATAAAAGTTAAACATATCCTCATCACATCTACCTTCCTCTTCCTCTGTGTGTGCTGTAGATGTAAGTCTGTAATGAGCTGGAGTTTGTCAGAGGCAGAGTGACGAGCGCTGGATGTGAGGATGGGACCCTCTCTGGTCTGGACTCTGGGGCTCGTCTGTGAGTTTACAACACTTTGACTTTAAACAAGTGAACATCGAAACTTTTGTCAGGCCTTTGTCGACATAAACTCTTTTATAATTCTTATTTCAGTCTTCAATGACGTTTTCTGCAAATACATCAAAGGTAAATAACTCTCATGTTTAATCTTTATTTAGTTCAGATTCAGCTTTTATTTATTATATATATGGCCTTATGTTATAAAACGTGCATAAAGAAGTGGAATTACATATTCTTCAAGCTGTGTTGTTTTATATTAGGCCATGTAACGTACAGTGTTACTTATGCAGTTGTCATTAAGATGATTCTGTTTTCATGTTTACATCTATAGGACAGGGATATGACACCTGGGTCCATTATGACATCAAGAAATAAACTCACTGTGTTTGTGTTCTTATATTGTTGAAGTATTTTTGGCATATTTAAAAACCATTATAATGTTAGATGGATTCTTTGCCCAAAAATGTCACTGGTTGTGTTTTGTTTAATCTCCTTGTTGCACTGGATGGACTTGTGAGGACTTGTGTAGCACTTATCCACAGTTGTCTTTAGTCTGTTCTTAAAACACAGGGCTTACTTTTACATCTTTGACATGAAGACTTGAGAAACTGTCAACACTACAGTCAATTATAACTCAGAGTTCTGGGCCAAACTGTTGAAACAAAAAATAACCTGTTGCCTTTAATTTAGAACTCTGCCATGTTTCTTTTTCTGTTTATCATTGTATTTGTATTACTCTAAAGCAGTTAGCCATTACTTTAACTTTACTTTTGTTCACACAGGTGACCATGTGACTCTGAAGGGTCCTGAACAGTCTTTGTATCTCAGAGACAAAGTGACTCTGCGTTGTGTTCAAAATGTTCAGGGATTTTTGTACTTTTACAAAGATGGATCATATGTGACAGAGGACACACACCATCATATACAACGTAAATCTGCCCCAGTAGAACTGATAATATCGTCAGTGTCAACATCAGATCAGGGTTTTTACTGGTGTGGGACCAAAGAGGGAACACAGTCCACAAAGAAAGAACTGAAGGTAAAAGGTCAGTATTTTAAACACACCAAACCGTTGACATGTTTCTGAGAGGTTTGAGACATTTTTACAGCAGTTTTTTTTTTTTCTACAACAAATAAATCATTAAAACTATCATCATTTCCAGTCTGCAGAAGTCTACATTCACCTTTGTGGTTCACTGACTGTGTTTTTCTAATATTGTTCTATCCTCAGAAAAGACACGCAGAGTCCATCTGAAAACCTCCAGTGACACCATCCCAGAACAGAGCAGTGTGACTCTGAGCTGTGAGGTCGAGGGCTTTAAAGGAACTTATGAATGGTTCAGAAGAAATTCAGACTCTGACTCTCAGAGGGAAAGAATGAAAGAATACTCAGCTCGTGTCAGTGTCTCAGATGGAGGTGTCTACTCCTGCAGAGGATGGGATGAATATATTGACACAGAACTAAGTAATAATGTCACTGTTTTAGAAACTGGTGAGTACAGTTATGTTTTTAAAGCTAAATCTGAAATAGAAATAAAGTTAAAAAGTAAACACTTTAAGGAGGGATAAAACTCTGTCATATGATAAACATAGAAAGAAATAAGGCAGAAAAATAAAAAAAACATTTATTTTGATGTTTATTATTGTATATGAATTACTCTAAAGCAGTTAGTCTTTATTTTTACTTTACTTTTACAACAAATTAATCATAAAAACTATAATCATTTCCACTTTGCAGAATTTTACATTCATAAAATATTTATAATTATTATAAAAAGGTACAAAAATATTATGGCTATATAAGGCAAGGCAATTTTATTTCTATAGCACAATTCATACACTGGATCATTCAAAATGTTTTAGAGAAATAAAAGACACATTTAAAATACACAGACAAGATTTGTAGTTTATCCCAGTGAACGAGAGGGTTGCTTCCCTGCGCCTTCGGGTCGGGAATAGGTCTCTCTGTTGTTTGTGCTTACGGGCCAAATGGCAGTGCAGAGTACCAGACATTCTTGGAGTCTCTGGGATGGGTGCTGGAAAGTGCTCCGACTGAGGAATCCGTCATTCTACTGGGGGACTTCAAAGCTCACGTGGGCAGCGACAGTGACACCTGCAGGGGCGTGATTAGGAGGAACGGCCCCCCGGAACTGAACCCGAGCGGTGTTCTGTTATTGGACTTCTGTGTCACAGTTTGTCCATAACGAACACCATTTTCAAGCATAAGGGTGTCCACCAGTGCACGTGGCACCAGGACAACCTAGACCAGAGGTTGATGATCGACTTTGTAGTTGTTTCATCTGACTTCCGGCCTTATGTCTTGGACACTTGGGCGAAGAGAGGGGCGGAGCTGTCAACTGATCACCACCTGGTGGTGAGTTGGATCCGATGGCAGGGGAGAAAACTGGACAGACTTGGCAGACCCAAACGTACTGTGAGGGTCTGTTGGGAACGTTTGGCCGAGCGCCCTGTCAGAGAGATCTCAACTCCCACCTCTAGCAGAGCTTCGACCAGATCCCGAGGGAGGCTAGAGACATTGAGCTTAAGTGGTTTTCCACCTCCAATGTCTCCAGTGCCTGTCGTGGCGGCAAACCCCAAATCCCCGAACCCGGTGGTGGACAACGGAAGTAAGGGATGTCATCAAGCTGAAGAAGGAGACCTATTGAGCCTGGCAAACCGTCCGGCCCCTTTAGGAGGGGGAAGCAGTGCCCTGCCAACATTGTTTACTGTGGAGATGGGAATCTGCTGACTTCAACTGTTGGGCTGTGGAAGGAATACTTCGAGGATCTCCTCAACCCCACCGACATGTCTTCCACTGAGGAAGCAGAGGCCAAGGGCTCAGAGGTGGACTTGTTCACCACCCAAGCTAAAGTCACTGAGGTAGTTAGAAAGGTCCTCGGTGGCAAGGCACCGGGGGTGGATGAGATATGCCCTGAGTACCTCAAGTCTCTGGATGTTGTGGGGCTGTCTTGGCTGACATGCTGACACGCCCAGAGGGATCACACTCCTCAGCCTCCCCGGGAAAGTCTAGGCCAGGGTCCAGTAGAGGAGAATGCGGCTAATAGTTTAACCTCAGATTCAGGAGGAGCAATGCGGTTTTCGTCCCAGTCGTGGAACACTGGACCAGCTCTATACCCTCTCCAGGGTAATGAAGAGTTTATGGGAGTTTGCCCAACCAGTCCACATGTGCTTTGTGGATCTGGAGAAAGAATTTAACTGTGTCCCTCGTGGCAACCTGTGATGTGTGCTCTAGGAGTATGGGGTCCGGGGCCCTTTGCTAAGGGCTGTCCGGTCCCTGTACGACAAGAGCTTGGTTCACATTGCCGGCAGTAAGTCAGACCAGTTCCCGGTGCATGTTGGACTCCGGCAGGGCTTCCCCTCTGTCACCGGTCTGGTTCATTATCTTTATGGACAGGATTTCTAGGCGCAGCCAGCGGCTGGAGAGTCTGTTTTGGGGACCACATGATCTCGTCTCTGCTTTTTGCAGACAATTTTGTCCTGTTGGCTTCATCAAGCCAGGACCTCCAGTGTGCACTGGGGCGGTTTCCAGCTGAGTGTGAAGCGTCTCAAGTCTGAGACCATGGTTCTCAGTCAGAAAAGGGTGGTTTGCAACCTTCAGGTTGGTGGGGAGCTCCTGCCTTAAGTGGATGAGTTTAAGTTTCTTGGTGTATTGTTGATGAGTGAGGGTAGGAAGGAGCATGAGATTGACAGACGGATCGGTGCAGCTTCTGCAGTAATAAGCTTCTCCGCACGGTAGTGGGGTGCTCCCTTAGAGATAGATTTTCTCTAAGGGAGATTTTCGGATGCCTCCTGGACGCCTCCCTCGGGAGGTGTTCCGGGCATGTCCCAACAGGAGGAGACCTCGGGGAAGACCTAGGACACGCTGGAGGGACTGTGTCTCTTGACTTGCCTGGGAACGCCTCGTTATCCCCCCGGAAGAACAGGAGGAAGTGTCTGGGGAGGGAGAAGTCTGGGCGTCTCTGCTTAGACTGCTGCCCCCGCGACCCGGCCCCGGATAAGTAGTAGAAGATGGATGGATGGCTGGATGGATGGAGACGAGATTTAGAAAAAGAAAAATAAGTACAGAATGAAAAAATAAAAGATAAAGAGTGCAGATAAAACACTTTCAGTTGTCTTTACTGAATGTGGGCGACGCTACATTGTTAAACTTGAGGCTGTTCCAGATTTTTTTCTGCTAAAATTTAAACACTGCTTCATCAGGTTTAGTTCTAACTCTGGGCACGAGCAGAAGGCCTGTCCCAGATGTTTTTCGAGTCCAAGAAGGTTCATAATGAACTAGCATGTCAGAAATATATTCTGGTGCTAAACCATTAAGAAACCAACAGTACTGTTTTGAAGTCTATTCTCTGAGCAACAGGAAACCAGTGCAGAGATTTTAAAACTGGACTGATGTGTTGTACTAAAAACTAAGTCCAGATTCCTTTGCTTTAACCTTTTCTTCAAGATGTATAGGCTTGTCTGAATAATTAGTATTGTTTAATATTCTGCTCATCCGATATTAAAAAAAGAAGAACCTGCACCGGCTCAAGTCCTGTCTATATATTCCTCCGTCTTTAACCTGAAAATCAGAAAAAGTAGATTTGGACACACCCCTCAACGAGCTTCCGTCTCCACACCTGCGTTATGATCGTGAAGATACGGCCCCATAAGTATCAAGAACAGCAGGAAGTTCTTTCTTTCACAAACATTATCATATTACATATGATATATATGTATAGATTGAGAAAACTTACATTTACATTTAGTCATTTAGACACTTTTATCCAAAGCGACTTACAAGTGAGGTAAACAATGGAAGCAACACAAGATAACAAAGAGCATAAGTGCACCTAAAACTAGTCAGTTAAAACCCAGCACAATGCTAAGGATAGGATAGAAATTATTATTATTATTTTTTTTTTGAAGAAGAAGAAGAAGAAGAAGAAAAGGAATTGATAGGAAGGAAGTAGAATTCAGTGTTTGTCAGTCAGGTGTTGATGGAAGAGATGTGTTTTCATGTGTTTTTTAAAGATGGCTACTGAATGTGCTGATCTTGTAGCAGTAGGTACATCATTCCACCAATGTGGAACAGATCTAGAGAAAGGTGGTGCTGGCAACATGACTTGTGACGTTTAGCTGCTCATCAATTACCACTCCTAGATTTTGTGGTGTAATATTTTGGATGCAATGTGTTTTATTTTTGTATATTTATTTAGTTATTCATTTATGCATAATAAGTTTATGTTATGTGTCTTATAGTTTATACCTATGCATGGTTTATAATCAAAGGATGTTACATGTAATACATCTAGAAATATATTAATAGAAAAAAGAACATAATGTCAGAGTGTATGGTTTTAACATGATAAGTTTATTGAACACACACACACAGGGAAGATCTAAGTTAAAGATAAGAGACGTGTGCCTGGCACCAGGGGTCAGAAAGGAACTAGGAAAAAGTTGATCACAAAGGAGGGGGCTTTAGACAAGGAGAGGGTCCTTGGCCCACTTGGGGAAAAGAAGTTGTAAATTGTTAAAAAAAAACTGTCATGAGAAAATGTATAAAAACCCTAAGTTGAGAGATAATATTCAGTAGAGCTGGAGAAGTCTAGTCCGGTCATTATTGTTTGTTGTTGCAAAGTTGAACAATAAAGTCTGGGCGTGCGTTCATGAGTTATTCCATACAATTGTGCAACTGAAGGCTGAGGGGTCAGTATCAGTTTGGTTGTGTGAATTTGACACAAAAATTTCTGGCAGTGCTGGACGGTGTAATGGTTGATGGGCCTAGTTGAATGGAGAGCTTGTGGTAGGTCTTTGGGTTGGCCGGAATCACAAGCAGTTCTTTTTTATGCTAACTCTCAGGGGTGCACATGGCAGAGTGGTTAGCACTCCTGCCTCACAGCAAGAAGGTCGTGAGTTCGAAACCGACTCAAACATTCTCAGCCGACTCCGGTCTTTCTGTGAGGAGTCTGCATGTCCTCCACGTGTTACCGTGGGTTCTCTCCGGGTACTTCGGCCTCCTCCCATTGTCCAAAGACATGCATGTATAGGTGTATAGGTTAATTGGCAAATCTAAAGTGTCCCTAGTGAATGAATGTGAGAGTGAATGATTGTATGTGACTGTCTGTCTCTAAATGTCAGCCCTGCGACTAACTGACCACTAGGGATGTCATGTATATGGAAAAGAATAGCGATCCAAGCACTGAGCCCTGTGGCACCCCTATATTGAGATGTTGGGACTCAGAGACCTTGTTTCACCAGGATACTCTGAATGACCTATCCGAGAGGTCTGAGAGAAGACAGGAGGATGTGGTAATGTGAATGTGGGATGTGGGATGTGGTGTCAAAGCCAGCAGACCAGTAAGATGAGTACAGATGACTTGGATGTTGCCTTTGCCAGTCCCAGGGCTTCGATGACTGAGAGCATAGCACTTGAACTCCATTTTAAATGACACATATCAAATAATAAAAATTCCCCAAGTAAGAGCTTCTGGATAAGAATATTATCCTTAAGAAAGGCACATAAACTACCTCTCTTTTTGTTTTCCTGTATTTTGGATACAAATATGAAATTAGATTGAGTGGATTCAATAAGGACCGCATTTTCCAGTCTTGCTGTCTAACCAAATGTTTCAATTAAAAAAATAAAATTTAGCTTATACCAAGTCATAAAATCATTTATTAAAAAGGATTTCTTACCCAAAGACCTGACATTGAACACTGCAGGTTTCTAGTCTGTTTGAGAAGGATCTGACATTATCTGTTTGAAGTGGATTTGAATCAAGATTTGTCTGTTTAGAGAATCTAACTGTTTTTCTCTTCTCCAATCTGGGACTTCTGACTGGAGATATTGATCCAGAGCCTCAGGTTGACAAGGGGTTAATTATGACAAAAGTCCTGGAACAGCAGAGGCCCCTTTGTGTCCTAATCACTGATAATAGCCTTGATGCTGGTCTGGAGGATGTTAAGGGGGTTTGACATGGGTATAATGTGACATTATGTTATGTTAAATAATACATTTGACGTGAATGTACTTTTTAAACAGTACCCACAGTGAGTCTGAATCCAAACTGGTCTGAGTTCTTTTCTGGAGAGAGAATCACTCTCAGATGTGAGATTGAGGACAGAGGAAACACTGAGTGGACGTATCAGTGGAGCAGGACTGGTTCAGTCCAACATCCAACAACAAGAGAATATACAATCTCCAGAGTTACTGAGTCTGACAGTGGACACTACAGATGTAGAGGAGAAAGAGCTCCAGATTTCACAACACTGTGGAGCAGAGAGACCAAACTGGAAATACTGAGTGAGTCTGGACAAATTTGGTCTTTTTGTGTAACAAAATGTGTTTGCTCTGCTAAGAGAATAAAGACATCTGAACTGTAACATCATTATGTGACAGTGTGTTGATCAAGCTCGGTCAGACACCAGATAAATTCACATATATTCTTTGTTGGCGTCAGGCTCATCATTGCCACGACACCTAAACCAATCTTGGATTGCTCTGTTTTCCAACAGGGGCATCCACAATCATATAAAAACTGGGATTTCTTTTTAAATTATTTATTTAATCTGATCGACAGAAAAACCAAAGGCCACAGTGACTGGTGAAGCAGAGGTTCAGTCTGGAGTCAGAGTGACTCTGAGCTGCTCTGTGACTCCAGCTTCATCTGGTTGGAAATATTACTGGTTCAAAGACAACACAGAGTTATTCAAAGGTTCTTCTGATCAACAACAAATAAGTGTCTCAGTGGGAGGAGTGTACTGGTGCAGAGCAGGAAGAGGAGACCCACTTTATTTCACTGAGAACAGTCAGTTCTTCAGAGTTAATGCTGTTGGTGAGTTTGTCTGTAACATCTGTAAACATCACTAGAAACATATCAGTCTTTAATGTCATCAAACCTAAATTAATTGAACCATTTATTCATATTGCTACAGTCTTGTTTGTAACTGTGTTGATTCTGATCAGTCTCTGACACAGCTGCTGTGTCTCTGGAGCCAAAGTGGCCTGAGATATTCCCAGGAGAGCAGGTCACTCTCAGATGTGAAATACACGGAGCAGACACTGAGTGGACGTATGAATGGAACAAATCTGGTGTGAGCATTTCTAATAAAAAAGATAAAGTAATGATAATAAGTGATGCTGCTTCAGGGAACAGTGGCAAATACATCTGCAGAGGAATAATGAGACATGACCAACATAAAGCAACTGAATGGAGCAGCCAGGTTACATTACATGTGTCCAACAGTAGGTTTCATCTCACATTATTCATTAGTTACATTATTACACTGACAATTTAAAAACACAATATGACAAATGAAATCTAATGACTGTTCAAACAGGTAAACTCCAGCCTGTCCTTTCTGTGTCTCCGTCATGGCTGACTCCTGGAGTCTCTGTCTCTCTGAGCTGTGGTGTTAAACAGCCGTCTGCAGGATGGACCTTTTACTGGTACAAGGCTGTTCCTCATTCATCAGACTCTTACAGATATGAGCTGCTCCCAGGTCACAGTAATGGGACTGAACAGGACTCCTTCACCGTTCACCACCAGACCAACACAGCAGGGTTTGTGTGTAGAGCAGGACGAGGAAGTCCACTGTTTTACTCTGAATACAGTCAGCCCAAGTTTTTCTGGACTAAAGGTAGGATTGCTCATATGTCCTTATCTTTTAAATTTAAGTCCATCGTCATGTGTTGTTTTGCAGATGTTGAGTCCCCAGTGTCTCTCACAGTGAGTCCTGACAGATCACAGCACTTCACGTCTGACAAAGTCTCACTGAGCTGTGAATCCAACTCCACTAATGGAGAGTGGAGACTGAAAGGCTTTTCTCAGAACGGCCTTTTCTTACAACAATGTAGTTCCTACTGGACAGATAAACCTAAATGTGACTTTTCCCCAAAAGAGAAAACTAATGCAGTGTTTTGGTGTGAGTCTGGATCAGGAGAACTAAGCAATGCCCTCAACATCACTTTTCACAGTAGGTTTTTTCATTTCATTTTTTATTAATAGATTAATACACCTATCATATTATTTTTATTGGTTTGATAATGTAATAGTACAAGTCTGACTTTTCACAGGTGATGTTGTCCTTGTGAGTCCTGTTCATCCTGTGACTGTGGGACGACCTGTTTCTCTCGGCTGTAAACTGAACACATCTACTGCTCTTTCTTCTGTCCTTTTCTATAAAAATGGAAAACTAATCCAAAATGGAACCCAAACTGAGTTCAACATCTCTGCAGTGTCCAAGTCTGACGAGGGTTTTTATAAATGTGAGGGACAAGAACAAGGCCAAAGATCTCCACGGATTTGGACTTCTCCAGAGAGTTGGATCTCAGTCAAATGTGAGTAAGATTATTATTTACAGTCTAATGGTAAAACACTGGATGAGACACAGCTTTATAAAGTTACAAATTTTATTTGTTTTGGTGATTTCAATTGTCCAGGAATGATCCAGTGCTATGGACAGTAACTGGTCAAAAACACAAACTCTGATGTTTTATGATAAGCCTGATGCTAACAGACTTACATTTATTACAGCTGTGTCCAATGAAAAAAGTTCTACAAATCATGTGATGTTTATTGAGCGACACGTTTGTGGAACAGTGGTAATAATTGTGCTGCTGCTGATTCTGCTTCACTTTGCAAAAGGTGAGACTAAATAAAACAAATATTTCAATACTTTATATTTTGTTCAGTCTGTAATATATTTGAGTTTTAATTTTCTTTCTTCTTCACAGAGTCATGCTTCCTCAGGTTGGTACAGTCCTGTTTGTAACATTATAATCATACATCACGTCTTCTTTCTTGTATTGATCCATGTTTAATGACTCCTAGGACTCAGAGAACCAATCAGAGCTCTGCTGCAGGTCACATGATCAGTAACAATGAAACTCAAGACTATGTCAATGTCTCTTCTGTCAGAAGTATATTCACTCAACAACATTAGTGACCAACGTAAAGAAATAAACTGGTTTAATTTTGACTTATACAACGTCATGTTTGTTCTGTTTTCTAGATGAAGAGTGTGTTTATGAAGAGGCAGGCCAAAGAGAAAATGGTACACTTTAAAATACATAATAAAGTGAGATCATTCAAAGTGACTGTGGATAACTTTGTTGTAAAATCTCTCACAGATGTTACAAATGCTATGATTGGGATTGAACTTCAAAACAATGGTGAGTCTCTTCTTTTTGTGTCGAGAAGACGACCAGAGCTGATCGTCACACTTTCTAGTTTCATCTGAATAACTCAAGGTTTCTGAAAGAGACAGAAAGACCTCACACATTGTTGCCTTTAATGGACCGAGTTGATATAGGAGCAACTTTGGAAAAGAACGTTTTTACAGGAAACAGACTCATATAAGTGTCTCTGCAGGAGAGAGAAGAGACAGAAGAAGAAGATATGGGGGCTACATCAGGTTCAATGGTTCCTGCCTTTTTTTTTTATAGAACTAAGAACACATAATTGCATTTATAGGATTCGGACTTTAACAAGTGCTCTTACGTTGATGTTAAGTCTTCCTCTTTATGTAGTTGATGCTGGAGCCATTGCTATTTTTGTTACAATATGACAAATATAAACACTGAGTCCAGTTTAATGACAGTGAGTGTTAAAGCAGGAAACAGACTCATGAATATAAGTGTCTCTGCAGGAGAGAGAAGAGACATAGAAGAAGAGATGGAGGCTACATTAGGTTCAGTCAATGGTCCCTGTAGTTCCAACATCTCCACTAGGGGTCGTCCTAATTCTCATTTAAGGGATGGGACTAAATGTGAGTGGGACAAAATAATCTCTGCTGTTTCTTTTTTTCTTTCAGGTTTGTAGGAAGATCATTGTCGACAAGAATCTTCATGAAAACCTCTCCAATTCAAATGTCACATCATCACTGACATTTCAAAGACACAAAATATAAATGTAAATTGGAAAAAAGATATTATACAGTATTTTGTATAACATTTTACAAAATACTGTATAATATCTTTTTTCCATTATTGTTCATTAAACATTGGACAATAAGATTAGAAGCGACTCCTTAGTTCCTTTTGTCTTTGGAGAGGCCGGGGACAGGCCCTGTATATTGCATGACGCGCTGCGGCCTAAACAGATTCACAGAGTCCCAGAATGAATGCTTATGACGTTTATTCAAGTAACTGCTCTGTTAAGACATGAACACAGTTATAAAATGCATTGGATGGTAAATGTTAGAGAACGCTTGCGATCAACAAATATTACGGCTACCCCGCTCCCCTCTCTCCTCCTATACCTGAGTGACAGTAAGTGTGTGTATAGATCAGGGGTGCTCAATACGGCGATCGCGATCTACCGGTTGAATGGCAAGGTAGTTTTGGTAGATCGCATGACATAAAAAAAAAATATTGCCAATTGACGCTTAGGTCACTGCGCATGTGCAAAAAACAGCGCTAAGTGTGCAGCAAAACTAACACACTTTAGCGACTTACCTCCAACTTTTAAACCTATTTTTTTTTTCTCTTAAACTTAAGAAAGGGTATAAAAAATGAGTGGGGGAGCTGGACCAAGTAAGAAGACAAAAACTTATCGCTTTCATACGGAATGGGAGGAGGACTTTTATTCAAAGTGCGTTTGCCTCATCTGTTAGCATCTACTGTCTGAACTATTCATCTCTGGCTGATTCAATTCAGTACAAGTCATCAGAGTAAACTCAGGTAATGACAAAAAATGTACAAGTTAATTATTTTCTGTTGTGCAGTATTAGGGTATACAAGGTACATCAACATACATTGTACATACAAAGAATCCTCATTATATTTGTAAATAAATATATATGTTTTGCATTTTTGTAGTGGGTAGATCATTTTGACTTGGTCATTTTATAATTAGCTTGCATGCTGAAAAAGTGTGAGCACCCCTGGTATAGATTTACAATCTATGGTGCCATCTTTTAACTACTGGCCGTCACCGCCTACACCCACCAACCAGACAAAAGAAATCTGTAGAAGAATAAAGTTCTGGCTCCTACAATAAGTGTATGCATTTTCTTTCATGACTATAGACTGGACACTGCCTTTATATACTTAACCAGTTCATTATTATAACTCTTCTTTTGTCTTTGTCACTTTTTGACTGTGTTATTGTGTTACAGAAATTGTGTATATTTAAAAATAAAATAACATGAAACAAACAACTTACACTGGAATTAAACATAGTTATGATTAGGTATTTATATGATGTGACCCATTCGATCGGCTGGTTTTTGATGAGCACAGGCCTGTAATCACCCACTCCTCGAGGGTTCAACACCATTTCCTTTTCCAACTGTAGTTGGAACACACCCTCCGGTCCCCCTTCTTGAAAAGAGGGACCACCACCCCTGTCTGCCAGTCCAGAGGTACTGTCCCCGACCTCCACGTGATGTTGCAGAGGCGTGTCAACCAAGACAGCCCTAAAACATCCAGAGACTTGAGGTACTCAAGGCGTATCTAACAACTACCTCAGTAACTTCGGCCTGGGTGATGGATGAGTTTACCTCTGAGCCTTCGGCCTCTGCTTCCTCAGTGGAAGATGTGTCGGTGAGGTTGAGGAGTTCCTCGAAGTATTCCTTCCACCATCACACAATATCCCCAGTTGAAGACAGCAGATTCCCACCTCCACTGTAAACAGTGTTGGTAGGGCACTTCTTCCCCCTCCTGAGGCGCCGGACGGTTTGCCAGAATTTCTTTGAGGCCGTCCTTTTCCATGGCCTCACCGAACTCCTCCCAAACCCGAGTTTTAGCCCCACGACCACCCGGGCTGCAGTCCGCTTGGCCTGCCGGTACCTATCAGCTGCCTCAGGAGTCCCACGAGCCAACCAGGCTCGGTAGGTCTCCTTCTTCAGCTTGACGGCATCCCTTACTTCCGGTGTCCACCACTGGTTTCGGGGTTTACCGCCAGCTTCGAGTGGCCGCATCGACAATGGAGGTGGAGAACATAGTCCACTCGGACTCAATGTCTCCAACCTCCCTCGGGATCTGGTCGAAGCTCTGCCGGAGGTGGGAGTTAAAGATCTTTCTGACAGGGGGCTCTGCCAAACGTTCTCAACAGACCCTCACAGTACGTTTGGGCCTGCCGAGTCTGTCCAGCTTTCTCCCCCGCCATCGGATCCAACTCTCCACCAGGTGGTGATCAGTTGACAGCTCCGTCTCTCTCTTCACCCGAGTGTCCAAGACATACGGCCGGAGATCAGATAAAACAACTACAAAGTTGATCATCGATCACCGGCCTAGGGTGTCCTGGTGCCACGGGCACTGGTGGACACCCTTATGCTTGAACATGGTGTTCGTTATGGACAAACTTTGACATATACATTTATTCATTTAGCTGACGCTTTTATCCAAAGCGACTTACATTGTTCTACAGTAATTACCAGTGTTACAGCCACTGGAGGCAAGGTGGGTTAAGTGCCTTCCCCAAGGACACAACGACAGTATGAACTGTGGGGAGAGTGGGAATCGAACCACCTACCTTCTGGTTGAAGGACGACTGCTCTACCACTGAGCTACTGCCGCCCCAAATATTACATTTATTCATTTACATTTATTCATATAGCTGACGCTTTTACCCAAAGCGACTTACATTGTTCTAATGTAATTACCAGTGTTACAACCACTGGAGGCAAGGTGGGTTAAGTGTCTTGCCCAAGGACACAACGACAGTATGAACTGTGGGGAGAGTGGTAGTCGAACCGCCTACCTTCCAGTTGAAAGACGACCACTCTACCCACTGAGCTACTGCCGCCATACTGAGCTACAGATTGTAGCACCTTGGCCAGATGCTCCTTCCTATCCCTCCGTCTCCTACATATGTAGTAAAGCTGCCCATCTAATTAAGGAATAGAAATAAGTGTGTCAGAAACCACACTGATTATGTTTAAAATAAGGTCTCATGGTTTTTTATTTGTATTAATTGTACAGAAAAAGAGATTTGCAGCTCTCACTACAACTTTCTCTCACTACATCTTTCTCTCACTCCATCTTTCTCTCACTACATCCATCTAAAACCTGTTTAAATCCTTCAAAAGCCTGTTCAAATCTATCTAAAATCTATTCAAGTACAGCTAAAACTTGTTCAAATCAAACTTAAACCTGTTTGATTCCAACTAAAACATTTAAAGCACATTAAGACATGGTCAGGATGGTCTCATTTGACAGGATGCTTTTTGTGACAAAATGTATGTGCAACTCAAATCCTAAAAAAGTATGGATTCAAATATGCTCAGTAAGGCTAGAAAATCCAGACTGCACTGGATTTCTGAATTTGACTGGTAATATGTTGCTAATGATCACAAGTTTTTGTGGGCCTTCATTTTGCCTTTGTATATAAATAAAGACTTACACTTTTACTTATTTTTGTTTAAGTGACACCCACTGGACCAGCTCTGAGCCTCACAGTGCTGCACTCCAACTCCTCTGTTGGCTCGTGCACCGTCAGCGTGAACTGCTCCGTCCAAAACGACTGGCTGTGGTCAGTGTGCGACAAAGACGACTGTCAGGCATCGAACAAATCCTTCCCTTGAGTCAACATCTCCATTTCCAGCAACAACAGAAGAGTGACCTGCACTGGGAACAACCATGTCTGTGCAAGAGAGGCCTCACAGGACACAGCGGTCATGTGTATGTATTAAAGACATGAGTATACAGAGAGGAGGCTCAATATCTGAACTCCAGTAACAGTACTATTAATTGAAAAGTGATAAAAGTTTTCCTCATGTAAGCGTAAAAAATGTTTTCAGTCATAGGACAAGACATGTTCTTGATTACCTTTGATTTTATAAACAAACAGGTGAAGTAAAAACTACCACTACCTCTTACATATATATATACTGCAAAGTGTACTGTTCCAAACGGGTTCAAAAGGTAACCCAGAATGTTTCTTGTCCTACAGTCTTCACAGGCTTCAGCTCTGAGAACAAAGTGTAAAGCAAAATATCCTATCATTTTATCCAGATTTTGAATCTTTGTTTTATTAATAATCATAGTTGTTTTTTTTTTTTTGTTTTTTTTTTTGGCGGGGGGGGTTTGTGTCAAAGAAGTTAAAATCATCAGAACGTAACCTGAACCAGGTAAGCCCACTGTAAGACCTTTCAACAATTTGAGACGCTTTTAAAATACTTCTGAAATACTAACATTATTTGTAACAGCCACAGGTGATACACAGTCAGCCACTGAAGAAGGAGGAGCTACAGCCTCAGCCCAGAGTCTCTTCAAGTCAAACTGAGGTCTCCAGACCAGGCACTAAGGAGCACCAAGAGAGGGGCACCAAACCATGAGGAACAAAGTCACAAAACAGAGTATCTACTGTGTTTTAGAGGCTCCTGCTGCAGCGGCTTCTAAAGGCTCTGGCTGTGAAGAGACGAGAGAAGAGAAACCACCACAAGAGGCTTCAAACTCACACATGGATCTTCCACATCAAGTCAACACCGTGTACAGTGTGCTGCAGAAACCTAAAGGTCTAAGGACACAGCGCCCCCTGCAGGATACACAGAATCACAGCCAGCCCTTTAGACGCAGCTGTTTTTTTTTTTTTTTTTTTTTTTTTTTCACAGGAGACTTTAGTTTGACTTGAAGAGAATATTATCTCAGGTACAATGTCATTCTTGATGTTTGTCAAGTTATAATTTAAACAGCTGCAGTCTAAACACCAGCACTGACCAAACTATTGGGCTTCATATATTTTATTTAGATAATAATAATAATAATAATTAAAGCCGCAAGCGGCGATAAAGGCCCTCGCCTCCCTTGAGACGGCGGAGACACATGCACTCGGAAGATTGCATTTCGTGCTTTAAAGCGTAAACTTCACGGTAATGTCAAATAACCGAGCCTGTGCTACTGCTTGAATCTTCTTCTGGCTGGAGCCTGCTTCATCACCTCGGGCCTGTGCTACTGCTGGGGCCTGCTACACCACCTTGTATTTTAGAGTTAAAGGTCTCCACAATCCCTGGTTTTCCTGGGAGCTGTCTGAACCTTTGAAAATAATAGATTATGCTTGGGCTAAGGCGAGAAAATTAAAGTACTGGCTGGAGATTTGAGATGACTCAGGAATCGCTGCACCCCCCTGTTTAAAAAGGCAAAATGTAAATATTACTTGTCTAAGTACAAGTTTACAAGTTCCAAAAGATTGTGAGGAGTTTTCCAAGACTCTAGCCTTGGCTCTGGAGGGGCCTCCTCTAAAGGAAGGATCCTGGCAATTGGGAAATGGCATTCATTTCCCAAAGAAATGGCTGCCTCTTCTCAGACTCATTACGACCACAGCCACAAATGTATCAAAAAACAAATTGATAACACATGTGTCTAGATGATACTCACCAAATTTGGAGCTGTTTAGATGAAAAGCCTTTAGCACAAGGGGTGCGATTTAGGTGCTCACGCATTCCACCCAACATAGTGGATTTCCTGTTGAGTTTATGGTATGGCTGTAATAGACTTTTCTGTTTGCCCTGAGGTGTCCTATGGATGTACCAAGTTTTAAATTTCTATATTTGAAAAAGATTACTTTCACTTTCCATAGGCACAATGTATTTTTATTTTCCAGGGGTCGCCACTGAGTCATTTTTCATTATTTTTCCTCAGGGACTTAAAATACATCAATTTTTTGCCGGGCTTGAAATTTGGGGCCAATAAATTTGACTTTTAGTTGCACGTTTACTGGGTCAAATTGAGGATCATTTTACAGAAAAATTATAATTAAAAAAATTAGGGCTGGGCAAGTTAACGCGTTTTTATCGCGTTAACGCATTAATGAATTAACGCCGACAATTATTTTATCGCGCGTTAACGTCGGCTGATTAGTATAGTGAAAGATGTCGGTCTGAAGAACATTCTTAGGATCGCAACGAATGACTGCACATATGAGCCGCCCTCATCCAGTGCTTTAAGTGGGCAGGTACGCACCTGTACACCGCCACTTCTCCGTGCGCCCAGAGCGTGCTTTTAGCGTGCTGATGCGCTCATTCGACATCTGTTTTAATAGAGGTTTTAATCCTTTGCCTGCTCTGCCGCTTTCCAGAGCGCCCTTCACAATGCACGCTTCCTAATTCGTCCCACCAAGAGCAGAGACTACATTACCCATACACCCTTAAGTTTGGCAAGTGAAAGGGAGAGGGTGTGTGAAGCAAGAACTGCATTCACATGCTCTGACTGTAATGAAAACACAAGAGAGACATTTATATTGTTTATATTGTTATAATGTTATGATTGAAGCTCTGGACATAACTTGTTTTTCTATAACAAACTTAACAAAATATTAATGCCCTGTCAGTGGCAAATATTTTTGGTTTTAATATTTAATTTGATTACATTAATGTTTAAGTTCAGATTTACAAGAAATGTTTTAACTGCTGTAAAAAGCACATTATTTGTTTGTGTTGTTTAAAATGCAAACCAAATGTTATTGCACTTTTGTTCATATAGCAGTTCTTTAAAAATGTATGCAGTACACTAATTTTGAATTCATTATTAATTTTTTTGTATAATGCGATTAATCGCGATTAATCACAGAACATTGTGCGATTAATCGCGATTAAACATTTTAATCGTTGCCCAGCCCTAAAAAAAATATAACTCGAGCAAAAACGTCAAGAAAAACGGCTGTCTATTGAACACACATGTGTTTAACGAATTTTGCCTAAGTTTGGTGTCTGTGGAATGAAGCAGCTTTTTTTTGTTGTTTTTTAAAAGAGAGGTGTAGTCTAAGGCGGTTCACAACTTCAATTCAAATGGTCGCCTTCTCGTGTGTGATAGGGTGTGGTCCCCATTGGCTTTTTTGTTCAAAAGCCCATGCTGGATGAGTGTACCAAGTTTCATTTGACTACGACAAACTACAATTTTCACTTCCCATTGACTTTTTCCACATATTTGGGACGTTGCTATGGCAACACATTTTTAGATAGGGGTGGTTGTCATTGGCTTTTATGCTAGTCATGACATAAGAGATATGTGTACCAAATTTCATGTCTCTATGACAAACTAAATACTTGGGTCTCATTATAAGTTTGTAGGGGGCGCTGGAGGGTCATTTTTAAAGATAACCATTTTATTTACATATTTATGTTCAGGTCATGAATGTGCACAAACGCCTTTTTGGGTCCAACTCGATCCGAGAAGGCGTTTGAGAGTTAAGAGACATTTTATTTTCACAAAAATGGCCACCTCGTTACTTGCTTGCCACACCCATACCCGATAAGATATCAAAAACAAAGTCACAACAATGATTTTCATCTTTTTGCGCAAGGGGTGCGATTTTAGTGGTTGTGCGTTTCACCCCACATGGCGAAATTCCTGTTGAGTTTAGAGTGTGGCTGTCATAGACTTTTCTGTTTGCCCTGAGGTGTCCTATGGATGTACCAAGTTCTGTATTTCTACATTGGAAAAATTTACTTTCACTTTCCATAGGCCCAATGTATTTTGACTTTTGTAGGGGTCGCCACTGAGTCATTTTTTGTATTTTTTTTTCGGGGACTTCAAATACATAAGTTTTTCGCGGGGCTTAAAGTCTGGGACCAATAAAAATGACTTTTATTTGCACATTTACTGGGTCAAATTGAGGATCATTTTACAGAAAAATTTTGATTAAAAAAAATATACAAAATTATAATAAAAAAAAATATAACTCGAGCAAAAACGTCAAGAAAAACGCCTGTCTATTTAACACACATGTGTTTAAGTCATTTTGCCTAAGTTTAGTGTCTGTGGAATAAAGCAGCTATTTTTTGTTGTTTTTTAAAAGGGCGGTGTGTTTTAAGTCGGTTCACATCTTCAATTCAAAATGGCCGCCTTCCCGTGTGTGAAAGAGTGTTGCTCCTGCACGGTCCGATGTTTGAGCTGTCTGCATCTGAGGATGTGGACGTGCTCAGCAACGCGGCGCCTTCATTAAAACCCCGGCGCTGCCCACCAAGCCGTGTAGAGTTACATCGACCATGGTGGGCGGGGCAGCAGGTCGGGCTGGGGCAGGGCTGCATACTATGGCAGTATATTGCAGGCACGCCAGGCCAACCTGTTAAAGGACTTGGAGAAGACACATCTGTGGATGTGGCTGAGAGAGTCCCCTCCGGGGAGAGGCGGCTGAGGCCGTTTTTCTCTGCAGAGCCCCTTAGACACCGATGTAGTAATTCCGCCGTCTATGACGCTTGGGCCACTTTCCAGCATCTGAGCTGCCTCACAGCCCACCCCGAGGGGTTTTGGGTGGGCAGCAACGGTGTATGCGCATCGAGGATCGTACACGACTTCTCGCTACCGTGCAGCTGTTTCAGGGGGGCGACAACGGTCTTCGAAGCAGACCCGAGATTGGCCTCAAGAGGCTGATTCCCGTGGCAGATTTTTTCCAGGCGTGGAAACACCTGTGGAATGTGTCGCCATGGGTCCTGCGCACTGTAGAAAAGGGGTACAGACTGCAGTTTGGCCGCAGCCCGCCGAGATTCGGTGGGGTGGTCTGGACCGTAGTGGTCCCGGAACGGGCTCGGGTTATGGAACAGGAAGTACACTCCCTGCTGGTAAAGGAGGCCATAGAACGGGTTCCTCCGCCAGAAATGGAGTCGGGTTTCTACAGCCGGTACTTTATAGTTCCCAAAAAGGACGGAGGTCTGCGTCCAATTTTAGATCTAAGGTATTTGAACCGGTCTCTGAGGAGGTTCAGGTTCAAGATGCTAACAATACCTATTATCGTGAATCAAATTCGGTCCGAGGACTGGTTTGTCACGATAGATCTGAAGGACGCATACTTCCATATTCCTATAAATCCTTCTCACAGGAAGTTCCTGAGGTTCGCTTGTGGGGGCGAAGCGTTCCAATATCGGGTGCTTCCATTCGGCCTAGCACTCTCCCCTCGCACATTCACCAAGTGCATGGATGCGGTTCTGGCTCCACTGAGACTCCAGGGCATCCGGGTACTAAATTATATCGACGACTGGCTCATTTTGGCCCAGTCTCGAGAGAGGGCAGTACGGCATCGAGATGTCGTCCTTGGCCACATTCAGAGCTTGGGGTTGAGACTTAACGCGAAGAAGAGCGTGTTGACGCCCTCCCAGAGAATTACGTTCCTGGGAGTAGAATGGGACTTCGGCGATGCGGGCACATATGTCCCCGCGCCAGTCCATACAGGCGATGGTCTCCAGCATAAGACTAGGCCGCAACGTCACTGTAAAACGGTTTCAGAGACTTTTGGGTCTAATGGCAGCTGCGGCCAACGTAATACCTTCGGCCTGCTGTACATGAGACCCCTGCAGTGGTGGCTGAAAACCAGGGGTTTTCCTGAGGGGAATCCATTCGGAGTATCAGGGTTACGCGCAGGGGCTGTCGTTCCCTATCATTATGGAGAAAATCCTGGTTTCTGTCCCAAGGACCAGTACTGGGAGCAACATGTCGCCGGAAATCCGTTTCAACAGATGCCTCCCTCACTGGCTGGGGCGCGGTCATGGACGGCCACTTTGCCCAGGGTCTGTGGCAGGACCATCATCGCTCCAGACAAATAAATTGCCTGGAGATGTTGGCTGTGTTCAGGGCTCTGAGGAGCTTCCTGGCGGATCTCAGGGGTTATCACGTTCTGGTGCGCTCCGACAATATGTCGGTGGTAGCGTACCTGAACCGTCAGGGGGGTCTGAGGTCTCGCCCTCTGTGCAGATTGGCGCATCAGATCCTCCTATGGTCCCAGGGAAGTTATCGTCTATCAGGCGATGTACATCCCCGGGGACCAGAATCAGGGAGCAGACACCCTGTCGAGGCAGGGGCTGAGGCCCGGGGAATGGAGACTTCACCCAGAGGTGGTGAGGTCTATATGCGAGAGGTTCGGCCCAGTGGAAGTGGATTTGTTCGCGTCTCGAGAGACGTCCCACTGCCCACTATGGTTCTCCCTCACGCCTCCAGTCCCGCTGGGGTTGAATGCCATGGTACAGACGTGGCCGAGGCTGCGTCTGTATGCATTTCCCCCGGTGGCGCTGCTCCCGGGAGTTCTGGAGAGGGTCCGGCAGGAAGGGATCAGTCTACCTCTAGTAGCCCCGTACTGGCCGGCCCGAGTATGGTTCTCAGACATCATAGCACTGCTGGCAGGTCTTCCATGGCAGAGAGACCTGCTGTCCCAGGCAGGGGGCACAATACTGCATCCCCAGCCCGGGCTGTGGAAACTCTGGGTCTGGCCTCTGAGGGGGATCAGTACCTAGAGGCTGGCCTGTCGGCAGGGGTAGTGGAAACCGTACTCAGTTCCAGGGCTCTTTCCACAAGGAGGTTGTACGGCTTAAAGTGGAACGTCTTTTCCACTTGGTGCAGGGGGCGTGAGGTGGACCCAGTTAACTGCCCAGTGGCCGGTCCTGGAGTTCCTCAAGGCGCTTCACTGCGGGGCTTACCCGTCCACTCTTAGGTGTGTACGTGGCTGCCATTGTGGCGTTCCACGCTCCTGTAAGTGAGGGGCCTCTGGGGAGGCACCCATTGGTCGTACGATATCTCCGTGGCACCCGGAGGCTGAGGCCTGCAACGCGCCCTGGGGTTCCAACTTGGGATCTGGCGGTGGTGCTTGAAGGATTGCCTAAGGCCCCCTTCGAACCACTCGAGTTGGCGACAGATCGAGTTCTGTCGTTAAAAGTGGCGCTGCTCATGGCTATCACCTCACTTAAAAGGGTGGGGGACCTCCAGGCACTGGCTATAACACCAACTTGCCTGGGTTGCCCCGGTGGGGTTAAGGCCATTTTACGTCCGAGGCCAGGCTATGTGCCTAAGGTGCCATCTAACGTGGCACGGCCGACGGTACTGCAGGCATTTCATCCTCCACCTCATGTATCGGCCGAAGAGGGGAGACTTTATCTGCTCTGCCCCGTTAGGGCACTGCGAATCTATATACAGAAGTCTTCGCAGTGGAGGAAGTCAGAACAACTGTTAGTGTGTTTCGGGTCTCCTAAGAGAGGTCGGCCAGCGACCAAGCAGACGGTCAGTAATTGGATCGTCCAGGCTATTGCCTTGGCTTATCAGGTGCACGGATTGCCTTCAACTTTGGCCTTAAGGCCGCATTCCACCAGGGGCATGGCCTCTTCTCGGGCCCTTCAAATGGGTGTCCCGCTTCAGGAGATCTGTGAGGCAGCCGGCTGGGCTGCTCCACACACTTTCATTAGGTTCTATAGTCTACATCTCCCTGCGACGCCTGGCGCTAGGGTGCTCTCGTCCTAAGGGTGCCTGAATATCCGGGTTCACACTAGGGCGGGCACGGGTCGTCGTGGCATAGTGGGTATTCGTTCCCCAAAGTGTCGTTTCACGGCGCGGTGTTGAGTTCCTCGAGAAGGAGCGTCTCGGGTTATGTATATAACCCTTGTTCCCTGAGAGGGAACGAGACACTGCGTCGCTCTGCCACGCCTACGTGATACGGCGTCCTTTTATACTTCCGGGTAGGCCGGCACTCACTACGTTGTGACGTAGTACCAATCAAGATTAGTCTAAGTTTCATTCATGCTTCAGGGCCATCAAGCTGAGGGCGTTCCCCAAAGTGTCGTTTCACGACGCAGTGTCTCGTTCCCTCTCAGGGAACAAGGGTTATATACATAACCCGAGACGTTTTCTTGGAAAACCAGCAGTGGTTGACAGTAACGAAGTAAATGTAATTTGTTACTGTACTTAAGTTTATTACAGTATCTGTACTTTACTAAGTATTTCCATTCGGGGATACTTTTTACTTTAACTTCACTACATTTCAACGTCAAATATCTTACGTTTTACTAAATTACATTTTGCAAAATTAGTCGTTCCTTGTGTTGCTGTCGCCGCCCCTCAGCTCCTGGTTCTTTTCGATCACCAAAGATGTACCACAAAGAAACACAAGTGGGGCTGAGTTTACAATTAAAAGTCAAATTTATTAAAAACAAACGCAAGATAAACACAGGATTCTATATAAAGAATCTAACAAAACAAAGGCTCTCAAAGCTAATAGAGGAGTATGTGAGTAGAGTCCGGGGGTTTGTGAGAGGGAACAGTCTTTGAAGGAATATTGTTAGTTGTGATCCCCGCCCTCCAGTTCGTGCGGGGCCAGCCAGTGTTGCTGCCTTCTCAGCGGTCCCAGTGGACTTCGAAGCCCCAGTACGTCGCCGCAGAAGCTAATTATAAAACACAATAATGTTGGATCAGACGACCACACTACAAAACACAATAAAGCCACACAGCATGCAGGTTAATCGGGACACGTCCCTTCACTTAGCGTTTTATGGCGATGAACAGGTTGCTTTTCTTAGTCCCCTCTTGGTCCGCGAAGATACGGCCGGTCGCTCCTCAGTTCCTGGCTCGGTCTGTCCCCTGAAGTGGGAGACGGTGCTGTGAACAGGGGAAAGGCAGTCTCAGGCACACAACTAAACAATTCGGGTAGGTATATCCTCCACACAGTTATGGACACTTCCCTCTACTTAGCTGGGTTAGAAGCGTTGTATTTGATGGTCTCCGAGGTATCTGTGGCTTCCCTTTGCCGTTCACTTGTCCGTCACTCCGTGCTGTTCAATCCGGTTCCTTCCTTTTCCTTTGCTTCCTCCGTCTCTCTCTGCCTGCTGACTGTCTTTCTATTGGCCCTTTTAAACTAAACCCGGGCGCATCTTATTGGTCTCAGTGATTTTGCAGGTGTGATGGGTGTTCCCCAACATGAGTCTGTCCGTGTGTCACAAAATTTAAAGGGGCCGCACACTCACACAGAACACAAGAAAAAAACACACAGGAGAAACAAGGGACATTTTCATTAAAAATGTTTGTAGAAGAAGACCTCAAAGACGCGTCTCAGTGGGAGTGTCATTCTCTACACGCGAGCTGATAAACATGAAAATAACAAATAAAAAAATACACCTGTGATGAAGCTTTGGTATTAGTAATGGCTGACTCTGATTCTGAGGGAGAACATCTACCTTTTAGAGTCTTTTCAGCCTTTGAAAGTGAGAATGAGTGAGAGTGAGAGTGCGTGTGTAACTTGGACAGCGGCGCCGCTGCTCCTGCCTTTCTCAGTGTCTCTCATAAAGCACACGCTGTTTTTCCCACATTTTGCCAAACATCAGTGAAAGAAACGGGAGGAAACTAGTCGCTCTGGCCGCGGTAGTGAAGGGGAGGTTGGGAAGTGAAGCCGTGAGTACGTAGCACCTGCAGCTTTACCTTTAGCCAGTGTTGTGCCTGAACGCGTTCATTGAACGATAGTTCATGAACTCGTTCATATTTTAGCGGACGTGAACTGAGCGGGCTGTATTACTGCCTGACGAACGTTACTGTGAACTCGTTCATTCTGGTGTCTGTGAACGGCACGCTCTCTCAGGTTAACTTCGTTCAATAGAGTGCCAGATTTCTATAGAGCCTTCCAGGCGAAAACCCGGCTAAAACACACCGCAAACCGGTCTTAATATGTAGCGGAAAAACACCAAACCTGGCAACACCAGCCACCTGTGTCGCACCGCCGCGCATCGTGGCGTCATCAAAAAAAAAAAAAAAAAAAAAAAAAGCATGGAGGCGACAGCAGCATGTAGTAAGGCATATGATCATTTAAATTCATTCATGTAACTTGTTTGTTAAACCTGCCTGGTCTATTTTTCCAGGATTCCAGTATTCTGTTTTAGCATGTGGACAATGGAAAATTATTAAAATTTAAAAACGTTTTCACCTTAATGATTACTGTCCTGTTTTTCTTTGAATAATTCCTCATTTAAAAAAGACCATTCAAGCAGCACGTTTGTCCTCATGTTCTTGAGAATGTACTGTAGGGTTGAAAGCTGCAGCTGCTACTAGTGTGGAGTGAATGGACAGCAACAAAGCATTAAAGCAACAATGTCCCCTCAATGCTAATGTAAACCCTGGTTGGATAAGGATTGAAAATTGGATATGAAAATTAAATCTGACGAATAGCTTCATTGTTAAAACTGATAAAATAATTGCTGTCTGTGATTCTACTGTATATGGGCTGTGGCAATAATTCTGAAAAATAATAGCTCGCAGCAACATATGGAAAAAAAGAACTATGAACTAGTTCATTTTTGGAACTGTGAACTTAGTTCAAAATTTTGAAGTTTGAACTATGAACTGAACTAGTTCATTTTAAAATTTGTGAACTGAACTTTGAACTAGTTCTTGTAGAAAGTGAACTTTCCCAACACTGCCTTTAGCACAGGTGATAGAAGCCGGGGCGGGTGTACTGCCGTGGCCGCGGTAGTGACAGGGAGTTAGGGAATAATGTGGCTTCTATTGACAGCTGTTTGGGACAAATACGTGTTGTTCATCCTGACACTTTACCCAGTAGAGGAGGGAGAGGCAGGGGTAAACATAGTCAGCGAGATTGTTGTTTAACTTGTATATTAATAATGTATTAAGTATGTGTCAAAAACACTGAAAACCATTTTGTTTGCTGATGATACTAATTTAATCTGTTCTGGAGAAAATTTGGAACAACTTTTGGATACAGTGGAAAATGAATTACAAAAGATAAAGAGCTGGTTTGATGCAAATAAACTAACACTGAACTTAAGTAAAACTAAATTTATAATTTTTGGCAATCGTGCTACAACTAAACAAAAAGCTTAGGATAAATGATATTGAAATAGAAAGAGTAAAAGAACTTAAATTCTTGGGAGTAATAATCGATGAAAAATTATGTTGGAAGCCACATATACATTATATTAAGACTAAAATATCCAAATCAATTGCTATATTATATAAAATCAATTACCTATTATATCAGCAAACATTGTATATGTTGTATTGTTCCTTCATACTTCCTTACATTACTTACTGTTTGGAGGTATGGGAAAACACTTACAAAACCAACACTGAACCAATATTTATCCTTCAAAAGAGAGCCTTAAGAATTGTAAATAAAACCACCTATAGAGCACCAACTACTCCACTGTTTATTAAATTAAAAGCACTAAAATTCAGAGATATTGTTGACTTCAAAACTGCACAAATTATGTATAAAATAAATAATTAGCAGCTATCGGACAGTATTCAAGGGTTGTTTCAAATGAGAGAGAGCAATCATCACTTAAGAGGAACATTTGTATTTAAAAAGAAATCTATAAGAACAAATTCTAAGTATCAATGCATCACAACTAAATGAGTTATTGTATGGAACAGCTGCAGTGAATAGATGAAATCATGTACAACAATAAGTAATTTTAAAAGACTATTTAAACTGAATATACTAAATGAATACGAAAAGGACTTGAGGTGATAGTATTGTATACAGGTTCATTGGTCTACATGTTAAGTATAGTATGGAGGTGTTATTATTTGATTTGTTATAGATAAATGGAAAAGAAAGAAGAAAAAAATGGGAGTGTGTGCATGCATCTGTATCTATGTATAGGTTTATGTGAACAGAAGGTAGGTAGATATAGGATGTATATAAAGATGTATATATAAGTGAAGCATCAAATTGTTTGTATTTAATTAAAGGATAAAAAAATAGAGAAATGGGGTAGGACTTGAAAAGTTTGTTATGAACTTCTTCCTACTCCTTTTGAACATGAGAATTTCTAATTTGAATTATTTACAATAATATGGAAAGCTTGTGCTGAGAAGTACATGACTTAATTTGGCTGGTGATTTAATTTTATATATGTATGCATGCCTGTATGTATATAAATTCATTCATTCATTCATTTTTTACCGCTTTGTCCCGTTAGGGGTCGCGGGTGACTGGAGCCTATCCCAGCAACTTTGGGCCTGAGGCGGGGTACACCCTGGACAGTGGCCAGTTAGTCACAGGGCTGACATTTAGACATAGACAATGACAGACAACCATTCACTCTCACATTTATTCACTAGGGACACTTTAGAGTTACCGATTAACCTATACATGCATGTCTTTGGACGGTGGGAGGAAGCCGGAGTACCCGGAGGGAACCCACGGTAACACGTGGAGGACATGCAGACTACTCACAGAAAGACCAGAGTCGGCCGAGAATGTTTGAGTCGGCCGGGTTTTGAACTCACGACCTTCTTGCTGTAAGGCAGGAGTGCTAACCACTCTGCCACGTGCACCCTTATATAAATTTTTATTTGTATTTTTTTATTTTATTTACATGTTCAAATAAACAAACAAACAAGAATGCGCTAATCAAAGCAGCCATCGTAATAAAAGTGATGGCTGTGTGCTGTGCTTTATGAGAGGTCCCACACTCTAAAAAACTATAAAGAACTAAACTACTAAAAGATAAAGCAACTGCAACCACACACCTACAGTACATGTGTATATTTCTCATAACTATTTGCATACGTTTTACTAATTATGGTTTATTAGAAGTTGTAGTTATTCTTTCTTTTGGTAATGTTGCTTTTACAAATTACTGTTATAATTTTTTTTTCTTCAGAATAAGAAAAAAATATTCTAATATGTTCATTAGTGTGTATGTACTGTAAATAACATAACCGCCAATATATAATATCATGGTATGCAAATTATATGCAAATTAGATGCTTAAAATGTATTTACATATATACTTTGGGTCATACCTGACATATTTCTAGTTTAGAGTAGGACTCTATCTCTTATCATTTTCAAACCACAGCCTTTTGAAATTTGGATCTCAAAAATCTGTATTTTTTTAAATAAACCCTAGCGCCTAAAGGGGGCAAGAGGCTGACAAAAACTATATGGGCATTATAGCCATAATAAATGATAGTACTTGGATACTTAAGTACATTTGAAGGCAAATACTTTTGTACTTTTACTCAAGTGAAAGTTAAAAGGGAGTACTTTTACTTTTACTGAAGTAATATTTTACTTAGTGTATCTGTACTTTAACTCAAGTACTTGGTTTGTGTACTTCGTCCACCACTGAAAACCAGTAAAATGCTGACTCATGTTAGACGGCTCACTCTCTGTGAGCCAGTGTTTTATTTCTCTTATCTGCTGTGATTTCAGTATAAATTCTAAGCTGTCTACTTTTTTATTGTGATTGTTCATGTAACTCTGTACACACAGACATGTATGTCCACTCCACCTTTTGACTCTGAACTCTTTTTTCCTTTTTGGGGCGGCAGTGGCTCAGTGGTAGAGCAGTTGTCTTTCAACCGGAAGGTAGTGGGTTCGATTCCCACTCTAGCCACAATTCATACTGTCGTTGTGTCCTTGGGCAAGACACTTAACCCACCTTGCCTTGTAAGAATGTTGAGTGAATGTATGTGGTGATGGTCGGAGAGGCCGTAGGCGCAAAATGGCTGCCACGTCTCTGTCAGTCTGCCCCAGGGCAACTGTGTCTACAGTTGTAGCTTACCATCACGCTTTGAGTGCCTTGGTCCCTCGGGAGAAAAGCGCAATATAAATCCAATCCATTATTATTAGGCCCGAGCCGGTGATGACCGGGAGGGCCTATTGTTTTTGCTCGGATTTTTTTACATTTTTTTTCTATTAGGCCCGAGCCGGTGATGACCGGGAGGGCCTATTGTTTTTGCTCGGATTATTTATTTATTTATTTATTTTTTATCTTTCTTGTCGACCTATGATCCTAAATTTGACCCAGTGAACATGCACGAAAAGTCATTTTTATTGGTCCCAGACTTCAAGCTCGGTGAAAAATTGATGTATTTGAAGTTGCCGAAAAAAAATTACAAAAAATGACTCAGTGGCGACCCCTACAAAAGTCAAAATACTATGGAAAGTGAAAGTATTTTTTTTCCAACGTAGAAAAATGAAACTTGGTACATCCATAGGACACCTCAGGGCAAACAGAAAAGTCAATGACAGCCACACCCTAAACTCAACAGGAAGTCCGCCATGTGGGGTGAAACGCGTGGCCACTAAAATCGCACCCCTTGCGCAAAAAGATGCAAATCATTGTGTTTTACATTTACATTTATTCATTTAGCAGACGCTTTTATCCAAAGCGACTTACATTACATTACATTACCAGTGTTACAGTCACTGGAGGCAAGGTGGGTTAAGTGTCTTGCCCAAGGACACAACGACAGTATGAACTGTGGGGAGAGTGGGAATCGAACCGCCTACCTTCCGGTTGAAAGACGACCGCTCTACCCACTGATCTTCTCTGTCACTGTCATTAGTCACTCTGCCTGCACACCTGACACTCATCCACTCATCACACTGCCCTGTACTTAAGCAGCCACCACACAACTCTTCTCTGATTTTTTGTGTGACTGATTGAAAGAATGTCCAGCTTTTCCAGACCTGCTATTTCCAGACGGTCTAGCTACCTGCTCCTAGTGGAGTCCAGCCTGTTCTCTGTTCCAGTACCTACCTGTGCTCCAGCTCCCGCCCTGACCCTCACTCTATTCTGCTGTCTGATCTCAATTCTCAATAAAGCTGGTTTAAAACCTTCTTGTATTGTCCATTTGAGTTCTTTGAAATGCCCGACAGCCAATTATTTACAACCTAAACCAAAACAGTTTCACTCTAGAAGGACAACCTCTGAAGGAACCAGTGACACTAACGACTCTCACATCAGGAGTCACACAGCCCTAACGACTATGAGACCAGAACAGCCTGGTCCAATCAGAGTTAGTTTCAGGTGAATGCCCTTCCTCTAGAGATAAAGCTCTGTATCAGTTGAATTCAGAAACCCTTTTCAAATCCATCAAAAACCTGTTCAAATCCAACTAAAACCTGCTCAAGTCCATTTAAAACATTTTTTTTTATTGTGGCAAATAAGTAAAAATCATCAGAACATAACCTGAACCAAGTAAGCCCACTGTAAAACAATTTGAGACACTCTTAAATACTTCTGAAATACTAACATTATTTGTAACAGCCACAGGTGATACACAGCAGCCACTGGAGGAGGAGGAGCTACAGCCTCAGCCCAGAGTCTCTTCAAGTCAAACTGAGGTCTCCTATGAAAACTATGACACAGAACACACAAGCCAAACCAGGCACCAAGGCTCCAGCCCAAACCATGAGGAACAAAGTCAGAAAACAGAGAGTATCTACTGTGTTTTAGAGGCTCCTGCTGCAGCTGTGTCTAAAGGCTCTGGCTGTGAAGAGACGAGAGAAGAGAAACCACCACAAGAGGCTTCAAACTCACACATGGATCTTTTTCCTATTATATATTGTTTTCCTGCTCTATGGGTATAGGTTTACATACAACATTTTCAAATGTGATTTTGTAAGAAAAACAATAAAACCCATAATTGAGGTTGTTTTTTTCAATGTTATTTTATTTACACGTTTATCTAAATAAGGAGAACAATATTAAAAAGGTGGCAATGACAAATAAATGATATATTCAAGATGCAGATGGAATAAAAAGGCAGCATATATAAAGTTATTAAAGAAAGACAAAGCTCAGAAAACTCCTGTCCATAATTGCTCACATCTATCTTTATGTTACTGTCCTTTTAGGGTCAAGAGGAAATAGAACATCTATTTGGGGCGGCAGTAGCTCAGTGGGTAGAGCGGTCGTCTTTCAACCGGAAGGTAGGCGGTTTGATTCCCACTCTCCCCACAGTTCATACTGTTGTTGTGTCCTTGGGCAAGACACTTAACCCACCTTGCCTCCAGTGACTGTAACACTGGTAATGTAATGTAAGTCGCTTTGGATAAAAGCGTCTGCTAAATGAATAAATGTAAATGTATTTCATTTTATCCTTACAATAATCTTTCCTGTAATCTTGGTGTTTTTTTCTTATATACAGTGCCTTGCGAAAGTATTCGGCCCCCTTGAACTTTGCAACCTTTTGCTACATTTCAGGCTCAGATTTTGCTTTATGTTTTGGGTCATTGTCTTGTTTGAAGGCAAATCTCCGTCCCAGTCTCAGGTCTTTTGCAGACTCCATCAGGTTTTCTTCCAGAATGGTCCTGTATTTGGCTCCATCCATCTTCCCATCAATTTTAACCATCTTCCCTGTCCCTGCTGAAGAAAGGCAGGCCCAAACCATGATGCTGCCACCACCATGTTTGACAGTGGGGATGGTGTGTTCAGGGTGATGAGCGTGATGTGTTGCTTTTACGCCAAACATAATGTTTTGCATTGTTGCCAAAAAGTTTGATTTTGGTTTCATTTGACCAGAGCACCTTCTTCCACATGTTTGGTGTGTCTCCCAGGTGGCTTGTGGCAAACTTTAAACAACACTTTTTATGGATATCTTTAAGAAATGGCTTTCTTCTTGCCACTCTTCCATAAAGGCCAGATTTGTGCAGTATACGACTGATTGTTGTCCTATGGACAGAGTCTCCCACCTCAGCTGTAGATCTCTGCAGTTCATCCAGAGTGATCATGGCCCTCTTGGCTGCATCTCTGATCAGTCTTCTCCTTGTATGAGCTGAAAGTTTAGAGGGACGGCCAGGTCTTGGTAGATTTGCTGTGGTCTGATACTCCTTCCATTTTAATATTATCGCTTGCACAGTGCTCCTTGGGATGTTTAAAGCTTTGGAAATGTTTTTGTATCTAAATCCAGCTTTAAACTTCTCCACAACAGTATCTCGGACCTGCCTGGTGTGTTCCTTGTTCTTCATGATGCTCTCTGCGCTTTAAACGGACCTCTGAGTGAGGTGCAGTTAGGGCCGCGGGAAGTAATTTTGAACAGGGGGTGCTGTGAATTATTTTTTTTTTTTTTTTTACAAAAAACCTATGAGCCCATAGGCCTATTTAAAATACATTTTAAAAATAAATACATTGAGATTTACTACTTTATTGTCATATACACTTCAGTGCACAGCCAGCCAGGGTCTGAAACACGCAGACATCAGTTCTCAGATATGCGCAATGCGCTATTAATCTGAAGCAGAAGCAGAATCAGAAATAATAGTTTAATAATCGAAAGAAAACGAAATAATTACTTTCATTACAATTTCAGATAGCCTATACATACATGCAACTTATTTAAATACAACAAATAATATTACAACAAAATATAATATTAATCAAACTTTACAATAACGCTAAAACAATGCAATCGATTTGGTCAGCTGGCTTGAGTCACTGCACGTTTATGTCTACGCAACTCTATTAACTCCAGAATCTTTTTACGCACACCACAAGGAAATAATCTCTGACTATTTAAGCAATTTGTTTATTGAACAGTTCTCCACATCCATTACGCAAAGAACACACGAACGAAATAATACTCTCCATCTCCATCCCCACCACCTTACAAAAATACTATAGTGTACTACTTACAATTGCTTGGCTAGTCAAAGCTGATCCCACACTTGTTGCCAAAAAGAAATGTTGTTACAAGCGCGGCCCATGCTCTTACCTGAGCTACATGCAGGCGGGGTGCCCTGGTTACAGGTGTCCAAATGTCGAGGTGCGCTCTGGGGTCGTGGAGGTAAAGTCTCTCATGAGGTTCAGAATGTCTGTGTTGGTATGCATCAGTGAAAGGTGTGCGAGTCTTTTCTGGGTCATGGTGCTGCGTCTTTTGTCTTCAAAAAACGCAAGGCGGAGAAAGTGCGTTCGGCCACGGAGATGGGTAGTCAGTCACAGACATAACTCGATCAGTTTTTCTATCTCTGAAAACATGGCTCTTGTTTGTGGCTGGAGCTTTATCAAACATGATGCTACATATTGGACTGTGACACACATAGCCTAAACCCTCTGTCTTTTGTGACATCGGCAAGCTGCTTGGCGATGCTTGGCCTAAGCATTTTGAGCTGGTGTTCAAGGCGGTGACCTGCCTGCCTGACGTTGACAACGTAACTTCCGAACCTGTGTTGATTAGGCCTCAAAATATGAAATTAAAATCCAAAAGAATACGTAATAGCCTGTGTGTCAAAATCATTTTCTAAAATATTCATAAGGAATTTATAAATTGTGCAAAATATTTTAAGAGGCCTACATTTTTTTAAATCTCCCTCTCGTCACTAGGGGGTGCTGCAGCACCCCCAGCACCCCCACTTCCCGCGGCCATGGGTGCAGGTGCATTTATACAGAGACTTGATTACACACAGGTGGATTCCATTTATCATCATTAGTCATTTAGGTCAACATTGGATCATTCAGAGATCCTCACTGAACTTCAGGAGAGAGTTTGCTGCACTGAAAGTAAAGGGGCTGAATAATTTTGCACGCCCAATTTTTCAGTTTTTTATTTGTTAAAAAAGTTTGAAATATCCAATAAATTTCATTCAACATTATGATTGTGTCCCACTTTTTGTTGATTCTTCACAAAAAATTACAGTTTCATATCTTTATGTTTGAACCCTGAAATGTGGCAAAAGGTCGCAAAGTTCAAGGGGACCGAATACTTTCGCAACACTGAGCAGACTGCACTTAGCTGTTTTCAATGTTTTAGTGCTACAGGTGTAAACAGGTGTTGCAAAAGTCTTCAATGTGTGAAAGCTGTGGTTCAGTGTCTGTGTGAGGTATGTGTGAAAAAGGAAGTGCAGACCAGTCAGAATAAGAGGAAAATGAACTAAAAATAAAAGTTAAAGATATCTTCATCAAATATAACTTCTTCTTCCTTTGTGAGGAAAATAACTAAAATAAAGACATCTTCATCAAATGCAACTTCTTGTTCCTCTGTGTGTGCCGTAGATATAAGCCTATAATGATCTGGAGTTTGTCAGAGGCAGAGTGACGAGTGCTGGATGTGAGGATGGGACCCTCTCTGGTCTGGACTCTGGGGCTCATCTGTGAGTTTACAACACTTTGACTTTAAACAGGTCAACATCTAAACTTTTGTCAGGCCTTTGTCGACATAAACTCTTTTATAATTCTTATTTCAGTCTTCAATGCCGTCCTCTGCAAACACACCAAAGGTAAATAACTCTCCTGTTTAATCTTTATTTAGTTCAGATTCAGCTTTTATTTATCATATATATGGCCTTATGTTACAAAACGTTCATAAAGAAGTGGAATTACATATTCTTCAAGCTGTGTTGTTTTATATTAGGCCATGTAACGTACAGTGTTACTTATGCAGTTGTCATTAAGATGATTCTGTTTTCATGTTTACATCTGTAGGACAGGGATATGACACCTGGGCCCATTATGACATCAAGAAATAAACTCACTGTGTTTGTGTTCTTATATTGTTTTCTGTGACAGTGTTTAAAAGGATTGTCTAAATTATTTTAATGTATTTTTGGCATATTTGAAAACTATTATGTCAGATGGATTATTTGCCTAAAACTGTCACTGGTTGTGTTTTCTTTAATCTTCTTGTTGCACTGGATGGACGTGTAGCACTTATCCACAGTTGTCTTTAGTCTGTTCTTAAAACACAGGGCTTACTTGTTGTTATAAGAATTCTTTGTCCAGATTATCCAGAGAGACCACGGAGACAGTGTACAATTTAAAATGAATGATCAGGTTTTATTCATGCAAGAATGAAACAAAGCACAATGTCTATGTTCATGTTTGGATTAGCATGAAGGACATGACATGATCAGATTTGACATGACCTGAAGAAGACTAGAAGCAACCTGTAATTATTAACCATAGGAAATGTTTAATTATTATAACATCCCCCTCTTTATGCTGATAAAATATTAGCATAAAACAAAACAAGCTTGGATGTGAATTGTATACTATAAAACTGAGCAGGACAGCTGACCTAGCCTAAGTACATTTGACCATTCAGTAAATGACCAATTGGTTGGAAAAAATTATCCTGCCTACCCCTTTTCCCTAGGCAGTGCAATCCACAAACAAGGCAGGTATATGTAATCAATTCAAATGATTAAATTGTAACTCATGTCAAATCAAAAACAACAAATGATTATAATGTGATATGTTTAAAATCAAAGATAATCAAAATCCCCAAAAGTTATATGCTGATTCTTTAAAATCAAGATTGTGAATTCCTTTCTAAAAGGCTTTAGTTCTGCTGTTATAGACCTGTGTTAAATAAGATAAAATCAATTTGTAGATCCCACCCATTTCAGCTAAAGGCATGCTCAGTGCTATTTTGTTACGTCCAGTGTAGCGACTACTTTGGGCTATTATTCATTGTACGTATGGATAGAATTCAGAAGACTTGTTCTTTAGAGCCTCGAGGGTATGAATGATGAGATAACAAAAATACAGATTTGAGTCAATAATAAATGTATTAAGTATTAGAGGAAAAGGGCAGTGGACCAAATAAATACAATACAACATAACATAACATAAATTCCAAACTCAGTAAAGATTTATCAATTTACTTTTCAGTTCAACAAGGTCCATTTATCCATTAGTTCCTTGGTAAATCCTTTAATCAGGATGTCAAAAATCAATTATTCCAGTTCAGGTGGATAGTGTCCATGTCCCAGAGATATTCCAGGTTAAAAGGAGAGAATAAGTAGATCCTACCAGCTCGCCACTTGTCGTTGACAAGAATCTGTAGTCTCCAGTTAAGAGCTATAAACAACCCTACAAACAAAACCGCTGAGTCAATTGTTAAGGTTAGGAATTCCCTTAACTTTCTGAAGTGTTTTTCCAGACTTATTAGCACCGCTAAGCACACTGCAGCCACAGCAGGAACCAGATGACGGGCCATATCCCTACACCTGCTCATGAACTTATTGCATCCAGCAGAGCGCATCCGCGAATGAGGAGGGACTATTTTTTCATGTGACATGGGTTACACCAGTCCAGTCTGCTGCTATCTGATTTCTAGCCTTATATTCATTAAGGACACCTTGAGGGACACCTTTTGTCGTCAAATGAACCTGAAAAAGCTGCTCTCTTGCTTCTAAGGTGTGAGTTTCTGCTCACGGTGTTTTCTGTCACATTGCATATACAATATAAACATATAAAATGAGAATCAATTAAGGGTGCATGTGTCCAGTCAGCAGGCAATGCCGGTCTAATGGTCTTACTTTTGCAAAACCTCTAGACGTCCGCCCTTCACTGCAACTGTCCCTGATCTCTCTGTTTGTCAAGTTCAGAGTTCACAGGAAGTCATGTGACTCCCGTCAATAGCCCTGTTCACAGGTGTACTTCCCTTCATAGGTGTAAACCAAGATAATTATGAAGTTTGAAGAACTATTTGGCTATTAGCTCTTACTTGTGGCTATTAATTGCCAGCTTCTGTTGTGAACTGGTATACTTGTTGTATGAAACATAAACGCAGAAAAGGTTCTCGTCATACAAAACAATAAAAGCCATTAAAAAGATCAAAACATAAAATACTCAGACACATTGCCTGTTTCCACAGAGATGGTCTGCTGGAAACCTACTTTAATCTGAAAGGTCTGGTTTGATCAGACTAAACAGCGCTTCTCCAGAAAAGTCATGTCAACATTATTTATTTCATTATTTAATTAAGACTCATCATTTAACTGTATTAAACACTGTTGTAATAGAATTATGCTAACCATTAAGTTAACCAGGCATCTGTTCATCACTTTTATACAGTTTGGTTTAAACCTTCTTCTCCCCCCCTTTTTTAGACATAGGATAACCATGGCTCAAAACACCCCAATAAAAAAAAATTTAAAATAAAATAACTTTTTACGCCAATAAACTCTTTCTTTTGTTAATCAATTAGTATCTCTATTTATTACTCTTTTATATGTTTTCCAAATAGAATTATTTTTGTTTCTATTAAATTTTAAACTTAATTTTGTTCAGCTCATTTGTAATCTTAGTTACCATTAGGTCTTTACCTGTAACTGTAAGTTATATTATCAAATATGATACGTGGTCTATAAAGAACCAAAGAGAGCGCATGTAACTCCTCTCTTCATTAGGTTACACTGGCTCCTGTTGACGCCATAGATAGTATAAATATGGATGATATCCGCCCATTGGTCCCCTATTTACCAATATTGTCATTACGAATGGGCAATAAAATGGCCGTTACATCCGGGCTTTTCGGCTTTTACTCCATAGTAAAACAATAGTTTTTAGATAGCATAAACCAACGTAACAATCAAAAATTCACCCCAGAGTTGTCACGTAGTAAAAACTTAGCTCTAGAGACCGGAGCCATCTTTTGTACCAGGCTGTAAACATGAGTTTTACTCTTGTAAAGTCGCCATTGGGTTTCTCCTTATATTTCCGCTTTTGGAGCCTGCCCTCTGGTGGACGGAGGTATATCGCTGTATTTCGCTGTAAAATCGCCGTATGGCGGCTCCCTTACACGACGACCATTTAAGAGGTACCATGGGAGAGGCTTGGTTGACGCCCGCATCAAGTTCAAAACTATGCTTTTGGCCTACAAGACCATCACTGGCTCTCCACCCTCATATCTTCACTCACTAATACAGACCTATGTTCCTACCAGATCCCTGCACAAAAAAATCACTTTCACGTACCTTCTCTGGATCTGTTCCACTTTGGTGGAATGATCTACCTGCTGCTACAAGATCAGCAGATTCTGCAGCCATCTTTAAAAAACGCCTGAAAACACATCTCTTCCATCAACACCTGACTGACAAACACTGAGTTCTACTTCCTTTCTATCGATTCCTTCTTATAAAAAAAAATAATAATATAATCTCTCCTATCCTTAGCTTTGTATACTGTGCTGGGTTCTGCTTCCATTGTTTTCCTCATATGAAAGTCACTTTGGATAAAAGCGTCTGCTAAATGACTAAATGTAAATGTTGAATGTAAATGTCTTCTCTGCTTCTGTAATCTCAATCTTGCTTCTCCTATTTTGCTTTTACATTGGAAGCCTTGGAAAATGGCTTCCATTTTTCTAAGCTATCTTCCATAAGCTATTTTTCTTTCTCTTGTTGTTGGAAGTCACCGCTTTCCAAATAAGTCTTCAAAACCTTCTACAAGCAATTCCCCATTAAACCCTTGTTCTGGTTTACTTGTATCAACACATTCACTCTCACATACACACCTTTTACAGTATTGTTCAAAATAATAGCAGTACAATGTAGCGGCCCTTTGCGCTATAGAAATGCGGTTTAGAATAGTAGTTATAGTTAGGCTAGATGTATAGACTCAGAAGATCAGGTTTGACTGCTGGAGCTGGTGTATGTAATTAAGGAACTGAGACAGGGATTTGGTTTGGTGGTGGTACCGTGTATTGAAGGTGAAAGTGATACAAAAATTAAATACCATATACCCAAAAATTACTATTTACAATTCTGCAGAATAAACATAAATAGACACAGGCTAATGAGCTCAGAGAACTAAATTGACTTAGCTCTTTTAGTACAGTCAGACATTCACCCAGGTTTAAACCAACCCCAAACAACAGCAGCAATAGACAAATCCACAGTTCCCAGTAACTTATTTCCTCAACGCATTGTCCATGTAATTGTCCATGCATGAATAAAATAGTTCACGTGTTTCAATGTCCATAGAAACCAGTTTGAATGAATATTAACGTCAGCAAGAGAAAGTTGGGAGTGGACTGGCTACAACAGCCTCCTACCAGACCATGGAAGGCAGTTGAGTAGAGTAGAATGTTCAGGTTCTTTGGTGTTCTTAGCTGGCCATCACTGGTTGAGATATCCAAACGGGCACACCTGGCCTGCTAGACAAACAGGTCCTTTGTTAGCAAAACCATGCTCACACTTCATCTATAGCTAGCTTTTACATACATCCGTGTACACAATTAAAACTACTCCATGTACTCATTTCAGTTAACAGAAATACAATTTAGGAGTGTCATTCAACTTAACCCCATTACTGTTTGACCAGTTAAGTACGTTAAACTTCCATAAGTTTAGTCACCCACAATTTGTCCTCACAGGGCTCACAATGCTTTCATGAATAAGCAGCATTAGCATATCAATGCCCCGCGACGCAGGCAGGTACACACGTAAATTGATATGCTAACGCTATATTACAAAATGAAACACACACACTCACCAAATCCCCGGTTTGAATTGGCCTCAACGGCGTAAACTCTACATCAACAAATGATGGAAAAGGCTCCTACAAGATTACACATGCAGCTAAGTGTTAGTACGCAAAAGCCATACAATAAATTGGGAACAAACAATTCGATCACGTTACCTGTGCAGCCGTCCTGTTGCGCCTCACTCCCAACTCTGACAAGGAGGAAGCGAACAGGGCTTGTATAGCGCTGCCATGCACGTGATTGGCCGAGAGAGTCATGTGTGATTAGACGGGACAATATAAAAGCTTTAACCCCAAAAAGTTAATTTTAAACGTGGGTTACACCCTCCCCCCTTAAATCTGTGCACGCCCCGTTGCACGCTAAACCACCTGAATAGGTGAGTCAACGGTAGATTTTGGACTCAACGCGTCAGATAAACTATGCAATAGAGTTTGAACAACAGAAATAAGAGGATTACCTAACGAACTGTACTGTAACCTAGTTGGCGGCAATCGTCGTCGTACCGGACGTTTAGAAGCGGTTTCAATGTTAGGTCCTACTAAATCGGAATCAAAGTTAGATGTATCAGAGACATTACTCCCAGAATGGACAGATTGTTCAGTATCTGTTCAGAGTGGAACCACAGTGAACTCTGAACAGGATAAATCAGGTAAGTGATCTTCCACAAGTGATTCAACTGATTGTTCGTCAACCAAGGGTTTAAGTAATTTTTCCTCAACAGGCAACACAAGATCTTCAAACTCAGGTAAGTCAGGCATTGCAGATTGGGAATTTGCTTCATCAGATATGTATTCAGCTTCAGGACCCAGCGGGATATCAACTGCAACAGTTGGTTCACTCACAATTAAGGACTCTGGGAAAACACATGGAGGTAAAACCTTTTGAACGGGCCTAACGCTCTCCCTCTGGAACCTTATTGGACATGGACCCAACTCAGCAGGTGTCCATTCAGCAGGTGCCTCATCTTCTGCAGAGTCTTCAGAAATAATAGGTATCTTGCACTGCTGACGAGTTCTGGGCCTTAAACCAGGACCAGTCTCAATGGCTGGTTCTTGATCGACAGCAGGAAGAAACCCACACGGTAAAAGAAGATCTCTGTGAAGTGTACGCTTGGGACCGTCTTGCTGTTCTGGCTTGACCACATAAACTGGCAGATCTCCAGCTTGGTTGACAACAATATAGACGCCTTGTTCCCACCTGTCACTGAGCTTGTGTTTTCCTCTCAACCTCACATTACGCACAAGAACGCGGTCTCCCACTTGCAGCCTTGAAGGAATTACCCTTTGATCAAACCTCGCCTTGTTCTTCTCAGCAGAGCTGGCAGCATGGTTTGAGGCAATGTCATAACTTTCCCTTAAGCGGGATTTAAGGTTTTGAACATACTGTGACAAAGGTTGTTCCTTATCTCGATCTATTGGCAGACCAAAAGCTAAGTCGACTGGAAGACGTGGAGACCGTCCAAACATGAGTTCATACGGCGTGTACCCAGTTGTTTCATTTCGTGTACAATTATATGCATGAACAAGAGGTTTGACGTATTCTTTCCATTTTAACTTCTGTTTTTCTTCCAGTGTCCCCAGCATATTGAGTAAAGTGCGATTGAATCGCTCTACCGGATTTCCTCGAGGATGATAGGGTGTAGTCCGACACTTTTTGATCCCAACCACTTCACACAACTCCTTTATTAGCTTTGATTCGAAGTCCGGCCCTTGATCAGTATGCAAGCGCTCTGGTATCCCATAGTAAGTAATGAAATGGTCCACGAGACACTTGGCCACCGTCCTAGCCTTTTGATTGGGTGTTGGAAAAGCTAAAGAAAATTTGGTGAAGTGATCGGTTAACACAAGAATGTCCTTAGTGTTGCTGGTGTCTGGTTCAAGACTGAGAAAATCCATGCAGATGAGTTCCAAGGGTCTGGAAGTTTGAATACTGACAAGAGGAGCGGCTTTTTCAGGAAGAGTTTTCGCGAACACACCGTCCACAGGTCTTAATCTTGTGCTCCACATCAGCAGCCATCTTGGGCCAATAGAAGCGGGTGCGAACAAGATCTAACGTACGCTCTATTCCCATGTGGCCCATGTCATCATGTAGACTCTGTAAAACAGTAGATCGAAGCTCCTTAGGCAGGACAAGCTGATATGAGACTTGCTCATTGTCCTGTCGCTTCCGGTATAAGATTTTATTGACCATCTCCAATCTGTTGAACTCCCTGAGTAGCAAAGGAATTTCGAGTAGCTCCCCCCTAGCAGTGGGAGGGATCTTCTCGCCTGTTTCAATCTGATGGATGACTTCCCGGATGCTTGGGTCTGCTCTCTGCTTATCCCAAAGATCCGAATGGGATAAAGCAGAGACAACCGGCAGTCCATACTCATCATTGTAGCTCTCTGGAACAGCATCAGCCATGATGGACAGGGACTCGATTAACGTACTTGCAGCTTCTGTACGAATCAGGCAACTCTGGCAGATGGCATTGACCATGTCGGGAGTTAAAGTGAATTCACCAGGACCTGGAGTGTGCTGCTCCGTGAACTGGGTTAGAAGTTCTTGATCTGATATGGCATGGAAAGACTCTTCATGCGGACGACGGGAAAGTGCATCGGCGTCCATGTTATGCCTTCCAGCGCGGTACTGTAGTTTGAATGAGAATGTAGAGAGTGCGGCCAACCACCGATGGCTTGTTGCATCCAGCTTAGCCGACGTCAGAACATAAGTAAGTGGGTTATTGTCGGTTACCACGGTGAAGCTAGTACCATACAAGAAATCTTGAAATTTTTCAGTAACACTCCATTTTAGTGCTAAAAATTCAAGCTTGTGTGCGGGATATCGGCTCTCACTGGCTGTTAGGCCTCGACTGGCATAGGCAATTACCCTGAGTTCTCCATCTTGCTCTTGATAGAGTGCTGCACCAAGCCCTGTGGTGCTGGCATCTGTGTGAAGAATGTATGGGCAATTGGGGTCTGCAAACCCTAGAACTGGTGCACTAGTGAGTTTCTCCACCAGTGTTGTGAAAGCATGCTGACATTCCGAACTCCACCTGGGGCCGAACGGTTGCTTTAGATCAACTTGATGTTTAGAGCCTTGAGCCTTATAGGGTCTCAGAGTGAACGAATGTCCGCGTGTTAAGTCATTGAGAGGCTGAGTACCCCTTGATGAAGCGACGGTAATAGCCTGCAAAGCCCAGAAAAGAGCGTAATGTTTTAAGGTTTGTTGGAATTGGCCAGGATTTGAGTGCAGTTATTTTGTCTGGATCAGTCTCAACGCCTTTTTCTGAAACAATGTGTCCCAAGTATTTGACTGATGTTTGAAAGAATTTGCACTTCTCGGGTGAAAGTTTTAGCCCATACTCTTTCAGACGACTCAGTACCCTTAGCAGACGGCTCTCATGTTCCTCTAGTGAATTGGAAAAAATGATCAGGTCATCCAAAAACACTAGGACCTCTTTCAAGTGAAGGTCACCCATACACTTCTCCATCAATCTCTGGAAAGTTGAAGGCGCGTTGGTGACTCCCTGGGGCATTCGGTTGAATTCCCAGAATCCCAGGGGTGTAACAAAAGCTGTTTTGGGTTTATCTGCTTCATTCATTTCAATTTGGTAATAGCCCGACTTGAGGTCCAAGACTGAAAACCATTTTGATCCAGTAAGTGCTGAAAATGATTCCTCCAAATTGGGTAATGCGTAGGCATCTTTGACAGTTTGTAAATTGAGCTTACGATAGTCAATACAAAGTCGAATGTCACCATTTTTCTTTTTCACAACGACAATTGGCGACGAAAAAGGTGACTCAGATTCTCGTATGACTCCATCATCTAGTAGTTCTCTCAGATGATTCCGGACCGCCTCGATATCCTGAGGGTGAATGGGTCTTGCTCGGTGCTTGAATGGGGTGTTGTCATGCAGATTGATGTGATGTTTTACATGACTAGTGCAGCCGAAATCCATGTTATGATGTGAAAATACATCAGACATGGCATTTAACTTGGTCCTGACCCTTTCTTTCCACTCTGGCGGTAAAGGTGATTCACCAAAATCAAAGTTCAGGGGCTTTTCTGGGGCTTCTGACGTGGTCACTCTGTGTTCTGAGATGATACATTCGTAGGGTCCCAACTCTGCTACAATGGTCAGCGGTGGTATGAAGGTGTCTTGCTCTGACTCATTAGTCACAACAACTGGAACTTTGTGAGGAGAGAGAGATGGCAGAGCAACCAGACAGCTGCTAACGCACAACCCACCCGGCAGGCCTGACACCGGATGTTGAACGACAGCATACTGACTGGCTGGCCCTGAGACTTTTGCAGAGCCTTCCAGAACTACTGTGTGGCCAGCAGGAACAAGAACAGGTGACTTGCTGTGGAGGGTTACAACTCCAAGGTGATCGCTGCAGCTTTGATGGTAAGTCACTTGGAGAGTCTGCAACACAGCACGATAGCCTGAGGCTTGTGGTTGAAAAGAAGAGTAGTCACTTTGCCGGAAATTGTCATACAGTGCGTCAAGAGTGTTCATGCCGATAAGAATTAAATTTGGAAATCCTGGTCTTACATCAGGAACAATAAGTGCCAGTGTTGGAACATTAATAATGTATACTGTTTTCTCTCATCCCATGGACGGTATCTAGTGTTTAGTCTCACTATAAGTCTTGCATACCCCAGGTATTAAACTACACGGAAATACATAAACATATGTAGATATAGTGTAACCAACAAACAATTTTAAGCAGATATTCCCTAACAATACTTCCGGAATTTTTTTTTAACTCACCCAAAAAAATTTACGCAGCAATACTGGTCTCTGTCTCTCATTTCTGTGTCCAGATACCGTTACCACTCCTCCCGCGTCACAGAGTAGAAGTGTGGCCCGTGCTGCTTTTAACATTGCAGCTTTGGGAAATGCTTTGTGTACATCAGGTCCAATCTCCAACAGAGAGATAGTGGGTCACGGCACCAAATGTTATAAAAATTCTTTGTTCAGATTATCCAGAGGGACCACAGACACGGCGTACAATTTAAAAATAATGATCAGGTTTTATTCGTGCAAGAATTAAGCAAAGCACAAACAAGTAGACAATGGTACAGGATAGAGTTTACTTGAAAAACAACAATACATTAGATTTTATATCATACAGTGACGGCTGTATCTTTCACAAACCCTCCATGACATGTTTCCAGGTGCAAGATTCATTCTGTGGCATGTTATGTCTAGATCTAGTTATGTCTATGTTTATGTTTGAATTAGCATCAAAGACATGACATAATCAGATTTGTAATGATCTGAAGAGGACTAGGAGCAACCAGTAATTATTAACCATAGTCAATTTTAAATTATTATAACACTTTTACATCTTTGACATGAAGACTTGAACATCTGTCAACACTACAGTCAATTATAATTCAGAGTTTTGGGCCAAACTGTGTTGTGTTTGAGGATATACACTCTCACTGTCATTTGTAGTAATAATGTAATGATTCTTTTTGTGTTTATCATTGTATTTGTATTATTCTAAAGCAGTTAGTCATTATTTTTACTTTACTTTTGTTTACACAGGTGATCATGTGACTCTGAAGGCTCCTGAACAGTCTTTGTGTCTTGGGGACTCAGTGACTCTGCTTTGTGTTCAAGATGTTCAGGAAAATGTGTCTTTTTACAAAGATGGCTCACTTGTGAAAGATGACACAAACCATCAGATACGACTTGCATCTAACACCACAGTAGAACTTGTGATATTTTTAGTGTCAAAATCAGATCAAGGTTTTTACAGGTGTGGGACCAAAGAGGGACGACAGTCCACAGTGAAGGAACTGAAGGTAACAGGTCAGTATTTTAAACACATCAAACTTTTAACATGTTTTTGAGAGGTTTAAGACATTTTTAAAGCAGCAACAAATAAATCCTAAAAACTTTCACCATTTCCAGTCTGCAGAAGTCTACATTCATCTTTGTGGTTCACTGACTGTGTTTTTCTAATATTGTTCTCTCGTCAGCAAAGACACGCAGAGTCCATCTGAAAACCTCCAGTGAGACCATCCCAGAACAGAGCAGTGTGACTCTGAGCTGTGAAGTCGAGGGCTTTAAAGGAACTTATGAATGGTTCAGACAAAACTTAGACTCTGTTTCTCAGTGGAAAAGAATGAAAGAAAACTCAGCTCGTGTCAGTGTCTCAGATGGAGGTGTCTACTCCTGCAGAGGATGGGATGAATATATCGTCACATCTGAAAGTAACACTGTCACTGTTTCAGAAACTGGTGAGTACAGTTATGTTTTTAAAGCTAGTTTTAAAATTAAAATAAGAGTTACTGAAACAAAAAGTGAACTGTTAAGAAAATAAAATGTGCCCTGTTTTCGGGACCAAATGAAAGAGTTTTAAGCCTAACATTGGATAAAATATTATTAATATTTTTTATCTATTTTCTTTTAGGGCTTTAGACAATTTGTGTTTGTGTTGTATTGAATTCCAAGAATTTATTTGCAAAATAAAATATTTACAGTAATGTTTTTTTAAAGGTATATGCATATTAAACAGTATTATAATATGTATACTTATATTATAAATATTATACAAACTATCTTATGTTATTAAAATTAAAACATTTGTGTTGATATATTTATTCTTTTTAAACAGTTCCCACAGTGAGTCTAAATCCAAACTGGTCTGAGATCTTTTCTGGAGACAGTCTCACTCTCAGATGTGAGATTGAGGACAGAGGAAACACTGAGTGGACGTATCAGTGGAGCAGGACCGGTTCAGTCCTACATCAAACAACAAGAGAATATACAATCTCCAGAGTTACTGAGTCTGACAGTGGACACTACAGATGTAGAGGAGAAAGAGCTCCAGATCTAACAACACTGTGGAGCAGAGAGACCAGACTGGAAGTACTGAGTGAGTCTGGACAACTTTATGTTCAATATCAACAAATTTATGTAATATGACAGATTAAATCTAATGACTGTTCAAACAGGTAAACTCCAGCCTGTCCTGTCTGTGTCTCCGTCATGGCTGACTCCTGGAGTCTCTGTCTCTCTGAGCTGTGGTGTTAAACAGCCGTCTGCAGGATGGACCTTTTACTGGTACAAGGCTGTTCCTCATTCATCAGACTCTTACAGATATGAGCTGCTCCCAGGTCACAGTAATGGGACTGAACAGGACTCCTTCACCGTTCACCACCAGACCAACACAGCAGGGTTTGTGTGTAGAGCAGGACGAGGATGTCCACTGTTTTACTCTGAATACAGTCAGCCCAAGTTTGTCTGGACTAAAGGTAGGATTTTTGTTTATTCATTGCTCATCATTCAGAGATATTTAGAAACTGTAAGTGTTAATGTTATTTTCATTCTTCATTATTTATGCTCATTGTTGTTTTGCAGATGTTGAGTCCCCAGTGTCTCTCACAGTGAGTCCTGACAGATCACAGCACTTCACGTCTGACAAAGTCTCACTGAGCTGTGAATCCAACTCCACTAATGGAGAGTGGAGACTGAAAGGCTTTTCTCAGAACGGCCTTTTCTTACAACAATGTAGTTCCTACTGGACAGATAAACCTAAATGTGATTTTTCCCCAAAAGAGAAAACTAATGCAGTGTTTTGGTGTGAGTCTGGATCAGGAGAACTGAGCAATGCCCTCAACATCACTTTTCACAGTAGGTTTTTTCATTTCATTTTTCATATAATAGATTCATACACCCATCATATTATTTTTATTGCTGTGATAATGTAATAGTACAAGTGTGATTTTTCACAGGTGATGTTGTCCTTGTGAGTCCTGTTCATCCTGTGACTGAGGGACGACCTGTTTCTCTCGGCTGTAAACTGAACACATCTACTGCTCTTTCTTCTGTCCTTTTCTATAAAAATGGAAAACTAATCCAAAATGGAACCCAAACTGAGTTCAACATCTCTGCAGTGTCCAAGTCTGATGAGGGTTTTTATAAATGTGAGGGACAAGAACAAGACCAAAGATCTCCACGGATTTGGACTTCTCCAGAGAGTTGGATCTCAGTCAAATGTGAGTATTTTATATTTGTTTAGTTTGGTTTATTAACAAATAAACTATTGATTTAAAGGTTTACTACAAAGTTGTAAATATTAACATGAGATAAATTCTTGCAGCACGGCCAAAGGAACATATCTCTTCATTTCCTGTCATGTTGATCATTGGACTTATCTGTGCAATAGTATTATTAATTCTGCTGCTGCTTCTGTGGCGCTGCAGAAAGTCAAAAGGTAAGACTTTATCAGACAAAACACTGTATTTGTTTCAAAAACAAATGTCTTTAATAATATAATTCTCTATTTTTTGTTTGTTACAGTTTTGTGCTTAGGGTCTGTGAGAACCAATCATAGCTTTACTAAAGATCACATGACCATCAGTGATTACACTTTTCCTCTTAATGGTCAGTCTCAGCTTCTTATAACTTGACGACTTACTTAAAAATAACTAACAATAAATATGTACATAATTAAAGTTTGCAACATTTCCTTTCACAGATCGAGGCTGCCACAGGTTGGTCATGTCAGATACTTACTAAAACTATAAAAGTAATGCTTGTATAATTATGTGCTGTTCATCAATGGTTTTAGTCGAACTACTGAGACTGGTCAGGGAGGTGACCAAGTACAAAACGTCCAGAGGGAAGCCACTCAGGAGCAACTGTACTCATCTCTTCTCCACGGTCAGTTCAGAGCTCTTCTGATTTATTATAAAGCATCAAGAACAAATTCAAATGAATATCAAATATAAACTCACATATGTAGTAATAGTGTGGTATTTTCTCATTTCTCTCCAAACTGTAGCTGATGATTGTGTTTATGAATCAATCACAGGCTCAAGAAACAACGATGGTACTGTACAGAGTAGAACTACAAACACCTTTAAAACCTCAAAATACAAGACTGTTAAAAATGTTTTTGGTTTGTTTGTTTGTTTCAGATGATGGGCAGAACCAGGAATATAAAAATGTCACATCTCATATTTTCTCATAAAAGACAAGAAAGAAGGTAAGTAAGTACAAACACAAGTCTGTTTATTTACTTTTTACACCAAGAATAAACTTGAGCACTTCAGACTAGGAAGTAAAAACTCATTTAAACAGCACAGTAGTTTATTTTAAGTATTAATTCAAGGTTAATAAAAGGTCTGAGATGAAATAGTTGTCAATAATAGAGAAAGAGCTGTACATTTATTCTTTCTGTCTTTCTACAGATCTGTAAGAAGAGACGTGAGAAGCAAGAAAAACACAACAGTTTTAAAGTTTGTTAAGTTCAAATAACACTTATTTTGTTCAATCCTGAATTTTAATATATTGTGTCTAATTTTCAGCACTGTCACCAACCGTCCACTTGGTGGAGCCACTGGTTTAAGTGGAAGTGTGGTCAGAGTCAGTTTTGTTTTTTAGTTTATAACATCAACTGTAAATATAAATACACAACTGCGTTGGTCTGACACATGAAGCCGTCTGAGTTGAGCTGTGAATAGAGCAGTGTTAAAACAACACTTGAACAGTCTGTACACTGGCATTTATTGGTTTAAAAGGGAAGTTAAAGTGACATGTGATGATATTTTTTTTTGTTTTTGTCTTTTTTTTGCTCAAGTTCAGTTAATGTTACATTTTATCCAAGGCCTGGTCTAAATGTTCTTTGTGACTGTGACATTGTGTTTTGATGATAATGTGTTTCCTACTGTGGAAGATATTGTCGCTCTTATTAAATTTATATTTTGATTAAAAGATTTTGTTTAGTCATGAAGAAACTATATTATTACATATATTGATGTGTAAAGATCTTTGCATTGTATTACACTGATATTTTCTTGCCACATTTTACAGTATGTTTTTTTTTTTTTAATAAAATATTCCTATGAGCACCTCTGATAAGTGTTTTTTGTATAAACTCCATTTTCAGTTTTGTTTTGTTCAGTGTAGATCTGACAGGAAACTGGGTGAGTGGAAAGTTGACATTAGACAAAGAACCTGACCCTGAGTAATACTTTAGAATATAGTGTGTTAATCTATTTACATTGTTTTATCAAATGATTGAGCTCATAATGCAAATATCATAAACCTAAAATTATAATATAAGTTAATCCATTTACCTATGGCAGGGGTCGGCAACCTTTTGGAGCCAAAGAGCCCCAGAACCACCAGCCATGTCTAAAGTCCCTTAATGGTGGAGGGGCAAGTCTTTTCAAAACCTTAAAAACAAAGCAGAAATCTGAAAACGTCTGATAATTGTCTAAGTCTAAAATATTAAACTTATTCAGGATATAACAATGAGGAAAATTGCTGTTATTTTAAAAAAGAGACTTGTTGGGTTTTAAAATGCTCTCTGTTGCTGCTGTTAATTAAACTGAAATGTGTCAGACCAACACAGCAACAACCACGAACATTAGATTTGACACAAACAGATGCTTTAGTTTGTGGATTTAAGTCATTGTCTGAAATACTGACACCTGCAAAATAACACACTGCAATGTACTTTATTACACATTGGATTTTCTCTTTGAGCTTCATGATGATGAGTTATAACCAAGTTATAGGCCTTTGTACAAAACATATATAGTAAAACACAAAGAAGTTAAAGAACGTAAAAGTTAAACATGAATACATATATCTTGTATTGTACTAATTAAAGAAAACATTTGTACAATGAAAATAAATGTATGATATTTAAGTGTGTGTTTGTGAGACAGGTTCAAAGTGACACAATGTGATGCTGTTGATAATGATGCTTTAAAGGGGCACTGTGAGTTTTAGCTCCTTTAAAATCCTTTAAAGGTTCTTAGACATGAGATCAGTAGAAGGATGTCTCACTGACACAGTTCCCTCAGCTGGACACAAACCTCAAATGTAACTGTAGACGTTATGTGAGCGTCACACTTTAAGGCTTTTGTTTTCCCCATGACTCAGAAACAGAAACATCAGTGCAGCACTGGATGAAAGATGCAAGGGTCTGTCAGGAGCCCAGAAACTCACTGACCTTTTATACACACACTGACTACAAACAAACAGATCACAGGTGAAGATGGTTACCTTTAGTAGCCATTCAAACCTGTTTGTGTCACTTGTTCATGTTATCAGGCCAAAATCACCAGGGTATGTAAACTTTTGATCAGGCTCATTTGGGTAGTTTCTGTTGTTGTTATGATTTAAAAAGAGTAAACACAATTCACCCAAACACTAACTATCAGTCAGTGGGTTGGTCATTAGAGGCAGGTTTTAAGCTGTCCACCCAATCAAAGGTTACAAACGTTGTATTCTGTGGTTCTGTTACGTTTGGGCAAGAACCAAATCTGCCCCATGCTGCCGCTGGCCTTGAGCAGAAATAGGCCAATACACTGGACCCTTGCAGAGTTGTATTTGTACAAAATACACTAAAAAGAAGAGATGTTCTTTTCTTCTAAACTTGCCGCTTGGATAGTCTCTACTTTTAAACAAACATCGTCTGTAAACATTGCGCCGCTGTCGTAACAACACAGTCTGTAGAGGGCGCTGTGCCCTGGTTTAAGGTTACATTACACAGTGCCTCTGAACAAGGTAATGAGAGCGAGATAAGTTTATCAAAGTGAGGTTCTAACATGGACGCTGAATCTTTGTACATCCATATAAAGCCAGAGATGGAGTTTTTATCTGATCTCGGAGTAAAGCGGTTCCTCTGCGACTGAAGATGATTTTGCTGCAAAGAAAGATCATTAGATGAAACTGTAAAATCACAAAAGCCACACTTTATCACGTTAAAAAACAGACAGTTCATACATGTTGACTTTTCCTACCTTTAGTTTTTCTCTTGGCTTTACCTTTTCTGAGGTGGTTTACCTGGGCATACGACACATTTTTATCTAAAAGAAAAATGGAAAAATCAAATAAAGTGTTCTTGTGTTGGACATGATGGTTATAGTTTAAGTCCACAGTTCTATCTTTCTGAATTGGACTCAAAAAAGTGTCATGAATTAGTACTTAGTATTGTAAATGTATCAAAGGAAATACAAAAAAGAGTCTCACTATTTATGTTTTTGAGCTCCAGCTCAGAATATGTGGCATCTGTAAAAGAAATACACACCTAATTGAATTCACAGTGTATTTGTTTCAGTGTTTTTTCTGACTGCTTCAGTGGCAAAGAAAAAGAAGTAAATTGAAGAGTTAAAAAGAAGTCATAGTGACACATTCATTGTGAACAGACTCTTGTTATTTTTCTGGATTTGAACATTAGAGTAAGTCGTCAAGTTATAAGAAGCTGAGACTGACCATTAGAAGGAGAGGTGTAATTATCGCTGGTCATGTGATCTTCAGCAGAGCTCTGATTGGTTCTCACAGACCCTAAGCACAAAACTGTAACAAAAAATAGTGAATAACATTTTAAGGCATTTGTATTAAAACAAATACAGTGTTTGTGTCTGATATAGTCTTACCTTTTGACTTTCTGCAGCGCCACAGAAGCAGCAACAGAATTAATTTTAGTATTGCACAGATAAGTCCAATGATCAACATGACAGGAAATGAAGAGATATGTTCCTTTGGCCGTGCTGCAAGAATTTATCTCATGTTAATATTTACAACATAATATTTAGATTTACATTAAAGTAGTGCTTTATACTATACAATATTATATTAATATATTAATATTTACAAGTGATATTGTAGTAAACCTTTAGATCAATAGTTTCTTGTGAAAAAACCAAACTAAACAAATCTAAAATACTCACATTTGACTGAGATCCAACTCTCTGGAGAAGTCCAAATCCGTGGAGATCTTTGGCCTTGTTCTTGTCCTCACATTTATAAAAACCCTCGTCAGACTTGGACACTGCAGAGATGTTGAACTCAGTTTGGGTTCCATTTTGGATTAGTTTTCCATTTTTATAGAAAAGGACAGAAGAAAGAGCAGTAGATGTGTTCAGTTTATAGCCGAGAGAAACAGGTCGTCCCTCAGTCACAGGATGAACAGGACTCACAAGGACAACATCACCTGTGAAAAGTCACACTTGTACTATTACATTATCACAGCAATAAAAATAATATGATGGGTGTATTAATCTATTATATGAAAAATGAAATGAAAAAACCTACTGTGAAAAGTGATGTTGAGGGCATTGCTCAGTTCTCCTGATCCAGACTCACACCAAAACACTGCATTAGTTTTCTCTTTTGGGGAAAAGTCACATTTAGATTTATCTGTCCAGTAGGAACTACATTGTTGTAAGAAAAGGCCGTTCTGAGAAAAGCATTTCAGACTCCACTCTCCATTAGTGGAGCTGGATTCACAGCTCAGTGAGACTTTGTCAGACGTGAAGTGCTGTGATCTGTCAGGACTCACTGTGAGAGACACTGGGGACTCAACATCTGCAAAACAACAATGAGCTTAAATAATGAAGAATGGAAATAACATGAACACTTAAAGTTTCTAAATATCTCTGAATGAAGAGCAATAAATAAATAAAAATCCTACCTTTAGTCCAGACAAACTTGGGCTGACTGTATTCAGAGTAAAACAGTGGACGTCCTCGTCCTGCTCTACACACAAACCCTGCTGTGTTGGTCTGGTGGTGAACGGTGAAGGAGTCCTGTTCAGTCCCATTACTGTGACCTGGGAGCAGCTCATATCTGTAAGAGTCTGATGAATGAGGAACAGCCTTGTACCAGTAAAAGGTCCATCCTGCAGACGGCTGTTTAACACCACAGCTCAGAGAGACAGAGACTCCAGGAGTCAGCCATGACGGAGACACAGACAGGACAGGCTGGAGTTTACCTGTTTGAACAGTCATTAGATTTCATTTGTCATATTGTGTTTTTAAATTGTCAGTGTAATAATGTCACTAATGAATAATGTGAGATGAAACCTACTGTTGGACACATGTAATGTAACCTGGCTGCTCCATTTAGTTACATTATGTTGGTCATGTCTCATTATTCCTCTGCAGCTGTATTTGCCACTGTTCCCTGAAGCAGCATCACTTATTATCATTACTTTATCTTCTTTATTAGAAATGCTCACACCAGATTTGTTCCATTCATACGTCCACTCAGTGTCTGCTCCGTGTATTTCACATCTGAGAGTGACCTGCTCTCCTGGGAATATCTCAGGCCACTTTGGCTCCAGAGACACAGCAGCTGTGTCAGAGACTGATCAGAATCAACACAGTTACAAACAAGACTCTAACAATATCAATAAATGTTTAGTTAATTTAGCTTTGAAGATATTAAAGACTGATATGTTTCTAGTGATGTTTACAGATGTTACAGACAAACTCACCAACAGCATAAACTCTGAAGGACTGACTGTTCTCAGTGAAATAAAGTGGGTCTCCTCTTCCTGCTCTGCACCAGTACACTCCTCCCACTGAGACACTTATTTGTTGTTGATCAGAAGAACCTTTGAATAACTCTGTGTTGTCTCTGAACCAGTAATATTTCCAACCAGATGAAGCTGGAGTCACAGAGCAGCTCAGAGTCACTTTGACTCCAGACTGAACCTCTGTCTCACCAGTCACTGTGGCCTTTGGTTTTTCTGTCGATCAGATTTCGAAACAAATAAGTGAAAGTAAACACATACTGTCAATACTTTAAACAAAATATAAATAAAAAAAATGTATTGTCTAATTGTCTACTACAGTTGAAAGTAAACATTGACTCACTCAGTACTTCCAGTCTGGTCTCTGTGCTCCACAGTGTTGTTTGATCTGGAGTTCTTTCTCCTCTACATCTGTAGTGTCCACTGTCAGACTAAGTAACTCTGGAGATTGTATATTCTCTTGTTGTTTGATGTTGGACTGAACCGGTCCTGCTCCACTGATACGTCCACTCAGTGTTTCCTCTGTCCTCAATCTCACATCTGAGAGTGAGACTGTCTCCAGAAAAGATCTCAGAGCAGTTTGGAGACACTGTGGGTTCTGTTAAACACCAATATAGCAACCAATAATGTAATATTTAAAATAACAAACTATAATGTTTTAATATAAAACCATAATATTTATTTATATCTATTTTAACTGTATTTATTTTCCTTTTTGGATTCATTTTCAGAATTTAATTTAAACAAAACAGTCTAAATAACAGCAGTTAAAGAAAATATATGAAACTGATTAATTTTAAATCTAATAAATTCATATTCTAAAGACATACATCATATAAAAAAATAAAAAAACTTTTATTTTTATTTAAATCTTGTTTTAAAAACATAACTGTACTCACCAGTTTCTAAAACAGTGACAGTGTTACTTTCAGATGTGAGGATATATTCATCCCATCCTCTGCAGAAGTAGACACCTCCATCTGAGACACTGACACGAGCTGAGTTTTCTTTCATTGTTTCCCTCTGAGAGTCAGAGTCTGAGTTTTGTCTGAACCATTCATAAGTTCCTTTAAAGCCCTCGACTTCACAGCTCAGAGTCACACTGCTCTGTTCTGGGATGGTCTCACTGGAGGTTTTCAGATGGACTCTGCGTGTCTTTGCTAAAAAAAAAAAAAAAAATAAGAAATGCTTGAAAATGATTACAGACATTAAAATACTAACTTTTACCCGTTAAGCTCGATGTCACATGTCACAAAAAAAAAAAAAACACCATAATACACTACACACCCCAAGCCTAATGTGGCAAAGCAGCACATTAAACTTATCAGCGGAGACTCAGCTACAAGCACGTCTAAGCCATTTACATCACTTATTCCAAATATAGACCAAACAGAAAGCAAACAAAAACAGATGGTGCCAAACTGTGCCAAACTCTGCCCTATTGTTCCAAATGGACTCCGTCTGACCATTTCATATTAAAATCTTAATAGTTTTGGTTTGTTTTACATTAGAACAATTATATTTGCTGCAGGTAATGTTGACATGTGAGGCTGTCATTTAAAATAGTGTTTGAGCTGCAACTGCCTTCATCAAATATTGTTTTTTTTTAGGCAGAAATGTTTTTGTGTTTATTTTGTTGTGTTCCATCTTGATTTATTCTGAAACTGTAACATGCTCATTTAAAAAAAAAAAATCCTTCTGGAAAATATCACAAGTGCCCCCTTCATTTTGACACCAGAATTATTAAACTCTGAAGTACAGTTTACTGTAGTGTTGACTGTTTCTTTTCATGTCAAAGACACTCATGACACTATAATATAGGTTCTGTGAGTGACTTTAGTCAGACTAAAGACAACTACAGATAGAAATATCTAAAGTAAAAGTTCAACAACTCACTTTGCACTTTTAACTTCTTCTCTCTGCTCCACAGTGTTGTGAGATCTGGAGTTCTTTCTCCTCTACATCTGTAGTGTCCACTGTCAGACTCAGTAACTCTGGAGATTGTATATTCTCTTGTTGTTTGATGTAGGACTGAACCGGTCCTGCTCCACTGATACGTCCACTCAATGTTTCCTCTGTCCTCAATCTCACATCTGAGAGTGAGACTGTCTCCAGAAAAGATCTCAGACCAGTTTGGAGACACTGTGGGAACTGTTTAAAAAGAACAAATATATCATCACACAATGTATTATTTATAATAAAATATAAAACCAAACTATAGCTTTAAAAACATAACTGTACTCACCAGTTTCTAAAACAGTGACAGTGTTACTTTCACTTTGTGAGGATATATTCATCCCATCCTCTGCAGAAGTAGACACCTCCATCTGAGACACTGACACGAGCTGAGTTTTCTTTCATTGTTTCCCTCTGAGAGTCAGAGTCTGAGTTTAGTTTGAACCATTCATAAGTTCCTTTAAACCCCTCGACTTCACAGCTCAGAGTCACACTGCTCTGTTCTGGGATGGTCTCACTGGATGTTTTCAGATGGACTCTGCGTGTCTTTGCTGAGGAGAGAACAATATTAGAAAAACACATACTTACTTCAAAATAATATAGACAATCTCTTTAAACACTGTCACAATATAAGAACACAAACACAGTGAGTTTATTTCTTGATGTCATAATGGGCCCAGGTGTCATATCCCTGTCCTATAGATGTAAACATGAAAACAGAATCATCTTAAAGACAACTGCAGAAGTAACACTGTACGTTACATGGACTAATATAAAACAACACAGCTTGAAGAATATGTAATTCCACTTCTTTATGAACGTTTTGTAACATAAGACCATATATATGATAAATAAAAGCTGAATCTGAACTAAATAAAGATTAAACAGGAGAGTTATTTACCTTTGGTGTGTTTGAAGAGGACGGCATTGAAGACTGAAATAAGAATTATAAAAGAGTTTATGTCGACAAAGGCCTGACAAAAGTTTCGATGTTGACCTGTTTAAAGTCAAAGTGTTGTAAACTCACAGATGAGCCCCAGAGTCCAGACCAGAGAGGGTCCCATCCTCACATCCAGCGCTCGTCACTCTGCCTCTGACAAACTCCAGCTCAATACAGACTTACATCTACAGCTCACACAGAGGAAGAGGAAGGTACATTTGATGAAGATATGTTTACTTTATTTTTAGTTCATCTTATTTTAATTCTTAATGGTCTGCACTTCCTTTTTCACACATCCCTCACACAGACACTGAACCACAGCTTTCACACATTTAGACTTTTGTCACAGTCGACATATCATGCAACTGTTTAGGATACAATAAAAATAATTGACTACATTTTAAATAATTATTAAACTATTTGCATCACATGTAAGTCAGCAGTTAGCAGTAGAAGTGAACACCTGTAGCACTAAAATATTGTAAAACCGCTAATACAGTCTGTTCAGTGTTAGATAAACCGGTTGAACCTATGTTTACACCTATATATATATTTATTGTAGAGATGTCTAAAGGCTTTAATGAATACTGTAAGAATTAAAGGGAATAGATGTTTTACTTCCTCTTGACTCTAAAATGACACTGAGACAAAGATGGAGAAACTATGGAGAAGCTGAAGGAGAGATAACATCGTTCATGTTCAGAAATGTGTTAGATACTTCTCTTTTGTGGTTATTGTTCTGTAGAAGTTTGTGTTAAATTGTTTGTGTTTCTCAGAACTGAAGCTACAGAGGGACTGAGATAAAGTGTGTCATAGAACGTCATAGAAATGTGTGGCTTTTGACCTAAAAATAAAACAAGTGCAGTGACCCACACAGGAAACAAAAGGCCTGGTCTAACTCAGCTATAAAAGTGTCTATGTCAAAATTACAAGGGTGGCAACAACCGATAAACTTCTCAACCCTCCCCACCCTCTCAGCTGCCAACCTCCCAACCACAAGCTTTTAAAAAAGTTTAACAAGCATCAAACACAAGGAAAGAGAGACAGATGTGACCAATGTCTTTTTTTTTTAAGTTTAATCTAATCCTCCACCTGCAGCAGCCAATCAGTGATTCAAACAAGTCCCGCCCAAAGCCCCTGAGAGCACACAGAGGCACAGAAAAAGAAAATATACAAATAATATATCTTATCTACAATTTAACATTTACATATTGTGTCTTTGAAATGTCAGTGATGGTGTGACATTTGAACAGGAGAGGTTTTCATGAAGATTCTTGTCGACACTGATCTTCCTACAAACCTGAGAGAAAAAAGAAACACCAGAGATTATTTTGTCCCACTCACATTTTGTCCCACCCCTTTAAAGAGAATTAGGACGACCCCTAGTGGCAGATGTTTGAACTACAGGGACCATAGACTGAACCTGAGCCTCCATCTCTTCTTCTTTGTCTCTTCTCTCTCCTGCAGAGACACTTATATTCATGAGTCTGTTCCTTAAAAAACAGGGCTGTCAACTCATTTTAGTTCAGGGGCCACATACTGTAAAGCTCAGTTTGATCTAAAGTGGACCAGATCAGTAAAAAATCTGCATAATAACCTTTAAATTATTCATTGTTTTTGCAAAGAAGTACAATTCCATTTTAATGTCAGTGTCTCATCAACTGCAGCTGAAAAAGTCTAATGTTTATATGATTTCACTTTCACAATATGTTTTTGATGCTAATGCTATTGTGCTAGCGGTAAAATGTTCACTGCTACATCACTGAGCTTTGCTGCCATCTACTGTTCAGTTCTGTGTTTCAGTGTTGAGTTATGTCCTCTATTCTGACTAAAATAGTGTGACCCCCAGTGGACAGATTATGAATAGCAGTTACTTTTATTTAAATAAAACTGTTTTATGTCTTGTATATATTTGTCTCAATTTCAAAACTCATCCCACGAGTCTGGATTGGACCCACATGTCGAACGCCCCTGATACAGATCGTATATTAAAATAATTATGTACATTAAAGATTAATTGTATTTGACAGTCCATATTTTCTTAATAAAAATAAGTTCAAGAGCAGATTGGTGCACACTGCAGGCCTGGGTAACACCCCTTTCTTTTCCAAAGTTGCTCCTTTTTAGATTCAGATTCAGAAAACTTTTTTTATCCCCCAGATGCAATTCTGTTTTTACAGTTACAGGTCGCAGCAGAACAAGACTACATCATTCACAACAACTGACAAGATGCTTGAACAGGACAGAGGCTCTTCAGTAATTTGGTCCAGAATCCAAAGACATAAGTGCAAAAGATTTATTCAATACAATAGTCTAGTGCTTTTTGGGCAACACCATCAATTTTTTTGTAAAACCTGAGCTCTGACTTTATGATTTGAATGTGTTTTTCTAAATTCAAGTATGTTTGTGCTACATTTAGATCCAGGAGGTTATCCTCACACCATGTTACAAAGTCAGGAGTGCTCGTGTCCTGGGACAGAGGCCTGTAGCAGAGACAGCAGGACTGTATCATCAGAGCTTTCCTGCTCCTACAGGTGTCTGTGTTCATGAGAAATAGAAGCCAAGACAAACACAACCCTGTGGAGAACCAGTGCTAGAGGTGACACTATCAGAGAACTGGCCATTCACAAAAACCTGTTGAAATCTGTTAAAAGCAACAGTACAAACTGATGAGGGATATTAAAATAAGACGAAAGATGTTCAATTAAAATGTGTGGTTGTAACTTATTAAAGGTGAAAAATCAGCAAATACAAATCTGACCTGGGACTTTGGTTTCTCCAGGTGAGAAAGATTTGTCATCAATAAAACCGAGATTAATTTATTTTATAATTGTCTCAAAGTTTTTTATTACAACAGATGTTAGTTCTATAGTTTTGAATTCTCTTTTGTTGTTTTGGCCTTTTTGATTTAGGAAGGGGAATGATAGTGGATGTTTTCCACATTTTGAACATCATCAACAAGAAAAATCACACAGCATCACATTGTGTCACTTTGAACCTGTCTTACACACATTTAAATATCATTTATTCATATTCACTCCACAAATGTTGTCTTTAAAATACTAAATACACGTATTTATGTTAAACTTGTAATTTCTATAAGGTGTTTTATTATTACATAGGCCTATAACTTGGGTCCTAAGAAATGTTTTGAAACTAAAAGTAAAAGTATTTGGACTAAGTTTTAAAGGTGAAGACGTTTCCAAGAGGCTTTATCATTTCTGAGATCAACTGGTAAAAGAGCTTTATTTAGTTTCCTGTGACATGTTGGGGTCTTTAAAGTGACTGTATTGATAAGTTATGCTGTAATTTTGGAATACTTCAAAAACTATACTGTCAAATTGACTCTGTGCCAAAAATGTCAGTGTGCTTTATCAGAGATATCAACAGACACTCTTATAGACAGGTTATATTTGTTTAATCTCCTTGTTGCACTGGATGGACTTGTGAGGACTTGTGTAGCACTTATCCACAGTTGTCTTTAGTCTGTTCTTAAAACACAGGGCTTACTTTTACATCTTTGACATGAAGACTTGAGAAACTGTCAACACTACAGTCAATTATAATAAAATGAACTTTAATAGAGAAATGGAGAGTCAATTACATTTATTCATTAAGCAGATGCTTTTATCCAAAGCGACTTACATTAAGCTTCTAATCACCAGTGTTACAGCTGGAACACCACTGAGGGCAAGGTGGGTTAAGTGTCTTGCCCAAGGACACAACGACAATATGAACTGTGGGGAGAGCGGGAATCGAACCTACTACCTTTTGGTTGAAGGATGACCACTGAGCCACTGCCGCCCCCATATGTCTTTAGAAATTTTAAATTTTTTTTTTTGTTCATCAAACTGAATTAAGAAATGTATTTTGTGGTGTAATTTTTTGATGCAATAAGTTTTATTTTGTATACTTATTTAGTTATTCATTTATATGCATTATAAGTTTATGTTTTGTGTCTTATGGTTTAAACTTATGCATGGTTATAATCAAACAGGATGTTATATGTAATATGGGGACAAGAGGTTTTAAATTGTTTAAAAACTGTCTGAAGGAAATGTATAAAAACTTGAGAAAAAAGTTGAGAGACAATATTCAGTAGAGCTGGGGAAGTCTACTCGGATCGTTATTGTTTGTTGTTGCGATGTTGAACAATAAAGACTCTATGGCATTAGAATGGTTGTGCATTCATGAGTTATTCTATACAATTGTGCTACTGAAGGATGAGCGGTCAGTTGCAGTTTGTTTGTGTGAATTTGACACAACATTTGGCGAGCCTGAGCCAGGAGAGGATTTGAGAGAGAGCGGTTCTCTTTCATATACACCACTCAACCATTCCAATTTCCCCTCCTGGAACCGCAACCTTATCGTGGTGGAGGGGTTTGAGTGCCTGAATGATCCTAGGAGTTATGTTGTCAGGGGCTATATGCCCCTGGTAGGGTCTCCCAAGGCAAACAGGTCCTAGGTGACGGGCAAGACAAAGAGCGGTTAAAACCCACTTATGGATAGGAGAATATCAAGGACCGTGACGTCGCCAGTATGGCGCAACCGGGGCCCCACCCTGGAGCCAGGCCCGGGGTTGGGGCTCGCATGCGAGTGCCTGGTGGGCGGGGGTTTCCCCATGGGGTCCGGCCGGGCTCAGCCCAAAGGAGCAACGTTGGGCCGACCTCCCGTGGGCCCACCACCTGCGGGAGGAACCGTAAGGGGCAAAGTGGATTGGGGGGCAGTCGAAGGCGGAGGCCTCGACAACCCAATCCCCGGACACGGAATCTGGCGCTAGGGACATGGAATGTCACCTCGCTGGCGGGGAAGGAGCCTGAGCTTGTGCGGGAGGTTGAGAGATACCGACTAGAGATAGTCGGGCTCACCTCCACGCACAGCTTTGCTCTGGAACCCAAATCCTCGAGAGAGGCTGGACTCTCCACTACTCTGGAGTTGCCTGCGGTGAGAGGTGGCGGGCTGGTGTGGGCTTGCTCATAGCCCCCCAGCTCAGCCGCCATGTGTTGGAGTTCACCCCGGTGAACGAGTGTTATAAGAATTCTATATGTTAAAAAGAATTCTATATCCTTATATTATCCAGAGAGACACGGAGACAGATTATATTATAAAAGCGAAAGGCCAGGTTATATTCCTTGCAAGGGAAGCAAAGTACACAGATATATACAAAAGGTACATAGTGCGTTTTGCTTACCTAAGTAAACAAAACATTACATTTTTTATCACTGAGTGGGGGCTGTCAGAGGGAGGCGTATCTTGCATACACCCTCCCCTCAAGGCCCCAGCTCCAGGTGCAGAAGTACCATGGCAACCCATGTCTATCTAGTTATGTCTACTCCATGCTTGGACTAACATGGAGGACATGACCTGTTTTGACATGACCTGTAGAGAACTATGAGCACCTACTAACTATAAACAATATACACAATTATAATAATACAATTCTTATAACATTCCCCCCTCTTTATGCTGATAACCATTAGCATAAACAACCTACTAGCTTGAGTGTGACAATATGCACATTCATAATGATTAAAATCAATTCTCTTCAGCATAATCAATTCAATGAACCATACGGCCCTTAGGTCTGTAGTATGATCCGTCCTGGAGCTGTTGTCCCGTTGGTGTACATGCAAACAATAACGTCCCTCAGATATCAAAGTGTTCATCTGAGGTCAAAGCCTTGACCTTAGTCGTTTGGCAGGTGCATGTCCAGGAATGTTGACCCAGCAATGGCCACATTCATCAATCTCACCAACAAGCTCCGGATACATGTAAAGCAACACAAACAAACGTGATTAGACATGGAAATGCAACAACAAGTACATGTACTGTATCTCAATACAGATTCTAAAATCCCAGTAAATCTTCCAAATATGTTGTAAAACCAGGTCAAAATTAATTTATCTATTCCAGAATACTCTAATTCCTCTGTTAGAGTTTGAAGTCCTTTCTTAAAGACTTTAGTTCTGCTGTAACTAGTCCTGTGTTACTTTGGAGGAAATCCTTTTGTAGATCCCCCCTTTTCAGCTAAAAGCATGCTCAGTGCTATTTTGTTCTGTCCAGTCCTTGGACCAGTTTTCTCTCATTTCCAGTTTTAATTAACAGTTACAGCACCTCTCATACAATTCATAAACCTTTGTTGTTTATAAATATACTTAATTTAATCCACATTTTCATAAATTGTCTCCAATGTAAAAATTCAAATCCTAATGCTAATTTAATTTTAGCCTTATATTCATTCATGACACCTTCGAAGTACGCCTCTGTCGTCAATGTAAATGGGGCTCTCAACTGAACCTGAGGGAGCTGCTGTTTGGCTCCTAAAGTGTGAGTTTCCACTCACGATGTTCTCCGTCACATTGTATGTGAACACAAATAAAACGAGGATCCTTTAAGGACGCATGTTTCCGGTCAGCAGGCAACGCTGGTCTAAAGGTCCTACTTTCACAAAACCTCCAGACTTCTGCTTTGCACTGCACCTGTCCCTGATCTCTACGTTTGTCAAGTTCAGAGTGATGTCACAGGAAGTCATGTGACCCCCGTCACTAGCCCTGCTCACAGGTGTACTTCCCTTCACAGGTGTAAACCATAGATAGTATATTTATGGATGATATCCGCCCATTGGTCCCCTATTCACCAATATTGCATTACGAATGGGCAATAAAATGGCCGTTACATCCGGGCTTTTCGGGTTTTACTCCATAGTAAAACAATAGTTTTTAGATAGCATAAACCAACGTAATTTTCAAAAATTCACCCCCCCCAGAGTTGTCACGTAGTAAAAACTTAGCTTTAGAGACCGGAGCCATCTTTTGTACCAGGCTGTAAACATGAGTTTTACTCTTGTAAAGTCGCCATTGGGTTTCTCCTTATATTTCCGCTTTTGGAGCCTGCCCTCTGGTGGACGGATGTATATCGCTGTATTTTGCTGTAAAATCACTGTATGGCGGCGCCCTTACACGACGACCATTTTAGAGGTACCATGGGAGAGGCTTGGTGTAAACCAAGATGATATAAGTTCAAAGAACTATGTTAATATTAGCTCTTACTGGTGGTGGCTATATTAATTGTCAAAACTCCTTTTCTGAACTGGTATACTTGTTGTAGTTGTCTTCCATCCAAATAAAGAACAAACAAACAAATCAAAACGTTATCTGACATTATAGACCCATAGAAAGTGCCTCCTAGGTTTTCGTCAAACGAAACCATAAAAGCCCTTAAAATGATCAAACCATAAAAATGAAACAGCAGATAAACCCTGTTTCCACAGATATGGTCTGCTGGAAATCTACTTTAATCTGAAAAGGTTTAATCAGACTAAACAGTGCTTCTCCAGAAAAGTCCTGTCAACTTTCTTTATTTCATTATTTGATTTAAACTTTTAACTGTATTAAACCCTGTTGTTATAGCCTCATGCTAACCATTAGGTTAACCAAGCATCCCTTCAGCACTTTAACACAGTTTTGTGCGTTCACGTTCTTTTAAATTAAAATATTCTCAAAATATTGTTTAATTTACCTTAAATTACTTTCTTTAGAAAGAAAACACATTTTCCTCTTACTTCAAAACAAAATTTCTTAATCACCCTTGGGTTCAGACCCCCCTCTCTGGGGTTAGACCAGTAACAGCAGCATGTCTTGAACCCACCACAAAGCCTCTGCTCTGTTCACACTGCTTTCCTCTAAAACACCATCATCTCCGTGATTGTCGTTTTTTTTTTTTTAAATGAAAGACCAAACATAAAATCAACAAATTTCCTCTCAAATTCTCAACTCAAATTCTGCTTTATTTTTAAATTAAATTTCTTCAGGATTGTGTTCAGTATAGATTTGTTCTATACTGTCTCTGTAAAACTCAGTTTTACCACCAGGTGCTCAATACAATAAACCAGTTTGTTTTTGTATTTTTCCCATATTAATTTAAATGTAACATAAAACAATTTCATCAATTACTATTTTTATGTTTCCACTAATTTGGCATTCAGATGCCACATAAAGAATTCACCTCACTCAATGTTAAATAGAAACTTTAAACATCAAGTGTAAAATCAAAATTAACGTGTCTCTCTTCATTTATTCAAATTCACCAAAATTGTAATCAGTAACTATCATTACTGTTCATTTAATAAAATGTAACATCTCAACCTCTTTTTTCTTTTTCTTTAGGTTACAACGACCTAAAGTTTGATCAAAACCAAAACCAAAACAAAAACTTAACGTCTGTTCAAAAGGACCTTGTGTTAGTCCCTGTACTCAAAAAAAATCTAAAATCACTTCAAACAGTGATTAAAACCCAGCAAGCCATTGACATATGCTCTTAAACTTTAACAATTTACCTTGTTAGTTTAACAATTATCTTTTATTCACTTATTTATCATTAACTTTAATTTTTCAAATAAAACCTTTAAGATCGTTTTAACAGTTTGAACTGTTTTACAGTTTTTCTCCATTGGTTTGGCTCATTTCTTGAAACAGAAATTACATTCTCAAAACTCTAAGATCATTTTGCAAAACAGTCTTACAGTTTAGCACAACACTATAGCTTACTTGCAAAAGCTAATATCTCTCCCAAAACTGTTCACTCATGCTTCAAAACAAAATTCCTTTCCCATGTAAAGAGTCAGTGCCACGAAAATGACAAAGATCCTTCTCAATTGCTTTGGCTCATTTCTTGAAACAGACCGGACGTTCTCAACACTCTTGGTGCTTTTGCCTAAATAATGTGGATGGTTCGGCACAACACTATGGTTCACCTGCAAAGCCTCATACCTCTCCCAAAACAGTTCACTCATGTGTCAAAACTAAATTTCCTTCTCATTTAAACAGTCAGTGCCCCCAAAATGCGTCGTCCCTTTGGCATTGTGTAAGCACTGCAAGTCAAAATGATTAGATGTTTTGTCACTATAGTAGAGGACCATTGAAATATCCTCATGTCCACCTTTCAGTCTTAGCTCAGTCCTTTATTGACAATGGTTACTGTACTGTTTTGTATAGCTAACAGAATACAATTTTGTATAAAACTGAAAAAATAAAAGGATTTTAGGGTAAGAGTAGCCTCTTAGGTTTACAGTAACAGCACACATTGCACTTATACTGCCAAGGAAATTGTAACCATTATCATTCACACACATAAAGTAACTTTCATACATCAGAGTAAAAAGAAAATGTATAAACACAAACAAAAAAACAATGAAAATGATATGCAGCCTACAGTGCTGTAATATAATGCTTGAGTTTCACAACTAACAGGTCTTCACTGGTCGCTGTCCTCACCCTCCCTCTCCTGGCCACCGTCCTCACCCTCCTGGCCATCCACACGCTGCTGTCTGTCTGGCCACAGATTCTCGTCCACATCACAGCGTATACTCTCACTTGCGAAACAACGAGGGAAGAAACGGCGTGCATGTCGCAACCATCCCCTACACTGATCTCCTGTAATATCCTCACACGCAGCGTCCATTGCATGGAGCAGGGACCTCTGATCTTGAGCCCGATGCTCATACACTCTCCACCTCAAGCGGAGAAAAACTCCTCAATAGGATTGAGGAAAGGAGAGTAAGGTGGTAGGAACACTATGACCATCCTTGGATGAGTAGTGAACCAGGCCCTGATGAGCGGGCCACGGTGGAAATTCACATTGTCCCATACAATAACATATTGTGGTAGGTGAGGCCCTATGAGATCTCTCTCATTTTCAGGGATCAAATCAAAATGAAGGCGGTCCAAGAAGATGAGGAGCTTCTGTGTATTGTATGGGCCAAGACTGGGGATGTGAGTGGCCACACCATTCTCAGATATGGCAGCACACATAGTTATATTGCCCCCTCGCTGGCCTGGGACATCCACCGTGGCCCGGTGGCCAATAATATTACGGCCAGGTCTTCGGCCCTTGGCCAGGTTGAAGCCCGCTTCATCCACAAACACGAGGATGTGAGGGGTCTCGTTTCCTTCCAATGCCATTATTCTCTACAATAGCGTAAAAAAAGAAAACATCAAATCAGTCATACAGAAGAGTCTTACACTACAGTTACAGACAATTACATAGGAATGTTCTATGTTCTCCACAACTTCAATATACTACTGGCCACTACTCCAGTGGTTCCAAACCTGGGGTACATGTACTCCTATGCAGAGGTACTACAGGGTATTTGACAGAAAGGAGAGGGGGAAAATCATCAATGACTAATGAAATGTTACAGTAAAACCCACAGTATTAGATAGATTTACATGGGAGGCACTAATTGCAGCTAGTTCACCCTTTTTCGTATTGTATGTTCTATTCTTCAAAATAGGGATTATAATGATAATTGCATCGTACAGTAAGCTGCAGTATTTAGGCGAAATGTTGAAGTCAGATAAATCAAATACTTTCATACCTAGATTACCTGGATACACAAATCAGGTAAAGTGGCTACTGAAGCCAAAAAAGTTTGGGAACCACTGCTTAATTGTAAAAAGGTTGTAATGATGGACAACCAGTAACTGACTTACATGTACATACTGGTACCGCAGCTCTTTCACTCTATCAGAGTTCCTCTCAAATGGTACCCTGTAAATTTGCTTCATTGTCATCTGATGCTTCTTCAATATCCGGTCTATTGTGGAGATGCTTATAGAGTTGACAGGTGCCTCCATGTTCAGACATTGTACTGGTCCTGCAAAGTCAAGCTCTTTACATACATTTTTGGCAGCATTCACAGTCATGGACAGCACCTGTCAGGTAACTAACATACTGTTTGATTGGTCATCTGAGATGTGTGAAACTCCTCCTTCGTTAGTCAAGTTCTAGTTTCACCTAACTGTCAATTGCTGTAATAAATTTATCAAATGTTCCAAGGGATTCATATATGGTATTCATGGTATTATGTTCTTGACTAATTTTGACAATTGAACAGACTATTGTGCATGTAATGACTTACACAATGAAATGATGCTGACTCATTTTGGAGTGAACAACCATTAGACTGAGAATCAGTTGATCAGTTTAGATCAACAAGATCTATTCACTTGGAAATTGTGCTAAATGTAGGCTACCTGTACTTAATCATTTGCAAAAATGTACTGAGACATTGAGACATGTACTAAGACATTTGCAATTTGATGAAATGATGAGAAATTAAATTCTGTTGTGAACAATTGCCAAGTGGTTTGGAGGTTTGTCCATGTTGTTTTGAGAATGTCATTTCTGTTTCAAGAAATGAGCCAAACCAATGGAGAAAAACTGTAACATAGATATGTTTTTAATCACCAAAACCAGATTACCAATTTACATTACAGTTTAAATCTTTATTGCATAGATAACACTATACCTTAATTATAAAGTACCAAAATAAATAATGATTATTATTTATTTTGAACTATCTTCATTTCAATTCTCCAATTACTTAAACTTTAAGGTTTTCTTCTCCAAAACCATATTCAATCTCATTCATTCAATCGTTTAGTTTACCAAATCCTGTTTCATAGATTCAATAAAACTCAAATGTGGACTTTATTCATATCAACAGACCTGTCCGAAGGTCAAACAGTTTTCCTAATTAAGTATCATAAACTTTATTTAACACATTAGTTATCTTGTGTTTCAACATTCCTCGTGAATCCAAAACAGTGGTTGCTTTGAATCCACTGTCTCCAAAACTTTGTCAAAACCAAACCAGAGAAATACATAAATGTTACATTTCTTTACTTAGATTCTGGTAACCTTGTTTTCTTTTAAATGTGAGCTTATGGCCCAACTATAAAGTTATATTATCTTTATAAACTTACTCTGCGCAATTCAACTTTAAGACACATATTTAAATTCTTCCAATTACAAGTAATCATTTTCATTCTTTTATTGGCGTTATACCGTGTGTTTGAACCACACTGATATTAAGGACCTCTATTAATTCTCGTACTAATAGATACACAAAATTGTTTAGCTAAACATCAATCACTAATTTTTATTTTAGATCCAAGTGTTGGATCCTTAACTTCTTTAAACCTTTAATGTTCACATTTCTATGTCACATAAAATACAAAACCAACTCTGTTCTTTAACAGAATACTCATTATTTTCTCTCATAAACCAAAATCACATTCTCCTCTGTAGATGTGTGTCTCATGTGTCTGTGTTTGTGTCTATGTGTCTGTATTTACATGTGTCTCTGTGTCTTTATGTGTCTGTATTTACATGTGTCTTTATGTGTTTATGTACCTGACCTGTTAGTTGAAGCGGTCAGTTATCCTCGCCTCTCTCGCCTGGACCCAGTTTGACCTCCTCCTCCTCCTCTCAGTGCCCTCTCGTCTGTCACGCCCACCTCCACCTCGCTCTCAATTGTGCATTTTTCCTCAGAGAAATACATTACATTCATATTAATTTCAAGTTTCATCCAATTTGCAAACACACTTTACAAATACCTTTTTGGTCAATCTCAATAGATCAAAATTTAAAACAAATAAACGTTAGTGTGAATTGGTTTATCTTACCGCTTCCGTGTTTGCTGCAGCTCGTCTGTCTGCAGCTTTTTTTTTCCTTTTTTCTCAGCCGAAAAGCAGGTGGGAGGTGGGGTGCAGAGGAAGGTTGGAGAGAGCACTGTTTTCCGGAGCGGAGGGAGGCCGATACCTAGAGGCTCCCAGAAACATTTAAACAAAATACAAATGATTAGTGTTTTGAAGTACATGTGTGTACTTCTTTCAAAATCTCTTCTCTACTTCTCTGTTTTTCCTCAAACTAGAAAAATAGCTTATGGAAGCTACCTTTCTCTCACATGTTGTTCAAACTTTCTTTTTTAAACAAAAACATTACCGTTGTTCTGATTTACATCATTAGACTCATTCTTCATCCAACAATGGCCCATTCATAACACATTTATTCTCTCAAACACACCTTTATCTTTAACTTTTTAGGTCAACAATTCTCAGTATTGCCAACACTTCTCAGTATAAGCCCCGTCACTTTCAGTGGGCTTTTTTCTCTAACTCACCGCGTCACCAGCAGTGAACATTTTTCAGCAAAAGCTCTCGTGGGCTTTTAAAAATCACCGCTTCACATGCAGTGAACACTATACGTAGGCCTACGTCTTCCTATACGTCACGTCCAACGCGACTGGACTCCAATCTCACCATTAACCATAGGATTTGGCAGGGTCTCGATTAAAGAGTCAGCTCGAGCTTTCCTGTGCGTCCAACGCACCATTAAAACCAACAATACTAGCTATGCAAGGCAGTTCGATTGTGGCGTATTACGATACGTGATTATTAATCTAAGACCAATTCTTGTGCTCTCTAGACAAGCTCTTTAGACCTTATACTCCTTCTTGTAATCAGGTGCTCTATCTCGCACTTGTCACGGCCAATGAACTAAACGCACGAGTCAGTTTCAAGAAACACCTGAAGACTTACAAAGCATAAGGTATCTATCAAACTAAAATCCAGCAAGACAACAAGTTTTAACACAGATTAACATCAGAATATCCCGTTTACAATCTCACCATAAACCACGCAGGCAGGGTCTCGACTGAAACACATACTTTTTCCCAGCTTTCAATCTCACCATAAACCATATAGGCAGGGTCTCGACAAAGCGTTATCAGCGTTTAAGAATCTCCTATGCTGGCCAGCCTCATGGAAAAACATCAACTATTGGTGATGTAACTTACATGCAGCCCGCTCAGCACACGCCAGATTTCCAAAACTACTACTTCCGGAAGCTTTGGTATTAAAACAAAAATCACACACACACCAAAAATAAATTAAACAGCTGTTTACCTGAATTTTCAGTCCAATAGTCCAGTTGTTCCACAGCCAGACTGTCTGTTCTGTCCTCTCGTCTCTCTGCTCTTCTCCTTTTTTCCAGTCCAGATCTCGTCATCGTGTTCACACACACAGAGGGGATATCTGGCCATTACTGCTAAATAGCACAGCTTGGGACTTACAAGAAATGCTTTCTTTGTGCATTTCTCCGTGCACGTCAGCTCACCTCTTTGCATGAGAAACAACGAATATTGAGATCCGGGTCACGGCACCAAATGTTATAAGAATTCTATATGTTAAAAAGAATTCTATATCCTTATATTATCCAGAGAGACACGGAGACAGATTATATTATAAAAGCGAAAGGCCAGGTTTTATTCCTTGCAAGGGAAGCAAAGTACACAGATATATACAAAAGGTACATAGTGCGTTTTGCTTACCTAAGTAAACAAAACATTACATTTTATATCACTGAGTGGGAGCTGTCAGTGGGAGGCGTATCTTCCATACACTCCCCACAAGGCCCCAGCTCCAGGTGCAGAAGTACCATGGCAACCCATGTCTATCTAGTTATGTCTACTCCATGCTTGGACTAACATGGAGGACATGACCTGTTTTGACATGACCTGTAGAGAACTATGAGCACCTACTAACTATAAACAATATAAACAATTATAATAATAAAATTCTTATAACAACGAGAAGGTCGCTTCCCTGCACCTTCGGGTCTGCGCTTTAATATCAATTATGGTTGAGAACAAAACAACAGGTTAGTATTATCATTAGTAGATTAAAATTAAAAATAGGTTCAAAACGAAACCCTAAAAGTTGAGGAAGAAATGGAGCCGACGGCAAATTAGAATAATAATTGAAAAACCTTGTGTTAAAACCAACAATAAAGGAAAAACTAAAGTAAAACAAATTTATTTTGACTAAGAAATAGTTAGAGAAACATAAAAGAACAAATAGAGTAAAGAATATTCAGAGGTTTGTGCAAAGATAGAAATTGTTAAATAGAACGAGTTAAATTAGCAGTGAATATAACTCGATTTAAAATGCTGTGCGGAGAATTATTAAAAGGAGCTGTGGTCTCAAGAAAATTTGAATTTATCTCATTCTATTAGAAAGACATTTAGAGTTTCTAGCGACATTACAAATCCACGGCTTGATATCGGCGTTGTTAGAAATTACTGTGGAAAGACTCGTGAGCAGTTAAATGCCCGAGGAAAAAGTAGGAAAAAAAGTAGTATTTAATCCCGCAAAACAGCAAAGATGGGAATAATTGTTAAAGAAAAAGAATAATAGTATGAATAATTGAAAGAAGGTAAAGGAATTCTCATTCCTTCAGCGGAGTCAAGATGGGAGTAAAATTCACTAAAAATACTAAAACTGGAGATGTTTTGACTCCATTAGAGGTGATTGTTGGACAGAAACCCACTCAAAAGAAACGGATCAGGAATTATATTCAAAAATTATATGTCATAAAAGAACGTATGGCTCTTTACAGTGGCCTATTACGGGCAGCTTTGACCCAATGTGCTGCAATGAATTAGAGAATAATATAAAACTTTACAAGGCTAAGGATAAAAGTTTCAAACGGAAGAAAAAGCGTATTAAAGAAAGTGAAATATTGGGATGCTTTAGAAACGAGTCAAAACGGAGACTAACTGAAACAAAACCAGTGCAGTCAACCTGGACAGTTTCCAATAAAAGCGCTGTCTGAAGAAATCAAGCTGGTTTTAATTGAAACCAAAGAGTGGAGCATTGGTTGAAGTAGATGAGAGTGACTCCCACAGCGTCTCTCCCTCTGAGAATAGCATCCCTGATCTAGAAGATAAGACAGAGAAATGTGAAGAGACCTGCTCCCGTCCAAAGGTGTTAAAAGACTCTCCTGACTTTAGAAACAATGAAATGAAAGAATTCAAAGAACTGGATAAAACGATAAGAAGTCAGTCCCAGCAAGACAGAGAATATGCTAAAATAAAAATGCCAGAGAAACTGATAAAACACGGACAACAGTCGAAGAGTTCTTCTGGAGCTGACGCACAAAGTGTTTTATCATTATTGCGTTTTCCGATCCTAAACAGACCTCATACAGCCAAATTCTAAGGGCTTGTGAAAAAAGAAGATGGTTAAAGAAAAGAGGGCCTCCTGAATTACAGACTCAATGAAACTCAGTTAAAAAAAATCTAAGAAAATCAACTGACATTACGTGCGGTTCATGGGAAAGCTTACAGAAAGATAAAGAAAGAAGAGAATAAACTAATAAAGTTTGTTGAAAAAGCTAATACTGCTGCAAATGAACAAATAGACACAAGGAGAAGAATGATAAACAGGGGTTTGTTACTGAAGAACAACAGTGTTTTTCGCAGAGACGAGCAGAGTTTACCTGCAGAACCCCGAAATATGAATAAACCATATATGTTCCAGTCTTCTTCAGCAGAGCCGATGTCACCGTAACAAGCTTATTCTAACAGATCACAGTGGATCTCATACAGAGGAATGTCTGCCGTACAGAGAGGAGTCTGAGGCAGTGTCGGAGAGTGAGACAGGCGTGATATGGCCATGATATGAGTGTTTAAAAGAAGAAAGAGCTTTCCATTACAAGACATAAATATATAAAGAAAAAGGAAAGGCATGAAGCTCTGGTGGTACCTCTTATTACCCAGTTTGAGACTTGGTTTCTGATCCAGAACTCAACTTCTAATGTTGCATTAATAGCACCAGAAGGACTGGAGTCGTGTGCACTTAAACCTAAGTTAACAGCTACACTGTGTGTAAAAGTAAAATGTACAAATCTAAATTTAAATTCAAGAGCTATATATCTTAGAAGATCAGTCAGTATTTAAAATATTAATAATGATGTAGTCCAGGATGAAAGAGTAACTGTAGATATCAAATGTTCTATGACAATGTAATGTCTATGGTTTCTGATCTGGTTTTTGATACTGTCTAATATTCTGTCTAATATTCTATTGAAATTGGCTAACAGTAATAGATTTATGTTCTGTATTTATTTTGACTCTCAATACCTTTTCTTTACCATTTTTTAACTATTATTATGACTGAGACGAGAAAAGAGTCTGTGTTACAGTCGACTCCTGAAAGACCTAAAGTTATCTTCATCAAAGTCAACCTGAACGTAGTGAGTACAGAGCTCTAGTGTAGATGATCTATAGTCTGACCAAGAAGCAGTGAGTTAGACTTCATCACAGTGTCACAAATCTTAGTATTTGGTCAAAATAAAATTTCTAAAGAAAAAATTTATTTTTTTTAATCTGAAATAGAAGGATAGATATTTAGTCTAAAAGTTAAGTAAGAAAATCTAGGAAAATGCTCTGTCTCACTTCAAGGCTATTACAAAAGCTTTGAAGAAAAAAACTGTAGAACAAATGTTAAAATGACGGTGAATAGCAGGTTATAGCAGGCTGTGGATTGTAACTTTGTTGTACTAATAGCTTCGTTAAGAAGTCTGATAAAAACTGTAGACCAAACCGATAAAGGCTTAAGTAAAGTGGATAAGGAGTCAGACAGAACTTTTTCTGGGTTTAAAAGAAGGCATGCGAATAATCCAGAGCTTAAGAAATCCTGATAATAAAAATGTTCCATATATGTAGCAGAGAGAGATAACTATTCATTTATTCTGAATCAATGAGCAGATGAAAGACTTTTGTGTTACCCGGGCCAGGTACAGAGTTTTTCCTCCAGTTTTTGAGTGCTCCACGTCATCACCGGAGTACCTGTTGCGAGCTAAGCCCCGCAACAAGAGCTGTGCCCTCCGGACTGTTCTGTGTTTGGGACACCGTGGGTCTCGCGGCGAGGAGGCGGACTCGCACTCGTGTACGGGGACTGTTTCTGCTGCAGATGGACAAACCCAGATTCTTTCGACTCCTTTGAGATGCAGATGACTAAGATTGGCAACAAAGACTCATTTTACTGCATTTTAATTTACCGACCTCCTGGTCCTGGTCGCTTGTTTTTAGAGGATTTCTCTGAATTTTTATCTTCAATTATCAAACTTGAAAATGTTCTAATACTCCATATCGATGATGCTTCGTGTAAACTTTTGATCAGGCTCATTTGAGTAGTTTCTGTTGTTGTTATGATTTAAAAAGAGTAAACACAATTCACCCAAACACTAACTAACAGTCAGTGGGTTTGTCTTTAGAGGCAGGTTTTAAGCTGTCCACCCAATCAAAGGTTACAAACGTTGTAATCTGTGGTTCTGTTACGTTTGGGCAAGAACCAAATCTGCCCCATGCTGCCGCTGGCCTTGAGCAGAAATAGGCCAATACACTGGACCCTAGCAGAGTTGTATTTGTACAAAATACACTAAAATGAAACTTCAGAAGAGATGTTATTTTCTTCTAAACTTGCCGCTTGGATAGTCTCTACTTTTAAACAAACAACGTCTGTAAACAACACAGTCTGTAGAGGGCGCTGTGCCCTGGCTTAAGGTTACATTACACAGTGCCTCTGAACAAGGTAATGGGAGTGAGATAAGTTTATTAAAGTGAGCTTTTAACAAGGACACTGAACCTTTGTACATCCATATAAACCCAGAGATGGAGTTTTTATCTGATCTCGGAGTAAAGTGTTTCCTCTGCGACTGAAGGAGATGATTTTGCTGCAAAGAAAGAATTAGTACTTAGTATTGTAAATGTAACAAAGAAAATACAAAAAACACACTCACTATTTATGTTTCTGAGCTCCAGCACTGAATATGTGGCATCTGCAAAAGAAATAGACACATAATAGAATTCACAGTGTTTTTTTTTTTTTTTTACATCTTCAGAGGAAAAGAAAAAGAAGCCAAAGTGACACTTTCATTGTGAACAGACATTGTGTGAACTCTTGCCCTTTTTCTGGATTTGGACATTTGATCACAGAGATTTTGTTTTTCTTCATAATTAAGCTTCTGTTTCTTGAATAAGACTAAGTTATCAAGTTTTCTTGTGTTGGACATTAATGGTTAGAGTTTAAGTTCACAGTTCCTACTCTCTGAGTTGGATTCAAAAAGGGCCATGAATTAGTACTTAGTTTTGTAAATGTATCAAAATAAATACACAAAAGAGACTTACTATTTATGTCTTTAAACTCCAGCTCAGAATATGTGTCATCTGTAAAAGAAATAGACACATAATTGAATTCACTGTGATTTTTATTGCTTCAGTGGAAAAGAAAAAGAAGCCAAAAAGAAACTTTCATTGTGAACAGACATTGTGTTAATCTCTTGCCCTTTGTCCTGTACTTGGACATTAGATTACAGAGATTTTGGTTTTCTTCATAATAAAACTCCTTCGTGCTTTAGAGGAAGTTGTCAAGTTATAAGAAGCTGAAACTGACCATTAGGAGGAGAGGTGTAATTATCACTGGTCATGTGATCTTCAGCAGAGCTCTGATTGGTTCTCGCAGACCTTAAGCACAAAACTGTAACAAACAAAAAATCAGTAGTATTTTTGTATTAAAATAATTTGTATTAGAAACAAATACAGTGTTTGTTTCTGATATAGTCTTACCTTTTGACTTTCTGCAGCGCCACAGAAGCAGCAGCAGAATTAATAATACTATTGCACAGATAAGTCCAATGATCAACATGACAGGAAATGAAGAGATATGTTCCTTTGGACGTGCTGCAAGAATTTATCTCATGTTAATATTTACAACTCACATTGTAGGCCTTTATAATTGGACATTCCAATCTATAGTTTCTTTTGAATAAACAAAACTAAAAAAATATAAAATACACACATTTGACTGAGATCCAACTCTCTGGAGAAGTCCAAATCCGTGGAGATCTTTGGCCTTGTTCTTGTCCCTCACATTTATAAAAACCCTCGTCAGACTTGGACACTGCAGAGATGTTGAACTCAGTTTGGGTTCCATTTTGGATTAGTTTTCCATTTTTATAGAAAAGGACAGAAGAAAGAGCAGTAGATGTGTTCAGTTTACAGCCGAGAGAAACAGGTCGTCCCTCAGTCACAGGATGAACAGGACTCACAAGGACAACATCACCTGTGAAAAGTCACACTTGTACTATTACATTATCACAGCAATAAAAATAATATGACGGATGTATAAATCTATTAAATGAAAATTAAATGAAAAAACCTACTGTGAAAAGTGATGTTGAGGGCATTGCTCAGTTCTCCTGATCCAGACTCACACCAAAACACTGCATTAGTTTTCTCTTTTGGGGAAAAGTCACATTTAGGTTTATCTGTCCAGTAGGAACTACATTGTTGTAAGAAAAGGCCGTTCTGAGAAAAGCCTTTCAGTCTCCACTCTCCATTAGTGGAGTTGGATTCACAGCTCAGTGAGACTTTGTCAGACGTGAAGTGCTGTGATCTGTCAGGACTCACTGTGAGAGACACTGGGGACTCAACATCTGCAAAACAACAATGTGCATAAATAATGAAGAATAAAAAAAAACATGAACACTTACAGTTTCTAAATATCTCTGAATGATGAGCAATAAATAAAAATCCTACCTTTAGTCCAGACAAACTTGGGCTGACTGTATTCAGAGTAAAACAGTGGACGTCCTCGTCCTGCTCTACACACAAACCCTGCTGTGTTGGTCTGGTGGTGAACGGTGAAGGAGTCCTGTTCAGTCCCATTACTGTGACCTGGGAGCAGCTCATATCTGTAAGAGTCTGATGAATGAGGAACAGCCTTGTACCAGTAAAAGGTCCATCCTGCAGACGGCTGTTTAACACCACAGCTCAGAGAGACAGAGACTCCAGGAGTCAGCCATGACGGAGACACAGACAGGACAGGCTGGAGTTTACCTGTTTGAACAGTCATTAGATTGTATTTGTCAATTACATACATTTGTTGATATTAAACATAAAGTTGTCCAGACTCACTCAGTACGTTTAGTCTGAACTTTCTGCTCCACAGTGTTGTTTGATCTGGAGCTCTTTCTCCTCTACATCTGTAGTGTCCACTGTCAGACTCAGTAACTCTGGAGATTGTATATTCTCTTGTTGTTTGATGTTGGACTGAACCGGTCCTGCTCCACTGATACGTCCACTCAGTGTTTCCTCTGTCCTCAATCTCACATCTGAGAGTGAGACTGTCTCCAGAAAAGATCTCAGACCAGTTTGGATTCAGACTCACTGTGGGTACTGTCAACATCAAATGTAATATATTTAACATAAAATAATGTCATAATTTATCCATAAAACAAACAAAATAACACAAAAACAAATTAGATTAGATTAGATTAGATTCAACTTTATTGTCATTACACAAGTACAGGTACAAGGCAACGAAATGCAGTTAGCATCTAACCAGAAGTGCAATAAGCAGTAAGTACAGAATATACAAGGTCTATAATATGTACAATAACTATACAGATAAGTATTATGGACATAATTGACAGATTTTAAATACTATAAGCATGATATACAGGTAGGTGTACTATGAACATACTATACAGATGGATTATGTAAAAGTGTATGTACACTATAGGCAGAACTATGAACATATGAACATCATTTACACCAGTGTAATGGACAGTACAGTGCATAGAAAATATTACAGTGTGCAAATGGATGTAGTGGAAGTAATAACAAGTTTACTGTTTGTTGTAAATAATAGATAAATAAATCAGTCAGGCGCAGTGGTGATGTGGGGGAGGAGTCTGTGTGTGTGGTGGTGTCAGAGGGCAGAGTTCAGTAAGGAGACAGCTGTAGGGAAAAAGCTGTTCCTGAGTCTTGTGGTCTTTGTCCGGAGGCTCCTGAAGCGCCTCCCGGAGGGCAGGAGGTTAAACAGTCTATGGTCAGGGTGAGAGGAGTCCTTAAGAATGCTGCGAGCTCGACGTAGACAGCGTTCCTCTGGATGTCCTCAATAGCAGGAAGTGGTGTCCCTGTGATGCGCTGGGCAGTTTTCACCACCCTCTGCAGTGCTTTGCGGTCAGCCACTGAGCAGTTTCCATACCAGACTGTGATGCAACTGGTCAGGATGCTCTCGATCGCACACCGGTAAAAGTTCACCAGGATGGCTGAAGACAGCTGGTTCTTCTTCAGTGTCCTGAGGAAGAAGAGGCGCTGGTGAGCCTTCTTGACCAGGCTGGAGGTGTTTGTGGTCCAGGACAGTTCCTCCGAGATGGTGATTCCCAGGAACTTGAAGCTGGAGACACGTTCAACAACCATACCATTAATGTGGATGGGGTCATGCGTGCCTCCTTTTTTCTTCCTGAAGTCCACAATGAGCTCCTTTGTCTTAGTGGTGTTAAGGAGCAGGTTATTGTCAGCGCACCATGTGGCCAGGTGCTTTACCTCTTCCCTGTAGGCAGTCTCATCGTTGTCTGTGATGAGGCCAATCACCGTGGTGTCGTCTGCAAACTTAATGATGGAGTTGGATCCATGCACAGGCTTGCAGTCGTAGGTGTAAAGGGAGTAAAGGAATGGGCTCAGCACACAGCCCTGTGGTACGCCAGTGTTGAGTGTGATGGTGGTGGAGTGGGTGTTGCCTGACCGAACATGCTGAGGCCTGTTGGTCAGAAAGTCCATAATCCAGTTGCAGAGGGAGGTGTTAATGTCCAGGTCTCCAAGTTTTGTGGTCAACTTGGAGGGAATGACGGTGTTAAATGCTGAACTGAAGTCAACAAACAACATCCTAACATATGTGTTGTTATTGTCCAAGTGTGTGAGTGCAGAGTGCAGCACTGTGCATACTGCATCCTCTGTGCTCCTATTTCTGCAGTAGGCAAATTGGTGTGGGTCCAGTGTGGGTGGGAGGCAGTCTTTGAGGTGTGCTAGGATCAGTCGCTCGAAGCACTTCATAATGATGGGAGTGAGTGCTACGGGGCGAAATTGTGTAAAACACTAAATGTTTTCCCATTGTTCTTCCTCTCTCAAGGCAAAGGTTAAAGAAATATCTTAAAAACATGTAATAATATATCCCAAGTAATGTATACTGTCAAAAAACATGTATGAGCTTTAAACAAACTCCCTCATTTTCTGAACTGTTCACTTTTTGTTGCAGTGACCTTTATTTTTATTTCAGATCTAGTTTTAAAAACATAACTGTACTCACCAGTTTCTAAAACAGTGACAGTGTTACTTTCAGATGTGAGGATATATTCATCCCATCCTCTGCAGGAGTAGACACCTCCATCTGAGACACTGACACGAGCTGAGTTTTCTTTCATTGTTTCCCTCTGACAGTCAGGGTCTGAGTTTAGTCTGAACCATTCATAAGTTCCTTTAAAGCCCTCGACTTCACAGCTCAGAGTCACACTGCTCTGTTCTGGGATGGTGTCACTGGAGGTTTTCAGATGGACTCTGCGTCTCTTTTCTGAGGAGAGAACAATATTAGAAAAACACAGTCAGTGAACCACAAAGGTAAATGTAAACTTCTGCAGACTGGAACTGGTGATAGTTTCCAAACTCTCAGAAACATGTCAAGGTTTAATGTGTTTAAAATACTGACCTGTTACATTCAGTTCTTTCTCTGTGGAATGGTGTTCCCAAGAGGTCCAACAAGAATAAGAACCCTGATCTGATGATGACACTAAAGATATTTTTAGTTCAACTGTGGTGTTAGATGTTCGTTGTATCTGATGGTGTGTGTCCTCTGTCACATATGATCCATCTTTGAAAAAGTACACATTTTCTTGAACAGTTTGAACACAACTCAGAGTCGCTGAGTCTCTGAGGTACACAGACTGTTCAGGAGCCTTCAGAGTCACATTGAAACCTGTATAAATAAAATTAAAGTAAAACAAATACAATAATAAACACATAAAAGCATGGCAGAGTTTTACATTAAAGGTGACAGTTTTTTGTTTGTAAAGTGAGAGTGTATTTCCTCAAAGCACCAACACAGTTTGGCCCGGAACTCTGAATTATAATTGACTGTAGTGTTGACAGTTTCTCAAGTCTTCATGTCAAAGATGTAAAAGTAAGCCCTGTGTTGAACAGTTTTTCTCAGTCGCATGTTCGCATGTGCGTTTTTCAAATCATCCCTAACATGTGCAAAATAATGAGTGCATTTCTCAGAACAATTTGTACAAAGTGCAATAAACAACAGATATGTTTCTGCAGCTAGTCAGTCACTACACATCCTTACTACATCTCTCAGAAGTAAATATTCACGCCAACGATCATGTTAACGCCATCAGAATAAGTCATTGAGTCATTTTTCACAAACAAGCTCCTTAAAATGTTTAGGCATGTTGTCAATGTAACTGTGTACTTTGACAGTATTACCAGATCTTACAGTCCTATGTGGGGACAAATGCAGTCGTGCATCGCACACTTTCACATCGACAAAAAATATCCAAACACACATTTTACAGTAAAACATACAGGTGGGTGGATGTAAGGTACAGTATGTATCTGTATAGAGTATATTTCTGTTTGCTGTGAAATACAAGTGAAATACTGTTATATGAAGCATTATAGGAAGTATATAGTATACTGCTTATATACAGTAACATTGGTGGAAATACCTGTTCTCTCTTCGAAATGTTTGAAGTATTGAGGACACGGTTGATCTCCAAATATTCGGCTGCACCCTTCGACCCGCCTCAGTCATAGAAAGACCATGATTGACAACATGGTCTACAATAGTGACCCTTATGTCATCAGATATGTGCCTATGTCCTCTTCTGTCTCTTCCTCTGTTTTGCCTTCCACCGCGCATCCTTGCTCCTCTTCTTCCTCTTCTTGGCTGTTGACCCTGTTCATTTCCTGGTCCATCCATTTTTGGAAAATTGCAACTCTGTGTTGTGGTCTGACTATACATGCTTCTCAATTGATTGTTCATGAGATGGTTGATTGTTGGTTGAACACTTTACATTCCTTGAGTGAGGGTCATTTTCACCTGCACGATTCATCAACTCACGTTTTGTACAAAAGGTCTAATAGAAATGTGTAAAACTATGCTTGACAGTTTATGACAAATAGTTTACCAATTGTTGCATGTAATGACTTATGCAAGGAACTAATGCCTAGACATTTTGAGGGGTAACATTATTCAACAGAGAACCATTTACTATATTTTGATCAACATGACATGAGCGAAAATGTGGAAAAAAGCTGACACTTGTACATTATCAATTGCAATATGTACATAAGCAATTGCAATTTGTTCAAAGAAATAAGAAATTAATTTAATGATGTGAACAAGTGACTAGATGATTTGGAATTTGTACAAGTAGAATCAAGAATAGCACTTTTTATCTGAGAAATGCACCAAAGCAACTGAGAAAAACTGTAAACAAATATCACCTGAGTGTCTAATATCTCTTTGATAAATCACACTGACATTTTTGGCACATAATCAATCTAACATAATTAATCTTCTTTTAAGCTTTTAAAAACCCTGCATCAATAACCTATACACTCACATTAAAGACACTAACATGTCACAGAAACCAGATAAAGATCAAACAAGAGAGTAATTTACCTTTGGTGTGTTTACAGAGGACGGCATTGAAGACTGAAATAAGAATTATAAAAGAGTTTATGTCGACAAAGGCCTGACAAAAGTTTAGAGTCAAAGTGTTGTAAACTCACAGATGAGCCCCAGAGTCCAGACCAGAGAGGGTCCCATCCTCACATCCAGCGCTCGTCACTCTGCCTCTGACAAACTCCAGCCCATTACAGACTTACATCTACAGCTCACACAGAGGAAGAGGAAGTTCCTCTGATTCTGACTGGCCTGCACTTCAAAGGGCCCTCAAAACCGACAGATTTTTCTTCGGTTGTTGTTTGTTTGTGCTCGTACAATTGAACACGCACAACACTGGATACAGTACCACTAATGCCAGAGGTGGCACACTAGTACAAAAACTCTGGATCTTCCTTAATGCTCCTGCAAGAAAACCATAAAAGTCTATATTTAACGCTAAATACATCTTTTACCAGAGAAACGGCTCAAAACAGAAAAGCATTAACAGAGAAAAGAGAGTCATTGTGAAACAGGGATAAATATTGTCAATTCAATCACTTAACGTTTAATGAGTCGCACTAAAGCTGCAGCCTAATGCTAAAGTTAAAGCTTTACAGTCAGCTCAAAACTTTAATTTGTTTTAATGCATTTGTATTTTGTTTGAGGAAAACATTTTTTGGTTTTACATTATTAATAAAAGAAAAGCAGGAGAGGTCCCTCTGCTGCTGTTGGAGAGTGGAGTCAGAGACAGACACAGCAAAAATTGTAATGACTTTTTTTATTTACATTCCACACATTACATTAGGTATTAGAGATGTGTCAATCGAATGCCAGGTGTAAGCTGGATACATCTATGTCACGCCCGGTCTGTCCTGATGGTGGATCCTCCTTCTGTGCTTCTCCTGAGGTTTATTTTTTCTCATGGCTGTTTAATTACAGGACTGTTGTCAGGTGCAGTCTGTAAAGCTCTCTGAGGCAGCTTTTGTTGTGATACTGGGCCACACAAAAATAAACATCTTGTCTCAAAGACAGTAGGCACAGCATTAGTAAGAGTCAGTAGTTGTGATGTCACAGGTTGGTGCTGTGCAGTCAGTGTGCACATAACGAGTGTCTAATATTGTGCAACAGCAGCTGCAAGAACAACCACAATTACCACACTGCAACAGAAGTCAGCGCAGAGGGAGGAAGCTGTACAGACTCGACAGAACCAAATGTATTGTGAGGGTCTGTTGGAAACGTGAACTGTTTAGTCCCATGTCAGAGAGATCTTCATCTCTCACCTCCAGCAGAACTTTAAACAGATCCTGGGACACTGAGTCCGAGTAAACCATGTTCTCCACCTTCATTGTCGACGCGGCCGCACAGAGCTGCGGTCATAAGGTCTTTAGTGCCTGTCGAGGCGGCAATCACCAAACCTGGAGGTGGACACAGGAAGTAAGGGATGGTGTCAAGTTGAAGAAGGAGTCCTATCAGGGCTGGCTGGCTTGTGGGACTCCTGAAGCAGCTAATGGGTACATGCAAACCAAGCAGACAGCAACTCGGGCCTGGAGGACCATGGAGAGGACTATTGGTCGGTCTCGAAAAGATTCTGGCTTACCGCCTCAGGAGGGGGAAGCAGTACCCTACCAACACTGTTCACAGTGGAGGTGGAAGTCTTCTGCATAAATTGGTTGGCAATAACCACCTCCGGGAGGCGTGTCCCATCAGTAGGAGGCCTTGGCGAAGACCTAAGATGGTAGAAGATGGATGGAAGTCCCAAACAGAGGTCAACTAAACCATAACTAAACAGAACAAAACTGACCAGACGAAGAACAAAGAAGGGTTTAAACAGAGCCAAAAACATTTCAACTCAAAATAATATAAATTACCCAACATAAGTAAAGTTAAAGTAAAAAAAAAAAAGAAAAAAAAAAGTCTGAACAGTGACAAGTGTTTAATAACCCATATAAAACAGCTAATAGAGTTTTATGTTTCTTCTTTGCCGACACTGACAGACAAACATTCACTCTCACATTCATTCTCTAGGTACATTCACCAACACATGCTTGTGTTTGGGCTGGACCCTGAGAAGAACCCACAGTGACACTGGGGCACATACAGAGCCCTAACAGAAGGGATTGAACCCATGACCTTTTTGCTGTGAGTGCTAACCTCTCTGCCACTGTGCAATAAGTAATAATAACACTAGAGTTCATTTGTTCAAAGTGCATTGTGGTCAGTCTTTACAATAAGAAGAACCCTATAGTTTATAAATAGGTCATTGATATCTGGTAATAATTTGTAAATTATCACATAAATAAAACTTACCACAAATGCTGATGTAGGGCAAAGACACTTATTAAAGGCTAAAGTGTCAAAGTGAGTGTGGGCTCTGTAACAGGTCATTCTTTCTAATGTGCTGTATAAGCCCTTACAGTCATGTACTATTGTTTTAGATGTGTACAAGAGAACTGACTGTGATGATTCAAAAAATGTACAAATATAAGCTTATCCATTCTTTAAAGTTTGTGCAGTGTATGTGCTGTGAATGTGTGAAGTGTTGTGGGAACATCAGCTTTGTGTCAAAAGGAAGGAAACACTCACCTCAGTTTAAAAAAGAAGAAGAGACCACTGCTACAAACTAGACTTATTGTTATGAAACTTCTTCTTTTCTTTTTAAGTTTAAGTTAAGTTTAAGGCCTGTTGACAGCTGAAGTTGTGTAGAGACAGAGCAGTGAGTACATACTTGACTGTATATATTAAAATGTTTAACAAAATGTGAAATTGATGATGGAGGATTGTGGATGTGTAAACAGAGATAAACCAGATTAAACAAAAAGTAAAAGTCGGTGTGTTTCAAATACAACACAGAGTTGTTCAAAGGTTCTTCTGATCAACAACAAATAAGTGTCTCAGTGGGAGGAGTGTACTGGTGCAGAGCAGGAAGAGGAGACCCACTTTATTTCACTGAGGACAGTCAGTCCTTCAGAGTTAAAGAAAAAAAAAAACTTCTGTAAAAACGTCTTAAACCTCTCAGAAAGATGTCAAAGGTTTGATGTGTTTAAAATACCTGACCTGTTACCTTCAGTTCTTTTTTTGTGGACTGTGTTCCCTCTTTGGTCCCACACCAGTAAAAGTCCTGAAGAGACACTGAAGAGATTTTCAGTTCAACTGTGGTGTTAGATGTCTGTTGTATCTGATGATGTGTGTCCTCTGTCACATATGATACATCTTTGTAAAAATACAATTATCTCTGAACATCTTGAACACAACTCAGAGTCACTTTGTCGCTGAGATACAAAGACTGTTCAGAAGCCTTTAAAGTCACATTGTCACCTGTGTAAACAAAAGTAAGGTAAAAATAATGACAGTCAATTATAATTCAGAGTTCTGGGTCAAACTGTGTTGGTGCTTTGAGGATATACACTCTTACTCTACACTGCCCTCTGGTGTTGATAATTGTAATTATGTTAAAACTGAAAATGAACTGTTAACTTTAATGTAAAACCCTGCCATGTTTCTATTTGTATTACTCTAAAGCAGATAGTAGTGTTGACAGTTTCTCAAGTCTTCATGTAAAAGATGTAAAAGTAAGCCCTGTGTTTTAAGAACAGACTAAAGACAACTGTGGATAAGTGCTACACAAGTCCTCACAAGTCCATCCAGTGCAACAAGGACATTAAACAAATATAAGCCAAGTGTCTGTTGATATCTTTGTGATAAAGCACACTGACCTACGCAGACACGAGGAGAACATGTAAACTCCAGCTCATTACAGACTTCCATCTACAGCACACACAGAGGAACAAGAAGAAGGTAGATTTGATGAAGATAGATCTAACTTTGATTCTGACGGATCTGCACTTCCTTTTCCTGCATAAGTACCTCCCACAACCACTTCCCAGTAAAACCACAGCTACTTTCACACATTTATCTCTAAGTCTACACACTATAGCCTATTGTCTAACCCTGTAGCACTAAAATATAGTAAACAGATAAATACAAACAATTTGCTCAAGATAACTCTAAAAAATAAACTTGTTGAACCAAAATAAAAAATAAAAAACAATAAGGTTACAAGAGATTACTGTAAGGAATAGAGCTAATAAATGTTTTATTTTGTCTTGAAACTAAAAGGACACTAAAACAAACATGAACATCTGTCTAACTTCAAGACATAAAAGACAAAATGTTCACTTGCACTGATGATATCTGACTAGAATTAATCAGATAAGCATTAAGCTATCATTGGCATATTTATATTTCAGTTTGGAAAAATATACAATGCTTAAATGGTTAATACAGTTCCCAAATGACCGTGAGTAAGGTCAATATTATAGGTCATAGCACCACCAAGTGGACGATTGCTGACAGTGCAGACAAGTAGATAAAAAATAACAATAACAATATGTAATATAAATGAATAATCAACTGAAATTGTTGATTGTTATCATCAGCAGTTGCCTGCACCTGGTACGAGGGTTAGAACTGTAGAAAGAGATTTATGCTCAGTTAATTATTATATTATGTATATTTTCTAAAGTAAAAGTGTAAAAAGGTCATTCCCTTTTTACCGGGTTTATCGACGCTGACAGTTTGTGCATCTTCCCTTGTCTTTGTAAAGTCCGAGTCACGTAGAAACCATTCATAAGTCCATCTTTCCGAGCCGTCACTGAGCAGGTCAGATCTACACGTCCTACAGATATGATGTCTGTCGTTACTGTCAGACTGGCCTTGGGTCTGTTCTCTGTTGAGTTTCAGTTGACTTTCATCCATAACCTAGTGTTTCTTACCTCTAGACAAAAAACACAGTCTGACTAAAGTTATCCAGGACTAAACCTAGGACCTGTCCCCTTTGTAGACCTCCACCTCCAAAATATGGACACATCTTTTGAAATTTTCTCTGTGAAAGACATTTGGGGACGGCATGTAGACGTAGCTGAGTGACTAGTTTTCTCCACTTAGTAATGCAAAGTATTTTGTACATTGTTGTTTGTAATACAATAAGACTTGTAAACCAGCAGTGCTGTTCTAAAGTCTATTCTCTGAGCAACAGGAAGCCAGTGCAGAGATTTTAATTAGACACAATTAGACACAATAAATGAATATTCAGGCTTGAACAAAATAAGTGTTAGTTTAACTTAACAATTTTTAAAACTATTGTGTTTTTCTTGCTTCTCACGTCTCTTCTTACAGATCTGTAGAAAGACAGGAAGAATAAATGTACAGCTCTTTTCTCTATTATTGACAATTTCATATCAGACCTTTTATTAACCTTGGATTAATACTTAAAATAAACTACTGTGCTGTTTAAATTACTTTTTACTTCCTAGTCTGAAGTGCTAAAGTTTATTTTTGGTGTAAAAAGTAAATAAACAGACTTGTGTTTGTACTTACTTACCTTCTTTCTTTTCTTTTATGAGAAAATATGAGATCTGACATTTTCATTTTCCTGGTTCTGCCCATCATCTGAAACAAACCAAAAAACATTTTTAACAGTCTTGTATTTTGAGGTTTAAAGGTGTTTGTAGTTCTACTCTGTACAGTACCATCGTTGTTTCTTGAGCCTGTGATTGATTCATAAACACAATCATCAGCTACAGTTTGGAGAGAAATGAGAAAAGACCACACTATTACTACATATGTGAGTTTATATTTGATATTCATTTGAATTTGTTCTTGTTGCTTTATAATAAATCAGAAGAGCTCTGAACTGACCGTGGAGAAGAGATGAGTACAGTTGCTCCTGAGTGGCTTCCCTCTGGACGTTTTGTACTTGGTCACCTCCCTGACCAGTCTCAGTAGTTCGCCTAAAACCATTGATGAACAGCACATAATTATACAAGCATTACTCTGTTATAAGTTATTATGAATGATTTTATGAATCAGATGTAAACATGTAAACTTTATTTTACTCTATTTATTTTTTCATGCTTATGAGCATAAGGTTCATGGTTAAACTATAGATTTTGTTGCAATTGAAAAAGTGTCAGAAAATACAATTTTAGGAATAACTATTGACAGTAAAATAATCTTGAAACCACACATCAGACAAATACAAAGCAAGACCTGGATTACAAGGCACTGTGGATTGTATTGATATTAGTTTTGTCCTATTTAAAGACTCTGCAGACGCTCAAGACACTAATGATCACCAGAGAAAAGAGAATCTGTGCAGCAGGAGCTGCTTTAGGCAAATTAGTCATGTGCTTCAAAGGCTTTTGGGACATGTAGCTAATTCTAGACCTGCTTTATGAAGACAGAGGGATTAAACTAAAATGATCCAACCTAAAAACTATTATTTCCACTCTGAGGGAAATGAACACTGCTGCTGCTTTGACATTGTGGGGGTCAATCTAAGTTCAGTGTAATAGTAAACAAAAAGAAAAAAACTGTAAACTTGTAAACAAAAAATAATAAGTACAAACATAACTACATTTTAGAAACATAAACAATCATGTGTAATTGTAATTTTAAAAAGTACCTGCCTGTCCTGAATAAACTTAAAGGACCACACTTCTACCCACTCCTTTTCAGACATTATTTATATTATTTCATATATGTCTGTTTGGTTTGTATCAAATGTGTATATGTTCAAAATAAACTAAAGTCCACCAGAGATGAGCTGTATACAGTGATGTACAGAAGACTCTAAACAGAGAACATCTGACATTAGGAGAGCACATACTAAACTTAAGAATCAACAGATTGACCTGTGCATAGAGTTTACACACTGTCTTTGAATATCTCTGTCATCAGTCACCCGTCTGTTGTCACAAAGGTCAAAGGCAGGAAATGTAAATGTCTTATCATCTCTGCTTCTAACAACCATGACATTGCTCTTTTTAGAGTTAAATTTAACATCAGACTCTGTGCCGTACTCTGAGCACACCTGTAAGAGCTGTTGCATCCCAGCACTGTATGGACTAATCAGAAATAGGTCATCAGCGTACATCAGGTGATTAGTTGATTTCAGTATTTTGTTAAATAATGTATAAAGCAAACATTACCATTAAACATCCAAAAGAGGTTTGAAAAAATAAATAGTCGATCCAAACCTAAAGGAACTTTTATCTTAAACAAACAAAATTGTATAAAAATAAAGGAATGGAGAGGGATCAGCCTGTGGAATAAAATAAACAAATAAAGGAGTCAAAAACATTTAAGATGGAGGGGAGGGATAGGTTGGTGTGTGGGTCTGATATTCACATTTTCTTTGTCTCCTTTCTTTTCTTCTTTTTCTGTTGTTATTGAATTTATAAATTATTGATAGTAATGGTTCTTTGTTTTTTTCTGTAGAGACATTGGTGAAAGTTTATTTTGTTGGATATTTGATTTATATTTATATATAATAAAATTGTAAGGGGGTTGGGATTATATAAGTTCACACTTCAACCCACTCCCTTTTGGACATTATTATTTTTATTATTCCATATAAATGTCAAAATATTTGGTTTTAAAAGTTCAAAATAACTGTAATTTAAAAATTACCCCTCCCCCCCACTCTGCAGCCTGTAACTCTGGATAATGTTGCCATCTGCTGGGGTTCACTGTTCCATTCATCTGCATCAACCACTGTCAAGTTCCACCAACATGAAATCATTTAATAATGATTACTAAATGCATTATAATAAATATTTTAATGGGTAACATAATGAACTGGTGAGGCTCGTGGGAATCTTCTGACATCATGTGGTAGCCATGGTGACCAAGGAACACTGCTGTGAGAGAGTGGAATGTTGAGAGAGTCATTCTGAGCCGGTGCAGACACCAGAGCAGTTTAGCTCCAGATAGTTGGAAGATTAGGTGGACTTTAACTCATTCAGGTGTAGTTAGGCTTTTGTGTTAGTTCAAATTAACATTTCTTGTTAGATATTTGGTTAGTTTTAGTTAGTTTTACTTCAAATTGCAGTTAGTGTGCACTAGTGTAACAGTAAATTAGATTGTTCATCAAGATGGTGTCTAAATCCCGGTCAAATAAATCTGAGCGGTCACCGAGGGTCCAGCGCAATAAAGGTAGGATTACTAAAACTGTAAATATGTTCATTCACTTTGATAATCACACCGTAATGAACTGTTCAGGATGTTTTTTTCTGTCGTTGCAGGCCGGATCTTGTCTTTAGTGCGAAGGATTCGGTTTCGACTCCGCCACACCAAAAGGACTCTTTTTAAACAACACCCCCAAAAGAGTGGGTCCAGTCCAGTCTCAGGTCTTCTGTGTTTCAAACCTGGGGAAAGTAGTGAGGAAGCTGCCTCCACCAGTCAGGCAGGTGCTCCTTCAAACAGACCTGCCCTGAGTTTGAAAAGGCAGGACACTTCTGAAGAGACACAGGGGACAGCCAGTAAGAAATCTAGGAAGGATTCTGCTGGGACCCCAGGCCCAAGCCACATCTTCGGCAGACAGCACCTCAAACGCCGAGCTGAAAAAAGGATCCCAAAGATCAAAAAGTTTTTGACATCCAAACTGCAAAAAGTCGAGACCAGCTTGTCCAACACTTTGGCAGAGTTCACTCGGTCGTCACAGACAGGTCAGACACAACACAGGTCACATCCACTCTTCCCTGATCCTGGTGACAACACTGTGCTCACTGTTGGACTGTTTGGTCTTTTGGACTCAGAGGTCTCGCAGGGCTTACAGTACTTACAGGAGATGGAAGAGTTTCTAATAGTTATGTTTACTATGTTAGTCAGCACATTAACGTCTTATTGTTTTGTGTGTGCAGGGTTTTATGACAAGTACCTGGTCATAGAAGAGCTGGGAAGAGGAGGAAATGGCGTGGTCTGCAGAGGAGTTCGTAAAGAGGACGGTTTCCCTGTAAGTTTTCTAAAAATCTGTTGATTCACACTTCCTTTTATGAGCAGTGACGTTTAAACTCGGTTTGTCCTTTGCAGGTTGCCATCAAGTCTGTCCAAAAAAGGTACATTTCATGGATGGAACAGGTAAGTTTAGTTTAGTCACCAAAACTCATTTATATTGAATGTATTAGTCCATTATCCACCTCTAATTGTCTGGATCTTTTAAAGGTGGTGAATGAAACAAGGACCACCATTCCTCTGGAGGTGGCTTTGCTCACCATAGTCGGAGCTGGACCAGGGACAAAGACCTGCAAAATCACCCCAGTCCTTCTAGACTGGTGGTGCTGGAGAGACCAGAGCCCTGCATGGACCTGGTGGACTACATCAACTGCTCTGGGGATTACATGAGCGAGCGTAAGGCTAAAGTACGTATCCTGTTTTATGTAGCAACAGTCAAACCTCAGGAAAAAATATTTAAGTTTCAGAAATTTATCATATCTTCATTGTTTTTGCCACAGAAAATCTTCAGACAGCTGGTGGATGCAGCAATAGAAATGGTGTCTCTTGGCGTCTTTCACAGAGATATTAAACCGGACAATATCCTCATTGAAACCGGTCATGCAGGGCCCCGAGTCCGCTTCCTCGACTTTGGCTGTGGCAAAACTTGTGCTCCAGATCAAATCTTTAAAACAGCCCAAGGTGAGTTGTCTGACCTGCTCTTTACTGTGTCCTAGGATATTGAACCTTGAGATCTTGAATCTTAAGATCTCTGGTTGCGTGTGTTGCAGGAACTGAAATCTACGCCTCTCCAGAGTGGCACAGGGAGTCCAGATACAAGGCTGCCTCCACCACCGTGTGGCAGCTGGGGCTCACACTGTACACAATGATGCACTGTAAGCGTGCCTTTGGCAATGTGTACTCTCTGGCGTCCTCACGGAACCCTCCAATCAGAGCAGGGCTTTCTGATGGTGAGTATTTGCTATTAAACCTGTCACTGCTGTGTTCAATAACTCCAACATTTAAACTATTCTTTTTGTTCTTAGATTGCAAAGACTTCATAAAGAGGTTAATAGACAAAAACCCAGAAACCCGCATGTCCCTGAATAACATCAAGGACCACCCCTGGATGAACTGAGGGGTGATGAACTTACAGGTAAGATCAGGTAAGTTCACTACAGTTTGTTTGGACTCGCCCCAGGTTCAGAGGCACAGAAAGATTTCCACACCATGAATTCTGTGCAGTTTAACCTTCGGTCCCTTCCTCAGAACATTCACCAAAAAGTACAACTGAGATAATAAAAAGTACACGAGTGTCCTCACTGAGACCCACTGGACAAGCCCCACTGTCGACTGAATACGTTCAATGTCCTTGAACACATTTAGTCGATGGGGATGGGTCTTGTGAGTCTTAGAGAGGGCTTTGATGTGCTTCTCAGGTTGACTACATTTCCCAGAATACAAGGTGTTGATGCTCTGTCTAACTTTAAAGGGAAAATGCACAGAACAGAAGGAAATCCTTCTAATCCTCTGAAGAGTGCGCTGAGCCATGCAGTTTGTCTTGTGTCTGTGCTGTTGTCTTTCTTCTGTCCTTCCACCACAGCTGGGCCCCGTCAGACGGCCGTCCACCTTGAGCCTGGGTCTGTCCGAGGTTTCTGTCGTTAAAGAAAGTTTTTCCTCGCCACTGTCGCCAAGGATGGATTCATTGGGTTTTGGCCTGGAGATGGCCATCTGGAATTTGACGCCACAAAATAAGGAGGGGTTGAACTGTCTTAAATGTCAACTTTGAACATTCAATAAATCCAAACAAGTTCAAAAACTATAAAGCTTCTGAAAATCATTCATTGCATATTGATTCATAATGCACATAAAACTGAAATTATGCTGATCTGTTTTTTTCAGCTCTTTTGACGTCAAACATACTCATATATTTCTATCTTGAAATAAAAAAAAAAAACATTAAAGTGTTAATATTTATGTTTATATATCACTTATGCAGTTTTATTATTGAAGCTATTTGAAGAACACTTGACTGAAGATTTATTAATTGTCAAATAACATTATTTCACTTTCATCATGATTTCTATTACCCACACAACAAACGGTGGATGGTGTGGTGGAAGTCTCGGAGCAGGGCTGTGTTTCCCAGCAGGCCGCGGTGCTCCTTCAGCTTTTGGTCGTCCCTCTGCAGGATGTTGTGTTCTTGCTTGGCGCTGGTGAGCACATCTCTCTTCCTGGTCAACATGGCGTCCACCTGAGCCAGCTGCTCCCGTTTGTTCTGGACCTCCACCTCGGTCCAGTCGAGCTTCTCCTTTATGTTGGAACAGAGCTGAAAGAGCACAGCAGAAAAATCATCCATTACATGAGACAATATTCTACACAAAAAGATGTGGTTAATTTCTGTAAATGTGAGCTGGATATTCAGGAGGTAGAACAAATGGACGCAGATTACAATATTAGATTAACATACAACTAAAAAACAGCCTCTGGTTTGGTGCAATTTGAGAAACATACATCCAATCAGAGAAACAAAACACTCCATGAAATCTGTCCCATTTTAGACAAAAAGGTCATGATTGGTCCAGCCCGATAAAGGATAGGCACAATAAGCACTTCAGCCAAAATGTTTTCTTCTTTTTTCAGGTTTAAAAAGCATTTTATTGTAGTGGCCTGATCATGATTGTATTTAAAAAGACAACATATTTTGATGTAATTTGCACTATTCAGCCTGGAAGCTCATGGGATGTACTTGAACGTTCCAAAATGAAAAAAATCCAAAGCACAAGGCCAAGTCGACCTGTCATTGACTACAGCAGCATTAAGGAAAGTTTCTGGACTGGCCATCTCAGTCCCCTGACCTCAATATTAATGAGCCACTTTTTGGAGATCTCAAACATGCAGTCAATGCAAGACAACTCAAGAATTTACAGGAACTGGAGGCCCAAAAGAAAGGGCAGCTTTACCATCTGAGAAAATAAAGAGCCTCATCCACAACTACCACAAAAGACTTTAAGCTGTCATTGATGTTAAAGGTGGCAATACACAGTATTAAGAACTGGGGTATATAGACTTTTGATCAGGGTAGTTTATGTTGTCATTATGATTTAAAAAAAGTAAACACAGTTGTTTGACAATAAATGGCTTCACCCAGCCACTAACTATGAGTGAAAGAAAGGTTTTTGTGTTATCATTCATATTCTCTGAAAAATGCTACACATTCTGCCTGGGTATGGAAACTTATGAGCACAACTGTAAACTAATGAGTTTTTGACTTCCTTTAGATACATATTTTCATGTTTTTACAGATGATGTTTTATAGTGGCAGCTAACCGGAATGACTGGGTGACGAGTCATACTCACTGTGTGCACCTTCAGTTCCTCAAAGGGGGCTCGTTTGTTCTTTAGCCAAAAGGACAAACCAGCCATCTTGGTCCTTTTCCTGTCTTTCCCTTTTCCTGTCTGAATTTTATCTGAATACTCAAGAAGTCAGAATTTAAATTTGGTTTAGTAAGTAAGCATTTAGAGTGTGTCTGTCCTTTTCATGAGAATCAAACACAACACGCAGCTTAGTTGTCCGCACGTTCTCCTTTTCCACTGAATGATGTGTTAAACAATAAACTGGATTTTGTGTTTGCATATTAGTCACTTCTTCAACAGTTCCTTCAGTCAAATAATACTCCAATGGCGTTATTATACTGCTTGTACAGTTCATTATTTTTCAATTGGTATTTGCTGCAGAACCAAATGATGGGAGGAGCTAGAGCTTAATCTCCGTAATGGCAGAGATTACTTCCAAAATGGCGGCAATTGTTGAAGTGAGAATCCCTGGTTAGGGCCGGAGACAGACTGTGCTCAAGTTATTTTTTTTGACATCCGGTTTTAGTGGCAACTACTTCCTGCTGACAAGTGCTGATTATTCGCTGACCCCCCCTCTCAGCGAGGAGGAGCTAGAGCTAGAGCTCCGCCCATTTGGATCAACGGCGAGGACCCTCTCTTATTTTTGGGAAATATAGCTTATACTGTTGTAAACCTTAAATGACCAACACAGACATAATAAACTGATTTTTTTTTTTGTAAAATATGTTTTATTTTTGATAAGAGACACGCTACGGTATTATCACGGTATTTACTCCACGGTACGGTATTTATTGTGATATTGTGGGGGCGATCACGATAACAAAACAGATTATACCATAGAGTGGTTTCTTTACTTGGGTTTAAATGAAGTCAAGTCATGAACAGAAACAGCCACTGTTTTTTATTCAACGATTTGTAAGCACTTGCCAATTGGACTCATAGAAAAAAAAAAAAAAAATTAGTAAAGTAAAAATTAGGCTTTTTTAAAGCTATATTTGTATAAAAGTAAACTCAAACAGCCTTGCTAAGGAAATCAACAGCCTCAAGGTAAAAAAAAAGATGTGTTGCTTGTTTTTTTCTCTCAAACTATTGTTAGTACTCTCTGTTCTCCCCTGGACACTGCCTGGTGTTAGAGTTTTTACTGATGTCAGTGCGAGTTTAAACGGAGCAGTCTGTGGTGACAGAGGGAGAGAGAACAGAGCAGGACAGCGCAGGGCTGCAACTGAACGTCGGATTTTAACACTACATTGGTTGATGTGGGACAAAGCTTTTCCCATTTTCTATTTCTCATTAACGTGCACTAACTATTACTTCAATTTGCTCTTTATATTAGCTTTTGTGTCATTGTAGAGAACAGGTAGACTAATAGAGTTTGACTAATATACATTAGTGACGGGGTTTACTACTTTGACTCCACTCCATCATATTAACTAACCTTCTTAATCCTTCAGTGTCTGCTACAAAAAACAACCGTAGTAGCTGTATTTTTTCTTCCTAGTCATTCTAAGTTGTGGTTTTCTCTCTCCTCTGTGTTTACGCTCTGTCCGATAAACTTCTCATTTCAGATCCTGTCCAGTCTACACTACCATTAGAGACTACAGCTTTACTTTTCTGGAACCTTCAGCTTTACTTGCATCTCCCACAACCTGTTTGTAAAAGTATCAACCTGCTGCATTTGACAGAGACTCTCATTGAACACACAAGGAACACACTGTGACATTATAAGGAGTTCAACCTTTCCAGATGAATGAACTGTTTAAGGATTTCAACTACCTTCCAGTCACAAGAGCCCCTACTCTCTAAACTGCTCCTTTAACAAATATTACAGTCCTTGACATTCACACAGGGCATAGTTGACAGTAAATCAAATCTACAATGACACAATTGCAATATGCACCAATACAGTATATTTTAATAGCATTCATTCATACTTTCTGTACTTTTTTTTTTCTTTTACATATTTTGGTGATTTCTTGTCTGAAGTAAAGTATAAAGTAAAATGTTAAACACTGTCATTTTTTTAAATCTACATGTTGTTTAACATTATCTCCTTTCAGCTGCTGTCAAACAATGTGCATTTAAACACTATTAAGTCTTAAGCTATGCCTCATAAAAACTGTTCCATAGAACGTTTAGAATCAAAGCTGGGTTAAGGTCATGTGAGACATCAGTAAAGCACTCTTAACATTTATTTGAAATACAATAGACAAATATAGCATATATATGAACTAAAATACATGTCTAAATATCTAAAATATTAAGTACGTATGAAAAATAAAATGAGGTTGTGGTGGGTCACAGTAGAGGGAAAGATTACATTATACAAAACTTCTCCTTCATTTGTCACTTTATGTTTGCATAATTACGTTGGTGTAAAATCAAATGTTAAAAGGGTCTGTGCAATAAGTATAAGCTTCAGCAAACAACATTTTGGTTAAGCCAAACATGTTTGTTGTAAATTGCTTGTTTTTCTTTGTTTTGAAGATGACCAAAATAAACTAAACTAAACTAAATTCCTTCATATAAATGTGATAAAGCAAACCTAACCTGTGGTAGGTAATAACATTAGTTACATGTCACAAGTCTCCAGCTGAGACACAAGTAAAGAGCATTAGATGTTAGTATATAAGGACACTCCAACCATCCAAGTGTGTTGGGACAGTGAGGAGACAAAATATAGTGATGTAGTGAGAGATTCAAGATTCAAGATTCAAGATTTTTATTCGTCACATACAAAATTATATACAGCATATATAACCAGCAGTGAAATGTGAGTCAGGTCCGCTCCATGGACAGTGCAATTATTAAGGGAAACACTCAGATGAAAATATACATAAATGTAGCTATATAAGAATGAAATAAAAGTAAACAATAAAAAATATAAGAATAAAATATAAAAAATGTGTAAATATAAAAAATGTGTAATGTGGGAATAAATCTAGATCGCAAAATAATGTACATGAATGTAAACTGTAGACTTAAATATTAAAAAATGTACAGGGATGTACAGTGTGCATATATGCATTTAGCTGTGGTCTTAAATATTAAGATACACATGAAGGTGCAAGAGGCAAATGTGCAAAACAGGTGACACTTGTCAGTGTGTCAATGTGAGGTAGCTGGTTTAGAGTTCAAGAGCCTGATGGCCTGTGGGAAAAACTCCTCCTGAGTCTCTCGGTTTTTGCCATCAGGCTACGGTAGCGCTTACCAGATGGCAGCAGAGTGAAAATATGATTACTGGGGTGGGTGGAGTCTTTGATGATTTTTGCAGCTCTGCTTCTGCAGCGTTTGCTTATGTAGATGTCCTGCAGAGAGGGGAGAGCAGACCTGAAATGAGCTCAGCTAAGCGCACAACTCTCTGCAGGGCTTTGCAGTCTAGACTGGAGCTGTTCCCATACCACACAGAGATACATTGAGTCAATATACTTTCTATAGCTCCAGAATAGAAAGTTTTCAGGATTGCTGGAGAGACCCTGAATTTCCTCAGCTGTCGCAGATAGTACAGTCTTTGCCTGGCTTTATTAACCTGAGTTTGAGTGTGAGTAGTCCAAGTCAGGTCCTCAGAGATGTTTACACCAAGGTACTTAAAGCTACTCACCCTCTCCACAGGGGTCCCGCTCATAAGAGGAGTGTAGGGCTGCTGCTGCGTCTTCCTGAAGTCTACAATCAGTTCTTTTGTTTTGCTCACATTCAGAGAGAGGCAGTTGTCCTGGCACCATGATGTTAATTTCTCTACCTCATCCAAGTATGCGGTCTCATTATTGTTGTGAGTGAGGCCCAGAACCACAGTATCATCAGCGAATTTGATAATGGATGTGGAGCTGTGCGAGGACACGCAGTCGTGTGTGTAGAGAGAGTAGAGCAGGGGACTCAGGACACAGCCCTGTGGGGCTCCTACGTTCAGTGTGATGGAGCTGGAGGTGTACTGGCCTAGTTTCACCACTTGAGGTCTGCCGGTGAGGAAATGAAGGATCCAGTCGCAGAGTGAAGGATTCAGTCCGAGGTCTATGAGTTTTGAAGCTAGCTTAATGGGGACTATAGTATTAAAAGCTGAGCTATAGTCAATAAATAGCAGTCTTACATAGTTCCTGTTATTGCTGTCAATGTGTGTTAGAGAAGAGTACAGGATGTGAGAGATGGCATCATCTGTGGATCTGTTTGGGCGATAAGCAAACTGAAGAGGGTCCAAAGTATCCGGGATGGAGGAGCAGATGACGTTTTAACCAGTCCCTCAAAGACCTTCATGACTATTGATGTGAGGGCAACTGGACGATAGTCATTCAGACAAGAGGGTTTATTGTTTTTTGGTACAGGGATGATGGTCAATTTTTTGAATGAGGTGGGAACCACCGATGTGGCAAGAGACTCATTAAAAATGGATGTAAACAAACCAGCGAGCTGATCAGCGCAGGACCGCAGAACACGCCAGAAATCCCATCAGGTCCAGCTGCTTTCCTTACATTCACTCGCTTTAGTGCCCTTCGAACCTCGTCCTCCGTCACGGTGATCGCATGATGATCGCTGCTCTGACTGCTGCTTCCTGACGCGCTGATCGGCAGACTCACACTGCTTTGATTGCTTTCGAAGCGGCCGTAGAAAGTGTTAAGCTCGTCAGCCAGCGACGGATCTGCTCTCACCTCTGTAGAGGATTTATTTCCGAAGTCACAGATGGTCCTTAGTCCTTGCCACATGCGCCGGAGTCATTTAGCTGGAAATGTGACTCAATGCGTTCCCTGTGTCTGTGTTTGGCGGCTCTTACTGCGTGTCGGAGAGCATAGCACGATGCTTTGTACTCGCTCATGTTTCCCGACAGAAGGCCGGCGTTGTAAGCAGCAGTGCGCTTGTTTATTGCTGCACGGATTGATCTGTCCACCCACGGTTTCTGATTGGAGAAAGACCTTATAGTTATTGTGTCCGTAGCTTGTTCGGCTGGCGTGTTTACAAAGCTTAGCGCTACATCCGTGAACTTCGCTGACGTCCAATGAGCTTGCGCGAAACATGACCCAGTCGTCGCCGAGCCGCCTGTAGCGTTGCTTCTGATTGGGCGGACCAACGCGTCACCACCCTCTGCAGGAGGTTCTTGAACGAGCCGTTGTTTATATTCCGTGTGAGGAAAATGGCGGCATGGTCCGATTTGCGAAAGCGGTAGTGAGCGAGCTTTGTAGGCATTCTTAAACTGAGTGTAGCAATGATCCAGTGTATTCGGTCCTCTGGTTGGACAGGATACGTGTTGATGAAAATTAGGCATGACTTTCCTGAGTTTGGCTTAGTTAAAGTCCCCAGCGATGATAGTAGCAGCGTCGGGATGTTTGTTGATGTTGCCGCTGAGCGCATCGTGAAGTTCAGACAAAGCCAAGCCAGTGTCGGCTTGTGGAGGGATGTAAACAGCAGTTATGATGATCGATGAAAACTCCCGAGGCAGATAGGATGGGCGGCAAATGATGGATAGGTGTTCCAGATGAGGCGAGCAGGAGCGCGACAGAGTGGAGATATTCCCGGGGTCACACCATTTCTTGTTAATCATGAAACAGACTCCCCCACCCTTGGATTTGCCAGCCTCGGCTGTCCTGTCCATCCGTAAAACAGAGAAGTTTTCAGACGGCGTTACAGCAGCGTCCGGGACCCAGGGCGTGAGCCACGTTTCAGACAAACAAAGGATGCAAACAAACAAAACAAACAAAATGCTCGGTAGAGGAGGGCTGTGTGCTCTTTTCCTCAGTCTGTTGCGAATCCCAGCACGTCTCCCGCGGTGTTTCTTGTTCCATCGCCTCGGGTGGCTATTCAGGTGACCATTGTTTATCCCGGCGTCCCGGAGAATCTCAGGTGGCCACGACGGGTTGGAGGATAAAGTGTCGTGAAACAGGTCAGTGAAGCGGTGTCCAATGTCCAAAAGTATCACCTTTTCGTATGAAATCAGTGCAGAGGTAATGTGTGTAAAAAGAGAAAGCAAAAGTAGGTAAAAAAGTAAATAAGAACACAATCTAAGCGGAGCGACCTGGACGGCGGCCGGACACAGCGGCGCCATCTTGTTGAAAGATGTAGTGAGAGAAAGATGTAGTGAGAGAAAGATGTAGTGAGAGAAAGATGTAGTGAGAGAACGATGTAGTGAGAGAAAGATGTAGTGAGAGAACGATGTAGTGAGAGAAAGATGTAGTGAGAGAAAGATATAAAGCAACCAGACAGAGATACAGACAGGAAGCTGGAGAGCTGAGGTCAAGCCGGGGACTGGGACCAAGCCAGAGAGCTTGAACAAGGGCTGTAACTGAGGCTGGCAGTTCACACAAGGCATGCTGAACGATCTGGCAGAGAAGAGGAGGACAGGAGAGGTTTAAATATCTCACTGATGGCAATAGGCTGCAGGTGTTTGGAACAGGTGTCAGTGATGAGGTGAAGGAGGGAGGAGAGAAGTGGAGCGGATCCCTGAGAGAAACAGGGTGGATCTGACAAAAGGACCATATGACTGGTTCTACCACTGTACAGTGGGAGAGCGGTTGTCCCTCAACCGGAAGGGTGGTAGTTCGAGTCCCACTCTTTCCACAGTTCATACTGTTGCTGTGTCCTTGGGCAAGACACATAAACCACCTTACCCCCACTGGTGAAATAAAGATTAATGTAAGTAGCTTTGGATAAAAGCCTCAGATAAATGTGAAATTAATTTATTGTCTAATTTTCAGCACTGTCACCAACCGTCCACTTGGTGGAGCCACTGGTTTAAGTGGAAGTGTGGTCAGAGTCAGTTTTGGTTTTTAGTTTATAACATCACCTGTAAATATAAATACACGGCTGTGTTGGTCTGACACATGAAGCCGTCTGAGTTGAGCTGTGAACAGAGTAGTGTTAAAACAACACTTGAACAGTCTGTACACTGACACTTATTGGTTCAAAGGGAAGTTAAATTGACATTTTTTTTTTTTTTTTTGTATAGTTGCTCAAGTTCAGTTAATGTTACATTTTATCCAAGGCTTGGTCTAAATGTTTTTTGTGGCTGTGACATTGTGTTTTGATGATAATGTGTTTCCTTCTGTGGAAGATATTGTCGCTCTTATTAAATGTACTTTTAATAAAAGATTTAGTCATGAGGATACTATATTATTACATTATCAATGTGTGAAGACCTTTACATTGTATTACACTGATATTTTCTTGCCTCATTTTACAGTGTATGTTTTTTATTTTTAATAAAATATTCCTATGAGCACCTCTGATAAGTGTTTTTTGTATAAACTCCATTTGTGTTGTTCTGTTCAGTGTAGATCTGACAGGAAACTGGGTGAGTGGAAAGTTGACATTAGACAAAGGACCTGAGCCTGAGTAATACTTTAGAATATAGTGTGTTAATCTTTTACATAGTTTTATCAAAATATTACACCAATTGTAGCTGGTGCGTAAGCTTTAGCTAAATGAATAAATGTAAGTGTAAATGTAAACACCAGATGGCAGTGTAAAGCGAGAGTGTATTTCCTCAAAGCACCAACAACAGTTTGACCCAGAACTCTGAATTATAAATGACTGTAGTGTTGACAGTTTCTCAAGTCTTCATGTCAAAGATGTAAAAGTAAGCCCTGTGTTTTAAGAACAGACTAAAGACAACTGTGGATAAGTGCTACACTTGTTAGTGTAATCTCCTTGTTACACAATCCAGTGCAACAAGGAGATTAAACAAATATAACCTGAGAGTCTGTTGATATCTCTGTGATAAAGCACACTGACATTTTTGATGCACAGAATCACTACAGCATGATTAATAGTTTATAAAGATACATAAATAATCTATACAGTCACTTTAAAGAAAACAACTCGTCACAGGAAACTAAATAAAGAATACACAGCATTATTATTTACCTTTGGTGTGTTTGCAGAGGACAACATTGAAGACTGAAATAAGAATTATAAAAGAGTTTATATCGACAAAGGCCTGACAAAAGTTTCGATGTTCACCTGTTTAAAGTCAAAGTGTTGTAAACTCACAGATGAGCCCCAGAGTCCAGACCAGAGAGGGTCCCATCCTCACATCCAGCGCTCGTCACTCTGCCTCTGACAAACTCCAGCTCATTACAGACTTACATCTACAGCTTACACAGAGGAAGAGGAAGGTAGATATGTCGTCTTGAAGCTGAAGGAGAGATAATATTGTTTATGTTCAGAAACCTGTTAGATACTTCTCTTTTGTGGTTATTGTTCTGTAGAAGTTTGTAATTGTTTATATTTCTCTGTTGACAGTCTTGCAGCACAAGAGAGAATGGGGCCAGTGATAAAACATTAGCATTGTCTAATTTAGGCTAACGCTCAGCAAATGCTAACAAAGTTTAGGAAATTGCAAACCTATGCATTTAGATTGATTTTGGTTTGATTTAGTGTTAATTACACACAAAACAGAGATTTCAAGTCTCCCTCTACAACTGTTAAAAAACTCTTGTCTTGCAGCTCACTGGTCCTGGGAGAGAACGTGTTATAGAGAGATACTCAAGGTATAGCGTAAATGTAAATGTAAATGTAAATGTATAGTGATGAAATAAGACCAATGTCAAGTCCAGTTAAGTTAATAAGTAATATGCACAAAAGACACAACTCTAACCAAATATAATATTTACATCCCAACAAAGTAGTGATAAACATTGTTTCTCATGTTGTAGGTAATGCACAGGTGTGACAGGTTGGTGAGTTGGCAGTAGCACTAAACCCCTGTGTTACAGGCTCTAACACTTCTATTGTAGTGTTACACTTATCTTCAGCTTTTCGGTGAGACGTGGTTAAACAGGGTAGTTCCAGGAAGAAGAGAGCAATGTTCTTAAAAATAAGTAATTTACATTTTCTACCCTCCACTTACACATACTGTACATGTGCACCTGCTCTTTGAGCGGATATAGACACTTGTCTGCTGCAGTGTGGTCAGGTGGTGCTGGGGATACCTGGGCCAGCAGGAACAGGTCATACCTCCTTGTGCTGTCCTTACAGAGGAGTCCAATACTGGATTATAAATTTACATTTACATTTAGTCATTTAGCAGACGCTTTTATCCAAAGCGATTTACATTCACCAGTGTTACATGTACGAATGACGCTTTCATTTAAAGCGACTAACATTAAGGTTGGGTGCACGTGGCAGAGTGGTTAGCACTCCTGCCTCACAGCAAGAAGGTTGTGAGTTCAAAACCAAGCCTGTAGAGGCCAAAGTACAATTCATAGAAATGTGAATTAGAATTAATGTAGCAGCACACCCTGTGTTTGGTGAAATCTCAGGACAAACAAAGCGCCAGACTGAAAGGTTAAGTGGAAAGAAAAACATCACAACACTAGTCACTGAAGTAAAAGAACAGAAAGCTGAGAAAGATGCTGCTGGTGCCCGAAACAAGACAGCTCAGGAGATGGAAGCAAACATGGACAAAGCCTTCATGAAACCTTGTATCTTCTGTCAGGGAGATCATACCATAGAACAGTGCAAGAAACTCCAAAGAAAGCTTCACAAAGAAAAGCTTGAATTCCTTAAAAGTAAAGGACTTTGTTTCAGTTGTCTTATAGGAGGACACATGAGTAATGCCTGTGAAGAAAAGAAGAGCTGTCAGATATGTTCAGCGACACACCCTACGCTTTTACACATAAAGCAGAAATTTAAAGACTTACCAAAGGAAGAGGCCTCACAGGAGGAGCAAAAAGAGGAGTCTCCAAATGAAGAACAAACTGTTGTCAGTGGATTTGTGGATGCAGGGAAAGCATGCTCTCAGATTGGGGTCGGGGGTACCGGTAGTGTCCTCGCCATTGTTCCTGTGAGGGTAAAGGCAAAGAAAGGCAACAAGGTGCTTACTTGTTATGCATTCATGGATCCAGGGAGTAACGCCTCCTTCTGCACTAACAAGCTGGCGAACGACCTTCACCTCCAAGGAAAAAATGTCAACATCTTACTCACTACTATGGGAGACCAAAAGACAGTCTCATGCAAAGCAGTATCAGACCTAGAAGTGGGTAGCTTAGAAGGTGATGACTTTATCGAGCTTACAGGTGTTTTCGCACAAAAGCTTATCCCCGCAAGTAAAGAGAACATTCCAACCCAAGAAGACGTGGATAGGTGGCCACATCTACGAGGAGTACGAATTCCATCAATCAACGCAGATATCGGTCTTCTCATCGGGACTGATGTGGCAAAGGCTTTGGAGCCAGAAGAGGTAATCCGCAGTGTCAAGGATGGGCCGTATGCAGTGCGCACAGCTTTGGGATGGACAGTAAATGGACAGCTGCGTGAGAACATCAGAAGCTGGACAAAGAATGGATAACCGCAGATCCAGAAGAATCGGATCTCAGTGGCTCGACCCGAAGACTTATGGACTCAGCAACTCAAGTATAATTTTTCTGAGAATGCTCAAGGAGAGCAGTTAGAAATGTCTAAGGAAGACCAACTGTTTATGGACAGAGTTTCCAAATCGGCAAAGCTGGTCAACGGCCACTACTCTATCGGTCTTCCGTTGAAGAACAAGGATGTGAAAATGCCCAACAACAGAGCAATGACAGAGCAACGAGTGCTCAACATGAAAAAGAAGCTACAGAGAAATCAAACGTTCAAAGAGGACAATAACAGCTTCATGAATGATGTGATCAAGAAGGGCTACGCTGTAAAGGTTCCAGATGAAGAACTAAAATGGAGTGATGGAAAGGTGTGGTTTATTCCGCATCATGGTGTCTACCACCCTAAGAAGCATAAAATGCGAGTGGTATTCGACTGTGGCGCTTCATATCAAGTAACCACACTCAATGAACAATTACTGCAAGGGCCTGACATGACAAGCAGTCTGGTTGGTGTCTTGATTAGATTCCGTCAAGAGCGAGTCGCAATCATGGCGGATGTGGAATCGATGTTCCACCAAGTCCCACCGGAAGATGCTGACCTTCTCAGGTTTTTGTGGTGGCCGGATGGCGACACCTTAAAAGAGCTGCAAGAGTACAGTACAGTACAGTACCTCCTCACCAAGCTGCGCGAGTTATGCATTGAGAAGGTGTGCCAAGGACAACAAGAACATGTTTGGTGCAGCAATTGTGGATACAGTCTTAAATAATTTTTATGTAGACGATTGTTTGAGATCAGTTGCCACTGAACAAGAAGCAGTCAGACTACTACAAGACTTGAAGGCCATCTGTCAAACAGGAGGTTTTAGACTGACAAAATGGACGACGAACAATCGAAATGTGTTGCTAAACATTCCACTTGAGGACCGGGCAACAGAAGTCAAAGATCTCGATCTTGACCAGGATTCACTAGCCATCAAGAGAGCTTTGGGAGTACAGTGGTGTATCCGGTCAGATCAGTTCAAGTTCCATGTGCATATAGAGGAGAAGCCTCTCACCAGGAGAGGAATCCTGTCTCACGATGAGTTCAGTCTACGACCCACTGGGAATGTTGTCTCCTGTCATACTGCCTGCTAGAAACATCCTGCAAGAATTGTGTAGACTAAGAACAGGCTGGGATGACACTGTGCCAGAACATTTTGCACAACAATGGACAGAGTGGACTGAAGAACTTCAACAGCTTACTAACTTTGGAGTGGAGCGGTGCTTTAAGACACCTGAGTTTGGGAAAACAGTGCAAGCTCGGTTGCATCACTTTTGTGACGCGTGCGAAACAGGCTACGGTACTGTTACTTACTTAGTCCAGAAGAACAGTAGCAATCAAATACTCTGCTCATTTGTCTTGGGAAAGGCAAGGGTTGCCCCTCTCAAACCACCAACTATCCCGCGGATGGAGCTGACGGCAGCTGCCTTAGCCGTGAAGGTGGATGTCATGCTGAAAAAAGAACTACAGTTGCCACTGTCAGATTCCAGGTTTTGGACGGACAGTACTGCCGTACTCAAGTACTTAGCAAATGAGAACATTAGATTTAAGACATTTGTGGCGAACAGGATTGCCATAATCTTGCAAGCATTAAAAGTGCAGCAATGGAGCTACATCAACACTCAGTTGAATCCTGCTGATTGCGCCTCCAGGGGACAAAAGGTTAGTGTCTTCATGAAGATCGAAGTTTGGATTGGAGGGCCCGTCTTCCTCAGTAAACCTGAAAGGGAATGGCCAGACAAGCACGGTTACCTAGAAGAGCTCACGGCTGAAGATCCTGAGGTCAAGAAAGGCATACTTGTCAATGCTACAACAGCAGAAGAAAGCACTGATGTAATGCAACAACTAATTGGATACTATTCTTCATGGATACACCTCAAGAAGGCTGTGGCGTGGCTCACACAACTCAAGGGAACCCTGGTAAACCTGTCAAGGAAGAGAAAGGAGATGAATGGATTGTACAGTGATCAACAACGGGTGGACAGGGAGATGTTGAGCTACAAAAAGGGTCTCAAACAGACTTATCTGACTGTGGACAATCTGCGACAAGCTGAGACGGATATCATCAGCCATTGTCAGCAAAGTAGTTTCCAAGAAGAGATATCTGCTCTTCGTAGAAAGGACTCCATCAAGAAGAGTAGTCGAATCTTCAGACTGAATCCACAACTTGAAGAGGAATCCTTCGTGCTGGAGGAGGCTCAGTCGGGCATCCATGCCAGCGAAGCCAAGCACCCGATAATCCTGCCTAAGAACCATCGTGTGGCTGATCTGATTCTCCAGGATTCACATGAGCGGTTGGAACACAGTGGACGTAATCATGTCTTGTCTCATGTACGTCAAAAGTACTGGATTATCGATGCTCTCTCGTCAATCAGAAGAATGCTGTCACGTTGTACTATTTGTCGAAGACAACATGGTGCATCAGGCACACAAATGATGGCGGACTTACCAAGAAACAGAGTTGTACCAGACGAACCACCCTTCACCAGAACTGGAGATGATCTATTTGGGCCATTCAACATTAAACGTGGAAGATCATCTGTAAAAGATATGGGGTGATATTTACCTGCCTTGCATGTCGTGGCGTCCACATAGAAATGGCAACATCATTGGAAACAGACTCCTTTATTCAAGCTCTGCGTCTTCATTGCAAGAAGAGGTCAGGTAAAGGAGATGAGATCTGATAATGGGACCAACTTTGTTGGAGCTGATCATAAGCTCAGAAAGGCAATAAAGGAGTGGAATACTTCACAAATCGAGAACAGCTTGCTCCAACGTGACATCAGATGGTTATTCAATCCACCATCCGGATCCCACCATGGAGGGGTGTGGGAGAGAATTATCCGCTCCATCATGGGTGTTACACTGAGAGAACAAAATTTGGATGAGGAAGGTCTTCAAACGTTCTTCTGTGAATGTGAAGCCATTCTGAATAGTAGGCCTATTACAATGCCTTCCAATGATATTAATGATCTGGAAGCTCTTACCCCACAGCACCCTCAGCCAGCGCATTGTACCATCATGCTTCAAGTCCACGACCATCGTCCCCCTGCCCAAGAAGAACCCACCCACCTGCCTGAATGACTACAGGCCAGTGGCACTTACTCCAATCATTATGAAGTGTTTTGAGAGAGTGGTGCTGGCCCACATTCAGAGCAGCATACCGGACACCATTGACCCCCTGCAGTATGCCTACCGGCCCAACAGGTCTACCTCGGATGCAATCGCTACTGCCGTCCACTACTTCCTCTCACACCTGGAGAACAAAGACTCATACCTACGGATACTTTTTATAGATTACAGCTCCGCCTTCAACACGGTCATCCCACACAAACTCACCCACAAACTGTCCACACTTGGTTTGCACCCCACCCTCTGTGACTGGCTCCTAGATTTCCTGACTGGCAGGCCTCAGTCTGTCAGGATTGGAAATAGGACTTCAGCCAGCACCATCACAAACATTGGCACCCCACAGGGCTGTGTACTCAGCCCCATCCTTTACACCCTGTACACCTACGACTGTGTCGCCTCTCACAAGGACAACATCATCCTGAAGTTTGCCGACGACACCGCAGTGATAGGACGCATCGCTGGCGGTGACGAGGCAGCTTACAGGAGGGAGGTGGCCAGTCTGGTGTCATGGTGTGAAGACAACAACCTCACCCTCAACACGGACAAGACAAAGGAGATGATAGTGGACATGAGGAGGGAGAGGAGAACGCCTCAGCCACTGTTCATCCGGGAGCTTGAAGTGGAGAGGGTGAGCAACTTCAAATACTTGGGTGTCCACATCAATGAGGACCTCACTTGGACACCTCACATCACGCAGCTGGTCAAGAAGGCTCAACAGCGGCTGTATTTTCTGAGGAGGCTGAGGAAGTTTGGCATGTCGCCCAAGATCCTCAGCAACTTCTACAGCTGCACCATTGAGAGTGTCCTGACCAGCTGCATCACTGTGTGGTACGGCAGCACTTCTGTCATGGACCGCAAACGCCTGCAGAGAGTGGTGAAGACTGCGCAGAAGATCACCAGGACTCCACTGCCCTCTCTGCAGGCATCTACCACCGCAGAGTCCACAGAAGAGCTGCTTCCATCCTCAAAGACCCCTCCCACCCCCAACATGGTCTGTTCACACTTCTACCCTCAGGACGGAGGTACAGAAGTGTGAAATGCAGGACTTCAGAATGAAGAACTCATTATTTCCCTCTGCCATAAGACTCCTAAACAGCAGATAGGAGTCTACAATCACAATCACAACAGTACATGAACAATTGTTTACTACTGCACTACCTCACTTTATCACTTTATCACTTTACTACTTTACTCTTTGCCCTGTTATATTTTTTATATTTTTCATATTTTTTATATTTTTTATATTTTTTATATTTTTTGTATTATTTTTTATTTTTATTTGTATCTTTATATATTTGCTGCTCTTTATATTTGCTGCTCTTTTATTACTTATACTTATCTTATTTTTATTTTTAACTTACTTGTGTGACTTACTGTGTGACTTTTTACTGTGGACGGCAAAGTAAGAATTTCATTGTACAGGGAAACATGCTTTCTGTCTGTACACATGACAATAAACACTTTGAATCTTTGAATCTTGAATCTTACTCCTGCTCAAGACTAACCCCAACTTACCACCAGGACTCTTCCATAAAGATGATACTTATGCGCGTAAAAGATGGAGGCAAGTACAGTATATGAGCGATCTATTCTGGAAGCGCTGGACCAAGGAATATCTGCCTCATCTCCAGAAGAGACAGAAATGGAACCATCCATCACGGAACTTCATCCCGGGAGATGTAGTCTTGATTGTCGATGAATCAGCCCCCAGGGGATCATGGCTGATGGGAAGAATTGTTAAGACTATGGAGGATGAGCATGGAGTGGTCCGCAAGGTTCGAGTCAAAACAAAGACAAATGAACTTGAGAGGCCGATAACTAAACTCTGCTTACTTCAGGAAACAGTATGAGAAGGACTGTAACTGAGTTTTACTCAAAAGAAAGACATTTAAAGTTATAATTGCTTCTAGGATAGTAGGCAATTAGGGGCCGGGTATGTAGAGGCCAAAGTACAATTCATAGTAATGTGAATTAGAATTAATGTTGATTGGGTAAATAATTTCATTTATAAGTTCGTGTAATGGTTAAAATGTTAAATACTACTTAAAAGGTTAAAAGCATCTTAGAATTCATGTGTTTATAAGATTTGGTACATATTGGTAAAATAGTGTACTGCCTCTTTAAGAAAAGGCCAAATATATTATGTTGATTCTCATTATGTTATTCAGATCTTGAGAGCTGTGGAAGCGAACAGTTTTCTTACCTGCTAACTGCTAACTTCTAGCTACCTTTGTTAGTAAACTTTTATTTCATTAGCAACTATAGAATAAGTGTATAAGTCACTTCACATATTTATTTTTGTAAATCTGAAACCAAGGAATAAAACCGGAGATTTTTATATTTTATTTCAACAACGTTTCAGAATTGGATTTATTGAACTGAGTTGCTAGGCTGACAATGGACACTGCAAATGGGACTAACTGCTTGGAATAATATTAGACAGTTATTAGTGTAAGCCATCGCATATTTCAAGATTTCAAACCTCTATACAGCCAACACAAACATTCTCGGCCGACTCCGGTCTTTCTGTGAGGAGTCTGCATGTCCTCCACGTGTTACCATGGGTTCTCGCTATAGGTTAATTAGCAAATCTAAAGTGTCCCTAGTAAAATAATGTGAGTGAATGGTCGACTGTCACTGTCTGTCTCTAAATGTCAGCCCTGCGACTAACTTTGTCCAAGGTGTACCCCGCCTCAGGCCCAAAGCTGCTGGGATAGGCTCCAGTCACCCGCGACCCCTAACGGGACAAAGCGGTAGAAAATGAATGAATGAATACATTAAAGGTTCCATTCACCAGTGTTACAGCTGGAACACTACTGGAGGAAAGGTGGGTTAAGTGTATTGCCCAACGACAGTATGAACTGTGGGGAGAGCGGGATTCGACCCGCCTACCTTCCGGTTGAAGGACGTCCGCTCTACCACTGAGCCACTGCTCAATCGGTATATATATAAAAAAATAATAATAATCAAACATTGGAATATGAGGAAACTGTCATACCTGAAGTTACACACAAAACAATTGTTAAAAAACATGCATTTTAAAATCAGCTATACAACTCTAAATGAACATAAACATTTACAACAAAATGTCTAAATGACACCCTTTTCTCAAACTACCTTTACACAATTCTTATATTCTTTAGAGATTGTTCTTACAGTAAGCATTTTATATTGATATAATATTTTATATATACACACTTAACAAGACTGTCTTAATTACTTACATTTGCACCTCTCTCACAGCTGCTGGTAAACACACTGCATTATGAGAAATTAGCTTACCCTAGGTTTAAAGTGTGGTCCTCCAAAATCTCTGTTTGAACCTGTGTAGCCCTTCCTCTTGATCCAAATGAGTATCTGGACACCACTTGATCTCATGAACGTGCAAAACTAAGATACAACTAAGAAGTAAGAGTAAGTTCCGTCCCTCCCATGAAAACAAAGGAGTCAAATACAAAATGAAGATTTAAATTTAGAGGAGCAGAGGAGAGGAATATAAGGGATTTACACTGTGTCAGGATAACTACACTGTACAGAGTGAATAAATGTGGAGGTGTGGACACACACACATCCTCACACCTGAGAGCAACACTGTCACTGTTTGGAAAAGTTCCAGTCCAATTATGTGTCTTACATTCAAATAAAAAGAAAAGCCCAACGACACAACAACAGTATTAACTGTGGGGAGAGCGGGAATCGAACAACCTACCTTCCAGTTGAAAGACAACCACTCTACCCACTGAGCTACTACAAGGGCAGTGTCCAGTCTATAGCCATGAAAGAAAATACATACACTTATTGTCCATTGTATTAACAATAGTCAGAGAAGAAAATATACAAAAATAATTTCTTGTTCCCAATTTAACATTTATATATTCTTTCTTTGAAATGTCAGTGATGGTGTGACATTTGAACAGGAGTGGTTTTCATTAAGATTCTTGTCGACACTGCTTCCTACAAACCTGAAAGAAAAAAAGAAACACCAGAGATTATTTTGTCCCTCTCACATTTTGTCCCATCCCTTTAATGAGAATTAGGACAACCCCTAGTGGCAGATGTTTGAACTACAGGGACCATTGACTGAACCTGATGTAGCCTCCATCTCTTCTTCTTTGTCTCTTCTCTTTCCTGCAGAGACACTTATATTCATGAGTCTGTTTCCTAGTCATTCAAACTTTTCTTTCCAAAGTAGCTCCTATATCTACTCTGTCCATTAAAGGCAACAATGTGTGAGGTCTTTCTGTCTCTTTCAGAAATCTTGAGTTATTCAGAAGAAACTAGAAAGTGTGACGATCAGCTCTGGTCGTCTTCTCGACACAAAAAGAAGAGACTCACCCATGTTTTGAAGTTCAATCCCAATCATAGCATTTGTAACATCTGTGAGAGATTTTACAACAAAGTTATCCACAGTCACTTTGAATGATCTCAGTTTATTATGTATTTTAAAGTGTACCATTTTCTCTTTGGCCTATTTCTTCATACAAACACTCTTCATCTAGAAAACAGAACAACATTTTACAAATTTTAACCAGTTCACTTCTTTATTTGCATCATGAATGTCATGAGGTGAGTGAATATACTTCTGAGTGAACAGATCCTGACGTTATGCTAATGCTATTGTGCTAAAAGTAATGTAGAGAATGTTCACTGCTGCATCACTGAGCTTTGCTGCCATCTGCTGTTCAGTTCTGAGTCTCAGTGCTGAGTTATATAGGGGATGGGGGCGTGACGTCACTGATCTAGCGCCGCGGTGGCTGATGGGAAAAATTGCCATTTTGTGAGGTCACTTGTTGTAATCGTAGCTATGGGAAGAACATGTTGTGTCGTTGGATGTAAGGTCCGTTCACACGATCGAAGGGGCAAAAAAATAGACAACGGACTTTCTTTTTATTGTTTTCCGGCCTGGAAACAGAATCAAGGGAGTCGTGTGTCCGATGTAACCAAGCGGAGACGGATGGCCTGGATATCCGCTATAAGACGCGGACATACACTTCGCAGACATCCCACGATCACTGAAAGTGTGTTCCAGGCATTTTCATTCGGGTAAGTGTATAAACTTCACTTAGCAAATGATTATGTGTTCTTATTTTGTTCTGTTCCCGAGTGGAGTAGTCTTAGGTTCCTTTGCATTTTTTAACTTAGCACTATTCTGTTGACACTGTGGCACAGTGAGCAAGCTAAGTTAGGCTAGTTCAAATAAAGTGCGATAAATGAATGTGATAAAAAAAAAAGCACACAGAATGTCTGGGGGGTAATCCAGCCGATTGTAGAGACCAATTTTTGATCACTATGACTGAAGCACGATAATTTCTCTTAACATTTGTATGTGTGCCACCTGTTAGTATTGTTTGCCACATGAGTTAAGTTGGAACTGAAGTATATAGCATTTTCACGGTTGTTTGCAATATTTTGTTTCAATTCGGATAATTTTGTCTCCCCAAAGGTAAACCAGCATATGAGATGGATGAGTCTCATCCAGACTGGGCTCCATCCCTGCACCTGGGTCACTCTGAAGTCACAGCCACAGTGTCAGAACGGCATGCCCGCAGACAGCATAGACATCATTTGAGAGAATCTGAGGGAGGAGGCCACAATGATCAAAACATCATGAACGCAGATGAGAGAGAAGATGCAGAAGAAGAGGGAAATATGGATCAAGCAGAGGCAGCTGTGGAAGAGGAAGAATACAGGGAAACGACAGAAACAGACCAACTAGTGGCTAAGAGAGTAAGAGTAGAATGCCAGTTCTGTGAGCAAAGCAGTGCAGAAGTAACACGCCTTTTGCAAGAAAAAATAGGAGCTTAGGTTTGAGTTAAACAAATTGAAGATGGATGAAGAGTTTTTCAAAGATAAAGAAGATGCGATGATAGGGGACTTCCATGTTTTGCAATTTTATTTTCAATATTTACTATTTCAAATGGTTTTACTGACACTCATTCGTCTAAGGCTTGATCTTCCAATCCAGCATCTTTCACACATTTTTAATGTGTCACGTAGAACTCTTTCTGCTACCTTTGCAGACACCATAGATGTGCTGTATGCACGCCTCGCTCCATTGTTGTACTGGCCTGAGCGGCACTGTTTACAAGCCACAATGCCACCTCAATTTCTGCAAGCTTTTGGAAAGCATGTTGCAGAAATTGTTGACTGTTTTAAAATACGTACAGAGAGGCCGTCAAATTTAATGGCGTGCACAATCATTTTCCCACTACAAAGGTACACACACAATGAAATACTTGATAGGAATTACACCCCAAGGCCTAATTTCATTTATTTCTAAGGGATGGGGACGAGCATCTGACAAGCACATAACTGAGAATTGTGGGATTCTTAACAAACTGTTGCCTGGTGATGTAGTGTTAGCAGACAGAGGCTTTAATATTAAAGACAGTGTGGGAATGATGTGCGGAAGTTAAAATTCCTGCATTCACTAAACGCAGATGTCAACTTGATGCTAAGGATGTGGAAGACACACGTGCTATAGCACACCTTAGGATACATGTAGAAAGGGTTATAGGTAGCTTGCGCAATAAGTACACACTGTTACATAACACCATACCAATTACTTTGTTGCTTCCTGTAAGGATGAAGATTTTACCCTTCTTGATAAAATAGTTAATGTTTGTTGTATTCTAGTTAACATGTGTCCAAGTGTTGTTGTAAGGCCAGATGAAACAGAAAAGTGTGCATGTTAAATGGTAAAAGACCCTGGAGAAATTTGGTGTGTGTGAATGTGTGGTACCCTCCTGATATTGAACATGTTTGTATTTGGGGTGTGTGTACCTTCTTTAGAATGAACATGGTATGCTATTTGTACATGAAATACTTCAGATGACAATTTGAACATTAAAAATTTTAATACAAAAAAGATCCTGCAAATGTTTTTGTTTCTTGTGCTTCTTGTATTGAACTACTTTGAAACACTGAATTTCAATTAACACGTTTCAAGTAACAGGCTAATACTCTGAGTCAAGTAAAACTTATAAAAAAACAACTCTTAACTGAGTAGGTCTATGTGCAATTCTTTCATGAACAACAGCCACTTTTACTACTGCTCTCTTTCACATTGAACATGAGGCTGCATGTCCTTTGAGTAATATTTTGCAACAAGTTCTGGGAGGCACACTTTCTTGAAGAATTTTTGCGCTTTCTGTAGACGAGGTTCCCAGAACTCCTGGTCTGGAAAGACACGCACCACTGTGAAATCGTTTTCGGTCCAAACAACAAGATCACAGTGATTTGATTGGGTGACAAAAATTTGTGTCTGGATCTGTGTGTAGAAGCGATGGTGTCTTTTCAACTGAAGGTTGTCTGATGACAACTGGAGACAAAAGTCTTTGTCCTTCATGTCCAATGCCTGCTGGATGTTGCAGGACCGATACTTGAAAGGACACTTCACCTCCAGGCAGCCCTTCCCACAGCATTCACACATAGTCAGGCCATCCGGTGGCGCTCCGATTTCAGGAAGCTACTGTTAATTATAAAGCCACACGGTTCAATTTTGAAGTTTGTGTGAGATGCAGCTCTGGATTCAGTGTAGGCCTTTCTAGCATCCCCCTCATGACTGATACCCCATCTGGTTTGGACAGTTGATACTGTGTGCTGTATGTGTGGGTAACACACCTGTGTAAAACTGTGTGGGATGGCCTCCAGAGAGGTGGCATATACTGCATGCATTTTTGATGCTGTAATTCTTCCGCTTCTGTAATCATACCATGCAGATGACTGATGTTGTTGCCTGGTGTACTCTTCTACAGCTACTGCCTGCTCGTCAGTCACACTTACAGCATTTATGTGCTTCTCACAGGCCAGCAGGACAGCATACAGGTCACTTGCATCTATGCTTTCATCATACAGGGATTTCGCCAGGCATGGAGGTAAAGCAGAGGATGGTGCAGCAGCTGTGTGTTGTGTGTATTGGGCATAGTACTTCTCCATCCCTGACAAACCAACAGCCTTGCTATGGTGCAGTAACGTATCAAGAAGTGGTGATAAATCTTCAAGATTACCTGGAGGAGTTTTCAGTTTCTGTGCCCGACTTCTTATGGCTGGTGCTGTGGACTGCATATTTATTCGCTGGTCTAATGTCTTCCTTTGTGCAACTGAGGAGGTATAGTTGATCCTATATCCCACTTCTGGGTGAATCTTGCTTAAGTTACTGGGCAAAACCCAGTATGCTGGCACATCAGTGACAGTCTTTGTGCCACAAATTCGAACTGTTGCCTCCAACTTAAACAAGAGAGCACCTACATGAGTACAGGTATCAGCAATCCCTGCCATGCACGTACAATGGGCACACTCCACCTTCCCAGCGCTGCTCACAATGACCCAGGGCTTTAGAGGAGGCTCATTCAATCTCTGTGAGTGCATAACCTGTGTACATACAGAACAACAGTAAATGAAAAGAGCAGTGGGCACAAGTATTATATATATTTGGGTCCTGTTGCTAATTTCACATAATTTTTTAAAAGGTTTTTATTAAATGAAAATGTAAATGAAAATTACATTGTTGTATATGTATATATAGGTAATTTGTGATCGCGCACGCAGGCCTGTATATCACGCACATTAAATATTGTGTAAAGATGTGTGTTTCACTAATCACAGGTAGGTAAGCAAGATGATACTCACCTTTAATGGACGACGGTGTTTTCACAACTCAGCGATTTGTAGGCTTCCAAGTCATGGACCCAGCCATTTGTGAACTGAACGTGGGCTTCCATAGATTTAAAATTACGAAATTGAGCCTCGGTATAAGCACTCACACCGCATACTAAATATACAAAAATATCTGGAAAAGTCAGAGGAGGTAAATCGTCGGGGTCTCGAGTACATTCTCTTGAAGGCACCTCATATGGATCCACATTTCCGATCAATGCCATCTTTTCCAGGTACCGTTTTCTTGCGTCCGGTAGAAGTTTGTCTCTATATAGTACATTTCGTTCTTTTAATCCACTTTTCAACATTGTTTTGATAAATTTTTGTGTGACCTCACAAAATGGTGGCGCCCTCCTGTTTACGTCCCAGAATGCACTGCGCTGTGACGTCGGTTGCCAAGCTCTATTCTCTACTCTGATTAACACAGTAATACCTAAAGTTGCTCCTATTTAAATTCAGAAAACTTTATTTATCCCCAAGGAACAATTCTGTTTTTACAGTTACAGGTCGCAGCAGAACAAGACAACATCATTCACAACAACTGACAAGATGCTTGAACAGGACAGAGGCTCTTCAGTAATTTGGGCCAGAATCCAAAGACGTAAATGCAAAAGAGAACAGGGACAGGTGCAATAAATAAATAAAGAGCAGATCACTAGGATAAAAAATAAAGACACTGTGTACTGCTGCTCATTCCAGCATTTACAGGCTAAAGCTTTAGGAAAAAAAATAATCTTCCTATCTGTTTGTTCTCTGGCTGGGAACAAGATAGCGCCACCCAGAGGCATGAAGGAGAATCTCGGCTTTAGGATGTGATCAGGTTGGTTTAAAATGCTTCTGGCTTTCTGAAGCACCTGCTCCACAGAGATTGTAAGTCAGGCAGTTGCACAGAAATCTTATTTTACAACAGGTTGTAAAATAAGATTTTAACAACAAGGGGTGCACGTGGCAGAGTGGTTAGCACTCCTCCCTCACAGCAAGAAGGTTGTGAGTTCAAAACCCGGCCGACTCGAACATTCTTGGCCGACTCTGGTCTTTCTGTGAGGAGTCTGCATGTCCTCCATGTGTTACTGTGGGTTCTCTCCGGGTACTCCGGCTTCCTCCCACCATCCAAAGACATGCATGGCAACTCTAAAAGTTCCCTAGTGAATGAATGTGATCCCCTACCCAATGCGACCCCTAACAAGACTACTTTTACATTTAGTCATTTAGCAGACGCTTTTATCCAAAGCGACTTACATTCACCAGTGTTACATTTACAGATGACGCTTTCATTTAAAGCGACTTACATTAAGGTTCCATTCACCAGTGTCACAGCTGGAACACCACTGGAGGCAAGGTGGGTTAAGTGTCTTGCCCAAGGACACAAAGACAGTATGAACTGTGGGGAGAGCGGGATTCGAACCGCCTACCTACAGGTTGAAGGACGACCGCTCTACCACCGAGCCACTGCCGCCCAAGACTAAGCGGTAGAAAATGAAAAAAGGTTTTAACAATTCTAGACCGGCTGTGTTTGTCCTTCACTGAAAACTCATTAAACTAACAGATAAAAGAAAAAGTTCAGGGGCTCTCAATAAATGAACAATAAAAAAAAAAGAAAATATTTTCTTGTGGTTTTTGGCCAACACCATCAGTGTTTTTGTCAAACTTGAGCTCCGAGTCAAAATCTGTTCCCAAGTTCTTATATGTGCCTATGATTTCCACATTGTCTCTCTTTATAACACTGACTTTAAGGTTTGAATGTGTTTTTCTAAATCCAAGTATGTTTGTGCTACATTTAGATCTAGGAGGTTATCCTCACACCATGTTACAAAGTCAGGGAGTGCTCTGCCGTGTCCTGGGACAAAGGCCTGTAGCAGAGACAACAGGACTGTATCATCAGAGCTTTCCTGCTCCTACAGGTGTCTGTGTTCATGAGAAATAGCAGCCAAGACAAACACAACCCTGTGGAGAACCAGTGCTAGAGGTGACACTATCAGAGAACTGGCCATTCACAAAAGCCTGTTGAATTCTGTTAAAAACATAAAAGCAACAGTAAAAACTGATGAGGGATATTAAAATAATAGAAAAGACATTCAATTAAAATGTAAATAAGCTTATTAAAGGTGAAAAAACTTTGGTTTCTCCAGGTGAGAAAGATTAGTCATCAATAAAACCGAGAAGAATTTCAACAGATGTTAGTTTTATAGGGCTGGATTCTCTTTGTTGTTTTGGCCTTTTTGATTTAGGAAGGGGAATGATAGTGGATGTTTTCCACATTTTGGGGAAATGTCCACTGTCCAGACTCATTTGGAAATGTCTTGTGAGCACCTCACTGAGCTGTTCAGCGCCTATATCTACTCTGTCCATTAAAGGCAACAATGTGTGAGGTCTTTCTGTCTCTTTCAGAAACCTTGAGTTGTTCAAGTAAATCTAGAAAGTGTGACGATCAGCTCTGGTCGTCTTCTCGACACAAAAAGAACAGACTCACCCATGTTTTGAAGTTCAATCCCAATCATAGCATTTGTAACATCTGTGAGAGATTTTACAACAAAGTCCACAGTCACTCTGAATGATCTCACTTTATTATGTATTTTAAAGTGTACCATTTTCTCTTTGGCCTATTTCTTCATACACACACTCTTCATCTAGAAAACAAAACAACATTTTACAAATTTAAACCAGTTTACTTCTTTATTTGTGTCATTAATGTTGGTGAGTGAATATACTTCTGACAGAAGAGACGTTGACGCAGTCTTGAGTCTCATTGTCACTGATCATGTGACCTGCAGCAGAGCTCTGATTGATTTTCTGAGTCCTAGGAGTCATTAAACATGGATCAATACAAGAAAGAAGACGTGATGTATGATTATAATGTTACAAACAGAACTGAACCAACCTGATGGAGCAAGACTCTGTGAAGAAGAAAGAAAATAAAAGATCACAAATATATTACAGACTGAACAAAATATAAAGTAGTGAAATATTTGTTTTATTTAGTCTCACCTTTTGCAAAGTGAAGCAGAATCAGCAGCAGCACAATTATTACCACTGTTCCACAAACGTGTCGCACAATAAACATCACATGATTTGTAGAACTTTTTTCATTGAACACAGCTGTAATAAATGTAAGTCTGTTAGCATCAGGCTTATCATAAAACATCAGAGTTTGTGTTTTTGACCAGTTACTGTCCATAGCACTGGATCATTCCTGGACAATTGAAACCACCAAAACAAATAAAAGTCTGAGGTGTTGTATCTTTATAAAGCAGTGTCTCATCCAGTGTTTTACCATTAGACTGTAAATATTAATATTACTCACATTTGACTGAGATCCAACTCTCTGGAGAAGTCCAAATCCGTGGAGATTTTTGGCCTTGTTCTTGTCCCTCACATTTATAAAAACCCTCGTCAGACTTGGACACTGCAGAGATGTTGAACTCAGTTTGGGTTCCATTTTGGATTAGTTTTCCATTTTTATAGAAAAGGACAGAAGAAAGAGCAGTAGATGTGTTCAGTTTACAGCCGAGAGAAACAGGTCGTCCCTCAGTCACAGGATGAACAGGACTCACAAGGACAACATCACCTGTGAAAAGTCACACTTGTACTATTACATTATCACACCAATAAAAATAATATGATGGGTGTATTGATCTATTATATGAAAAATGAAATGAAAAAACCTACTGTGAAAAGTGATGTTGAGGGCATTGCTCAGTTCTCCTGATCCAGACTCACACCAAAACACTGCATTAGTTTTTTCTTTGGGGAAAAGTCACATTTAGGTTTGATCTGTCCAGTAGGTACTACATTGTTGTAAGAAAAGGCCGTTCTGAGAAAAGCCTTTCAGTCTCCACTCTCCATTAGTGGAGTTGGATTCACAGCTCAGTGAGACTTTGTCAGACGTGAAGTGCTGTGATCTGTCAGGACTCACTGTGAGAGACACTGGGGACTCAACATCTGCAAAACAACAATGAGCATAAATAATGAAGAATGAAAATAACACGAACACTTACAGTTTCTAAATATCTCTGAATGATGAGCAATAAATAAATAAAAATCCTACCTTTAGTCCAGACAAACTTGGGCTGACTGTATTCAGAGTACAACAGTGGACATCCTCGTCCTGCTCTACACACAAACCCTGCTGTGTTGGTCTGGTGGTGAACGGTGAAGGAGTCCTGTTCAGTCCCATTACTGTGACCTGGGAGCAGCTCATATCCGTAAGAGTCTGATGAATGAGGAACAGCCTTGTACCAGTAAAAGGTCCATCCTGCAGACGGCTCTTTAACACCACAGCTCAGAGAGACAGAGACTCCAGGAGTCAGCCATGACGGAGACACAGACAGGACAGGCTGGAGTTTACCTGTTTGAACAGTCATTAGATTTAATTTGCCATATTACATAAAGGATTTTACAATTTGTTCATATTGAACATAAACTTGTCCAGACTCACTAAGTACTTCCAGTGTGGTCTCTGTGCTCCACAGTGTTGTGAGATCTGGAGCTCTTTCTCCTCTACATCTGTAGTGTCCACTGTCAGACTCAGTAACTCTGGAGATTGTATATTCTCTTGTTGTTTGATGTTGGACTGAACCGGTCCTGCTCCACTGATACGTCCACTCAGTGTTTCCTCTGTCCTCAATCTCACATCTGAGAGTGAGACTGTCTCCAGAAAAGATCTCAGACCAGTTTGGATTCAGACTCACTGTGGGTACTGTCAACATCAAATGTAATATTTAACATAATATAATTTCATATTATACCATCTCAAACCCCCGTAACGTCCTCCAGACCAGCATCAAGACTATTATCAGTGATAAGACACTGAGGGGCTCCGCTTTTCCAGGACTTTCTGTCAAAATAAACCACATCCAGGCTCTGGATCAATGGCTCCAGTCAGAAGTCACGGATTGGAGAAGAGAATGACAGATAGATTGTCTAAACAGACAAATCTGATTTAAATCCACTTCAAACAGAGAATGTCAGGTTTTGCTCAAACAGACTCTAAACTTGCAGTGTTCAGTGATTTAATAACTTCATAAAACCTTGATTTTATGTTTTTAACTAAAACATGGTTAGACAGCAAGACTGAAAATGCAGTCCTTATTGAATCCACTCCATCTAATTTTACATTTGTGTCCAAAATACAGGAAAACAAAAAGGGAGGTGGTGTAGTACAGTTCTAGAGAAAGAACTGTACTTTTACTTCGCTACATTCTATGTTTTTTATTTTAAAAGTCTCGCGAAATCGCAAGAGGTGGCTATGTGTGGCTAGCATCACCGGCTTATAGCGCGTTTGGTTGGAAGATGATGGCCAAAGGAGAGGAAGATCTGTGCGAGCTACAAATCACCCGTGGCCTCAAGTTAAGTCTATGTTTTCTCTCAAAGATGTAAAAAAAATGTTTTGTAATGCGATGAATGCTGTGTGCACCAAAACAAACGGACATCTTAGCTTACAGGAATCACAGCTCCAACTTAAAAAAACGTGTAGCGGTAAGTGTCACAATGATGCCTATAATTGAACACTAATGATGGTAATTTAGTAACTATGGGCAGTTTTCCCTAATGGTAATACTATTTCACTCACTGTCCATTTGTTTTTCCTGATATGTGCTCTTGTGCAATTACAAATCATGTGAACCTTCCAAACAACACAATGTTCACATCTGCACATTTTATATCCTTTTTTTCACGAAACTAAACAAACTGACTAGCCTAATGTGACGTCTTGCATTTATTCACAAATCCATGCCCAGCGCACCCTTCATTTCCACTGTTTAATCATTAAACATGGTTAAAGTTGATTTGAAAACATATATAGGTGGCGACTGAAATATTACAATTAGCATTTTTTATCAAATGTTATGCTCAGTAATTACACTTTAATGACAAAAGTAAATTTAATGAACCTGGAGCTTGATAGTTTTTTTTGTATTTTTTGCAACTTAACTCTTAATATATACTGCACACACACACACAAATATTTAATAATATATAAGAAATAAAATAAAATAGTGTTTACTATTAAGTGCCTGTGAATACATAATTACCAATTAATTGGGAATTCAAGTGATAATGTAAATAACAATAAAACCATATGTAACCTAATATGTATAATTTTTTTTATTACAAATGTAATATAAATGTATCCATCACTGAGAGAGACTGCTTCACTTCAACCTAGTTTTAACAAATTTAAACAGAACAATGAGACTTTTAAGAAGAGGTGTTTGAAAGCTCAACAGGTAGTCTGAAAGAGTTTTCACTTTTTAATCAGATCAAAAGTAACTAGTAACTAAGTACTTGAGTATTTTTTATCATATACTTTCTTACTCGAGTAACTATTTTGATTGTTACTTTTACTTTACTTTGGTAAATATTTCCATAAGTACTTGTACTTTTACTTGAGTACAGATTTTAGCTACTCCACCCACTTTTGGTTGACACAGAAGAGGACCTCAGAATTGGAAAAGAGATAAAACGTCTTCAGCTTAAAAACCAAGTGCAGATGCCTTTGCTTTGATGTGTGGATGCAAAATCATTGTCTGAGACTGAACTAATCTTTGGGAACAGAAACAAAGAGAAAGTGTCAGCAGTCATCTCGAGTCTCTTTCTTTAAAATCTAAAAACCAGGTTAGAAATCTAGGGATCATCATCTGCATTTTATCACCTTAAAAACATTTCCAAAGTCAATGGGATAATGTCTAAAGCAGACTTAGAGAGACCTATCCATGCTTTTATCTCCAGCAGGTTAGATTACTGTAATGGCCTGCTCACTGGTCTCTCAAAACGAGGGTTAAGACAGCTGCAGCTTATTCAGAACGCTGCTGCTCGGGTTCTAACCAAAACCAGGAAGTACAACTGTCATAGTAATTGTATATTATATTATAAGCTCTCACTCCTGCTCCAGTTTATATTTTTATCCACATACACTTATGACTTAATGTCTTCAGCTGTATCTTTTGGTGCCAGGCTAATCCAAACAAGACAAAGACATCAATTTGCACTACATCTAATCATTGTTCAGGGACACTCTGTCCTGTACACTTAGTGACATGTACACATAAACTTATTCACATTTATGACTGACACATCAGCTCAATACACGTCCATCCACGACCTGGAGCTGAGAGCGTAATGTACAATGTGTGGTAAACATGTTAAGTAAATCACCATGTGTCATTGTTGCATGTTGTCAGATTTGTTTCATTCTTGCAAGAATTAAACCGGTCTTCCATTTCTAAATTTATCCAGTAAAAACAGTGTCTTTACTGAATCTTTTATTTTTTTATTCTGTATTTTACTTATGTTTCTTTTTCTAAATCTTGTCTGTGTTTTTTAAATGTGTCTTTTATTTCTGTAAAACAGAAACATTACAGAAATATTTGTTTTGTAAAACAAATTACCTTGCCATAATATTTAGTAATTCAGTTTAATGAACAACAAACACAGAACAGCAGTGAAATAAAAAAAAATAATAAGAAGAAAAAAGAATTATATACACTAACTGATTAAAGCTGCTTAGTTGTAATAAATTAATATTTCTAAAGAAATAGCTTAAAACAAAACTCCCTCATTTTGTTCCAAGAATAGGCACAGCTTATTTGAACTGTTTACTTTTTAACTTTTATTTTTATTTCAGATCTAGCTTTAAAAACATAACTGTACTCACCAGTTTCTAAAACAGTGACAGTGTTACTTTCAGATGTGTCAATATATTCATCCCATCCTCTGCAGGAGTAGACACCTCCATCTGAGACACTGACACGAGATGAGTTTTCTTTCATTGTTTCCCACTGAGAGTCAGAGTCTGAGTTTAGTCTGAGCCAATCATATGTTCCTTTAAAGCCTCGACTTCACAGCTCAGAGTCACACTGCTCTGTTCTGGGATGGTGTCACTGGAGGTTTTCAGATGGACTCTGCGTGTCTTTGCTGAGGAGAGAACAATATTAGAAAAACACAGTCAGTGAACCACAAAGATGGATTTAGATTTCTGCAGACTGGAAATGTTTTTTTATATGCTGATGTAAAAAATGTCTTAAACCTCTCAGAAACATGTCAAAGGTTTAATGTGTTTAAAATACTGACCTGTTACCTTCAGTTCTTTCTTTGTGGACTGTGTTCCCTCTTTGGCCCCACACCAGTAAAAACCCTGATCTGATGTTGACACTGAAGATAATGTCATTATAAGTTCATCACTTGTCCGTTTTAACTCAAGATTTGTGTCATTTTGCAAAAGTGATTGATTCTTGTAAAAGTACAAATCTCTCTGAACATCTTGAACACAACGCAGAGTCACTGTGTCTCCAAGATACACAGACTGTTCAGGACCCTTTAGAGTCACATGGTCACCTGTGTAAACAAAAGTAAAGTAAAAAATATAAAAAAAATAAAAAATGCTTTAGAATAAAAATACAAAAATACCATAAAGTACAAACCAAAAGCACTCAAAACAAATTTACAAATCAGAAAACAAATTATCAAAACTAAAAACACAATGTAAATTCAGACAAACCGGAAAAGGTAGGTATCGTTTATGGACAGAACTCTTACTGCTGATTGGACTGCTGTCACTCTAGTTTCTCTTAATTGTTGTTGTGTTTTTTAGTTTTGTCTTAATTTGTTTTCTGATATTTTAGTTATTTTAATTTTTGCTTTGTTATTTGTTTGCTCTTTACAACCACTGTATAATACAAAGAAAAAAACGACAAATACAAAAAGAAACATGGCAGAGTTAAAGGTGTAGGTTTATGTTTTGTTTCAACATCATTACATTTATCAACACCAGATGGCAGTGTAGAGCAAAAGTGTATATCCTCAAAGCACCAACACAGTTTGGCCCAGAACTCTGAATTATAATTGACTGTAGTGTTGACAGTTTCTCAAGTCTTCATGTCAAAGATGTAAAAGTAAGCCTTGTGTTTTAAGAACAGACTAAAGACAACTGTGGATAAGTGCTACACAAGTCCTCACAAGTCCATCCAGTGCAACAAGGAGATTAAACAAAACACAACCAGTGACATTTTTGGGGGCAAAGAATCCATCTAACATTATAATAGTTTTCAAAAACACTCCTACAAATGTAAACATGAAAACAGAATCATCTTAATGACAACTGCATAAGTAACACTGTACGTTACATGGCCTAATATAAAACAACACAGCTTGAAGAATATGTAATTCCACTTCTTTATGAACGTTTTGTAACACAAGGCCATATATATGATAAATAAAAGCTGAATCTGAACTAAATAAAGATTAAACTGGAGAGTTATTTACCTTTGGTGTGTTTGCAGAGGACGACATTGAAGACTGAAATAAAAATTATAAAAGAGTTTATGTCGACAAAGGCCTGACAAAAGTTTCGATGTTGACCTGTTTAAAGTCAAAGTGTTGTAAACTCACAGATGAGCCCCAGAGTCCAGACCAGAGAGGGTCCCATCCTCACATCCAGCGCTCGTCACTCTGCCTCTGACAAACTCCAGCTCATTACAGACTTACATCTACAGCTCACACAGAGGAAGAGGAAGGTAGATTTGATGAAGATATGTTCAACTTTAGTTTTTAGTTCAGCTTCCTCTGATTCTGACTGGTCTGCACTTCCTTTTTCACACATCCCTCACACAGCCACTGAACCACAGTTTTCACACATTTAGACTTTTGTCACAGTCGATGCAACACCTGTTTAGGATAAAATCAATATCATAAACAACACTTTAAATAATCATTAAACTATATGCATCACATGTAAGTCAGCAGTTAGCAGTAGACGTGAACACCTGTAGCACTAAAATATTGTAAATGCTGATTGTTTTATGAACCTGTTGATTACCATTAGTCATCAGTAAAAACATAAAGATTACTGTAAGGACTAACCACCACTGGTTCCCTCATATCTTCACTCACTAATACAGACCTGTGTTTCTGCCAGTTTTTAACTTCTTTTCTATCTCTTCCTTTAATTTATTTAAAAAAAGAAAATGAATTAAAGCCGCAAGCGGCGATAAAGACCCTCGCCTCCCTTGAGACCGCGGGGAATCATGTACTCGGAGGATTGCATTTTGTGCTTTAAAGCGTAAACTTCACAGTAATGTCAAATAACCAGGCCTGTGCTACTGCTTGAATCTTCTTCTGGCTGGATCCTGCTTCGCCACCTCGGGCCTGTGCTACTGCTGGGGCCTGCTACACCACCTTGTAATTTAGAGTTAAAGGCCTCCACAATCCCTGGTTTTCCTGAGAGCTGTCTGAACTGATACTCACCAAATTTGGGGCCATTTAGATAAAAACACGATGAGTTGAATCATTTTGCGCGAGGAGTGCGATTTTAGTGGCCGCGCGTTCCACCCCACACGGCGGACTTCCTGTTGACTTTAGGGTGTGGCTGTCATAGACTTTTATATTTGCCCTAAGGTGTTCTATGGATGTACCAAGTTTCATTTTTCTACGTTGGAAAAAAGTTACTTTCACTTTCCATAGGCCAATGTATTTTGACTTTTCTAGGGGTCGCCACTGAGTCATTTTTTCATATTATTTCTTGCGGACTTCATTTCTATAAATTTTTCGCCGGGCTTGAATTTTGGGCAAAGTTTCCTGAGTTTTCGTGCATGTTCAGGGGGTCAAATTTGCCCTCAAAGAGCAGAATAATAATAATAATTAAAGCCGCAAGCGGCGATAAAGGCCCTCGCCTCCCTTGAGACCGCGGGGACACATATATTCGGAGGATTGCATGTCGTGCTTTAAAGCAAATTTGGAGCTATTTAGATGAAAACCCTTTAGCACAAAGTGTACGATTTAGGTGGTCATGTATTCCACCCAACATAGTCGATTTTCTGTTGGGTTTACGGTATGGCTGTAATAAACTTTTCTGTTTGCCCTGAGGTGTCCTATGGATGCACCAAGTTTTGTATTTCTACATTGGAAAAATTTACTTTCATTTTCCATAGAACCAATGTATTTTGACTTTTCTAGGGGTCGCCACTGAGTCATTTTTCATATTTTTTTTTCGGGGACTTCAAATACATAAATTTTTGCCGGGCTTGAAGTCTGGGACCAATAAAAATGACTTTTAGTTGCACGTTTACTGGGTCAAATTGTAAATCATTTTTCAGAAAAAATATGATAAAAAAATATATACCGAATTATAATAAAAAAAAATATAACTCGAGCAAAAAAGTCTAGAAAAACGCTTGTCTATTTTACATACATGTGTTTAGCTCATTTTGCCCAAGTTTGGTGTCTGTGGAATGAAGCAGCAATTGTATGTGTACTTTTAAAAAAGAGGTGTATTTTTAGTCGGTTCACATTTTCAATTCAAAATGGCCGCCTTCCCGTGTGTGATAGGGTGTGGTCCCAATTGGCTTTTTTGTTCATAAGCCCATGGTGGATGTGTGTACCAAGTTTCATTTGCCTACGACAAACTAAAATTTTCACTTCCCATTGACTTTTTCCACATTTTTGGGACGTTGCTATGGCAACACATTTATAGATAGGGGGTGGTTGTCATTGGCTTTTATGCTCGTCAAAATTTTATGTCTCTATGACAAACTAAATTCTTGGGTCCCATTATAAGTTTGTAGGGGGCGCTGGAGAGCCATTTCTAAAGATAACCCTTTTATTTACATATCTTTGTGTTCAGGTCATGAATGTGCACAAACGCCTTTTTGGGTCCAACTCGATCCGAGAAGGCGTTTGAGAGTTAAGAGACATTTTATTTTCACAAAAATGGCCACCTCTTTACAGGCTTGCCACACCCATACCCGATAAGATATCAAAAACATAGTCACAACTTTGGTTGGCACACGTGTCTAGATGATACTCACCAAATTTGGGGCCATTTAGATTAAAACACAATGATTTGCATCTTTCTGCGCAAGGGGTGCGATTTTAGTGGCCATGCGTTTCACCCCACATGGCGGACTTCCTGTTAAGTTTAGGGTGTGACTGTCATTGACTTTTCTGTTTGCCCTGAGGTGTCCTATGGATGACCCAAGTTTCATTTTTCTACGTTGGAAAAAAGTTACTTTCACTTTCCATAGGCCCAATGTATTTTGATTTTCTAGGGGTCGCCACTGAGTCATTTTTCGTATTTTTTTTTCGGCGACTTCAAATACATAAATTTTTCGCCGAGCTTGAAGTCTGGGACCAATAAAAATGACTTTTCGTGCATGTTCACTGGGTCAAATTTAGGATCATTTGGTCGGAAGAAAGATAAAAAAAAAAATCCAAGCAAAAATAATAGGCCCTCCCGGTCATCACCGGCTCGGGCCTAATAATTAAAGCCGCAAGCGGCGATAAAGACCCTCGCCTCCCTTGAGACCGCGGGGACACATGTACTCGGAGGATTGCATTTTGTGCTTTAAAGCGTAAACTTCACAGTAATGTCAAATAACCAGGCCTGTGCTACTGCTTGAATCTTCTTCTGGCTGGATCCTGCTTCATCACCTCGGGCCTGTGCTACTGCTACACCACCTTGTAATTTAGAGTTAAAGGCCTCCACAATCCCTGGTTTTCCTGGGAGCTGTCTGAACTTTTGAAAATAATAGATTATGCTTGGGCTAAGGCGAGAAAATCAAAGTACTGTTTTTTAAAAGAGAGGTGTATTCTAAGGCAAATCAGATATTCAATTCAAAATGGCCGCCCGTGTGTGATAGGGTGTGGTCACCATTGGCTTTTTTGTTCATAAGCCCATACTGGATCTGTGTACCAAGTTTCATTTGCTTACGACAAACTAAAATTTTCACTTCCCATTGACTTTGTCCACATATTTGGGGCGTTGCTATGGCAACACATTTATAGATAGGGGGTGGTCAACATTGGCTTTTTGTTCATAAGCCCATGCTGGATGTGTGTACCAAGTTTCATTTGCTTATGATAAACTAAAATCTTCACTTCCCATTGACTTTGTCCACATATTTGGGGCGTTGCTATGGAAACACATTTATAGATAGGGGGTGGTTGTCATTGGCTTTTATGTTCGTCATAACATAAGAGATGTGTGTACCAAATTTCATGTCTCTATGACAAACTAAATTCTTGGGTCCCATTATAAGTTTGTAGGGGGCGCTGGAGAGCCATTTCTAAAGATAACCCTTTTATTTACATATTTTTGTGTTCAGGTCATGAATGTGCACAAACGCCTTTTTGGGTCCAACTCGATCCGAGAAGGCGTTTGAGAGTTAAGAGACATTTTATTTTCACAAAAATGGCCACCTCGTTACAGGCTTGCCACACCCATACCCGATAAGATATCTACAACAAAGTGTTAACTTTGGTTGGCACACGTGTCTAGATGATACTCACCAAATTTGGGGCCATTTAGATAAAAACACGATGAGTTGAATCATTTTGCGCGAGGAGTGCGATTTTAGTGGCCGCGCGTTCCACCCCACACGACGGACTTCCTGTTGACTTTAGGGTGTGGCTGTCATAGACTTTTATATTTGCCCTAAGGTGTCCTATGGATGTACCAAGTTTCATTTTTACGTAGCAAAAAGTTACTTTCACTTTCCATAGGCCCAATGTATTTTGACTTTTCCAGGGGTCGCCACTGAGTCATTTTTTCATATTTTTCTGGACTTCATTTCTATAAATTTTTCGCCGGGCTTGAATTTTGGGCAAAGTTTCCTGAGTTTTCGTGCATGTTCAGGGGTCAAATTTGCCTCAAAGAGCAGAATAATAATAATAATAATAATAATAATAATAATAACGGACGCTATCAAAAATAATAGACCCTTCCGGTTATCACCGGCTCGGGTCTAATTAAAGCCGCAAGCGGCGATAAAGACCCTCGCCTCCTTGAGACCGCTGGGAATCATGTACTCGGAGGATTGCATTTTGTGCTTTTGCGTAAACTTCACAGTAATGTCAAATAACCAGGCCTGTGCTACTGCTTGAATCTTCTTCTGGCTGGATCCTGCTTCATCACCTCGGGCCTGTGCTACTGCTGGGGCCTGCTACACCACCTTGTTATTTAGAGTTAAAGGTCTCCACAATCCCTGGTTTTCCTGGGAGCTGTCTGAACTTTTGAAAATAATAGATTATGCTTGGGCTAAGGCAGAAAATCAAAGTACTGTTTTTTAAAAGAGAGGTGTATTCTAAGGCAAATCAGATATTCAATTCAAAATGGCCGCCTTCCCGTGTGTGATAGGGTGTGGTCACCATTGGCTTTTTTGTTCATAAGCCCATACTGGATATGTGTACCAAGTTTCATTTACTTACGACAAACTAAAATTTTCACTTCCTATTGACTCTGTCCACATATTTGGGGCGTTGCTATGGCAACACATTTATAGATAGGGGGTGGTTGTCATTGGCTTTTATGTTCGTCATGACATAAGAGATGTGTGTACCAAGTTTCATTTACTTATGATAAACTAAAATTTTCACTTCCCATTGACTTTGTCCACATATTTGGGGCGTTGCTATGGCAACACATTTATAGATAGGGGCTGGTTGTCATTGGCTTTTACGTTCGTCATGACATAAGAGATGTGTGTACCAAATTTGAAGTCTCTATGACAAACTAAATTCTTAGGTCCCATTATAAGTTTGTAGGGGGCGCTGGAGAGCCATTTCTAAAGATAAACCTTTTATTTACATATCTTTGTGTTCAGGTCATGAATGTGCACAAACGCCTTTTTGGGTCCAACTCGATCCGAGAAGGCGTTTGAGAGTTAAGAGACATTTAATTTTCACAAAAATGGCCACCTTGTTACAGGCTTGCCACACCCATACCCGATAAGATATCTACAACAAAGTGTTAACTTTGGTTGGCACACATGTCTAGATGATACTCACCAAATTTGGGGCCATTTAGATAAAAACACGATGAGTTGAATCATTTTGCACGAGGAGTGCGATTTTAGTGGTCGCGTTCCACCCCACACGGCGGACTTCCTGTTGACTTTAGGTGTGGCTGTCATAGACTTTTATATTTGCCCTGAGGTGTCCTATGGATGTACCAAGTTTCATTTTTCTACGTTGGAAAAAAGTTACTTTCACTTTCCATAGGCCCAATGTATTTTGACTTTTCCAGGGTCGCCACTGAGTCATTTTTTCATATTTTTCTTGGGACTTCATTTCTATAAATTTTTCGCGGGCTTGAATTTTGGCCAAAGTTTCCTGAGTTTTCGTGCATGTTCAGGGGGTCAAATTTGCCCTCAAAGAGCAGAAGAAGAATAATAACGGACGCTATCAGAAATAATAGACCCTTCCGGTTATCACCGGCTCGGGTCTAATTAAAGCCGCAAGCGGCGATAAAGACCCTCGCCTCCCTTGAGACCGCGGGGAATCATGTACTCGGAGGATTGCATTTTGTGCTTTAAAGCGTAAACTTCACAGTAATGTCAAATAACCAGGCCTGTGCTACTGCTTGAATCTTCTTCTGGCTTCGTCACCTCGGGCCTGTGCTACTGCTGGGGCCTGCTACACCACCTTGTAATTTAGAGCTAAAGGTCTCCACAATCCCTGGTTTTCCTGGGAGCTGTCTGAACTTTTGAAAATAATAGATTATGCTTGGGCTAAGGCGAGAAAAACAAAGGACTGTTTTTTAAAAGAGAGGTGTATTCTAAGAAGATTGTCACATTCAATTCAAAATGGCCGCCTTCCCGTGTATGATAGGGTGTGGTCACAATTGGCTTTTTTGTTCATAAGCCCATACTGGATATGTGTACCAAGTTTCATTTGCTTATGATAAACTAAAATTTTCACTTCCTATTGCCTTTGTCCACATATTTGGGGCGTTGCTATGGCAACACATTTATAGATAGGGGGTGGTCATAATTGGCTTTTTTGTTCATGAGCCCATACTGGATGTGTGTACCAAGTTTCATTTGCTTATGATAAACTAAAATTTTCACTTCCCATTGACTTTGTCCACATATTTGGGGCGTTGCTATGGCAACACATTTATAGATAGGGGGTGGTTGTCATTGGCTTTTATGTTCGTCATGACATAAGAGATGTGTGTACCAAATTTGAAGTCTCTATGACAAACTAAATTCTAAGCTCCCATTATAAGTTTGTAGGGGGCGCTGGAGAGCCATTTCTAAAGATAACCCTTTTATTTACATATTTTTGTGTTCAAGTCATGAATGTGCACAAACGCCTTTTTGGGTCTGACTTGATCCGAGAAGGCGTTTGAGAGTTAAGAGACATTTTATTTTCACAAAAATGGCCACCTCGTTACAGGCTTGCCACACCCATCCCCGATAAGATATCTACAACAAAGTTATAACTTTGGTTGACATACGTGTCTAGATGATACTCACCAAATTTGGGGCCATTTAGATAAAAACATGATGAGTTGAATCATTTTGCACGAGGAGTGCGATTTTAGTGGCCGCGCGTTCCACCCCACACGGCGGACTTCCTGTTGAGTTTAGGGTATGGCTGTCATAGACTTTTATATTTGCCCTGAGGTGTCCTATGGATGCACTAAGTTTCATTTTTCTACGTTGGAAAAAAGTTACTTTCACTTTCCATAGGCCCAATGTATTTTGACTTTTCCAGGGGTCGCCACTGAGTCATTTTTTCATATTTTTCTTATGGGACTTCATTTCTATAAATTTTTCGCCGTGCTTGAATTTTGGGCAAAGTTTCCTGAGTTTTCGTGCATGTTAAGGGGGTCAAATTTGCCCTCAAAGAGCAGAATAATAATAATAATAATAATTGCATAAAGACCTCGCTCTCCCTTGAGACCGCTGGGACACATGTACTCGGAGGATTGCATTTTGTGCTTTAAAGCGTAAACTTCACAGTAATGTCAAATAACCAGGCCTGTGCTACTGCTTGAATCTTCTTCTGGCTGGATCCTGCTTCGTCACCTCGGGCCTGTGCTACTGCTGGGGCCTGCTACACCACCTTGTAATTTAGAGTTAAAGGCCTCCACATTCCCTGGTTTTCCTGGGAGCTGTCTGAACTTTTGAAAATAATAGATTATGCTTGGGCTAAGGCGAGAAAAACAAAGTACTGTTTTTAAAGAGAGGTGTATTCTAAGGCAAATCAGATATTCAATTCAAAATGGCCGCCTTCCCGTGTGTGATAGGGTGTGGTCACCATTGGCTTTTGTTCATAAGCCCATACTGGATGTGTGTACCAAGTTTCATTTGCTTACGATAAACTAAAATTTTCACTTCCTATTGACTTTGTCCACATATTTGGGGCGTTATGGCAACACATTTATAGATAGGGGTGGTTGTCATTGGCTTTTATGTTCGTCATGACATAAGAGATGTGTGTACCAAATTTGAAGTCCCTATGACAAACTAAATTCTAAGCTCCCATTATAAGTTTGTAGGGGGCGCTGGAGAGCCATTTCTAAAGATAACCCTTTTATTTACATATTTTTGTGTTCAGGTCATGAATGTGCACAAACGCCTTTTTGGGTCCGACTTGATCCGAGAAGGCGTTTTAGAGTTAAGAGACATTTTATTTTCACAAAAATGGCCACCTTTACAGGCTTGCCACACCCATACCCGATAAGATATTTACAACAAAGTTATAACTTTGGTTGACATACGTGTCTAGATGATACTCACCAAATTTGGGGCCTTTTAGATAAAAACACAATGAGTTGAATCATTTTGCGCGAGGAGTGCGATTTTAGTGGCGCGTTCTCCACCCCACACGCGGACTTCCTGTTGAGTTTAGGGTGTGGCTGTCATAGACTTTTATTTTTGGCCTAACGTGTCCTATGGATGTACCAAGTTTCATTTTTCTACGTTGGAAAAAAGTTACTTTCACTTTCCATAGGCCCAATGTATTTTGACTTTTCTAGGGTCGCCACTGAGTCATTTTTCATATTATTTCTTGGACTTCATTTCTATAAATTTTTCGCGGGCTTGAATTTTGGGCAAAGTTTCCTGAGTTTTCGTGCATGTTCAGGGGGTCAAATTTGCCCTCAAAGAGCAGAATAATAATAACGGACGCTATCAGAAATAATAGACCCTTCCGTTATCACCGCTCGGTCTAATAACGGACGCTATCAGAAATAATAGACCCTTCCGGTTATCACCGGCTCGGGTCTAATAATAATAACGGACGCTATCAAAAATAATAGACCCTTCCGGTTATCACCGGCTCGGGTCTAATAAATTACTTCTTATGCTTAGCTTTGTAGACTGTGCTGGGTTTAAACTGACTAGTTTTTGGTGCACTTATGCTTTTTGTTACCTTGTGTTGTTAAAATTGCTTCTATTGTTTTCCTCACTTGTAAGTCGCTTTGGATAAAAGCATCTGCTAAATGACTAAATGTAAATGTAAATGTAAAGGAAATAGATTTTGAATTTCCTCTTGAGTGTTGAGTGTTGTCCTTGAAGCTGAAGGAGAGATAACATCGTTCATGTTCAGAAACGTGTTAGATTTCTGAGAAATAGAGACTCTTTTTCTGGTAATTGTTGTAGCAGCGCACATGTGTTTTGATGTGTTGTGTGAGTCGTGTGTGAACTGAAGTGACAAGTACAGAACAGTAAATGTGTGTGCAGTAAACCCCATGAACATAACACTATCAATGTTTTTAAAATAATAATACCACAGCTGTAATAAAAGTGGAGTGGGCTACAGGACTAGGTTTGTTCACAAAGACTCAGTGTCCCATGATCCTCTCTGGATGATATGTAGCATGTGGTGTGATTGCAGATGAAGAGTGTGTGTCTGAAGAGGCAGGCCAAAGAGAAAATGGTACATTTTAAAATACATAATAAAGTGAGATCATTCAAAGTGACTGTGGATAACTTTGTTGTAAAATCTCTCACAGACGTTACAAATGCTATGATTTGGATTGAACTTCAAAACATGACTGAGTTTCTTCTTTTTGTGTCGAGAAGACGACCAAAGCTGATTGGCATAATTTATAGAATTCACTTTAATTTCAAATGGAAAGTGTCTGATAGAAATAGAAATACGTCACCCTTTTTCTGTGAATACACACTTACAAGAAGATACAAGTCATAAAGTGACAGTGCTGCAGTTTGCACCGAGGCTAGACATGAGACGATAAAGCGTCTATAATACATCTATAGTTACACCAACTGGAGTTATAGACCTTTAGTCACAAGCCACAATTTTTAGCAGAGCTAATAAACTACTTCTCTAATCTATAGCTCTGCCTTTATAATTATATTTACCCTTCATGTAAAGAACTGGGAGATAATAATTAAGAATTGAAAGTTCTTTCAATTAAGTCATATTTCTCCAATATCTATGTAGTTTATCTTGTAGCACAAGTTAATTAATGTGTGAGAGTGTCTCTGGAGGCGAGATATATGATGAATGTGAACACCTACTCCGGTCTCACAGTGACATTTTTGTCTTTATACAATCCACTATTTTATAATTCTTAAATCAATCATTATTTCAGTGTTCACTGTCCTCCTCTGCAAACACACCAAAGTTAATGAACTGTTGTGTTTCTCTTGTATTATATTCTCTGTTACTTATTTTTGTAGAAGAAAAGAATCATAGAAAATTACAAAAATCCAAAGAAGAATTATTTTTAATTCTCACTAAACCATTATAGTATTCAGGAACAACAGGGACTTTTAAGATTCTTTGGAAACTTCTAGCGTTATGGAGAGAGAGAGCTGGGTTGACACAGAGCACAGAAAACTGATGTGTAATCCTCTTTTACTCTATTACTCTATTACTATTGCAGCTTGTTGCGTACCTGGCTGTGGCGACACTGGGACTATGCAGGATCCTGAAGAGTCTTTGTATCTGAGAGACTCAGTGACTCTGTCTTGTACAGATCCTTTTCCTGAGAATGTAAACTTTTACAAAAAGATACAAAGCATCAGTTTCAACAAACATCTGGGATCACACTTGAAATCAAAATCAATTCACTTTCAACATCAGCTGAGGGTTTATACTTGTGTCAAAACTACAAGAGAACACGATCCAATAAAAAAAGACAGTAACAGGTCAGAATTTTGACCATCACTTTTCTCAAGGTGCATGAAACAATAATAAAGCATAAATACTATCACCATTTCCACTCACATTGGTGCAGGTCTTTTTCCTATACTGTATTTATTTCAAAACAAGAGGCATATCATACTGTTTTATTTAGTTTTGTAAAGGAATTTAATCAATAATTTGACTCACGGATTTGTAAATTGGAATTGGATTTTTCTAACATTGTTTCCTGCACAAAAGGAAACGCAGAGTCCAGCAACACCATCCCAGAACAGAGCAGTGCAACTCTGAGCACGAGGTCGAGGGGTTTAAAGACAGATATGAATGGTTCATAACCCAGACTCTGGCCCTGTTTGTAACATTATAATCATACATCACGTCTTCTTTCTTGTATTGATCCATGTTTAATGACTCCCAGGACTCAGAAAACCAATCAGAGCTCTGCAGGTCACATGATCAGCGACGATGAGACTCAAGACTACGTCAACATGTCTTCTGTCAAAGGTCAGTTTAAACAATAACAACTCAGGTCTCTCTCACTGAAAACAACATTTATACAATTTTCATAAAATTGCAACTCATTCACTTGAAAAAAAAGGTTGAAGTAAAAGCATCTGGACTCAGTTTTCAAGGTGACATTTATAAAAACCCTCTTGGACACTGCAGAGATGTTGAACTCAGTTTGGGTTCCATTTTGAAATAATTTTCCATTTTTATAGAAAAGGTATTCTACACACAAACCCTGCTGTGTTGGTCTGGTAGTGAACGGTGAAGGAGTCCTGTTCAGTCCCATTACTGTGACCTGGGAGCAGCTCATATCTGTAAGAGTCTGATGAATGAGGAACAGCCTTGTACCAGTAAAAGGTCCATCCTGCAGACGGCTGTTTAACACCACAGCTCAGAGAGACAGAGACTCCAGGAGTCAGCCATGACGGAGACACAGACAGGACAGGCTGGAGTTTACCTGCTGGAATAACAAGCACAATCAGTTTATTGTATTTATTAATTAAACAGTGAATCAAACCCACCCATTAAACACACATATATATATATACCTAAATATATCCACTAATAAAAACTCAACTAATTTGCTCATTTGAATTAAAATATAAGAACTCTATCAATATTCATAGAAACAGAAGAATTAAGGCTCTCTAATCCTACATTACATAATCCTACATTTATCTTCCCTATCCTCTTACATTAGTTCAAACTTTGGTTGGTTTACTTTTAGTTGACTTGTCCTATCCTAATACAACACACTTGAACTCACTGGTTTTCCAAAAGGTGAGAGCATTACTCTCAGGTGTAATTATTAAAAATCCTTCCTCTGCAGGAGTAGCGCCCTCTACAGGACACACTGACACAACACAAGTCTTGATTCTTTCATTCTTTCAGGCTGAGAACACAAGCCTGAGTGACGTCTGAACCAATCCCATCAGCTGCTCCTTCCTTCAAAGCCCTCTGCTTCACAGCTCAGTGAAAAACTTCCCTTTTCTGAAATAATGTCGTTGGAAGATGTCAGTTGGATCCTGTGTCTCTTTGCTGTAGGTGACCCAATTAAAAAAGCAGGGACATGTCAAATGTAATTTTCATATTATAAATGTATTTGTTTTATTTCCTCTTTGCTGTGAAATACATCTGATAGTTCCACATGTTAATCTACTGACCTGTTACCCTCAGTTTTTACGTAGATTGTACTTGTGTGTTGGTCCCACATGAGTAAAAACCCTGATCTGACACTGAGTGTGGCGCCAGAGGTTTGTTGAAACTGATGATTTGTTCTCGAGCACTAATAATCCATCTTTGTAAAGGTTATATAGTTATATAAACAACACATAAACAGTTAATACAAACTTCTACAGAACAATAACCACAAAAGAGAAGTATCTAACACGTTTCTGAACATGAACGATGTTATCTCTCCTTCAGCTTCAAGACGACATCACAGTCCATAGTTGCTCCATCTTTGTCTCAGAAAAGAAAGAAAAGAAGAAATAAAACATATTTCCTTTAAACCCTACATTAATGTAATCTGGAAGTATTTACTTATATCTAATGAAGTAAACATAGGTTCAACAGGTTTATTTAATCATGAGAAGACTGTTTGTAACTGTTTACAATATTTTAGTGCTACAGGTGTTCACTTCTACTGCTAACTGTTGACTTACATGTGATGCATTAGTTTAATGATTATTTAAAGTGTAGTCTATTCTTTTTATTTTATTCTAAACATTTGTTGCCTGAAGTGTGGACTGTGAGAAGTCTAAAGGTGTGAAGCTGTGGTTTAACTGGGTAGTGGTTTGTGTGAAAAAGGAAGTGCAGACCAGTCAAATATAACTTCTTCTTCTTCTGTGCGTGCTGTAGGTGTACACCTGTAATGAGCTGGAGTTTGTCAGAAATATGTATTTTGTAAGAAAATGCTTACAACATATTTATTATCCATTTCAGTGGCTATTTTTTCTGTTAATTCCATGATTACTATGAAGGGTTTGTCCAATAATGACTACTGTTCAAAATGTTTTGTTTTTCAATAAATTTATCCAACTTTGTTACAAATACTGCAATAAAACACTACAATATTTTTGAAAACTGTGGAAGAAACAAGACTGGCCTGTAGTTTGAAAAGTCATGTTTAACACCATATTGTGAGGTACTACTTTTGCTATTTTTATGTTTTTTGAAAAAACGCCTGTTGTTAGTGAGAGATTATGAGTGATGATTATTGTGAGTGGTTCAATGACAAATTAAATTTTATTTTTTCCAAGTATCAAGTCTAGCTCTTCACAGTCAGTTGCTCTATTGTTTCCACAGTTTCTTTTTATTTTTAATATTTCATCTTTTTCTACACTCTCAAGAGCCACATATGCAAAATATTTACAAAATTCATCTACAGTTTTTTTCTCGTTGAAGATGTTGCCTTTGTTTTGTGTGTGTGTTCATTTAGCTTTTCACTGTAATGTTCTTTTGTCTGTTTTTTGATAGTCCTTATTTTTTTATACTTGTTTTCAGCTTCTTTTGTTTTTGTTTGTACAAAAGGTGTAAGAGTTTATGACCAGTATTAAGATGTTGAATAAACTGTTTAGTGACACACTTCTCAAGTACTTTTGAAAATACTGACAATAAGCTCATTGTCCTGTAGTTTGTTACAAGGTCAAAACATTACAACCAACCACTGAGACAGAGTCTCATCATGTGACCTGCAGCAGATATCTGATTGGTTTTCTCAGTCCTTAGAGTCATAAGATCATCTGCTACAATTGTGTTATTCTCCAATCAGTTTTTTTTCTATAAATAATCAAATAATGGTTTGATGTGGTATTTGTTATTAATGCTATGACACTTTGATTCTTGTAAAGGTCAGGTAATATAAAGAGTAAAATGTTGACTCACACCACATGCTACATATCATCAAGAGAGGATCATGGGACACAAACCTAGTCCTGGAGCCCACTCCACTTTTATTACAGCTGTGGTATTATTATTTTAAAAACATGGATAGTGTTATGTTCATGGGGTTTACTGCACACACATTAGGACTCACATTTGCTCCAGTGTTTTTGTGATTCTCTCACTCCCTCTGTGCTGCACTTGTCACTTCAGTTCACACACGACTCACACGACACATCAAAACTCATGTGTGCTGCTACAACAATTACCAGAAGAGAAGTCTATTTCTCAGAAATCTAACATGAACAGCTTCTAGACGACATCACAGTCCATAGTTGCTCACTTCCAGTTTTTTTATTAGTGTCCTTTTAGGGTCAAGATGGTAAAACATCTATTTTCTATAATCTTTAATAACTGCTGACTTACATATAGTTTATTGATTATTTATAATGTAGTTTATGATTTTTATATTATCCTTAACGGTATGTGGACACTATGAAAAAAGTCTGAATGTGTGAAAGTAGCTGTGGTTCAGTGGCTGTGTGAGGTAAGTGTGAAAAGGACGTGCAGACCAGTCTTCAGAGGAAGAAAAAATATATTTTTAATCTATCTTCCTCTTCCTCTGTGTGAGCTGTAGATATAAGCCTCTAATGAGCTGGAGTTTGTCAAAAGCAGAGAGAAATAAAACATCTATTTTCTTTAGTAATCTTTAATGTCTAGACTTGTCTCTGTATTAAATATAGCTAAAAAAGTGTATTTTAAAAAGTGTATTCTAACTTCTAACTTAAAATCTCTGTGCATATTATTATTTTTATTATTGTTTACTGCATTTTAATTTTTTCATTATTCATTTTATTCTGATGAACATTAATGTTGCACTTTGAGGTTTTGTTTAAAACAAAAAGTGCATTACAAATAAAATTTATAATTAGACCCGAGCCGGTGATAACCGGAAGGGTCTATTATTTCTGATAGCGTCCGTTATTAGACCCGAGCCGGTGATAACCGGAAGGGTCTATTATTTCTGATAGCGTCCGTTATTAGACCCGAGCCGGTGATAACCGGAAGGGTCTATTATTTCTGATAGCGTCCGTTATTATTATTCTGCTCTTTGAGGGCAAATTTGACCCCCTGAACATGCACGAAAACTCATGAAACTTTGCCCAAAATTCAAGCCCGGCGAAAAATTTATAGAAATGAAGTCCGCAAGAAAAAATATGAAAAAATGACTCAGTGGCGACCCCTGGAAAAGTCAAAATACATTGGGCCTATGGAAAGTGAAAGTAACTTTTTTCCAATGTAGAAAAATGAAACTTGGTACATCCATAGAACACCTTAGGGCAAATATAAAAGTCTATGACAGCTACACCCTAAACTCAACAGGAAGTCCGTGGGGTGGAACGCGGCCACTAAAATCGCACTCCTCGCAAAATGATTCAACTCATCGTGTTTTTATCTAAATGGCCCCAAATTTGGTGAGTATCATCTAGACACGTGTGTCAACCAAAGTTATAACTTTGTTGTAGATATCTTATCGGGTATGGGTGTGGCAAGCCTGTAACAAGGTGGCCATTTTTGTGAAAATAAAATGTCTTAACTCTCAAACGCCTTCTCGGATCGAGTTGGACCCAAAAAGGCGTTTGTGCACATTCATGACCTGAACACAAAGATATGTAAATAAAAGGGTTATCTTTAGAAATGGCTCTCCAGCGCCCCTACAAACTTATAATGGGAGCCAAGAATTTAGTTTGTCATAGAGACTTCAAATTTGGTACACACATCTCTTATGTCATGACGAACATAAAAGCCAATGACAACCACCCCTATCTATAAATGTGTTGCCATAGCAACGCCCCAAATATGTGGACAAAGTCAATAGGAAGTGAAAATTTTAGTTTGTCATAAGCAAATGAAACTTGGTACACACATCCAGTATGGGCTTATGAACAAAAAGCCAATGGTGACCACCCCTATCTATAAATGTGTTGCCATAGCAACGCCCCAAATATGTGGACAAAGTCACTAGAAGTGAAAATTTTAGTTTGTCGAGCAAATGAAACTTGGTACACACATCCAGTATGGGCTTATGAACAAAAGCCAATGGTGACCACACCCTATCACACACGGGAAGGCGGCCATTTTGAATTGAATATGTGAATCTTCTTAGAATACACCTCTCTTTTAAAAACAGTTTTGTTTTTCTCGCCTTAGCCCAAGCATAATCTATTATTTTCAAAAGTTCAGACAGCTCCCAGGAAAACCAGGGATTGTGGAGACCTTTAACTCTAAATTACAAGGTGGTGTAGCAGGCCCCAGCAGTAACACAGGCCCGAGGTGATGAAGCAGGATCCAGCCAGAAGAAGATTCAAGCAGTAGCACAGGCCTGGTTATTTGACATTACTGTGAAGTTTACGCTTTAAAGCACAAAATGCAATCCTCCGAGTACATGATTCCCGCGGTCTCAAGGGAGGCGAGGGTCTTTATCGCGCTATGCGGCTTTAATTAGACCGAGCCGGTGATAACCGGAAGGGTCTATTATTTTTGATAGCGTCCGTTATTATTATTATTATTATTATTATTCTGCTCTTTGAGGGCAAATTTGACCCCTGAACATGCAAAAACTCAGGAAACTTTGCCCAAAATTCAAGCCCGAAAAATTTATAGAAATGAAGTCCGCAAGAAATAATATGAAAAAATGACTCAGTGGCGACCCTAGAAAAGTCAAATACATTGGCCTATGGAAAGTGAAAGTAACTTTTTCCAACGTAGAAAAATGAAACTTGGTACATCCATAGAACACCTTAGGGCAAATATAAAGTCTATGACAGCCACACCCTAAACTCAACAGGAAGTCCGCCGTGTGGGGTGGAGCGCTGCCACTAAAATCGCACTCCTCGCGCAAAATGATTCAACTCATCGTGTTTTTATCTAAATGGCCCCAAATTTGGTGAGTATCATCTAGACACGCCAACCAAAGTTATAACTTTGTTGTAGATATCTTATCGGGTATGGGTGTGGCAAGCCTGTAACGAGGTGGCCATTTTTGTGAAAATAAATGTCTCTTAACTCTCAAACGCCTTCTCGGATCGCGTTGGACGCAAAAAGGCGTTTGTGCACATTCATGACCTGAACACAAAAATATGTAAATAAAAGGGTTATCTTTAGAAATGGCTCTCCAGCGCCCCTACAAACTTATAATGGGACCCAAGAATTTAGTTTGTCATAGAGACTTCAAATTTGGTACACACATCTCTTATGTCATGACGAACATAAAAGCCAATGACAACCACCCTCTATCTATAAATGTGTTGCCATAGCAACGCCCCAAATATGTGGACAAAGTCAATGGGAAGTGAAAATTTTAGTTTATCATAAGCAAATGAAACTTGGTACACACATCCAGTATGGGCTTATGAACAAAAAGCCAATGGTGACCACCCCTATCTATAAATGTGTTGCCATAGCAACGCCCCAAATATGTGGACAAAGTCAATGGGAAGTGAAAATTTTAGTTTGTCGTAAGCAAATGAAACTTGGTACACACATCCAGTATGGGCTTATGAACAAAAAGCCAATGGTGACCACACCCTATCACACACGGAAGGCGGCCATTTTGAATTGAATATCTGATTTGCCTTAGAATACACCTCTCTTTTAAAAACAGTACTTTGATTTTCTGCCTTAGCCCAAGCATAATCTATTATTTTCAAAAGTTCAGACAGCTCCCAGGAAAACCAGGGATTGTGGAGACCTTTAACTCTAAATTACAAGGTGATGTAGCAGGACGTAGCAGGCCCCAGTAGCACAGGCCCGAGGTGATGAAGCAGGATCCAGCCAGAAGAAGATTCAAGCAGTAGCACAGGCCTGGTTATTTGACATTACTGTGAAGTTTACGCTTAAAGCACAAAATGCAATCCTCCGAGTACATGATTCCCGCGGTCTCAAGGGAGGCGAGGGTCTTTATCGCCGCTATGCGGCTTTAATTATTCTTCTTCTGCTCTTTGAGGGCAAATTTGACCCCTGAACATGCACGAAAACTCAGGAAAGTTTGCCCAAAATTCAAGCCCGGCGAAAAATTTATAGAAATGAAGTCCGCAAGAAAAAATATGAAAAAATGACTCAGTGGCGACCCCTGGAAAAGTCAAAATACATTGGGCCTATGGAAAGTGAAAGTAACTTTTTTCCAACGTAGAAAAATGAAACTTGGTACACCCATAGAACACCTCAGGGCAAATATAAAAGTCTATGACAGCCACACCCTAAAGTCAACAGGAAGTCCGCCGTGTGGGGTGGAACGCGCCACTAAAATCGCACTCCTCGCAAAATGATTCAACTCATCGTGTTTTAATCTAAATGGCCCCAAATTTGGTGAGTATCATCTAGACACGTGTGTCAACCAAAGTTATAACTTTGTTGTAAATATCTTATCGGGTATGGGTGTGGCAAGCCTGTAACGAGGTGGCCATTTTTGTGAAAATAAATGTCTCTTAACTCTAAAACGCCTTCTCGGATCAAGTCGGACCCAAAAAGGCGTTTGTGCACATTCATGACCTGAACACAAAAATATGTAAATAAAAGGGTTATCTTTAGAAATGGCTCTCCAGCGCCCCCTACAAACTTATAATGGGAGCCAAGAATTTAGTTTGTCATAGAGACATGAAATTTGGTACACACATCTCTTATGTCATGTGAGCATAAAAGCCAATGACAACCACCCCTATCTATAAATGTGTTGCCATAGCAACGCCCCAAATATGTGGACAAAGTCAATGGGAAGTGAAAATTTTAGTTTATCATAAGCAAATGAAACTTGGTACACACATCCAGTATGGGCTTATGAACAAAAAAGCCAATGGTGACCACCCCCTATCTATAAATGTGTTGCCATAGCAACGCCCCAAATATGTGGACAAAGTCAATGGAAGTGAAAATTTTAGTTTGTTGTAGGCAAATGAAACTTGGTACACACATCCAGTATGGGCTTATGAACAAAAGCCAATGGTGACCACCCCTATCACACACGGGAAGGCAGCCATTTTGAATTGAATATCTGATTTGCCTTAGAATACACCTCTCTTTTAAAAAACAGTACTTTGATTTTGCCTTAGCCCAAGCATAATCTATTATTTTCAAAAGTTCAGACAGCTCCCAGGAAAACCAGGGATTGTGGAGACCTTTAACTCTAAATTACAAGGTGGTGTAGCAGAGGCCCGAGGTGATGAAGCAGGATCCAGCCAGAAGAAGATTCAAGCAGTAGCACAGGCCTGGTTATTTGACATTACTGTGAAGTTTACGGCTTTAAAGCACAAAATGCAATCCTCCGAGTACATGATTCCCGCAGTCTCAAGGGAGGCGAGGGTCTTTATCGCCGCTTGCGGCTTTAATTAGACCGAGCGGTGATAACCAGAAGGTCTATTATTTTTGATAGCGTCCGTTATTATTAGACCGAGCGGTGATAACGGAAGGGTCTATTATTTCTGATAAGCGTCCGTTATTATTATTATTATTGGGACCGAGCGGTGATAACGGAAGGGTCTATTATTTCTGATAGCGTCCGTTATTATTATTATTATTATTATTAGACCGAGCGGTGATAACCGGAAGGGTCTATTATTTCTGATAGCGTCCGTTATTATTATTGGGCCGAGCGGTGATAGGAAGGGTCTATTATTTCTGATAGCGTCCGTTATTATTAGACCGAGCGGTGATAACCGGAAGGGTCTATTATTTTTGATAGCGTCCGTTATTATTATTAGACCCGAGCCGGTGATAACCGGAAGGGTCTATTATTTCTGATAGCGTCCGTTATTATTATTATTATTATTATTATTATTATTATTATTCTTCTTCTGCTCTTTGAGGGCAAATTTGACCCCCTGAACATGCACGAAAACTCAGGAAACTTTGCCCAAAATTCAAGCCCGGCGAAAAATTTATTGAAATGAAGTCCGCAAGAAAAAATATGAAAAAATGACTCAGTGGTGACCCCTGGAAAAGTCAAAATACATTGGGCCTATGGAAAGTGAAAGTAACTTTTTTCCAACGTAGAAAAATGAAACTTGGTACATCCATAGAACACCTCAGGGCAAATATAAAAGTCTATGACAGTCACACCCTAAAGTCAACAGGAAGTCCGCCGTGTGGGGTGGAACGCGCGGCCACCTAAATCGCACTCCTCGCGCAAAATGATTCAATTCATCGTGTTTTTATCTAAAAGGCCCCAAATTTGGTGAGTATCATCTAGACACGTGTGTCAACCAAAGTTATCACTTTGTTGTAGATATCTTATCGGGGATGGGTGTGGCAAGCCTGTAACGAGGTGGCCATTTTTGTGAAAATAAAACGTCTCTTAACTCTCAAACGCCTTCTCGGATCGAGTTGGACCCAAAAAGGCGTTTGTGCACATTCATGACCTGAACACAAAGATATGTAAATAAAAGCGTTATCTTTAGAAATGACCCTCCAGCGCCCCCTACAAACTTATAATGGGACCCAAGAATTTAGTTTGTCATAGAGACTTCAAATTTGGTACACACATCTCTTATGTCATGACGAACATAAAAGCCAATGACAACCACCCCCTATCTATAAATGTGTTGCCATAGCAACGCCCCAAATATGTGGACAAAGTCAATGGGAAGTGAAATTTTTAGTTTATCATAAGCAAATGAAACTTGGTACACACATCCAGTATGGGCTTATGAACAAAAAAGCCAATGGTGACCACCCCCTATCTATAAATGTGTTGCCATAGCAACGCCCCAAATATGTGGACAAAGTCAATAGGAAGTGAAAATTTTAGTTTGTTGTAGGCAAATGAAACTTGGTACACACATCCAGTATGGGCTTATGAACAAAAGCCAATGGTGACCACACCCTATCACACACGGGAAGGCAGCCATTTTGAATTGAATATCTGATTTGCCTTAGAATACACCTCTCTTTTAAAAAAACAGTACTTTGTTTTTCTCGCCTTAGCCCAAGCATAATCTATTATTTTCAAAAGTTCAGACAGCTCCCAGGAAAACCAGGGATTGTGGAGACCTTTAACTCTAAATTACAAGGTGGTGTAGCAGGCCCCAGGAGTAGCACAGGCCCGAGGTGATGAAGCAGGATCCAGCCAGAAGAAGATTCAAGCAGTAGCACAGGCCTGGTTATTTGACATTACTGTGAAGTTTACGCTTTAAAGCACAAAATGCAATCCTCCAGTACATGATTCCCGCAGTCTCAAGGGAGGCGGGTCTTAGACCGAGCGGTGATAACCAGAAGGGTCTATTATTTTTGATAGCGTCCGTTATTAGACCGAGCCGGTGATAACCGGAAGGGTCTATTATTTCTGATAGCGTCCGTTATTAGACCGAGCGGTGATAACCGGAAGGGTCTATTATTTCTGATAGCGTCCGTTATTATTATTATTATTATTATTATTATTATTATTATTCTGCTCTTTGAGGGCAAATTTGACCCCTGAACATGCACGAAAACTCAGGAAACTTTGCCCAAAATTCAAGCCCGGCGAAAAATTTATAGAAATGAAGTCCGCAAGAAATAATATGAAAATGACTCAGTGGCGACCCCTAGAAAAGTCAAAATACATTGGCCTATGGAAAGTGAAAGTAACTTTTTTCCAACGTAGAAAAATGAAACTTGGTACATCCATAGAACACCTTAGGGCAAATATAAAAGTCTATGACAGCCACACCTAAACTCAACAGGAAGTCCGCCATGTGTGGGGTGGAACGCGCCACTAAAATCGCACTCCTCGCAAAAATGATTCAACTCATCGTGTTTTTATCTAAATGGCCCCAAATTTGGTGAGTATCATCTAGACACGTGTGTCAACCAAAGTTATAACTTTGTTGTAGATATCTTATCGGGTATGGGTGTGGCAAGCCTGTAACGAGGTGGCCATTTTTGTGAAAATAAAATGTCTCTTAACTCTCAAACGCCTTCTCGGATCGCGTTGGACCCAAAAGGCGTTTGTGCACATTCATGACCTGAACACAAAAATATGTAAATAAAAGGGTTATCTTTAGAAATGGCTCTCCAGCGCCCCTACAAACTTATAATGGGACCCAAGAATTTAGTTTGTCATAGAGACATGAAATTTGGTACACACATCTCTTATGTCATGACGAACATAAAAGCCAATGACAACCACCCCCTATCTATAAATGTGTTGCCATAGCAACGCCCCAAATATGTGGACAAAGTCAATGGGAAGTGAAAATTTTAGTTTGTCGTAAGCAAATGAAACTTGGTACACACATCCAGTATGGGCTTATGAACAAAAGCCAATGGTGACCACACCCTATCATACACGGAAGGCGGCCATTTTGAATTGAATGTGAGAATCTTCTTAGAATACACCTCTCTTTAAAAACAGTACTTTGTTTTTCTCGCCTTAGCCCAAGCATAATCTATTATTTTCAAAAGTTCAGACAGCTCCCAGGAAAACCAGGGATTGTGGAGACCTTTAACTCTAAATTACAAGGTGGTGTATTATTATTATGGGCCGAGGGCGGTGATAGGAGGGTCTATTATTTCTGATAGCGTCCGTTATTATTATTATTAAAGTTCAGACAGCCGGAAAACCAGGGTCTATTATCTGATTACAAGGTGGTGTATTATTAGCCGAGCGGTGATAATAACCAAGGGTCTATTATTTCTGATAGCGTCCGTTATTATTAGACCGAGCGGTGATAACCGGAAGGGTCTATTATTTTGATAAGCGTCCGTTATTATTAGATGCAAGGCGGTGATAACCGGAAGGGTCTATTATTTCTGATAGCGTCCGTTATTATTATTATTATTATTATTATTATTCTTCTTCTGCTCTTTGAGGGCAAATTTGACCCCTGAACATGCACGAAAACTCAGGAAACTTTGCCCAAAATTCAAGCCCGGCGAAAAATTTATTGAAATGAAGTCCAAGAAAAAATATGAAAAATGACTCAGTGGTGACCCCTGGAAAAGTCAAAATACATTGGGCCTATGGAAAGTGAAAGTAACTTTTTTCCAACGTAGAAAAATGAAACTTGGTACATCCATAGAACACCTCAGGGCAAATATAAAAGTCTATGACAGCCACACCCTAAAGTCAACAGGAAGTCCGCCATGTGGGGTGCGCGGCCACCTAAATCGCACTCCTCGCGCAAAATGATTCAACTCATCGTGTTTTTATCTAAATGGCCCCAAATTTGGTGAGTATCATCTAGACACGTGTGTCAACCAAAGTTATCACTTTGTTGTAGATATCTTATCGGGTATGGGTGTGGCAAGCCTGTAACGAGGTGGCCATTTTTGTGAAAATAAAACGTCTCTTAACTCTCAAACGCCTTCTCGGATCGAGTTGGACCCAAAAAGGCGTTTGTGCACATTCATGACCTGAACACAAAGATATGTAAATAAAAGGGTTATCTTTAGAAATGACCCTCCAGCGCCCCCTACAAACTTATAATGGGACCCAAGAATTTAGTTTGTCATAGAGACTTCAAATTTGGTACACACATCTCTTATGTCATGACGAACATAAAAGCCAATGACAACCACCCCCTATCTATAAATGTGTTGCCATAGCAACGCCCCAAATATGTGGACAAAGTCAATGGGAAGTGAAAATTTTAGTTTATCATAAGCAAATGAAACTTGGTACACACATCCAGTATGGGCTTATGAACAAAAAGCCAATGGTGACCACCCCTATCTATAAATGTGTTGCCATAGCAACGCCCCAAATATGTGGACAAAGTCAATAGGAAGTGAAAATTTTAGTTTGTCGTAAGCAAATGAAACTTGGTACACACATCCAGTATGGGCTTATGAACAAAAAGCCAATTGTGACCACACCCTATCATACACGGGAAGGCGGCCATTTTGAATTGAATGTGAGAATCTTCTTAGAATACACCTCTCTTTTAAAAACAGTACTTTGTTTTTCTCGCCTTAGCCCAAGCATAATCTATTATTTTCAAAAGTTCAGACAGCTCCCAGGAAAACCAGGGATTGTGGAGACCTTTAACTCTAAATTACAAGGTGGTGTAGCAGGCCCCAGCAGTAGCACAGGCCCGAGGTGATGAAGCAGGATCCAGCCAGAAGAAGATTCAAGCAGTAGCACAGGCCTGGTTATTTGACATTACTGTGAAGTTTACGCTTTAAAGCACAAAATGCAATCCTCCGAGTACATGAATCCCGCGGTCTCAAGGGAGGCGAGGGTCTTTATCGCCGCTATGCTTTAATTAGACGAGCCGGTGATAACCGGAAGGGTCTATTATTTCTGATAGCGTCCGTTATTATTAGACCCGAGCCGGTGATAACCGGAAGGGTCTATTATTTCTGATAGCGTCCGTTATTATTATTATTCTGCTCTTTGAGGGCAAATTTGACCCCCTGAACATGCACGAAAACTCAGGAAACTTTGCCCAAAATTCAAGCCCGGCGAAAAATTTATAGAAATGAAGTCCGCAAGAAAAAATATGAAAAAATGACTCAGTGGCGACCCCTGGAAAAGTCAAGATACATTGGGCCTATGGAAAGTGAAAGTAACTTTTTTCCAACGTAGAAAAATGAAACTTGGTACATCCATAGGACACCTCAGGGCAAATATAAAAGTCTATGACAGCCACACCCTAAAGTCAACAGGAAGTCCGCCGTGTGGGGTGGAACGCGCGGCCACTAAAATAGCACTCCTCGCGCAAAATGATTCAATTCATCGTGTTTTTATCTAAAAGGCCCCAAATTTGGTGAGTATCATCTAGACACATGTGTCAACCAAAGTTATAACTTTGTTGTAGATATCTTATCTGGTATGGGTGTGGCAAGCCTGTAACGAGGTGGCCATTTTTGTGAAAATAAAATGTCTCTTAACTCTCAAACGCCTTCTCGGATCAAGTCGGACCCAAAAAGGCGTTTGTGCACATTCATGACTTGAACACAAAAATATGTAAATAAAAGGGTTATCTTTAGAAATGGCTCTCCAGCGCCCCCTACAAACTTATAATGGGACCCAAGAATTTAGTTTGTCATAGAGACTTCAAATTTGGTACACACATCTCTTATGTCATGACGAGCATAAAAGCCAATGACAACCACCCCCTATCTATAAATGTGTTGCCATAGCAACGCCCCAAATATGTGGACAAAGTCAATAGGAAGTGAAAATTTTAGTTTGTCGTAAGCAAATGAAACTTGGTACACACATCCAGTATGGGCTTATGAACAAAAAAGCCAATGGTGACCACACCCTATCACACACGAGAAGGTGGCCATTTTGAATTAAATATCTGATTTGCCTTAGAATACACCTCTCTTTTAAAAAACAGTACTTTGTTTTTCTCGCCTTAGCCCAAGCATAATCTATTATTTTCAAAAGTTCAGACAGCTCCCAGGAAAACCAGGGATTGTGGAGACCTTTAACTCTAAATTACAAGGTGGTGTAGCAGGACCCAGGAGTAGCACAGGCCCGAGGTGATGAAGCAGGATCCAGCCAGAAGAAGATTCAAGCAGTAGCACAGGCCTGGTTATTTGACATTACTGTGAAGTTTACGCTTTAAAGCACAAAATGCAATCCTCCGAGTACATGATTCCCCGCGGTCTCAAGGGAGGCGAGGGTCTTTATCGCCGCTTGCTTTAATTAGACCGAGCGGTGATAACGGAAGGGTCTATTATTTCTGATAGCGTCCGTTATTATTAGACCCGAGCCGGTGATAACCGGAAGGGTCTATTATTTCTGATAGCGTCCGTTATTATTATTATTCTGCTCTTTGAGGGCAAATTTGACCCCCTGAACATGCACGAAAACTCAGGAAACTTTGCCCAAAATTCAAGCCCGGCGAAAAATTTATAGAAATGAAGTCCGCAAGAAAAATATGAAAAATGACTCAGTGGCGACCCCTGGAAAAGTCAAAATACATTGGGCCTATGGAAAGTGAAAGTAACTTTTTTGCTACGTAAAAAAATGAAACTTGGTACATCCATAGGACACCTCAGGGCAAATATAAAAGTCTATGACAGCCACACCCTAAACTCAACAGGAAGTCCGCCGTGTGGGGTGGAACGCGCCACTAAAATCGCACTCCTCGCAAAATGATTCAACTCATCGTGTTTTTATCTAAATGGCCCCAAATTTGGTGAGTATCATCTAGACACGTGTGTCAACCAAAGTTATAACTTTGTTGTAGATATCTTATCGGGGATGGGTGTGGCAAGCCTGTAACAAGGTGGCCATTTTTGTGAAAATAAAATGTCTCTTAACTCTCAAACGCCTTCTCGGATCAAGTTGGACCCAAAAAGGCGTTTGTGCACATTCATGACCTGAACACAAAGATATGTAAATAAAAGGTTTATCTTTAGAAATGGCTCTCCAGCGCCCCCTACAAACTTATAATGGGAGCTTAGAATTTAGTTTGTCATAGAGACTTCAAATTTGGTACACACATCTCTTATGTCATGACGAACATAAAAGCCAATGACAACCACCCCCTATCTATAAATGTGTTGCCATAGCAACGCCCCAAATATGTGGACAAAGTCAATGGGAAGTGAAAATTTTAGTTTATCATAAGCAAATGAAACTTGGTACACACATCCAGTATGGGCTTATGAACAAAAGCCAATGGTGACCACCCCTATCTATAAATGTGTTGCCATAGCAACGCCCCAAATATGTGGACAAAGTCAATGGGAAGTGAAAATTTTAGTTTGTCATAAGCAAATGAAACTTGGTACACACATCCAGTATGGGCTTATGAACAAAAAGCCAATGGTGACCACACCCTATCATACACGGGAAGGCGGCCATTTTGAATTGAATATCTGATTTGCCTTAGAATACACCTCTCTTTTAAAAACAGTACTTTGTTTTTCTCGCCTTAGCCCAAGCATAATCTATTATTTTCAAAAGTTCAGACAGCTCCCAGGAAAACCAGGGATTGTGGAGACCTTTAACTCTAAATTACAAGGTGGTGTAGCAGGCCCCAGCAGTACACAGGCCCGAGGTGATGAAGCAGGATCCAGCCAGAAGAAGATTCAAGCAGTAGCACAGGCCTGGTTATTTGACATTACTGTGAAGTTTACGCTTTAAAGCACAAAATGCAATCCTCCGAGTACATGATTCCCGCGGTCTCAAGGGAGGCGAGGGTCTTTATCGCCGCTATGCGGCTTTAATTATTATTATTCTTCTGCTCTTTGAGGGCAAATTTGACCCCTGAACATGCACGAAAACTCAGGAAACTTTGGCCCAAAATTCAAGCCCGCGAAAAATTTATAGAAATGAAGTCCGCAAGAAAAATATGAAAATGACTCAGTGGCGACCCTGGAAAAGTCAAAATACATTGGGCCTATGGAAAGTGAAAGTAACTTTTTTCCAACGTAGAAAAATGAAACTTGGTACATCCATAGAACACCTCAGGGCAAATATAAAAGTCTATGACAGCCACACCCTAAAGTCAACAGGAAGTCCGCCATGTGGGGTGGAACGCGCGGCCACCTAAATCGCACTCCTCGCGCAAAATGATTCAACTCATCGTGTTTTTATCTAAATGGCCCCAAATTTGGTGAGTATCATCTAGACACGTGTGTCAACCAAAGTTATAACTTTGTTGTAGATATCTTATCGGGTATGGGTGTGGCAAGCCTGTAACGAGGTGGCCATTTTTGTGAAAATAAAATGTCTCTTAACTCTAAAACGCCTTCTCGGATCGAGTTGGACCCAAAAAGGCGTTTGTGCACATTCATGACCTGAACACAAAAATATGTAAATAAAAGGGTTATCTTTAGAAATGGCTCTCCAGCGCCCCCTACAAACTTATAATGGGACCCAAGAATTTAGTTTGTCATAGAGACTTCAAATTTGGTACACACATCTCTTATGTCATGACGAACATAAAAGCCAATGACAACCACCCCCTATCTATAAATGTGTTGCCATAGCAACGCCCCAAATATGTGGACAAAGTCAATGGGAAGTGAAAATTTTAGTTTATCATAAGCAAATGAAACTTGGTACACACATCCAGTATGGGCTTATGAACAAAAAAGCCAATGGTGACCACCCCCTATCTATAAATGTGTTGCCATAGCAACGCCCCAAATATGTGGACAAAGTCAATAGGAAGTGAAAATTTTAGTTTGTCGTAAGCAAATGAAACTTGGTACACACATCCAGTATGGGCTTATGAACAAAAAAGCCAATGGTGACCACACCCTATCACACACGGGAAGGCGGCCATTTTGAATTGAATGTGAGAATCTTCTTAGAATACACCTCTTTTTAAAAACAGTACTTTGTTTTTCTCGCTTAGCCCAAGCATAATCTATTATTTTCAAAAGTTCAGACAGCTCCCAGGAAAACCAGGGATTGTGGAGACCTTTAACTCTAAATTACAAGGTGGTGTAGCAGGCCCCAGCAGTAGCACAGGCCCGAGGTGATGAAGCAGGATCCCAGCCAGAAGAAGATTCAAGCAGTAGCACAGGCCTGGTTATTTGACATTACTGTGAAGTTTACGCTTTAAAGCACAAAATGCAATCCTCCGAGTACATGATTCCCAGCGGTCTCAAGGGAGGCGAGGGTCTTTATCGCCGCTGCGGCTTTAATTATTATTATTATTATTATTCTGCTTTTGAGGGCAAATTTGACCCCTGAACATGCACGAAAACTCAGGAAACTTTGCCAAAAATTCAAGCCCGAAAAATTTATAGAAATGAAGTCCATAAGAAATAATATGAAAAATGACTCAGTGGCGACCCTAGAAAAGTCAAAATACATTGGCCTATGGAAAGTGAAAGTAACTTTTTTCCAACGTAGAAAAATGAAACTTGGTACATCCATAGAACACCTCAGGGCAAATATAAAAGTCTATGACAGCCACACCTAAACTCAACAGGAAGTCCGCCGTGTGGGGTGGAGCAACGCGGCCACTAAAATCGCACTCCTCGCACAAAATGATTCAACTCATCGTGTTTTTATCTAAATGGCCCCATGTTGTAGATATCTTATCGGGGATGGGTGTGGCAAGCCTGTAACGAGGTGGCCATTTTTGTGAAAATAAAATGTCTCTTAACTCTCAAACGCCTTCTCGGATCGAGTTGGACCCAAAAAGGCGTTTGTGCACATTCATGACCTGAACACAAAGATATGTAAATAAAAGGGTTATCTTTAGAAATGGCTCCCCAGCGCCCCCTACAAACTTATAATGGGAGCTTAGAATTTAGTTTGTCATAGAGACTTCAAATTTGGTACACACATCTCTTATGTCATGACGAACATAAAAGCCAATGACAACCACCCCCTATCTATAAATGTCTTGCCATAGCAACGCCCCAAATATGTGGACAAAGTCAATGGGAAGTGAAAATTTTAGTTTGTCGTAAGCAAATGAAACTTGGTACACACATCCAGTATGGGCTTATGAACAAAAAAGCCAATGGTGACCACACCCTATCTATAAATGTGTTGCCATAGCAACGCCCCAAATATGTGGACAAAGTCAATAGGAAGTGAAAATTTTAGTTTGTCGTAAGCAAATGAAACTTGGTACACACATCCAGTATGAGCTTATGAACAAAAAAGCCAATTGTGACCACACCCTATCATACACGGGAAGGCGGCCATTTTGAAATAAATGTGAGAATCTTCTTAGAATGCACCTCTCTTTTAAAAAAACAGTACTTTGTTTTTCTCGCCTTAGCCCAAGCATAATCTATTATTTTCAAAAGTTCAGACAGCTCCCAGGAAAACCAGGGATTGTGGTGGCCTTTAACTCTAAATTACAAGGTGGTGTAGCAGGCCCCAGCAGTAGCAGAGGCCCGAGGTGACGAAGCAGGATCCAGCCAGAAGAAGATTCAAGCAGTAGCACAGGCCTGGTTATTTGACATTACTGTGAAGTTTACGCTTTAAAGCACAAAATGCAATCCTCCGAGTACATGATTCCCCGCGGTCTCAAGGGAGGCGAGGGTCTTTATCGCCGCTTGCGGCTTTAATTATTATTATTATTAGTAGTAGTAGTATTATCGAATGGGATAAACATAGGTTCAACAGGTTCATATAACATTTAACAGACTGTATTTAGCTGTTTACAATATTTTAGTGCTACAGGTGTTCACTTCTACTGCTAACTGCTGACTTACATGTGATGCATTAGTTTAATGATTATTTCAAATGTAGTATGTTATTTTTATTTTATCATAAACAGTTGCATGATGTGTCGACTGTGACAAAAGTCTAAATGTGTGAAAGTTGTGGTTCAGTGGCTGTGTGAGGTATGTGTGAAAAAGGAAGTGCAGACCATTAAGAATTAAAATAAGATGAACTAAAAATAAAAGTTAAACATATCTTTATCGAATCTACCTTCCTCTTCCTCTGTGTGAGCTGTAGATGTAAGTCTGTAATGAGCTGGAGTTTGTCAGAGGCAGAGTGACGAGCGCTGGATGTGAGGATGGGACCCTCTCTGGTCTGGACTCTGGGGCTCATCTGTGAGTTTACAACACTTTGACTTTAAACAGGTCAACATCTAAACTTTTGTCAGACCTTTGTCGACATAAACTCTTTTATAATTCTTATTTCAGTCTTCAATGTCGTCCTCTGCAAACACACCAAAGGTAAATAACTCTCCTGTTTAATCTTTATTTAGTTCAGATTCAGCTTTTATTTATCATATATATGTCCTTATGTTACAAAACGTTCATAAAGAAGTGGAATTACATATTCTTCAAGCTGTGTTGTTTTATATTAGGCCATGTAACGTACAGTGTTACTTATGCAGTTGTTATTAGCCTTTTAAGCTCGAGGCTTATTTTTTGGTGTGTCTGCTCGAAAAGGACATGTCCACAGTAAATTGACTATATCTCTGCAACTTCTAGGTGTATTTCAAAAATTCTGGTGTCAAAATGAAGGGGGCAAATTTTTGATTTTGAATGTGCATTGGTACAGTTTCAGAATAAATCAAGACGGAAAACAGGAAAATAACCCCAAAACATTTCCGACTAAAAAAAACAATATTTGGAATAATATCCCTTTAGATGAAGGAAGTTGCAGCAAAAAAACACTATTTTAATTTAGAGTCGCACATGTCAACATTACCTGCACCAAACTAAATTGTTAAAATGTAAAATAAACCAAAACTATTAAAATTTATTTATAAAATGGTCAGACGGTGTCTCCATTATAAAGAATATAGGCCAGAATTTCCATATTTTGGACACCACCTGTTTTTGTTTGCTTACTGTTTGGTCTGTGTTTGGAGAAAATGAAAATGGCTTAGATGTGCTTGTAGCTGAGTCTCAGATCAATGTGCTGCTTTGTCATGATTTTCTGAGTGTCTGAATCCCTTTAGGCCCCAGGGGGAACATGTGAAAAGGACCCGAGGTGGAGAGCTCACAAGCTCTATTTCTGTTTTCATTTTTACATCTATAGGACAGGGATATGACACCTGGGCCCATTATGACATCAAGAAATAAACTCACTGTGTTTGTGTTCTTATATTGTTGTCTGTGACAGTGTTTAAAGAGATTATTTATATTATTTTTAAATTATTTTTGGCATATTTGAAAACTATTATAATGTTAGATGGATTCTTTGCCCAAAAATGTCACTGGTTGTGTTTTGTTTAATCTCCTTGTTGCACCGGATGGACTTGTGAGGACTTGTGTAGCACTTATCCACAGTTGTAGCACTAAAATATGAATATTGTAAACAATTAAATACAAACAGAAACCTTCGAACCTATGTTTGGATATGTATGTTTGAGAAAAGACTATTTATTATTACTCTAAGGATTACAGGAAATAGATATTTTATTTCTTCTTGACCCTTTCAGTTGTCCTTCTAGAGTGAAACTGTTTTGATGTAGGTTTCAGAACACTGTTGTAAACAGCTGCAGGTGATAACGGAGGCCTGCTCCTTTGTTCAGTGAGAGTTTTTTCCTTTTGAACAACTCTCCCTTCAGCCTGGTCCAATCAGAGTTAGTTTCAGGTCAAAGCCCTCCCTCTAGAGATAAAGCTCAGGTCTGTATCAGTTGAACTCAGAAATGGTAAAGAGATAAAACGTCTTCACCTTTTAAACTAACTTAATAACTTTTCTTCGAGATGTATAGGCTTATCTAAAAGATTAGTATTTTTTAATATTCTGCTCATCTGCTAAGAGAAGAACCTGCGCCGACTCAGGTCCTGTCTATTTATACCTCTGTCTTCAACCTGAAAATCACACAAAATTAGATTTGGACACAACCCTCAATGAGCTTCCGTCTCGGCCTGACACCTGTGTTATGATCGGGAAGATAAGGTCCCATAAGTATTAAGAACAGCAGGAGGTTCTTTGTCATTTCTGTCACAAACATTATCCACCTGCACATTCAAATCACCTGTGGACACTATTTGTTCAGATTCTGTGCAGACAACCGAAAGTATTTCAGTAACTCATCAATAAAAACATGACAGTGTTTGTAAAGAACTACATATAATATAGATGGAGAAAACTTGAACTCCATTTTGAATTACAAATACTCAGATAATAAAAACTCCCCAAGTGATAAATTCTGGATAAGAATATTATTCCTAAGAAAGACACATGTATTTTGGACTCAAATGTGAAATTAGATAGAGTGGATTCAATAAGGACTGTGTAGTGTCAAAACTGACCCCTCAGTCTTTGGCACTATTGTATGGAATAAGTTATGAACACAACACCAGATCCAATGCCGTAGAGTCTTTATTCTTTCACAACCAACACAATAAACGACCCGAGTAGACTTTCCCCCAGCTCTACTAAAGATTGAACAGTAGACATAAGCTTTTATACAGTTTTGATATCAGTACAGTAATAACTCTTTCTGATATCATTGTGCAAGGCTCTGGGATTCTCCTCATTAACTCCCTGATGTCATTTCTGTCTGGCCTTGAAGGCTACTCCTCAGCTCTGTCTCCTCCGATGACAGACACCTGTGTCTTTATATGGTCCTTCCTGTGTGTGTGTCTGACATTAGGTTTTGTCTTTTATATTAATATGTTTAAATGAATAACTAACTGGGTCTACATAGTTTAAAACACATAACATATAAAATATTACAGCACAACCGCATTTTCATTTTTTCTGTCTAAACATTTTTCAGTTAAAACATAAAATCAAGCTTAAATGAAGTTATAAAATCTGTGAATTCTGACTGTAACTATTGATCCAGAGCCTCAGGTTCAGAAGTGGTTTATTTTGACAAAAAGTCCTGACAAAGCGGAGGCCCTCAGTGTCTTATCACTGATAATAGTCTTGATACGGGTCTGGAGGATGTTACGGGGGTTTGGTATAATATGACATTATATTATGTTAAATATTACATTTGATGTTGACAGTACCCACAGTGAGTCTAAATCCAAACTGGTCTGAGATCTTTTCTGGAGACAGTCTCACTCTCAGATGTGAGATTGAGGACAGAGGAAACATTGAGTGGACGTATCAGTGGAGCAGGACCGGTTCAGTCCTACATCAAACAACAAGAGAATATACAATCTCCAGAGTTACTGAGTCTGACAGTGGACACTACAGATGTAGAGGAGAAAGAGCTCCAGATCAAACAACACTGTGGAGCAGAGAGACCAGACTGGAAGTACTGAGTGAGTCTGGACAACTTAATGTTCAATATCAACAAATTTATGTAATATGACAAATGAAATCTAATGACTGTTCAAACAGGTAAACTCCAGCCTGTCCTGTCTGTGTCTCCGTCATGGCTGACTCCTGGAGTCTCTGTCTCTCTGAGCTGTGGTGTTAAACAGCCGTCTGCAGGATGGACCTTTTACTGGTACAAGGCTGTTCCTCATTCATCAGACTCTTACAGATATGAGCTGCTCCCAGGTCACAGTAATGGGACTGAACAGGACTCCTTCACCGTTCACCACCAGACCAACACAGCAGGGTTTGTGTGTAGAGCAGGACGAGGACGTCCACTGTTGTACTCTGAATACAGTCAGCCCAAGTTTGTCTGGACTAAAGGTAGGATTTTTGTTCATTGTTCTTCATTCAGAGATATTTAGAAACTGTACGTGTTCATGTTATTTTCATTCTTCATAATTTATGCTCATTGTTGTTTTGCAGATGTTGAGTCCCCAGTGTCTCTCACAGTGAGTCCTGACAGATCACAGCACTTCACGTCTGACAAAGTCTCACTGAGCTGTGAATCCAACTCCACTAATGGAGAGTGGAGACTGAAAGGCTTTTCTCAGAACGGCCTTTTCTTACAACAATGTAGTTCCTACTGGACAGATCAATCTAAATGTGACTTTTCCCCAAAAGAGAAAACTAATGCAGTGTTTTGGTGTGAGTCTGGATCAGGAGAACTGAGCAATGCCCTCAACATCACTTTTCACAGTAGGTTTTTTCATTTCATTTTTCATATAATAGATTCATACACCCATCATATTATTTTTATTGCTGTTATAGCCATAGGAGTTCACAAGCCAGTGTACTTTTTGTGCCGATCCAAAGCCCAGGGAAAATAGAGAGGGTTGTTTCAGGAAGGGCTTCTGACATAAAACTTTAGCCAAATCCAATATGAAAATCACTAACATGACTTCCTTACCGGATCGGTCGGGGCTCAGGTTAACAATAAACTTTGGTGCCGTTGAGCTACAGGGCACTGCTGGAAATTGGCTACTGTTGGTTGAAGAAAGAGAAGAGGAAGGCTCGTCCGTAAGCAGAGAGAGAATATGAAAGGCAGGAGTTTAGGACTAAAAGTAGGGACTTTGAATTGGTTCAATGACAGGTAAAGGTAGAGAGTTAGTGCAGGATGATGCAAAGGAGAAAAGTTGACTTTCTGTGTGTCCAAGAGACCAGGTGGAAAGGTTGCAAGGCCAGAAGCATTGAAGCAGGTTTTTCGAGGAAGTGGAAGGAAGGAAATCTCTGGCCACCTTCATCACGACCTTCTTGGCCAAACGGGGACAATTTACTCCAATTGATCTCCTGACCCATAGCGTCTTCTTGTTTCTCTGCGTTCTCCTGGTCCTTAGCCTATGGTCAGGGAGTCCCAGAACTAGGCTCTCCTATGGTTAAGTTATCCTATGCTAAAGTTTGTTTTTCATTTCTTCATTTAATTGTAGCCTATTTTTTATTAAGTTAGCGTTAGCCCGTAAAGAAATGACAATGAGATTTTCTGAAGAGAGGGAAACGCCGAAGCTGGACCTGAAAAACTGTTAAGACAATTAAACCCACTTAGGCTTTGTTAACTACGTAGTTACGTTTTTTTTTTACGCAGCTATAACCTTTACAAAAACCTGAACCAATGATGTATGAAGAGCTCAGAGCAGAGCAGCACCAGAAGAGACAGGAGCAGAGTCAGAGAGGAGACAGAGGGAGGGGCTGCTCCTGTGTCAGCGGGACCTTTCAATAAATAAATATGATCAGCACATTGTCATGGCCAATGGCCCAGGAACCAGAAGACTCCAATGCAAAACCCTCAGACACAGGCAAAGAGTTAAAATAAAGTTTTAATGGTCCAACAGGTTCAAAACAAAGTCCAAGGAACAGGAAACAACCAAGGCTAGGGTCTGAGCAGAACAATCCAGGAGTATAAGGCAAGCAAAAACCAGACCAAGGAAAACAATAAAACCTCCACAGAAAACATAGACTACGAAAGATAAGACACTGGGAAACACAAAACAAACTCACGGTAAGGGAGAAGACGACCTGGCACAGAGCAGAGGAACACACAGGTATAAATAGACACAGACAACAAGGGACGTGAAACACATCAGGGCGGAGCATGCAATCACACAGGAGGGAAAGACACAAGGCAGGAAGTCAATAAACATACACAGACAGGGTCAAGACATTTCACAAATAAAACCAAAACTCTAATACAAGCTAAAACAACAATCAGAAACATAACCCAAACTAGAAATCAGAATAAATAATGAAACCCACTAAGATACTTAAAAGAACCATAACATCAAACAAAACAGACAGACTACTTAAACAAACATGAATCCTGACACACATGCGTTAAAAGAGTGAGTTGGATGGAGGTTCTGTGACCCCCGACCCTCACTGAAGGTCTGTTCATTTGCTCATTTTACTGTAAAACACTACAATATTGGACTAATAGCTAAGGAACAGCCACTTAACAATTTCTTTCCATACTAAAATAATTCTGCAGTGAACCCTCTCAGGCTCAATAACATTAAAAAGCATTTAGGCCACATCTCTCTGACTATAGCTGGACCTACTGTCTTAAACTAGGTCTAGGCCGACTAAGAATGATAATTTTAACAATATTTTCCATCAGAAGTAAGTCACTAGTGAGCAGTGAACAGAAGGACAGAGCTAAAACAGAAAAAAAAAAACTCATGTTTGTAAATTAGATTTAAGTGTTTCCTTTGATTGATCTCATCTGGATCCACTGGACAGGAGTCACTTTTTAACCACCCTGTGGACTGGTTAAAAAGCTATTTATAAAACAAGCTAATACAAAATATAATCAGACTTTAATTCATTTAGTAAAAAGGTTATTCTAGAGTTATTCAAATGGTTTGGCTTTGAACTAATCTTGATGTGGCTGCAGCCAACACCAAGGCTGATGACAGAGAGGGGTCCTCATACTGGAGCAGAGTCTGGGGGGTAACACATCAGCTGGCAGGTCAGAGGTTTGCCTAGGGGGAGTTTGAAATGGAAAAAGAAGTGCTAAATACTACTGCAACAATAGACTGGTGTAACATATCACAAACACTGTACGTCAAAAATATAAGTATTAGTTTGAATTCTGCATAAACATAAAGCATATTAAACATAAGTGGGTTCCGTTTTATCTTGAAATATTAATCAATAGGCCTATATTTATTGTGTAATGTAATGCTATGTGTCAGTTACTGTGTGCAAAGCTACCTACAATGACTACAGCCACAAAAAATGAAAAGATAATATCAGTTTCTGTGCCAGACCCTCTGTGAGCACCGGCCTCAGTCGAACCACCCTGAGAAAAAATGTTTTTGGAGTCAGAGATATTTTTTAGCCCAAGTGTTGTCATGATGGGATTTTTCATAGAGCCCTTCCAGGGTTTGGCCCGGGATCTTTGAGCAGATTTTTAGTTGGTGTTTCAGTCTGGATTTTACAGCTGAGGACAGGTACCATACATTATTACAATACTGCAGGAGACTAAGGATAACAGATGAAAAGAAAAGGACAAAGCTGCTGAGTGGCTCCAAAAGACCTGAGGCAACAAAGAAAGTAGTACGTTAGTAAAACAGTGTCATCAGAGTATTTTAGGATAAATTCATATTAGGATGAATCTGAACGACAATCATCTATGTTTAAAGTGAAAAGCAGAGCTGAGCTCACACAACCTTTGGTCGTGATGACAGAAGAAAGACCTGCACTAACTGGACTCTGTTGGTGATAAAGGAGAGGGCTTTTGTGTAGTTATTGTGCTTGTCCAGGTGTTTTGTGATGATATAGACCAGAGCAGCAGCAGCATCATCTGTTCCACAGCCCTGTTTATTTAAATCTAGTTTGTCCTTTGTTATACTTTCTAGACTTTTCATAATCACTAACGTTAGAGAATTTAAAGTGCAACTTTAACGTCAGAACGACGATTATCTCCGCCTTGTTAATTATGTAATTGAATAAACAGTATTTATCCGCGTCTTACGTTGCCTCCTTTTTCTTCTGTTGATATTTTTTCTTTTTTGAGGTGTTTCTCTTTGTTTAAAGACATTTTCAGTGCTGAAAAAAACACAATTTATTGGCAGCTATTACACTTCCTGGAATGTCAGATCACAAGCCGTTGTAGACCAATAGAAGCACTCCTTTTTGGAGCATGTGATTGGCCAATTTTTTCCGTCCCTGGGTAACTTATTTAAACCCCTGTAATAAACACTAGAGGGCATCGTAAAGCATGTTTTATTCAATAAATCGTTACAAATATGAAGTGAGGAGGGATCTAAAGAAGATGAAGAGAGGAAAGGTGGTTTGGACTGATGACATATGTACTAGTGCAGGTTCAAAGGTGTATTTATAAAGTACAACTACAATGTGAGTTGTAAATATTAACATGAGATAAATTCTTGCAGCACTGTCAAAGGAACATATCTCTTCATTTCCTGTCATGTTGATCATTGGACTTATCTGTGCAATAGTATTATTAATTCTGCTGCTGCTTCTGTGGTGCTGCAGAAAGTCAAAAGGTAAGACTATATCAGACACAAACACTGTATTTGTTTCTAATTTAAATTACTTTAGTAATATAATTCACATTTCTTTGTTTGTTACAGATTTGTGCTTAAAGTCTGTGAGATCCAATCAGAGCTCTGCTGAAGATCACATGACCGATAGTGATTACACCTCTCATTCTAATGGTAAGTCTCAGCTTCTATAACTTGATGACTTCCTCTAAGGCAAGAAGGAGTTTTATTATGAAGAAACCCAAAATGAAGAGTTAACCCAATGTCTGTTCACAATAAAAGTGACACTATGGCTTCTTTTTCTTTTCCACTGAAACAGTAAAAAGAATCACTGAATTGTATAAACTGTGAATTCAATTAAGTGTCTGTTTCTTTTACAGATGCCACATATTCTATGCTTGAGTTCAAAATTATTAAAGGTAAGTCTATTTAATTTTTATTCATTTATTTATTTTTTTGTATTATTTTATTTGATATATTTACAGTTAAAAAAATAAACCAGTTGAATATCATGAGGCTTATTTTTTTAATCCATCTCAGAGAGAAGGACGTGTGAACAGGAACAGAGCTGTGTTTCCTCCAGTGTGAGGCCACATTCAGCAGCAGGTACAGTCCAGTCACTTTAAACTAGAACCATCAGGTCCAACACAAGAACACCTCATTTTCTATTTTTCTTTTAGATGATGATGTGACATATGCCCAGGTAAACCACCTCAGAAAAGGTAAAGCCAAGAGAAAAACTAAGTAAAGTCTACATGTGTGTTTCATTCAAACTGTGGAGCTTTTTAACGTGAGAAAGTGTGGCTCTTTTTAGAAGCTTTTGTAATTTAAACAGTTGCATCTAATGGTCTTTTTTTGCAGCAAAATCGTCTCCTTCAGTCGCAGAAGAAACACTTTACTCCGAGGTCAGATAAAAAACTCCATCTCCGGGTTTATATGGATGTACAAAGATTCAGCGTCCATGTTAAAAGCTCACTTTGATAAACTTATCTCACTCCCATTTCTTTGTTCTTGGTTGTTAAAGAGGCATTGCATAACTTTAGGCCAGTAGAGGGCGCAGGTCTCTCTTGTTATTGTTAATAGGCACAATATTTACAAATGGCGTTTGTTTACAGTTTTTTCAGTTGCTTGTACTCTAAAGTCAAAATAAATGCATGAGCAAAAGGTCGTCTCAGAGTGACACAACTACACACACATTCTCAGCATCACATTTCTTTTGCAAAACATTAGAGACATTGTTTTGCACTAATTTCTAATTTTAATAGCCTGAACTCTGCCCAAACATGTGGAGACACATCTGATTAATATGGATTACACAGAAATCATTGCCTGATCATTATAAATATAATGTCAGTTTTTACCAGAGCTGGTCTTGTCCAAAAGTGATTTAAAAACATTCCAGTTGTTTGGATCTTGGGTATTCCCCTTTGTGATATGGTCACAGTTAAATGGACATGGCATGGACAGTTACATTTTGGCATGGAGGTGGATCGCTGATGTTTTGGGGATGTGTGAGCTACAGAGGCAGAGGAAAAGATAATTGCAGGATGTTATCAGAAAATACTGGAGGAATATTTGCACTCATCAGCCCAGAAGCTGCACATGGAACGTACTGGAATGCACATGGAATGTTCCAACATGACAACAATCCAAAGCACGAGGCCAAGTCGACCTGTCATTGGCTACAGCAGCATAAAGTGAAGGTTCTTCCTTGTATGCGCAAGCATACTTGGCAATAAAACTCTTTCTGATTCTGATTCTGATTCTGATTCTGGACTGGCCTCAGTCTCCTGACCTCAATATTATTGAGCCACTCTGGAGAGATCTAAAACGTGCAGTTCATGCAAGAGCTCAAGAATTTACAGGAACTGGATGTCAGATCCACTCCGTGTCTCTCAGGGATCCACTCCACTTTCCTTCTCTCTCCTTCATCTCATCACTGCCACCTGTCCCAAGCACCTGTAACCTATTACCATCAGTGAGGTATTTAAACCTCTCCTGTCCACCTCTTCCCTGCCAGATCGTTCAGCATACTTTGTGTGAATGTTTCCAGCGTTTGTTCCAGCTCTTGTCTCAGTCCTCTCTCCAGCCTTCACTTCAAGTCTCAGGTTTGGACTTCACTCTCAGCCCAGCTTCTTAGCTTGGTTCCAGTCACCCACTCGGCTCCAGGCTTCGGCGCAGCTCCACGGCTCACTCCAACTCTCAGCCCAGCTACCCAGCTTGGCCCCAGTCACCGACTCGGCTCCAGGCTTCGGCGCAGCTCCACGGCTCACTCCAACTCTCAGTCCAGCTCCCCAGCTTGGCCCAGTCACCAACTCGGCTCCAGGCTTCGGCGCAGCTCCACGGCTCACTCCAACTCTCAGCCCAGCTCTCAGCTTGGTCTCCAGTCACCGGTTCGGCACCAGGTCTCGGTTCAGCTTCATGGTTCAACTCCAACTCTCAGCCCATCTCTCCAGCTTCCTATCACCATCTGTACTTTAATAAAGTATCACTTACCTTCACTGTCTTGTGCGCACTTGAGTCCTCATTCCCGCATTACAGAACGATCTGGCCAAGATGGACTCAGCCAAAGCAGAGAAAGTAATAAATCGATTTACCCTCATTGAAGAAACTCTCCAGAATCATGAAGCCCAAATGAACACTATTTCCGCCGGGTTCCAGCGGATTGTGTCTCAACAGGAGGACGCATTCCAGGCCATGTCAAATCAGATCCATCTCCTGACTTCACAGCTATCGAGTATTCCGAAGACCACAGAGATTCGGGCCTCCGTTCCACCTTCAGATCCTGTTTCCCCGGTGGTTCAACCGATTCGGTCCAGGAGCCTCGGTGGGATTCCAGAACGTTACTCCGGAGAGGCAGGTGGTTGTAATCCCTTTCTGGTTAACTGTTCAATTCTGTTTGCTTTGCAACCCCACACATTTGCCACAGAAAAAGCCAAGGTGGCATTTGTCATTAATCATCTTACGGGGCGCACACGTCTCTGGGGAACCGCAGAGTGGGAGAGAGGTACTCCAGCCTGCTCTAGTTTCCAATCCTTATCTACTGAACTCCGGAAGGTGTTTGACGCTGAGGATCAGGAGGGCGCGGCGGCCAGGGGCCTTTTTCAACTAAAACAGGGATCTCGTTCAGTGGCGGATTATTCCATTGACTTTCGGACGCTTGCTCGGCAGAGTGAATTTAACGCTCCTGCACAGCACCAGGCTTTCCTTCTCGAGTTGGCCGAGCACATGAAAGATGAGCTTGCCTCTCGGAGCTTCCAGAAAACTTGGATGATTTAATCCGTATGTCAATCCGGGTTGATCAGAGGGTCCGAGCTCGTCGAGGGGAGCGGGCTACCCGGAGTTCTCTTTATCTTCCTCTTGACCCCCAGCGACCACAGCTCTCTGTATCCACAACAGATTTCAGTTCCACAACAGATTCCAGTGAACCCATGCAAATTGGCGCTCTCATCTCACTCCTGAGGAGAAGCTACGGCGTCGAAGGAGGAACCTTTGTATGTATTGTGGGGGCCCGGGCCATGTTGCATTGGTCTGTCCGTTAAAGGACAGGCTCAGCAGTAGATGGAGGAGTACTGTTGAGTCTTACAGAGGGTCTCCTCCATCAATCGCCCGCTTGTCCATGTCCAGCTGCTGCTTCCTGGGGCCCACAGACTTTAACTACATTCATTGACTCTGGGGCAGACGGCAGTTTTATGGACAAGACCTTGGCACTTCAGTTGGGGTTGTCACGAGTTCCCCTACCCAAACCAGTTCCTGCACGGGCCCTGGATGGACACCTCCTGGGTACCGTGACCCACGGACCAGTCCGTGACTCTATTGATCTCTGGGAACCATCAAGAAACGCTTCGGATTTTTCCTAATTCAGTCTTGGAGATTCCATTAATTTTGGGCTACCCCTGGTTGCGGCGCCATAATCCTCACATTGATTGGGACACTGGGGCAATACTGGGGTGGAGTCATTCTTGTCACTCTGTTTGTCTTCAGTCAGCGGGATTACCCAACCCACTACCTGGTACACCTGTATCCTCTCTGCCGCCAACGTTCCCAGGAGTACCAGGATTATAAGGAGGTCTTTAATAAGGCCAAAGCCACAGCCTTACCCACGCATCGGCCATATGACTGTGCTATTGACTTGCTTCCTGGCACCTCACCTCCTAGAGGCCGACTATATTCATTGTCCGCTCCTGAAAGAGAGGCCATGGATCTTTACATCAAAGATGCGTTAGCAGCCGGAATAATGAGACCTTCTTCATCACCAGGGGGGTTTTTCTTTGTGGGGAAGAAAGACAAGACTCTCCGACCCTGCATTGATTACCGTGGACTTAATGAGATTACCATAAAGAACAGGTATCCGCTTCCCCTTCTGGCCTCCGCCTTTGAACTCCTGGAGGGGGCAACGGGGTTTTCCAAATTGGATCTTCGCAATGCATACCACCTGGTTCGTATCCGAGAGGGGGACGAATGGAAGACAGCATTTAACACCTCGTCAGGCCATTATGAATATCTGGTGATGCCATTTGGACTGACTAATGCTCCCGCTGTTTTCCAGAACCTGGTTAATGATGTGTTGCGGGACATGCTCGACAAGTTCGTATTTGTCTATCTGGATGATATCCTTATCTTTTCCAAGAATCACAAGGAGCATGTTCATCATGTCCAGTCAGTCCTTCAACGCCTGCTGGAGAATTCGCTTTTTGTCAAGGCTGAGAAATGCGAATTTCACGTACCCAGCATCTCTTTTCTGGGTTACATTGTCGCCAGGGTAAGATTCAGATGGACCCTTCCAAGGTGTCGGCAGTATTGGATTGGCCATCTCCGTGCAGTCGAAAGCAACTGCAACGCTTCTTGGGGTTTGCCAACTTCTATAGACGTTTCATCCGTGGCTATAGTACCTTGGCGGCTCCTATGACAGCACTTACCTCATCTAAGGTTCCGTTCATCTGGTCCAGCGAAGCCGATTCAGCATTCGGGACCTGAAGCTTCGCGTTTTCTTCAGCTCCAGTGCTTATCATCCCAAACTCTGGTAGCCAGTTTGTCGTAGAGGTGGATGCTTCCGACGTGGGAATAGGCGCAGTTCTGTCCCAACGTTCCACTTCAGACCAGAAATTACACCCGTGTGCCTATTTGTCTCGTCGCCTGTCTTCCGCTGAACAGAACTACGACATAGGTAATAGGGAGCTGCTGGCGGTTAAGCTAGCCTTGGAGGAATGGCTGGAGGGACTGGCTGGAGGGAGCCGAACAACCTTTTCTTGTGTGGACTGACCACAAGAATTTGGAATATATCCGGTCAGCCAAGCGCTTGACATCTCGTCAAGCTCGTTGGTCATTGTTCTTTACTCGATTTAATTTTGTTTTGTCATTCTGACCAGGGTCCCGGAATCAGAAACCTGATGCCCTTTCTCGGCAATTCCAGAAGGAGGAGACCTCTTCTGAGGTGACCTCCATCTTACCTCCATCCCAGCTGGTAGCAGCCGTCACCTGGCCCATTGAAGAGCGCGTTAAAACAGCTTTGAACACCATTACTGTCCCCAGTTCCTGTCCAGAGGAAAACTATTTGTTCCTGCGGGTCTGCGGTCGGAGGTTCTTCAGTGGGTCCATTCGTCTCGACTCGCTTGCCACCCCGGGATACGGCGGACACTCTCTTTTCTCCAACGGCGATTCTGGTGGCCTAAGGAGGAAGAGGATGTTTGAGCGTTTGTCACGGCATGTCCTGTCTGCAGCCAGCAGAAGCCCTCTCATCATGCTCCATCTGGGCTTCTTGGCCACTTCCGGTTCCCAGGCGACCCTGGTCTCATATGTCCCTGGATTTCGTTACCGGTCTTCCGGAATCTAATGGCAACACAGTGATCCTTTCCATCATTGACCGTTTCTCAAAGATGGCTCACCTCATAGCTCTGCCTAAGTTGCCCTCAGCAAAAGAGATGGCAGAACTGGTACTCCAGAATGTCTTCCGGATCCATGGACTACCAATGGACATTGTGTCTGACCGGGGACCCCAGTTTACGTCTACAGTTTGGCGGGAGTTTTGCTCTCTTTTAGGGGCTACAGTCAGTTTGTCCTCTGGATTTCACCCGCAGTCCAATGGACAGACGGAACGGTTGAACCAGGAGACGGAGTCAGCCTTGAGGTGTGTGGCTGGACAAACACCATCTTACTGGGCCTCTCAGCTGTTGTGGGTGGAGTACGCCCACAACTCCTTGACGAGCTCGGCTACTGGAATATCTCCTTTCCAGTGCGTCTACGGGTTCCAGCCACCACTATTCCCTGCCCAGGAGAGGGAGGCTAATGTCCCGTCTGTCCAAGCCCTCATCCGACGTTGCAGAGGGACATGGAACAGGGCTCGTGCGGCTCTCCTGCGAGCTTCCACCCAGTATTCGACAGCGGCCAATCGCCACAAGCAGAGTCCCCAGTACAAGGTAGGGGACCGGTGTATGGCTCTCCACCAGAGACATTCCTCCGAGTGGAGTCGAAGAAATTGGCTCCACGATTCATTGGTCCTTCACTATAGTGAGGATCATCAACCCGGTGGCGGTAAGGTTGAAGCTTCCTCGGTCTATCGGATTCACCCAAACTTTCATGTTTCCAGGATCAAGCCTCTTCGGAGAGTCCTCTGGTTCCCGCCACCAGGCCCCGCCTCCCGCCCAGCTCGTCGGAGGTGCTCCAGCATATTCGGTGCGACGGCTCCTTAGATCTAGACGTCATGGTCGAGGCATTCAGTACCTGGTAGACTGGGAGGGGTATGGCCCAGAGGAACGTTCTTGGGTTCCTGCACGCCACATTCTCGATCCACAGTTAATTAGGGACTTCCATTCTTCACACCCGGGCAGTCAGTTGGAGCGTCCGGTGCCGTTCCTTGGGGAGGGTTCTGTCAGATCCACTCCGTGTCTCTCAGGGATCCACTCCACTTTCCTTCTCTCTCCTTCATCTCATCACGACCACCTGTCCCAAGCACCTGTAACCTATTACCATCAGTGAGGTATTTAAACCTCTCCTGTCCACCTCTTCCCTGCCAGATCGTTCAGCATACTTTGTGTGAATGTTTCCAGCGTTTGTTCCAGCTCTTGTCTCAGTCCTCTCTCCAGCCTTCACTTCAAGTCTCAGGTTTGGACTTCACTCTCAGCCCAGCTTCCTAGCTTGGTTCCAGTCACCGACTCGGCTCCAGGCTTCGGCGCAGCTCCACGGCTCACTCCAACTCTCAGCCCAGCTACCCAGCTTGGCCCCAGTCACCGACTCGGCTCCAGGCTTCGCGCAGCTCACGGCTCACTCCAACTCTCAGTCCAGCTCCCCAGCTTGGCCCAGTCACCGACTCGGCTCCAGGCTTCGGCGCAGCTCCACGGCTCACTCCAACTCTCAGCCCAGCTCTCCAGCTTGGTCTCCAGTCACCGGTTCGGCACCAGGTCTCGGTTCAGCTTCATGGTTCTACTCCAACTCTCAGCCCATCTCTCCAGCTTCCTATCACTATCTGTACTTTAATAAAGTATCACTTACCTTCACTGTCTTGTGCGCACTTGAGTCCTCATTCCCACATTACACTGGAGGCTTTTTGTCAAAAAGAAAAGGCAGCTTTACCATCTGAGAAAATAAAGAGCCTCATCCACAACAACCACAAAAGACTTTAAGCTGTTATTGATGTTAAAAGTGGCAATCATTTGGTCATTTTTGTTGAGTTAGCCTGAACACATTTTTTTTTTTTTTGTTGTGTTTACCTTCGTTTGTGTCAAATCTAATGTTTGTGGTAATTCTGCTGCGTTGGTCTGACACATGAAGCCGTCTGAGTTGAGCTGTGAACAGAGCAGTGTAAAAACAACACTTGAACACTCTGTTCACTGACACTTATTGGTTTGAAAAAAGAAGTGACATGTCATGTTTTTTGTCATGTTGTTTTTATGTTTTGACGAATATTTGCTCAAGTTCAGTTAATGTGTTGGGCTTTGTGACTGTGTATGGTTTTCATTTTTAAATAAAATATTTCTATATGCACACCTTTGATAAGTGTTTTTATATAAACTCCCTTTTTTATTACATCGTCAGTGTAGATTTGACAGAAAACAGGGTGAGAGAGAAAGATAACAAATGATACTGTGAAAGAACAGTTGTTGTCCCAAGCTGCGTGTCCCATGCCCAAAGACATACATGTGTAGGTCATCTGGCAAATCTAAAGTGTCCCTAGTGAATGAATGTGAGAGTGAATGGTTGTCTTTCACTGTCTATGTCTAAATGTCAGCCCTGTGACTAACTGTCCACTGTCCAGGGTGTATCCTGCCTCAAGCCAAGTGCTGCACCTCTCGATGAGAACACAGTGCCTCCTAGTGGCAGATGTTTGAACTACAGGGACCATTGACTGAACCTGATCCAGGCTCCATCTCTTCTTCTTTGTCTCCTCTCTCTCCTGCAGAGACACTTATATTCATGAGTCTGATTCCTGCTTTAAACATCACTGTGAGACCGGAGTAGGTGTTCACATTCATCATATATCTCGCCTCCAGAGACACTCTCACACATTAATTAACTTGTGCTCCAAGATAAACTACATACTAATTTCAAGAACTTTTAAGTCAAATTCCTAATTATTATCTCCCAGTTCTTTACATGAAGGGTATATAATTATGAAGGCAGAGCTATAGATTAGATAAGTGTTTTATTTGCTCTGCTAAAAATTGTGTCTCGTGGCTAAAGGTCTATAACTCCAGTTGGTGTAACTATAGATGTATTATAGACACTTTATCATCCTGTTTAGCTTCTGTCGACTTTGCTCATTAAATGCACTGTAAAAAAAAAAACCGCAAAAAAACGGTCAAATGACTGGCAGCTACGGCTGCCAAACAAAAACCGTAAAATTAAAGTAAAATATCTTAAATCCAATAAAGTGCAAATACTTTAATTTTACGGTTTTTGTTTGGCAGCCGTAGCTGCCAGTCATTTGACCGTTTTTACTGTGTAAAACTGTTATTTTATGGATTTTCCTAGATTGTAATGACCAAACACCTTCAATAAAAGTGATGCACTAATAGTTTTATGGGAAAATACTGTTATTTTACAGGTATTTTCTAAATTATTACAGTCAAACACCTTCAATAAAGTGATGCACTAATAGTTTTATGGGAAAACACTGTTATTTTACAGGTATTTCCTAAATTATTACAGTCAAACACCTTCAATAAAGTGATGCGCTAATAGTTTTATGGGAAAACACTGTTATTTTACAGGTATTTCCTAAATTATTACAGTCAAACACCTTCAATAAAGTGATGCTCTAATAGTTTTATGGGAAAACACTGTTATTTTACAGGTATTTCCTAAATTATTACAGTCAAACACCTTCAATAAAGTGATGCGCTAATAGTTTTATGGGAAAACACTGTTATTTTACAGGTATTTCCTAAATTATTACAGTCAAACACCTTCAATAAAGTGATGCGCTAATAGTTTTATGGGAAAACACTGTTATTTTACAGGTATTTCCTAAATTATTACAGTCAAACACCTTCAATAAAGTGATGCACTAATAGTTTTATGGAAAACGCTGTTATTTTACAGGTATTTCCTAAATTATTACAATCAAACACCTTCAATAAAGTGACAGCACTAAAGGTTCTAATGACAAACACTGTTATTTAACAGACCTTTGCTAAATTATAACGATCAAACACATTCAATAACTTGTCAAGACGTGCTCAAGGTTGTACATTAACAGTTTTATTTTTGGAAGACAAAATAAGTCTGTAAAAAAAAACTGTATAAAACGGATTTAAATCATTTCCGTAAACATATAATCTAAATTAAATGGAATGATTCAGTTGATAAATTACAGTATATATCTTAAATTAAATACAACGTTTTAACTAGTAGTTATAGAACAGTTATCAAATTCTCAAACTTTAGGATTAAAGTGAAATTTTCTAAACATACTCTACACAAAACTGATACATACAAGATTTCACACCACTATTGATTCTAAACATTAAAGGGTTAGTTCACCCAAAAATTATGTCATTAATGACTCACCCTCATGTCGTTCCAAGCCCGTAAGACCTCCGTTCATCTTTGGAACACAGTTTAAGATATTTTAGATTTAGTCCGAGAGTTTTCTGTCCCTCCATTGAAAATGTATATACGGTATACTGTCCATGTCCAGAAAGGTAATAAAGACATCATCAAAGTAGTCCATGTGACATCAGTGGGTTAGTCAGAATTTTTTGAAGCATCGAAAATAATGTTTTGTCCAAAAAAAACGTTATTCAGCATTGTATTCTCTTCCGGGTCTGTTGTCAATCCGCGTTCAAGACTCAGCAGCGTCAGCAATCCTGCAAACGCCAGTAATCAACTGGATCCTTGGTGCATCTGGGAGGAAAAAAAACACACTATGATTCTCTTAAAAAGGATGATTTAAATTATTTTTGTTTCCTTTAAACAAGCTTAATAAATTGTATTTAAATTGTCTGTTTGTCTTCTGTTTTGTCTGGTATCTAAAACTTGTGTCTGATGTGACAAAAAATGTGCATCACCAAAAGAAGGAACATGTAGATTCACAACAACAATGGATTATTTCTCTCAATTTTCTCAATAAAGGATTGATGATGATTATGCGTTAAAAAAAAAGAAGGTCTAATCTCCTTGAGTGCGATTATTAAAGTACTGGAGATAGTTCACCCAAAAATGTATATTCTGTCATCATTTACTCACCATCATGTCTTTTCAAACCTGAAATTTCTATTTTGTCAAGCATTAAAAGTAGATATTTTTGAAGAATGTTGGCAATCAAAATGCATAAATGTTTGGAATAACATGAGGGTGAGTAAATTATTTGGGAGAATGTGCCAAACTCTTGGAGGGCCAGTGTAACCTTGCATCACATTGTAATAGTTAGACTTTGTTCCCTGTATTTATTAGCACAGTCTACAGCAGCGGAGGAGTGATATTAAGTTACCTAGGCAACCTACCGTCCCGACTGTAGTGCGCTTCTGTTCTGTTTACTTTCCGGCGCAGTACTAACCGGAGCAAAGTATAATTCCGCTGCTGAGAAACTAGTTCCAGTAAATGTAATGCAAACATTGAGATGCAAGTGTAGTTTGAGTTCTAACATTATTCTCTCAACAGACATTTACATCGGTAGTCTGGCGTTATAATCGATTTGCTTTTGGTGTACTGTGGAGTGGGTAAAACTGTTTTAATGGCAGGCTACAGGGATCTATTGACTCGCGCTAGCCTAGCACCGGCTAGGCTAGCGCGAGTCACACACATGCAACTATATGGGCCTATATCCCGCCATCAACAGTAGATTCAAAAACCTAGTTTGCAGATTCTTCTAGAGTCAAGGAGTAACGTTATGGTTCGAGTTCCTCTTTGTCTAAAAAGACTATGTTCTCATTTCACTCATTGTAAAGCTCCTATGCTAATCTAAATAACTGTTAGCTGACAATATTTACACATGCAAACAACACATAATATTAGCATACTACATTGAAATATGTAATCGCGTTTAGATTATCAACTTAACACACTATATTTTGATGTAACGCTAGCAGATTTTTTTTATAAAATAAAAAGTTATTTAACGTTACCTTCCGCAGATTGCATTATGTCCTTTACGCCTTGTTAAAAAAAAATCGTTGTCCATCTTCCGTGTTTGTTCTTCATTTACATCCTGCAACTCGCTCAAAATAAAAATGTAGCAGTCCGATGTAAACCAATCCATGTTTAAACAATATAAAAAGCCACAGAACAGAAGTAAGTTAATACTGAATATCCCGAGCAGCAGCACCCGCCCTCACTCACTCACAAACTCACTCCAACTGACGTATTCAAATTTGAACTGTAAAGGCGCATAGTTGTTATTGGACAGATTCCTGGATCACACTCAGAATAACCAATCATTAAGCCTGTAGTCTCAGACTAAAATGCATGTTTGAGCTGTTTTACCTGAAAGCAACTTGCACTGACATGTCTTAAAATATGTCAGTGCCATTGTTTTGTCTCAAGATGCACACATAATGTATTTTTTTTTATCTAAGGCACATTTTTAAAAGCTAATCGCATGCCCTAATTAAACTAAGGTCTAATCCTGTCTTAATCTAAACTGGATATAAACCTTTAATATAATGAGCTACACATTTTTATTCTAATTTTACACAACTTTGTATGTAATTTAAGAAAACAGAAAAACACTGTATAAATAATACAGTAATTGTACTGTATAAAAAAATATTTACTTTAAAATAACAAGGAAATATGTTAGATTATTAGTATGGATATAAACCTTTAATATAATGAGCTACACATTTAATTACACTTTATTATTGTAATTTTACACTACTTTATACGTAATTTAAGAAAACAGAAAAATACTGTATAAATAATACAGTAATTGTACTGTATAAAAAATAAACATTACTGTAATTTGACATTACTGATATAATCATTAAATTAACAGACAATTCATTAATTTACAGATATTGTTTGTAATTTTACAGAGTTTTGAATGTAATTAAAAATAACAGAAAAATACTCTAAAAAATTTACAGTTATTTTCTGTAAAATTAGGATTTTTTTTTACAGTGTGCAGAAGTGTGTATTTACAGAAAAAGACTGAGGTCTTTCTATTTCTATCAGACACTTTTTATTTGAAATTAAAGTGAACTCTATGACGCATGCCGATCAGCTCTGGTCGTCTTCTCGACACAAAAAGAAGAGACTCGGTCATGTTTTGAAGTTCAATCCCAATCATAGCATTTGGAACATCTGTGAGAGATTTTACAACAAAGTTATCAGTTTCTTAATAATAGTTAATAATAACACACACATTGTGTGTATATATATATAAAAATAAAAAAAATAAAAAAAACCTTCATGTCCTTCACCCTCCGCGGGTGGTCTCTCATCCTTCGAGCTCGGGTCCTCTACCAGAGGCCTGGGAGCTTGAGGGTTCTGCGCAGTATCTTTGCTGTTCCTAGTACTGCACTTTTCTGGACCGAGATGTCTGGTGTTCTTCCAGGGATCTGCTGTAGCCACTCTTCCAATTTGGGGGTTACTGCCCCGAGTGCTCCGATGACCACAGGCACCACTGTCGCCTTTACCTTCCAAGCCTTTTCCAGCTCTTCTCTGAGCCCTTGGTATTTCTCTAGTTTCTCATGTTCCTTTTTCCTGATGTTGCAATCACTTGGTATTGCAACGTCAACCACAACGACCTTCCTCTGCTGTTTGTCCACCACCACAATGTCTGGTTGGTTCGCCATTACCATTCTGTCAGTCTGAATCTGGAAGCCCCACAGGATCTTGGCTCGGTCGTTCTCTATCACCTTTGGAGGTGTTTCCCACTTTGACCTTGGGGTTTCCAGTCCATACTCCGTACAGATGTTCCTGTACACTATGCCAGTCACTTGGTTATGGCGCTCCATGTATGCTTTCCCTGCCAGCATCTTACACCCTGCAGTTAAGTGTTGGATTGTCTCAGAGGCCTGTTTGCACAGCCTACACCTTGGGTCTTGTCTGGTGTGGTAGATGTGGGCCTCTATTGCTCTGGTGCTCCAAGGCCTGCTCCTGTGCAGCCATGATGAGTGCCTCTGTGGTCCTTCAGTCCGGCCCGTTCTAGCCATTGGTAGGATTTCTTGATATCAGCCACTTCAGTTATGTTCGGTGGTACATCCCATGTAGGGTTTGTCCTCCCATGATGGTCCCTCCTCCAGCTCCTCTTCCTCTGTTCCCCATTGCCTGAGACATTCACTGAGAACGTCATCTGTTGGGGCCTTATCTTTGATGTACTTGTGGATCTTGGATGTTTCATCCTGGATAGTGGCTCACACTCACTAGTCCACGGCCGCCTTCTTTACGGCTAGCGTACAGTCTCAGGGTGCTGGATTTGGGGTGGAACCCTCCATGCATGGTGAGGAGCTTTAGGTGTCTTAACGTCTGTGATCTGTATCTCTTCCTTTGGCCACCTTATTATTCCTGCAGGGTATCTGATCACTGGCAGGGCGTAGCTGTTTATTGCCCGTGCCTTGTTCTTGCCATTGAGCTGACTTCTTAGGACTTGCCTTACTCGTTGGAGGTATTTGGCAGTTGCTGTTTTCCTTGTTACCTCTTCGAGGTTGCCATTTGCCTGTGGTATTCCAAGGTACTTGTAACCATCCTCAATGTCTGCTATTGTTCCTTCTGGGAGTGAGACCCCTTCTGTGTGGACTACCTTCCTCTCTTCGTCACCATTCGACTACACTTCTCAAGCCCGAATGACATTCCAATGTCAGAGCTGTAGATCCTGGTGGTGTGGATCAGTGAGTCGATGTCCCGCTCACTCTTAGCGTATAGCTTGATGTCATCCATGTAGAGGAGGTGACTGATGGTGGCCCCATTCCTGAGTCGGTATCCATAGCCAGTCTTGTCGATTATTTGGCTGAGGGGGTTCAGGCCTATGCAGAACAGCAGTGGGGATAGAGCATCTCCTTGGTATATGCCACATTTGATGGATACTTGTGCAAGTGGCTTGCCATTGGCCTCAAGGGTGGTTTTCCACAGCCTCATTGAGTTTGCAATGAAGTCTCTTAGAGTCCTGTTGATGTTGTACATCTCCAAGCATTCAGTGATCCATGTGTGTGGCATTGAGTCATATGCTTTCTTGTAATCAATCCAGGCAGTGCACAGGTTGGTGTGTCGGGTTCTGCAGTCTTGGGTGACTGTTCTGTCAACCAGGAGTTGGTGTTTAGCTCCTCTGGTTTCTTTGCCGATGCCCTTCTGTGCTTTGCTCATGTATTGATCCATGTGCCCACTTATCTTAGCCGCAATGATGCCTGACATGAGCTTCCATGTTGTGGAGAGACAGGTTATTGGCCGATAGTTGGATGGGACTGTACCCTTTGTGGGATCCTTCAGGATCAGGATTGTACACCCTTCGGTAAGCCATTCAGGGTACGTCCCATCCCTTAGCAGCTGGTTCATTTGTGCTGCAAGGCGCTCGTGGAGTGCAGTGAGCTTCTTTAGCCAGTAGGTGTGGATCCTGTCAGGGCCCGGTGCTGTCCAGTTTTTCATACCTGAGAGTCTTTCTTGGATGTCTGCCGCTGTGATGGTAACTGGATTCTGTTCGGGGAGGTTGCTGTGGTCCTCTCTCAGAGCCACCAGCCACTGTGCATCGCTGTTGTGTGATGCCTCCTCTCCCATATACTTTTCCAGTATTGTTCAGTTTCCAGCCTTGGAGGGTCTGCTCTGCTGTTATTACCCTGCCATTGAGCGTACACTTTTGCAGGTTGAGTTGCGAACAGCCGGTTTATTCTTCTGGCTTCGTTCTCTCTTGTGTACCTCTTTAGGCGGCTGGCCAAGGCTTGGAGCCTTTGTTTGGCAGTTTCAAGTGCTTCAGGTATGGGCATCTGGTTGTACCTCTTGGGTACCTGTTTTCTCATTGCACCTTTCTTGGCCTCTGTTAGTTGGCTTACTTCTCTACGTGTCTGCTTGATCTTAGCCTCCAGCCTTTGTTTCCATGGTGGGTACTGTTTCTCATGGCTCCCATGGTTGCTCTTATAGCCAAGCATCTCGAGGATCACTGCTGGAGGTGTATAGCAGCTCATTGGTTTCAGTGATGGATGTGGTAGGGATCGCACTCAATGCTGCATTCACATCTTCTAGGAGACTTTCTGATGGTACTTCACTTAGCCGTTGTAATTGGCGTCGGGGTTGCCTTGCATTCATTCTCGCCATGATCTTGTCTTTCAGGTCAGTCGCTGCCTCGTTCAGCGTTATTTCAATTGTTGGGGCTTCATACCCAATCTCCAGTTGGGGAGCACCTGTTGGCTCCCCTCTGACCTTGCGTCCTGGCTCCCCCTTGCCGTAGCATATTTTGTGTTGTATCTCGTCAATCTCAAGTTGTGATAGCAGCTGCCGCTTGTGGATGTTGGAACACTGAGCTACTAGTTGCTTCGATGTAAGCCTGGATTGTGGGTTTCGTAGTAACCATTCATCCCACATTCTCTTCATGTAACTCTGACTAGGATTACTGGAGTAGTAGCATTCCAACAGAGCCTTGTTATCGCAACTCGCCCATCTCCGTCTTGTTCTTGTTCCAGTAGCCCATTTGTCATCAAGTTGCTCTGGTTCCCCAACACCTGACGCAGACCTTGTTTGGCCGGGCGACGTCTGATCCGGCATCTCATATCATCATTATGAGGTAGGCAGTAGCGCGAAGGGTCTTGCCTAAGGACCCACACTGGATAGCACCCCGAGGGGGATTCGAACCTGGGTCCCCCGTGTGAAAGGCCATGTCCTTACCAGCTGAGCTAACCTTCTTGCTGTACTGCCTCACAGCAAGAAGGTCGGCACTATGCCACTGTGCCGCCCTAAATATATAAGTATATATAGGACTCTGACTTTAACAAGTGCTCTTACGTTAATGTGAAGTCTTCCTCTTTATGTAGTTGATGCTTGAGCACAATGTTATTTTTGTGACAATATGACAAATATAAAGACTAAGTCCAGTTTAATGACAGTGAGTGTTAAAGCAGGAAACAGACTCATGAATATAAGTGTCTCTGCAGGAGAGAGAAGAGACAAAGAAGAAGAGATGGAGGCTACGTCAGGTTCAGTCAATGGTCCCTGTAGTTCAAACATCTCCCACTAGGGGTCGTCCTAATTCTCATTAAAGGGATGGGACAAAATGTGAGTGGGACAAAATAATCTCTGGTGTTTCTTTTTTCTTTCAGGTTTGTAGGAAGATCAGTGTCGACAAGAATCTTTATGAAAACCTCTCCTGTTCAAATGTCACACCATCACTGACATTTCAAAGACACAATATGTAAATGTTAAATTGGAAATAAGATATTATATTTGTATTTTGTCTTCTTTGACCTGTGTTAATATTGAACATTGGACAATAAGTGTATGTATTTTCTATGGCTATAGACTGGACACTGCCTTTATATACTTTACCAGATCATTATTATAACTCTTCTTTAGTCTTTGTCACTATTTGACTGTGTTATTGTGTTATTGCAAAACTAACAAAAACAATGATTTATTTAAACTAATAATAAACTATGATGACCATTGAAATAAAATGGCAGTAAACTTAGAAATAACATCTGTACTTTTCTAAGGCACGTCTGTATTGTTTTTCTGTGTCCTGCAGGGGGCGCTGTGGCCTCAGACCTTTAGGTTTCTGCAACACACTGTACACGGTGTTGACTTGATGTGAGTGATCCATGTGTGAGTTTGAAGCCTCTTGTGGTGGTTTCTCTCGTCTCTTCACAGCCAGAGCCTTTAGACGCAGCTGCAGCAGGAGCCTCTAAAACACAGTAGATACTCTCTGTTTTTCTGATTTTGTTCTTCTCTTGTTTTTTATTTATTTTTTATTTTTTTCACAGGAGATATTAGTTTAACTTGAAGAGAATATTGTATTCCTCCATGTTTGTCAAGTTATATTTTACACAGCTGCAGTCTAAACACCAGCATTGACCCAACTAATGGGCTTCATATACAATCGTTCAGGGGTGCCCAATGTTTTTTTTATCAGAGGGCCAAAACCTAAATGTGTCAGTAAGCCACGGGCCACAGAGCAAACGCTGTTTCTGTGTTATATACTCATTGGCTCTTCTTCAATGGAATATCCTTACCAATAAACTTGCACGACTGTCACTGCAGTTTAAATCAATAGTCAGTCTGCAATTTCAGTCACAAAACATAAAGCCCATTGGCAGGCCAAATTAAACCCTGTTGCGTGCCAAATTTGGCCCCCGGGCCCCACCTTTGGCACCCCTTGATATACAGTATATATGTAAGAGGTAGAAATAGTGGTGGTGGTAGTTTTCGCTTCAGTTTTGGACGGAGCAGTTCACGCTGACGGTGCACGAGCCGACAGAGGAGATGGAGGGCAGCACTGTGAGGCTCAGAGCTGGTCCAGGAACAGCCTCTGATGCACAAGACATGAATTACTGAATGGACAAGTGTTTTGAGAAGATGAGCCCGCCCTCTACTGGATAACAGTGGGTATCACACAAACAAAAATAAGCAAAAGTGTAAGTCTTTATTTATAGTAAAGGCAAAATGAAGACCCACAAAAACATGTGATCATTAGCAACATATTACCAGTCAAGTTCAGAAATCCAGTGCAGTTTGGATTTTTAGCCTTATTGAGCATAATTGAATATATACTATTTTAGGATTTGAGTTGCACATACATTTTGTCACATTAAGCTTCCTGCCAAATAAGACCATCCTGACCTAAAACAGGTTTTAGTTGGATTTGAAAAGGCTTTAGATGGATTTGAACAGGTTTTAGATGGATTTGAAGAGGTTTTAGATGAACTTTAAGAGGTTTTAGATGGACTTGAACAGGTTTTAGATGGATTTGAATAGGTTTTAGTTGGATTTGAAGAGGTTTTAGATGGACTTGAACAGGTTTTAGATGGATTTGAAGATGTTTTAGTTGGATAAGAGCATGTTTTAGTTGGATTTGAACAGGTTTTAGTTGGGTTTGAACAGGTTTTAGAAGGACTTGAACAGGTTTTAGATGGATTTGAAGAGGTTTTAGATGGCCTTGAACATGTTTTAGATGGCCTTGAACAGGTTTTAGATGGACTTGAACAGGTTTTAGATGGACTTGAAATTGTTTTAGAAGGACTTGAACAGGTTTTAGGTGTATTTGAACAGGTTTTAGGTGTATTTGAACAGGTTTTAGATGGACTTGAACAGGTTTTAGAAGGACTTGAAATGGTTTTAGATGGATTTGAACAGGTTTTATGTGTATTTGAACAGGTTTTAGGTGTATTTGAACAGGTTTTAGATGGATTTGAACAGGTTTTAGATGGATTTGAACAGGTTTTAGATGGACTTGAACAGGTTTTAGATGGACTTGAACAGGTTTTAGAAGGACTTGAAATGGTTGTAGATGGACTTGAACAGGTTTTAGGTGTATTTGAACAGGTTTTAGATGGATTTGAACAGGTTTTATGTGTATTTGAACAGGTTTTAGGTGTATTTGAACAGGTTTTTAGATGGATTTGAACAGGTTTTAGATGGATTCGAACAGGTTTTAGATGGATTTGAACAGGTTTTAGATGGACTTGAACAGGTTTTAGATGGACTTGAACAGGTTTTAGAAGGACTTGAAATGGTTTTAGATGGATTTGAACAGGTTTTATGTGTATTTGAACAGGTTTTAGGTGTATTTGAACAGGTTTTAGATGGATTTGAACAGGTTTTAGATGGATTTGAACAGGTTTTAGATGGACTTGAACAGGTTTTAGATGGATTTGAACAGGTTTTATGTGTATTTGAACAGGTTTTAGATGTATTTGAACAGGTTTTAGGTGTATTTGAACAGGTTTTTAGATGGATTTGAACAGGTTTTAGATGGATTCGAACAGGTTTTAGATGGATTTGAACAGGTTTTAGATGGATTTGAACATGTTTTAGATGGATTTGAACAGGTTTTAGATGGATTTGAACAGGTTTTATGTGTATTTGAACAGGTTTTATGTGTATTTGAACAGGTTTTAGGTGTATTTGAACAGATTTTAGATGGATTTGAACAGGTTTTAGATGGATTTGAACAGGTTTTAGATGGACTTGAACAGGTTTTAGATGGACTTGAACAGGTTTTAGAAGGACTTGAAATGGTTGTAGATGGACTTGAACAGGTTTTATGTGTATTTGAACAGGTTTTAGATGGATTTGAACAGGTTTTATGTGTATTTGAACAGGTTTTAGGTGTATTTGAACAGGTTTTAGATGGATTTGAACAGGTTTTAGATGGATTCGAACAGGTTTTAGATGGATTTGAACAGGTTTTAGATGGACTTGAACAGGTTTTAGATGGACTTGAACAGGTTTTAGAAGGACTTGAAATGGTTTTAGATGGATTTGAACAGGTTTTATGTGTATTTGAACAGGTTTTAGGTGTATTTGAACAGGTTTTAGATGGATTTGAACAGGTTTTAGATGGATTTGAACAGGTTTTAGATGGACTTGAACAGGTTTTAGATGGATTTGAACAGGTTTTATGTGTATTTGAACAGGTTTTAGATGTATTTGAACAGGTTTTAGGTGTATTTGAACAGGTTTTTAGATGGATTTGAACAGGTTTTAGATGGATTCGAACAGGTTTAAGATGGATTTGAACAGGTTTTAGATGGATTTGAACATGTTTTAGATCGATTTGAACAGGTTTTATGTGTATTTGAACAGGTTTTAGATGTATTTGAACAGGTTTTAGGTGTATTTGAACAGGTTTTAGATGGATTTGAACAGGTTTTAGATGGATTTGAACATGTTTTAGATGGATTTGAACAGGTCTAAGATGGATTTGAACATGTTTTAGATGGATTTGAACAGGTCTTAGATGGATTTGAACATGTTTTAGATGGATTTGAACAGGTTTTAGATGGATTTGAAGAGGTTTTAGGTGTATTTGAACTGGTTTTAGATGGATTTGAACAGTCTTTGTCCTCTAAAATGATTCTTATTTACTCTCCCTCTCACTGAAATAGAGGTTCAGTTTTGGCAGATATAATGAGGTTTGGTTCCTAACACCTGGAGTTCAGTTGAAGTACCATAAGTAATGAAAACTACTCAGATTACTTTTATATTGTGGATCCTACAGTGAGTTTCTAAACATTTTGTTCTGAACTCTACATGTACAAGAAAATATCCACTTACCTTCAACAATCAGTTTGTAAGTCTCCTTCACAAGGTCATAGTTTAACTCAAATGAAAACGTATAAATGCCACTGTCCTTCTCTGTTACGTGTTTGATACAGAAGGTAGATTTAAATTGAGTCTAATAGATTTTCTTTTTGTAGCTGGGGTTGATGTCTGTGGCAGAAGTAATGTTTGGTTCACTGTAACTTCATCTGACGTCTTGATATAGTGGCTTACTTTAAACGTCCAGACAGACTGAGCGGCCTTTTAAACAGTAAAGTGTCACCTCTGCCCCTCTCAGAGTTTATCTCTGTGGAAAAAAAGATACAATTTTAAAAAGTACTAGAGAGGATAGTTAGTTAGCAAATATGTAATATAGTTTAATATAAACAGACAATATGAGTAAAAGTGTAAATATCTAAAATAAAACAGAAAGAGGTTTACAGCAGCAGCATTATTATTCCAGTCTCAGTGGTTATTGATAAGAAACGTGATAAAATAGGAAAAAAAGGTGTTTGTGCAGATGTTTTACAAAGATCAGGAAATGTGCAAGTCTTTGAAGATTGAAAAAAATGTTAAAGTAAAAGCATCTGGACTCAGTTTTCAAGGTGAAGACATTTTGTCTCTAATTCCAACAGACTTTATCAGTTCTGAGATCAACTGGTGATAGAGCTGAACTTATATCTCTAGAGGGAGGGGTTTCCCCTGAAACCAAACCTGATGGACCAGGCTGTTCTGGTCTCATGAAAGGGAAGTGTGACTCCTGAAGTCAGAGTCGTTAAGGCTCTCACTTCAGGAGTCACACTTCTCAGAATTAATAAAGTCTGTTGGAAATAGAGACAAAATGTCTTCACCTTGAAAACTGAGTCCAGATGCTTTTACTTTAACATTTTTTTGATGATGAGTTAAAACCAAGTTATAGGCCTTTGTACAAAAAATATTTAGTAAAACACAAAGAAGTTAAAGGATGTAAAAGTTAAACATGAATACACATATCTTGCATTGTGTTAATTAAAGAAAACATTTGTACAATGAATATAAATGTATGATATTTAAGTGTGTGTTTGTGAGACAGGTTCAAAGTGACACAATGTGACGTTGTTGATAATAATGGTTTAAAGGGGCACTGTGTAACTTTTAGCTTGAATCCTTTAAAATCTTTTAAAGGTTCTTAGACATGATATCAGTAGAAGGATGTCTCACCGACACAGTCCCCTCAGCTGGACACAAACCTCAAAAAAAAAACTCACTTTAAGGATTTTGTTTTTCCCCATGACTCAGAAACAGAAACATCAGTGCAGCACTGGATGAAAGATGCAAGGGTCTGTCAGGAGCCCAGAAACTCACTGACCTTTTATACACACACTGATTACAGCTGCCCACTCAATCAAAGGTTACAAACGTTGTATTCTGTGGTTCTGTTACGTTTGGGCAAGAACCAAATCTGCCCCATGCTGCCGCTGGCCTTGAGCAGAAGAAGGTCAATACACTGGACCCTAGCAGAGTTGTATTTGTACAAAATACATAAAAAAATCCTTCAGAAGAAATGTTCTTTTCTTCCAAACTTGTTCCAAACCAAAGTTTATCAAAGTGAGCTTTTAACATGGACGCTGAATCTTTGTTTTTATCTGACCTCGGAGTAAAGCGGTTCCTCTGCGACTGAAGGAGGGGATTTTGCTGCAAAGAAAGATCATTAGATGAAACTGTAAAATCAGAAAAGCCTCTGAAAAGAGGTTAAAGACTCACCATACAATCCATACAATACTTACCTTTAGTTTTTCTCTTGGCTTTACCTTTTCTGTGGTGGTTTACCTGGGCATACGTCACATTTTCATCTAAAAGAAAAAGAAAACTCAGATGAAGTGTTCTTGTGTTGGACCTGATGGTTCTAGTTTAAAGTGACTGGACTGTACCTGCTCCTGAATGTGGCCTCACACTGGAGTAAACACAGCTCTGTTTCTGTTCACACGTCCTTCTCTCTGAGTTGGATTCAAAAGAGAAGTGCCATGAATTACAACTGTTTTTTTTTTTTACCCGTGAATGTATCAAATAAAATAAATAAAAAATAAATAAAAATAAAGAGAATCACCTTTTATGTTTTTGAGCTCCAGCACAGAATATGTAACATCTGTAAAATAAATTGTTATTGCTTTTTTTATTGATTAATTCTGTGCAAAATAAAAACTGCCTTAGAGGAAGTCATCAAGTTATAAGAAGCAGAGACTGACCATTAAGAGGAGAGTTGTAATTATCACTGGTCATGTGATCTTCAGCAGAGCTCTGATTGGTTCTCACAGACCTTAAGTACAAAACTGTAACAAACAAAGAAAAGTCAATAGTAAATTATCTTATTAAAGCATTTGTTTTTTAAACAAACATACTGTTTTTGTCTGATACAGCCTCACCTTTTGATTTTCTGCAGCGCCACAGAAGCAGCAGCAGAATTAATAATACTATTGCACAGATAAGTCCAATGATCAACATGACAAGAAATGAAGAGATATGTTCCTTTGTCAGTGCTGCAAGAATTTATCTCATGTTAATATTTACAGCTCACAATGTAGGGCTTTAAAATTTGACCCTAATAATAGTTTCTTGTGAATAAAACAAATATAAAATACTCACATTTGACTGAGATCCAACTCTCTGGAGAAGTCCAAATCCGTGGAGATCTTTGGCCTTGTTCTTGTCCCTCACATTTATAAAAACCCTCGTCAGACTTGGACACTGCAGAGATGTTGAACTCAGTTTGGGTTCCATTTTGGATTAGTTTTCCATTTTTATAGAAAAGGACAGAAGAAAGAGCAGTAGATGTGTTCAGTTTACAGCCGAGAGAAACAGGTCGTCCCTCAGTCACAGGATGAACAGGACTCACAAGGACAACATCACCTGTGAAAAGTCACACTTGTACTATTACATTATCACAGCAATAAAATTAATATGATGGGTGTATTAATCTATTATATGAAAAATGAAATGAAAAAACCTACTGTGAAACGTGATGTTGAGGGCATTGCTCAGTTCTCCTGATCCAGACTCACACCAAAACACTGCATTAGTTTTCTCTTTTGGGGAAAAGTCACATTTAGGTTTATCTGTCCAGTAGGAACTACATTGTTGTAAGAAAAGGTCGTTCTGAGAAAAGCCTTTCAGTCTCCACTCTCCATTAGTGGAGCTGGATTCACAGCTCAGTGAGACTTTGTCAGACGTGAAGTGCTGTGATCTGTCAGGACTCACTGTGAGAGACACTGGGGACTCAACATCTGCAAAACAACAATGAGCAAAAATAATGAAAATAACATGAACACTTACAGTTTCTAAATATCTCTGAATGAAGCAAAGAATAAAAATCCTACCTTTAGTCCAGACAAACTTGGGCTGACTGTATTCAGAGTAAAACAGTGGACGTCCTCGTCCTGCTCTACACACAAACCCTGCTGTGTTGGTCTGGTGGTGAACGGTGAAGGAGTCCTGTTCAGTCCCATTACTGTGACCTGGGAGCAGCTCATATCTGTAAGAGTCTGATGAATGAGGAACAGCCTTGTACCAGTAAAAGGTCCATCCTGCAGACGGCTGTTTAACACCACAGCTCAGAGAGACAGAGACTCCAGGAGTCAGCCATGACGGAGACACAGACAGGACAGGCTGGAGTTTACCTGTTTGAACAGTCATTAGATTTCATTTGTCATATTGTGTGTTTTAAATTGTCAGAGTAATAATGTCACTAATGAATAATGTGAGATGAAACCTACTGTTGGACACATGTAATGTAACCTGGCTGCTCCATTCAGTTACTTTATGTTGGTCATGTCTCATTATTCCTCTGCAGCTGTATTTGCCACTGTTCCCTGAAGCAGCATCACTTATTATCATTACTTTATCTTCTTTATTAGAAATGCTCACACCAGATTTGTTCCATTCATACGTCCACTCAGTGTCTGCTCTGTGTATTTCACATCTGAGAGTGACCTGCTCTCCTGGAAATATCTCAGGCCACTTTGGCTCCAGAGACACAGCAGCTGTGTCAGAGACTGATCAGAATAAACACAGTTACAAACAAGACTGTAACAATATGAATAAATGTTTCGTTAATTTAGCTTTGAAGATATTAAAGACTGATATGTTTCTAGTGATGTTTACAGATGTTACAGACAAACTCACCAACATCATAAACTCTGAAGGACTGACTGTTCTCAGTGAAATAAAGTGGGTCTCCTCTTCCTGCTCTGCACCAGTACACTCCTCCCACTGAGACACTTATTTGATGTTGAACAGAAGAACCTTTGAATAACTCTGTGTTGTCTCTGAACCAGTAATATTTCCAACCAGATGAAGCTGGAGTCACAGAGCAGCTCAGAGTCACTCTGACTCCAGACTGAACCTCTGTCTCACCAGTCACTGTGGCCTTTGGTTTTTCTGTCGATCAGATTATGAAACAAATAAGTGAAATCAAACACATACTGTCAATGTTTTAAACAAAATATAAATTAAAAAAATGTTTTGTCTAATTGTCTACTACAGATCAAAGTAAACATTGACTTACTCTGTACTTTTACTCTGAACTTTCTGCTCCACAGTGTTGTGAGATCTGGAGCTCTTTCTCCTCTACATCTGTAGTGTCCACTGTCAGACTCAGTAACTCTGGAGATTGTATATTCTCTTGTTGTTTGATGTAGGACTGAACCGGTCCTGCTCCACTGATACGTCCACTCAGTGTTTCCTCTGTCCTCAATCTCACATCTGAGAGTGAGACTGTCTCCAGAAAAGATCTCAGACCAGTTTGGATTCAGACTCACTGTGGGAACTGTTTAAAAAGAACAAATATATCATCTCTTGAACTACTTTTATCAAATAAAGGCAAAGGTTATTTTTAATTTTTTTAAGATATACAATAGTATCCCAAGTACTGTATACTGTCTGACTTTAAATGTAATAAATATTTCTAAAACCATGTATGAGCTTTACACAAATTAATTGTAAAATGAGGATGACGTTTATTTTTATTTTAGTTGAACACAACGCTAATATTCTTGCAGGAATTGAATAAAGACACACACAAAGATCTTAGTCGACAGCTCTGAGTCTCTGTTGTTCGTCTTTATAACCGTCATGTTTGAAAAGCCCGCCTCACACAGAGAGGTTGTGGAGAAAGGAAGCAGAACTGAAAAAGTTTGGCTCGGTTGGTTCTTCAGTGAATCCAAAGGCAAGATAACTTTCATTGTATTGTATTGAGCTTACTTTTTTTTTTATTTCTTCTATCCACTACTCAGGCTAGAGCCTTTATCAGGGTCAGAGTTTTCTCCAGGACCCTGGTCAGATTTATACGGAAGCGTAGTTCTGTCAATGTTGCTTTTTTTTAATAGTTTTTTTTTACTTTTTTTGGGGTGGGAATTGTTTTTCTTACTTTTTTTTTAGCCAGTATCATGTAATAACGTGATACTATCACATTATTACATGATAATTATCACGTTATTACATGATAAGCAAAGAGGAAGCATGGCGTTGCATCTGATCAAGTTTTACTTCAGCCTTTATCTAAAACATGGCGAGATATTAATGTTACTGAACATCTTAGACAATATTGTGATGAGTGTGAGCACCTTGAGACGTTTTTTTGAAACAAATGAGATTGTATAGGCGGAAGAATCAGTCAGATCCATTGGATGTAGCAGCATTTCTTATTGATCAACTACGGCTACGTAGTACGTTGCTTCCGATAAAGAATTGAAAAAAAGAAAAGTTATCACAAAATAACGTGATAATTATCATGACATAATGTGATATTATCATGAAATAACGTGATAATTATCATGTAATAATGTGATAGTATCATGCTATTACATGATACTGGCAAAAAAAAAAGGCAGAAAAACAATTCCCCCCCAAAAAATGTAAGAAAAACTATCAAAAAAAAAAAACAGTACTACGCTTCCGTAGATTGACTACTTTTTATTTTTAAATATTTTTCCATCGCTATTATTTTTTGATGGTTAACCTGCGGCGTTGTCTCACTCGCAGCACGACTATGTACTTTTGTATTAAGCGCGATGCTGCCCTCTGGTGGAAGAGCATGTAAATGTTCACTACATGCCGCTCACTTAGACTTAAAGCACCAATCAGATGAAATTTAACAGTTTTCCAAGACACACTACCGCGGCACAGTGGCTGAAAAAAACAGGTGTAAAGCACCAAAGGTTTGCCCTCTCTCTCTCTCTCTCTCTCTCTCTCTCCTCATTTTCTGTTCGACCTACTGTCTACTTCTGTCAAATAAAGGTAAAGGTTAAAACAAATCTTAATAATAATAATAATAATAATAATAATAAATATTTTTTAAAACATGTATGAGCTTTAAACAAACTTCCTCATTTTCTGACTGTCTAGCTTTAAAAACATAACTGTACTCACCAGTTTTTAAAACAGTGACAGTGTTACTTTCAGATGTGTGGATATATCCATCCCATCCTCTGCAGAAGTAGACATCTCCATCTGAGACACTGACACGAGCTGAGTTTTCTTTCGTTGTTTCCCTCTGAGAGTCAGAGTCAGAGTTTAGTCTGAACCATTCATAAGTTTCTTTAAAGTCCTCGACTTCACAGCTCAGAGTCACACTGCTCTGTTCTGGGATGGTCTCACTGGAGGTTTTCAGTTGGACTCTGCGTGTCTTTGCTGAGGAGAGAACAATATTAGAAAAACACAGTCAGTGAACCACAAAGATGAATGTAGACTTCTGCAGACTGGAAATGGTGATAGTTTTTATGATTTATTTGTCATTAGTGAAACAAAATAGCTGCTGTGTAAAATCAGACAGATGTCTTAAACTTCTCAGAAACATGTCAAAGGTTTGATGTGTTTAAAATACTGACCTGTTACCTTCAGTTCTTTCTTTGTGGACTGTGTTCCCTCTTTGGTCCCACACCAGTAAAAACCCTGATCTGATGTTGACACTGAATATATTATCAGTTCAAGTTCATTACTTGTCCGCCTTAACTTATGATTTGTGTCATTTTGCAAAAGTGATTGATTCTTGTAAAAGTACAAATATCCCTGAACATCTTGAACACAATTCAGTCTCACTGAGTCTCTGATATACAAAGACTGTTCAGGACCCTTCAGAGTCACATGGTCACCTGTGTAAACAAAAATAATGTAAAAATAATGACTAACTGTTTTAGAGTAATACAAATACAATGATAAACACAAAAAGACACATGGCAGGGTTTTACATTAAAGGTAACAGTTCATTTTTTGTTTAAGCATCATTACATTTATCAACACCAAATGGCAGTGAAGAGCGAGAGTGTATTTCCTCAAAGCACCAACACAGTTTGGCCCAGAACACTGAATTATAATTTACTATAGTGCTGACAGTTTCTCAAGTCTTCATGTCAAAGATGTAAAAGTAAGCCCTGTGTTTTAAGAACAGACTAAAGACAACTGTGGATAAGTGCTACACAAGTCCTCACAAGTCCATCCAGTGCAACAAGGAGATTAAACAAAACACAACCAGTGACATTTTTGGGCAAAGAATCCATCTAACATTATAATAGTTTTCAAATATGCCAAAAACTTCAAAATAATATAGACAATCTCTTTAAACACTGTCACAGACAACAATATAAGAACACAAACACAGTGAGTTTATTTCTTGACGTCATAATGGACCCAGGTGTCATATCCCTGTCCTATAGATGTAAACATGAAAACAGAATCATCTTAATGACAACTGCATAAGTAACACTGTACGTTACATGGCCTAATATAAAACAACACAGCTTGAAGAATATGTAATTCTACTTCTTTATGAACGTTTTGTAACATAAGACCATATATATGATAAATAAAAGCTGAATCTGAACTAAATAAAGATTAAACGGGAGAGTTATTTACCTTTGGTGTGTTTGCAGAGGACGGCATTGAAGACTGAAATAAGAATTATAAAAGAGTTTATGTCGACAAAGGCCTGACAAAAGTTTCGATGTTGACCTGTTTAAAGTCAAAGTGTTGTAAACTCACAGATGAGCCCCAGAGTCCAGACCAGAGAGGGTCCCATCCTCACATCCAGCGCTCGTCACTCTGCCTCTGACAAACTCCAGCTCATTACAGACTTACATCTACAGCTCACACAGAGGAAGAGGAAGAGGAAGGTACATTTGATGAAGATGTTTTTAACCTTTATTTTTAGTTCAGCTTCCTCTGATTCTGACTGGTCTGCACTTCCTTTTTCACACATCCCTCACACAGCCACTGAACCACAGTTTTCACACATTCAGACTTTTGTCACAGTCGACACATCCTGCAACACCTGTTCAGAATAAAATAAAAAAAATACACTACATTTTAAATAATCATTAAACTATATGCATCACATGTAAGTCAGCAGTTAGCAGTAGAAGTGAACACCTTTAGCACTAAAATATTCATATTGTAAACAGAACCCTTCAAACCTATTTTTTTTTATTTTTTATAAATAGAGCCAATAACAAATGAAGATTTACAAATACACTGACCTTTAGAGAAACAGAGAAGAGGAATAAAATGTATTTGCACTGTGTCAGGATTACTCCACTGTACAGAGTGAATAAATGTGGAGGTGTGGACACACACACATCCTCACACCTGAGAGCAACACTGTCAGTATTTGGAAAAGCTCCAGTGCAATTATGTGTCTTACATTCAAATAAAGGACAGTGCAACAAAACATGAACAATTAGGAAAGTAATAATATCCAAATAAAATCTAAGATCTAAATAAAATATATGAAGCACAATAGTTGGGTCAGTGCTGGTGTTTAGACTGCAGCTGTTTAAACTATAACTTGACAAGTGTTATGTCCTTATTAAATTGAATTTAATTCTGACTGGTCTGCACTTCCTTTTTCACACATCCCTCACACAGAAACTGAACCACACCTTTCACACATTCACACTTTTGTCTCTGACTCTACGTCATTCAACAACTGTTTAAGAAGAAATAAAAATCCTATACAACATTTTAAAGTTGCAGTTAGAAGTGACTGACTATTTATTATTATTAATTATTTAGTTATAACTGAGTTGAATTCCTGTGTAACTAATAAAAACAATATTATCAAGTTGTTTGTTTCATGTTATTTTATTTTGAAATATACACAATTTCTGTAAATAACACAATAACACAGTCAAATAGTGACAAAGACAAAAGAAGAGTTATAATAATGATCTGGTAAAGTATATAAAGGCAGTGTCCAGTCTATAGCCATGAAAGAAAATACATACACTTATTGTCCAATGTTCAATAATAACAATGGTCAGAGAAGACACTATACGAATATAATATCTTATTTCCAATTTAACATTTACATATTGTGTCTTTGAAATGTCAGTGATGGTGTGACATTTGAACAGGAGAGGTTTTCATGAAGATTCTTGTCGACACTGATCTTCCTACAAACCTGAAAGAAAAAAGAAACACCAGAGATTATTTTGTCCCACTCACATTTTGTCCCATCCCTTTAATGAGAATTAGAACGACCCCTAGTGGCAGATGTTTGAACTACAGGGACCATTGACTGAACCTGATGTAGCCTCCATCTCTTCTTCTTTATCTCTTCTCTCTCCTGCAGAGACACTTATATTCATGAGTCTGTTTCCTGCTTTAAACGTCTCTGTCATTAAACTGGACTTAGTCTTTATATTTGTCATATTGTCACAAAAATACAATTGTGCTCAAGCATCAACTACATAAAGAGGAAGACTTCACATTAACAGAAGAGCACTTGTTAAAGTCAGAGTCCTATATTTACAATTATGTGTTCTTAGTTCTATAAGAAAAGGCCTTGTGTCTACAATAACAGTTTTTAAGTATGAGCTATAGATTAGAGCTGTTTTATTTGTTCTGCTGCAAAATGTGTCTGGAGTCTATAATTATTATATTATTATTATTATTATTGTTATTAATATTATAGACTCCAGTTGGAGTTGGTTGTCACTACAGACCAGGGCTGTCAAACTCATTTTAGTTCAGGGGCCACAATATCTCTTTGATGCTAATGCTATTGTGCTAGCAGTATTAGCTAATGTTCACTGTTTAATCACTGAGCTTTGCTGCCATCTGCTGTTCAGTTTTGGGTCTCAGTGTTGAGTTATGTTCTCTATTCTGACTAAAATAGTGTGACCCCAGTGGACAGATTAGGAATAGCAGTTACCTTTTATTTAAATATCACAGTTTGATGTCTTCTATGTGTTTGTCTCATTTTCAAAACTCATCCCACGAGTCTGGACTGGACCCTCTTGTGGGCCCCACATGTTCAACACCCCTGATACAGATTGTATATTAAGATAATTATGTACATTAAAGATTAATTGTATTTGACAGTCCATATCTTCTCAATAAAAAAAGGTCCAAGAGCAGATTGGTGCACACTGCAGGCCTGGGTCACTCTGCTCCCTGTGTCTACCCCTTTATTTTCCAAAGTTGCTCCTATATCTACTCTGTCCATTAAAGGCAACAATGTGTGAGGTCTTTCTGTCTCTTTCAGAAACCTTGAGTTATTCAGATGAAACTGGAAAGTGTGACGATCAGCTCTGGTCGTCTTCTCGACACAAAAAGAGGAGACTCACCCATGTTTTGAAGTTCAATCCCAATCATAGCATTTGTAACATCTGTGAGAGATTTTACAACAAAGTTATCCACAGTCAGTTTGAATGATCTCACTTTATTATGTATTTTAAAGTGTACCATTTTCTCTTTGGCCTGCCTCTTCAGACACACACTCTTCATCTAGAAAACAGAACAAACATGACATCGTATAAGTTTTACATTTTTTGGCAGAATAAAGTAGAATTTGCAGAATATTTTAAATGTTTTCAGTGAAAGACCTGAGTTGTTATTGTTTGAACTGACCTTTGACAGAAGAAACGTTGACATATTCTTGAGTCTCATTGTCGCTGATCATGTGACCTGCAGCAGAGCTCTGATTGGTTTTCTGAGTCCTAGGAGTCATTAAACATGGATCAATACAAGAAAGAAGACTTGATGTATGATTATAATGTTACAAACAGGACTGAACCAACCTGATGGAGCATGACTCTGTGAAGAAGAAAGAAAATAAAAGCTCACAAATATATTACAGACTGAACAAAATATAAAGAAGTGAAATATTTGTTTTATTTAGTCTCACCTTTTGCAAAGTGAAGCAGAACCAGCAGCACAATTATTACCACTGTTCCACAAACGTGTCGCTCAATAAACATCACATGATTTGGAGAACTTTTTTCATTGGACACAGCTGTAATAAATGTAAGTCTGTTAGCATCAGGCTTATCATAAAACATCAGAGTTTGTGTTTTTGACCAGTTACTGTACATAGCACTGGATCATTCCTGGACAATTGAAACCACCAAAACAAATAAAAGTCTGTGGTGTTGTATCTTCATAAAGCAGTGTCTCATCCAGTGTTTTACCATTAGACTGTAAATATTAATATTACTCACATTTGACTGAGATCCAACTCTCTGGAGAAGTCCAAATCCGTGGAGATCTTTGGCCTTGTTCTTGTCCCTCACATTTATAAAAACCCTCGTCAGACTTGGACACTGCAGAGATGTTGAACTCAGTTTGGGTTCCATTTTGGATTAGTTTTCCATTTTTATAGAAAAGGACAGAAGAAAGAGCAGTAGATGTGTTCAGTTTACAGCCGAGAGAAACAGGTCGTCCCTCAGTCACAGGATGAACAGGACTCACAAGGACAACATCACCTGTGAAAAGTCACACTTGTATTATTACATTATCACAGCAATAAAAATAATATGATGGGTGTATTAATCTATTATATGAAAAATGAAATGAAAAAACCTACTGTGAAAAGTGATGTTGAGGGCATTGCTCAGTTCTCCTGATCCAGACTCACACCAAAACACTGCATTAGTTTTCTCTTTTGGGGAAAAGTCACATTTAGATTGATCTGTCCAGTAGGAACTACATTGTTGTAAGAAAAGGCCGTTCTGAGAAAAGCCTTTCAGTCTCCACTCTCCATTAGTGGAGTTGGATTCACAGCTCAGTGAGACTTTGTCAGACGTGAAGTGCTGTGATCTGTCAGGACTCACTGTGAGAGACACTGGGGACTCAACATCTGCAAAACAACAATGAGCAAAAATAATAAAGAATGAAAATAACATGAACACTTCAAAGTCAAAAGTCAAAGTCAAATTTATTTATATAGCACATTTACAGATGGCTGAGCCACACCAAAGTGCTTCACAATAAAATGCTAAGTGCAATAAACAAAGGAAGACAAAGAAGAAATAATATTCATAATATATAAACAGATTTAAAAAAAAAAAAAAAAAAAAAAGGGCAACAATACAAATAACTACAGGAGTTAAAATAATGTAGGCCTTTTTCTAGCCTTTGACACTAATCAAAGGCTAGAGAAAGAGGTGAGTCTTCAAGAGAGACTTAAAAATGTTTAGAGACTGGGCTGCACGGATGTGGAGGGGAGGCAGTTCCAGAGTCTGGGGGCTGCTACAGCAAAGGCTCTGTCCCCCTTGGTTTTTAGCCTGGACCTGGGCACTTCCAACAGCAGTAGGTCAGCTGACCGTAGTGCTCTGGAGGGGATGTGGTGGTGGAGAAGCTCAGACAGGTATGTGGGGCCACACCATGGAGGGATTTAAAGACTATAAGTAGCAGTTTAAAATCAACGCGTAGCGGATGGGAAGCCAGTGTAGTGATGCGAGGACCGGGGTGATATGTTCTCGCTTTTTGTGCAAGTGAGGAGTCGGCGGCTGAGTTCTGGACCAACTGCAGGCGGCGAAGCTGGGAAAGGTTAATGCCAGTGTATAGAGCGTTGCAGTAGTCCAGTTGAGAGGAGATGAAAGCATGGATAACTCTCTCTAGATCACTCTGGGGCAGGTAGGCTTTGGCCTTAGCTATATTTCTCAAATGAAAAAAGCTTTTTCTAACTACTGCACTGACCTGCTGCTCAAACTTGAAGGCACTATCAAAAATCACCCCAGATTTCTGACAGAGGGCCTGACGTTAGAGGCGAGAGGGCCCAGGCGTCGATGGAAAAGGCCGGGAAGTTTTGCCAAAAATAATTATTTCAGTCTTATCCGGATTGAGGTTGAGGAAGTTTGAACCCATCCATGTCTTTATGTCAGACAGACAGTCAAGCAAAGAATGGATTGCAGCCTGTCCATCAGCCTTTAGGGAGATACAGCTGGACATCATCAGCATAGCAGTGGAAGGAGATGTTGTGCTTAACCAGGATTTCCCCTAGGGGTAAAATATACAACAAAAATAGGATAGGGCCTAGTATAGAGCCTTGAGGGACCCCACAGGTGAGGGGGGCAACGGATGATGTGAATTCTCCCAACTGGACACAGAAGCTCCTTTCGGCCAGGTAGGACTGAAAAACTTCAGGGCAGTGCCTTTGATGCCTCTGCGATGCTCAAGCCGTGACAGCAGAATCCTGTGGTCCACCGTGTCAAAGGCTGCTGTGAGATCTAAAAGCACAAGGATCACCGGGCTGCCCGTGTCAGCGGCTAGGAGCAGGTCGTTGAGCACTCTCAGGAGAGCAGTCTCAGTGCTGTGGGATGTTCTAAAACCGGACTGGAATTTCGTAGATGTTGTTATGAGATAAAAGGAGTGGAGCTGGACATAAACTTCTCGCTCAAGGATTTTAGACAGAAATGGCAGTTTTGAGATAGGCCTAAAGTTTGAGAGGATAGAGGGGTCAAGGTTTGGCTTCTTTAGTAGAGGCTGCACCACAGCATGCTTGAAGGCATCCGGGACGCACCCAAAAGAGAGAATGGCATTAATCAGCAGTAGAAGAGCAGGAGCAACCGTATCAAGAACTATGGCATCCTTGAGTAGACGGGAGGGCAGACAATCGGAAGGGCAGTTTGAGTGCTGCAGATGTTTGACTGCATCAGAAAGGGAGGATAGGGTAATGGGCTCAAACTGCAATAGGACAGCTGGCTGAGGGAGGGGTGGGGGAGTGGGAAGTGGGGGGGTGGAGGTATGGGAAGGCCTGAGTGCTGCAATTTTCTCAATGAAGAATTTTTGAAAACGTTCACAGAGGGCTGGTGAGGGCAAAACAGGGGATCCGTTTTTGGGATTTATGAGAGAATTTAATGTATTGAAGAGAACCTGAGGTTTGTGACTGTTTCTGGAGATCATGGTGGAAATGTACTGTGATTTGGCGGTTTTTACAGCTCGGTGGTAATCCGCCAAGCAACTTCGGAGGATTTGGAGGGACACGTGGAGGCGGTCCTTCTGCCACCTGCGCTCCGCCTGCCTACAGGCACGTCTGAGGTCACATGTAGCATCGTTGAGCCATGGTGTAGTATGAGCTTTTTTGCGTTTGGCCTTGAAAGGCGCAACAGAGTCCAAAATGCCAGTGCAAGCTGATGAGAACATGGAAAGCAGCTCATCAGCAGAGTACTCAGAGCTGTAGCTCAGTGACAGCCTACACAAAGGGGAGACATTAAAGGCGGCTGAAAATTGCTCAGCAGTCGAGGAGTTAAGCGTACGCGAGACCCACTTGGAGACACAAGGGGCACCACCTGAGAATGGAACTGACATTGTGAACAGAATTAGGGAGTGATCAGAGAAAGACGTAGCACGGATTTCATTCACAGAGATCGAAACACCATAGGATAACACGAGGTCTAGTGTAACGGAGTTAAAAATGCACTTATTATTATTTGGTTTCATTTACAGGGTTGTATTATACTTCTCAATATATTTTTGTGTGAATTTGATCATTTTGGCATTTTATTTTGAAAGACCGGAAGTACACGCTGCTCCCGCATGTTTTATTTTGGTAGCGTGACTTCCCCTCTCAGTGGCGCGTTGTAAGCTGCAGAGGGTAAGTTTTAGCGCAGTGGAAAATAATATATTTTACTAAATTAACTTACTGTATTCACCAAAACATAAACACATGTTAATAAGACCATGTTTTTACACGTACTGAATGTATTTTGGTGAGAGTTCATGTGTTAATTTAAGGGTTTGTACATTTTATTTGGACAGCTAAATTTTCTGTTAGCTTAAAATGTGTGCAGCATGGTGTGCAGCCGTCTCATGTGCTGTTCTCATTCCATAGGGAGCTAGTGTACCTGCTGTATGTGGAGACATACTAAGTGTTTTTATGTCTGTCACAGGTATGTTTTATTTTTATTTTTACTCTGTAAAACGGTTTTATTTGTGCATTATAACTACAATTAGTTACTCTACTGCCATTAATGTGAATTTGAAATACTTTTATTGTTCATACATGATTTATTTTAATGGAGAGTCAACGTAGGAAAATTGTGAAATATAGTAATAACACATAATTGTTAGCTCCCCCCTCTGAGTGGCGCTGTAAGCTGCAGAGGAGCTAGTGTACCTGCTGTATGTGGAGACATACTAAGTGTTTTTATGTCTGTCACAGGAGTAAAGTTGAACAACTCCACACTGTGTCCTGTCTTTCGTATACGGCTTGACAAAGAGTTTGCAGCCGTTACACTGGTGCCGTGACCCATTGGATTCCTCAATCTGCTCGACGCCGATCACCGTGGTTGCCCTTCTGCGATCCTGTTCTTCACCGGCACATTGGACTAGTTTATCTGAGGTGTTGCTGGTGCAATACAAAGACATTTTAAGGGTGTTTCTTAAAGAGTGAATTATTTTGATAACACAACGCAAGTACTGTTAAGAGCTATACCACTGTGTTATTACTATGGATGATTTGACCACTCCTTTTTACCTAAGGGTAGAGGTTTGTGGAGACATGACGCTAATAGTGGGAACGTGGGACGTCCGACCATAATATCTGAGTGTTTTACCGATGGCGGTGGGTTTACTGGTGACAATGTACAAACATCTACACCCAAGGTTGATGTCAATGCCATTCACCAGCTGACTGATATGGTGGGCCAGTTAGGTGCCCAGATTGGTGAGTCGATAGTCGCTAAGTTGATGTCAGCTGGTGTTGTTCAGCTGTCCAGTGACACCCAGACTCGGACTTCCACTCATTCTCCCACGTGTGACGTGACCAAATGTGACTCTCCCCATGTAACAGTGCATGTTGCACCAGACCGTGACCTACAGACGTTTAAAGGTGACAGCACTGACAAAGTTTCAGTCCAGGACTGGATTGACATGACTAAGAATTACCTGAGAAAGAAGGGGACTCCGTTACGTGAACAGGCTGAAGAAATCATGGGACATTTAATGGGCAAAGCCAGGGATGTTGTTAAAATAGCCCTTCGTGGTGACCCTGACCTCAATGTTTTGGACACGCCTACTATAATCTATGATATTCTTCTCCGCTATTTCAGTGATGCTCCCTCATGTCTCCCTCTTGCGGACTTTTATGCCACCATGCCGAGAGACAAAGAAAATCCTGTTGACTACTGGATAAGGCTGAACAAGGCAGCTGACAGGGCGCAAGAGGGTTTGCGGAGACAAGGTAATGCTCCAAGCAGTTTGAATAATGAGGTGGCTCTCATGTTTGTTAAGCATTGCCCAGACCCTGAACTATCCGCCACGTTTAAATGGAAGCCCATTCACGAGTGGTCCTCAAAAGATGTTCAATTGAGAATCGATGACTACCAGAGAGAATTGAGGGCAAACCAAAGGGCATTTGGTGCAGCGCAGCTCAAGGTTCACAATGCAGCGGTGGCCCCTGGGCAGCCTAATCTGCAACCAGTCAATGTGCACATGCCCGAAGAGTGCCACTCAGTTAGTCATCTCCCTTCTGCTAATGTACATCTGCAGACGATGCACAGTCCCACCAGTCTTGCCTCATCTCCTACACCGCAAGTTGTGTCTCAAGTCGACCCAATCACTGCGACTTTTGCCCCTGTTCCTGTCATGGCTCAGAACCTACAGCAGTCGGAGGAGAGACTTCTGAATCGCATGGCTGAGATGTTCCGAGAGGTGTTGGACAACATGCAAATGCGCAGTGCCCGTCCTGCTATGTACAGTGAACCTGCTCGTGTTCGTCAGCGTCGTCCAAAAGAGTCGAGTTGCAGAGTGTGTGGTAATGCAGGGCACTCCACAATCTCACACTGTATGTCCGAGAGACTGTGCTTTGAATGTCTTGCCCCTGGTCACACTAGACCCAAGTGCCCCCGTGTTTCCTCAGAGTCTGCCCCTCCCCAGAACCAGGGAAACTAAGTGACCTGTATTCGATGGGAGGCAGTACGGGTCCTGAAGTAAACTCCCACACTGACATGTTTTCTGATGCTGAGTCAGTCTATTCTTCTGCCCTAGAGTCATGTTTCAGCCATGAAACTGTTGTGTACCAGAACATGCATAAGATAGGCAGTAGTGATAGCCTTTTCTACACAACTGTGTTATTTGGTGCTTCTGTTCAGATGAGTGGGATGCTGGATAGCGGCTCTATGGCTTGTAGCATTAGTGAGGGTGCGGAACAAAAGCTAAGAGACGCTGGTTTACTCACTGATGCAAAGCTGTTTAATGCAGATGTGGTCTTAGTTGGTTGTGGTGGACTCCGTGTAAAGCCCAAAAGTGCTTTCGAAGTAGAGATGGAAGTTTATGGCTGTAAAATGTTGGTCCCCACACTCGTAGTCCAGGGCCAGCATGACGATGTGATTCTTGGTGCTAATGTCATAAAGCATGTGTTACGTCAGTTGAAACAGTGTGATTCTTATTGGCAGGCAGTATCCAGTTCTACCGATAATCCTGAGTCTCTGCAGTTTCTGTCTATGCTCTCAGGTCTGAACAAGTGGCAAGGTGACACCATCCCAGACAAAGTCGGCACAGTGAGGTGTAACTCAGCTTCCTGCCTTGAGCCTGGACGTGAGTATCTCCTGTGGGGTAAGCTTCCAAAGACTGCACCTGTGTCCCCAGGAGCTACTGTGTTAACGGAGCCTACCTCCTCACGCTCAGCTCCCAGAGGTGTCCTAGTCGCCAAAGTTGTTACTCAACTGTGGGGCGATAGATGGGTCCCTGTCAAACTCATTAACACCTCTGACAAGCCAGTGCTGATCAGGCGTAACGCAAAGTTAGCTGATGTGTACACTTGTGTTGCTCTTGAGGATGTTGACACAGATGACAATAACAATGAGAGCCAACTGTCCCACAACTATATGTCAACTGGGCCACCCGAAAACTTTGAGACAGTCAAGGAACAGCTTGTCTCAATGGGCCTCACTAATGTTGACATAGATTCCTGTGAAGTGTCAGATGAGTGTAAAAGTAAAATGGCCAACCTTGTTTTGCAGTACCAAGATATCTTCTCGCGTCACCATCTGGACTGTGGGGAAGCAAAAGGCTTTGTACACCGCATTCGCCTGTCAGACAACAAACCTTTCAGACTGCCATACCGACGTGTGCCACCAAGCCAGTACCAAACCTTGCGGCAAGTTCTGACAGAGATGGAGGAGAAGGAGATTATCAGAAAGTCGAACAGTGAGTACGCCTCACCATTAGTGCTTGTATGGAAGAAAAATGGAGACCTTCGTATTTGCACTGACTTTCGTTGGCTGAACAAAAGAACATTTAAGGATGCACACCCTCTCCCCCATCAGTCGGATTGTTTGGCAGCACTTGGAGGCAACTGTCTTTTCAGCACCATGGATTTAACATCCGGCTTTTATAACATGCCGCTCCATGAGAATGACAGACAGTACTCGGCCTTTACCACTCCAATGGGCCTATATGAGTACAATCGCCTTCCACAGGGCCTCTGTAATAGTCCTGGTAGCTTTATGCGCATGATGACCAGTATTTTTGGAGACCAAAACTATCTAAGTCTCTTGTGCTATTTGGATGACCTTTTGGTTTTTGCGCCGGATGAAAACACAGCACTCAAACGTCTTGAAATGGTGTTTAGCAGGCTGCGTGGTCACAACTTAAAGCTGTCACCTAAAAAGTGCTTTTTCCTGCGGAGGTCTGTGAAGTTTTTAGGCCATGTCATTGATGAAAACGGTGTCTCAACAGACCCTAGCAAAGTTGAAAGTATCTCAAACATGTCCTGTGCTGATTTGATGGAGCCTGATGGTGTGACTCCTTCCCCTAAACGTCTGCGTTCATTCTTGGGGATGGTGAACTATTATCAGCACTTTGTGCCTGGATACTCTGCCAAAGCAAAGCCCCTGTTTGAACTCCTGAAGGGCGAGAAGAAAAAAGGGAAGAACAAGTCCAAGCTCCAATATAGAAAGCTGTCTGCCTCTGATTGGACAAGCATCCATGTCCATGCCTTTGAAAGACTTAAAGACTGTTTGTTAAACGCAGTAGTCCTAGCCCACCCTGACTTCTCACATCCCTTTGTGCTCTCTACTGACGCTTCTTTGGATGGTATAGGCGCAGTATTGTCTCAAGTTAGGCAGGGCGAGTCACATGCAAGACCCATTGCCTTTGCGAGCAAGTCACTAACTCAGTCTCAGAAGAACTATCCTGCACACAGGCTTGAGTTTTTAGCCTTGAAATGGGCCGTTTGTGACAAGTTTAGTCATTGGCTTAGAGGCCACACTTTTTCAGTTTTGACGGACAACAATCCCTTGACTCACATACTAACCAAACCAAAACTCGACTGCTGTGAACAACGTTGGGTAGCTAAACTTGCCAGTTATGACTTTGACATTAAGTATGTCCCAGGCCAGCAGAATGTTGTGGCTGACGCTTTGAGTCGTGTCCCGTTTGTCAAGGGTCCTGTGGGCCAGAGATTGGTTGCTGAGCCATACCATAGCCTCCTGAGTCAAGTCAAGAATATGTCCGGTGCTTCTGTCCAACAAGCTTTTCGTTCTTCCAGTGGCTGTGATCTTATCGTGTCTAATGCCCAGCAGTCTCTACACACTTTTCAACTGCAGTCTGATGAAGTTTCTGCTGTCTTGCAGTCTCATTTATGTTGGGACACTGGCCCGAGAGCTCGTGCTGTTGCTGCCCTCCAGTATCTCCCCCAGCTGGTCACTTCTGGCCTTGACAGTTTGCCTGCATACTCCGAACAAGATCTGCGTGACAGTCAACTCAGAGACAGAACCATTTCCAGTGTGTTGTTCTATGTGGAGAGGAATCGGAGACCAACTAGGAGGGAAAGAGCAAAAGAGCCTGTCACTGTAATGAAATACCTAAAACACTGGGAAAAACTCACGGTTAGCAATGGTGTACTGTACAGAATTTCGAAGGATCTCAAAACTAAATCTAAACGCCACCAATACGTTGTTCCGGATTCACTCAAAGCTGAGGTGTTGCGTGGTGTACACGATGAGGCAGGTCATCAAGCCCAATCCCGTACCCTTTGTCTGACCCGTCAAAGGTTTTTCTGGTTGTCTTTAGACAGGGATGTAAGGGATTATGTTCGCAAATGCCAGCGCTGTGTTGTTAGTAAGACAGCTGACCCTGAAGGCAGAGCTCCTTTAGAGAGTATTGTCACGTCCCGACCACTTGAGCTAGTGTGTATAGATTTCTGGTCTGCTGAAGATTCCCGTAATAAGTCAGTTGATGTGCTTGTCATTACAGACCATTTCACTCGCATGGCTCAGGCATTCCCCTGTAAAGACCAGACAGCCAAACAAGTTGCAAAAGTCCTCTGGGACAAGTATTTCTGTGTGTTTGGGTTCCCAGAGAGAATCCACAGCGATCAGGGGCCTAGTTTTGAGAGCCAGCTAATCAGTGAGTTGATGGAGGTTTCAGGTGTTAGGAAGTCCCATACTACGCCATATCACCCCATGGGTAATGGTTCGGTAGAGCGCTTTAACAGAACTCTGGGTGGGATGATTCGTGCATTGCCCCCTGAAGCTAAAGTTGACTGGCCTCGTAGGTTGCAAACATTGACCTTTGTGTACAATTGTACCACCCATGAGACCACAGGATTTCCCCCGTTCTATCTTATGTTCGGTCGTGTCCCTCGTCTGCCTGTTGACGTTTTGTTTCGTTCTGTCCTCCATGACTCCAATGTCTCAGGCTATGATAAATATGTTGAGTCCCTTGTCTGCGACCTTAGGGAAGCAATGGTGGTTGCTCAGGAACATGTCAAAAAGGAACAAAACAGGCATGCTGGGCTCTACAACAGAAAGGTGAAAGGCTCCAACATTGGAATCGGAGAACAAGTGCTGCTTGCGAACAAAAAAGAGAGAGGAAAAAGGAAACTTGCTGATAAATGGGAGTCGACCGTCTACACTGTAATGGATGTTAATGAGAAAACTCACACTTACAGAATAAGAGACAACACTTCTGGAAAGGAAAAGATTGTTCACAGGAATCTGTTGATGGCAGTTAACTTCCTCCCAATTGAGCTCTGCGACGTCTCAGACAATGATTCGACTCTAGCAAGTGGCTGCTCTATTCCTAGTGTGGACGAAGCCGGATCGGACTATGGAAGTGGACATGAGCTTGTCCAAGACCCCTCTGAGACAGCAGACTCTGAGAAACGAACTGTAGCGTGGGTTACACAGTTATCTGAGCGAGATGCGTCTCAGGCCGACATCTCTGACCTCATGACTGCTTATTCTGCTCCCTGTGACATTGACCTGTCCCCTGTGGACAGCCCGAGCCTGCCGTGCACTGACTCCAGACTTGTGCATGGTCCCACTTCTACTGCTAGAACCAGACTGTCTGACTCTAGTTTTGATATTCAGACTGTTCATGCTGAACCTACTGTTGACCGGACTGCGACCGTCCCTGCTAGTCAGTCCCAAGTGCGCACTAGGTTTGGTCGTTTGGTCAACCCAGTGAACAGGCTTATTCAGACTATGTCACGTCAAGATGTCATTCCAGATACTTTCAGTGTTAAAGATGTTTGCAAATCTGTGTTTCAGACCTTTACTAATTAGATCTGTGTGAGGAAAAATTTTTTTTTCTTTCCAATGTTGGCAGTTCTGTTCTACTGTTTTTGTGTTTTTTTATTACTGTCATGAGCCGGTATGGTTTATTTTGTGAGTAAGGGGTTTTGTGGGTTGTACAAGGCACCCTACTGCCAGTAGTTGGGTTGAGGGTTTGGTACCCCCCTCATTCCACTTCATCCTCCTGGGATACTTTATTGTTGGCTTTCCTCTGGGTAGCCCCTTGGTTTTGCTGTTTTGTTTTATGTCCTCGATGAGGCATCCAGTGTGCTAGTGGCTCAAAATTGATAAAATTCAGTGGGGGTGGATGTAACGGAGTTAAAAATGCACTTATTATTATTTGGTTTCATTTACAGGGTTGTATTATACTTCTCAGTATATTTTTGTGTGAATTTGATCATTTTGGCATTTTATTTTGAAAGACCGGAAGTACACGCTGCTCCCGCGTGTTTTATTTTGGTAGCGTGACTTCCCCTCTCAGTGGCGCGTTGTAAGCTGCAGAGGGTAAGTTTTAGCGCAGTGGAAAATAATATATTTTACTAAATTAACTTACTGTATTCACCAAAACATAAACACATGTTAATAAGACCATGTTTTTACACGTACTGAATGTATTTTGGTGAGAGTTCATGTGTTAATTTAAGGGTTTGTACATTTTATTTGGACAGCTAAATTTTCTGTTAGCTTAAAATGTGTGCAGCATGGTGTGCAGCCGTCTCATGTGCTGTTCTCATTCCATAGGGAGCTAGTGTACCTGCTGTATGTGGAGACATACTAAGTGTTTTTATGTCTGTCACAGGTATGTTTTATTTTTATTTTTACTCTGTAAAACGGTTTTATTTGTGCATTATAACTACAATTAGTTACTCTACTGCCATTAATGTGAATTTGAAATACTTTTATTGTTCATACATGATTTATTTTAATGGAGAGTCAACGTAGGAAAATTGTGAAATATAGTAATAACACATAATTGTTAGCTCCCCCCCTCTGAGTGGCGCGTTGTAAGCTGCAGAGGGGAGCTAGTGTACCTGCTGTATGTGGAGACATACTAAGTGTTTTTATGTCTGTCACAGGAGTAAAGTTGAACAACTCCACACTGTGTCCTGTCTTTCGTATACGGCTTGACAAAGAGTTTGCAGCCGTTACACTAGTGTGTGACCCTTTTCGTGCGTTGGGCCAGAGACAGATTGCTTGAGATTGAATGAGTCAAGGAGGTTCAGAAAGTCCCGGGTCAGAGACTGTGACTCACAACAAACATGAACATTAAAATCACCACATATTAAAATGTGATCATATTTAACCATAAGCCCAGACAAAACATCAGCAAAATCATGTATAAAGTCTCTGTTGAATTTAGGTGGACGATACACCACTGCACACAAAACGGGGCTAGACTGAATAATTTCAAACAGTTGCAGCTCAAAGCTTGCCAAACCAGCGTGTGGAATCTGTCGACAGTGAAAACGCGACTTGTAAACAGAGGCGACGCCTCCCCCTCTCCCAGTCACTCGGGGGGAATTAAAAGTTACAGTCTGGTGGAAGGAGTTCAGAGAAAGGCGTGTTATCGCCGATGGAGACCAGGTCTCGCACAGAAACATAAAGTCTAGCTCCGCGAGATAAAGTCGTTGAGCATGAAAGTTTTGTTTGCCAGAGACCGCACATTTAACAGGGCCAGCTGGAGGGTTACCTCGTCTCTAGCCGATGGTCCAATGCGCTTCAACTGGCGTAGGCTAGAGCGCCAACGCCTCGGCTGCACCTGTGCACGGAGAGCCGTCGCGTGGGGACCCGAGGCGACGCGGTCTGGCCAGCGCCGTCGAGACCGCTTTAGGGGCTGGAAACAACGATACGAGGTAGATCAGCAGCGCCACGGACAAGAAAGGCCCGACAGGAGAAACCAATGAGACAGGACGGAGCCACCGCACGGACGCCCGGCGACATGAGGACAGTTGGATCCTGAATTTCACCAGCAGACCTCCTCCTTCCTCGTCTCCTGGGCGCCTCCCCGAAGAGGGCCACGGGCGTGCGCGCAGGTAAGCTGGGATACCTGTCAGCACAGGAGGGGGAGGTTTTCTCCAATCTACTGGTTCAGGACTAGCTGCCTGAGCCTCACGGAGATATAGGTCGCGGATGTTAAGCAAGGCTTGTCGATCGTAGTACAGTAGAGCTGACACATCCAGGTGGATGCATAAAATCAGGGCTATAATAAACATCAAACAGAGTGCCCGTGAAAGACGAGTCGCCGAACAGGCTGGCGCCATCTTAGAACAGGTCAAACAAGTGTACATGCTAGCAAGTGTACATGCTAGCAAGTGTACATGCTAGCAAGTGTACATGCTAACAAGTGTGTGTGTACATGACAAGTGTGTGTGTACATACTTACAGTTGTAATATCTCTAAGTAGCTCAGTGGTAGAGCGGCCGTCCTTCAATCGGAAGGTAGTAGGATCGATTCCCGCTCGCCCCACAGTTCATACTGTCGTTGTGTCCTTGGGCAAGACACTTAACCCACCTTGCCTCCAGTGACTGTAACACTGGTAATGTAATGTAAGTCGCTTTGGATAAAAGCGTCTGCTAAATGAATAAATGTAAATGTAAATGTCTAAAATACCTTTAGTCCAGACAAACGTGGGCTGACTGTATTCAGAGTAAAACAGTGGACGTCCTCGTCCTGCTCTACACACAAACCCTGCTGTGTTGGTCTGGTGGTGAACGGTGAAGGAGTCCTGTTCAGTCCCATTACTGTGACCTGGGAGCAGCTCATATCTGTAAGAGTCTGATGAATGAGGAACAGCCTTGTACCAGTAAAAGGTCCATCCTGCAGACGGCTGTTTAACACCACAGCTCAGAGAGACAGAGACTCCAGGGGTCAGCCATGACGGAGACACAGACAGGACAGGCTGGAGTTTACCTGTTTGAACAGTCATTAGATTTCATTTGTCATATTGTGTTTTTAATTTGTCAGTGTAATAATGTCACTAATCAACACAGTTACAAACAAGACTGTAACAATATGAACAATTATTTAATTAATTTAGCTTTGAAGATAATAAAGACTGATATGTTTCTAGTGATGTTTACAGATGTTACAGACAAACTCACCAACAGCATAAACTCTGAAGGACTGACTGTTCTCAGTGAAATAAAGTGGGTCTCCTCTTCCTGCTCTGCACCAGTACACTCCTCCCACTGAGACACTTATTTGTTGTTGATCAGGAAAACCTTTGAATAACTCTGTTGTCTCTGAACCAGTAATATTTCCAACCAGATGAAGCTGGAGTCACAGAGCAGCTCAGAGTCACTCTGACTCCAGACTGAACCTCTGTCTCACCAGTCACTGTGGCCTTTGGTTTTTCTGTCGATCAGATTATGAAACAAATAAGTGACTTTGACACAAGTGTGTTCCTTTTATATACACTAAAGGGGGGCGGGGTAGCTCAGTGGGTAGAGCGGTCGTCTTTCAACCGGAAGGTAGGCGGTTCAATTCCCACTCTCCCCACAGTTCATAATGTCGTTGTGTCCTTGGGCAAGACACTTAACCCACCTTGCCTCCAGTGACTGTAACACTGGTAATTACATTAGAACAATGTAAGTCGCTTTGGATAAAAGCGTCAGCTAAATGAATAAATGTAAATGTAAAGCAAACACATAGTGTCAAAGAGCCTAAAATATATAAATCTATCATTTACTGTCTTATTAGTATTATATACTATAAATCAACGCAAACATTAACTCACTCAGTACTTTTATTCTGAACTCTCTGCTCCACAGTGTTGTTTGATCTGGAGCTCTTTCTCCTCTACATCTGTAGTGTCCACTGTCAGACTCAGTAACTCTGGAGATTGTATATTCTCTTGTTGTTTGATGTAGGACTGAACCGGTCCTGCTCCACTGATACGTCCACTCAGTGTTTCCTCTGTCCTCAATCTCACATCTGAGAGTGAGACTGTCTCCAGAAAAGATCTCAGACCAGTTTGGAGACACTGTGGGAACTGTTTAACACAATAATAGCAACCTTTGATGTATTATTTAAAGTAACATAATATAATGTTTTAATATAAAACAAAACTAGTTATTTTCCTTATTTATTTAAACTGAATTTTATTTTTTACATTTATTTTCAGAATTTAGTTTGATAAAGAAAACAAACAGTCTAAACACCAGCAGTAAAATAAAATATATTAAAAAGTATTAAAGTATTATACATACCAACTGATTATAACTGCTTGGTTTTAACAAATAATAAAATTTAAATTTCTAAAGTCATTTGTCTGCTTAAAAAAAACTCCCTCATTTTGTTCCAAGAATGGGGCATCACTTTTTTTCTGAACTGTTCACATTTTGTTGCAGTGACTTTTTTTTTTTTTTTTCAAATCTAGTTTTAAAAACATAACTGTACTCACCAGTTTCTAAAACAGTGACAGTGTTACTTTCAGATGCGACAATATATTCATCCGATCCTCTGCAGAAGTAGACACCTCCATCTGAGACACTGACACGAGCTGAGTTTTCTTTCATTATTTCCCTCTGAGAGACAGAGTCTGAGTTTAGTCTGATCCATTCATAAGTTCCTTTAAAGCCCTCGACTTCACAGCTCAGAGTCACACTGCTCTGTTCTGGGATGGTGTCACTGGAGGTTTTCAGATGGACTCTGCGTGTCTTTGCTGAGGAGAGAACAATATTAGAAAAACACAGTCAGTGAACCACAAAGGTGAATGTAGACTTCTGCAGACTGGAACTGGTGATAGTTTTTATGATTTATTTGTTGTTGGAGAAAAAAAAAAGCTGCTGTAAAAATTTCTAAAAACTCTCAGAAACATGTCAAAGGTTTGATGTGTTTAAAATACTGACCTGTTACCTTCAGTTCTTTCTCTGTGGACTGTCCCCTAGTGGACCAACAAGAATAAAAACCCTGATCTGATGATGACACTGAAGATATTTTCAGTTCAACTGTGGTGTTAGATGTTCGTTTCATCTGATGGTGTGTGTCCTCTGTCACATATCTATCTTTATAAAAGTAAACATTTTCCTGAACATCTTGAACACAACTCAGAGTCACTGAGTCTTCGAGATACAAAGACTGTTCAGGAGCCTTCAGAGTCACATGGTCACCTGTGTAAACAAAAGTACAGTTAAAGTAATGACTTACTGTTTTAGAGTAATACAAAAACATCATTACATTTATCAACACCAGATGGCAGTGAAGAGCAAGAGTGTATTTCCTCAAAGCACCAACACAGTTTGGCCCAGAACTCTGAATTATAATTGACTGTAGTGTTGACAGTTTCTCAAGTCTTCATGTCAAAGATGTAAAAGTAAGCCCTGTGTTTTAAGAACAGACTAAAGACAACTGTGGATAAGTGCTACACAAGTCCTCACAAGTCCATCCAGTGCAACAAGGAGATTAAACAAAACACAACCAGTGACATTTTTGAGCAAATAATCCATCTAACATTATAATAGTTTTCAAATATGCCATAAATACTTCAAAATAATATAGACGATCTCTTTAAACACTGTCACAGACAACAATATAAGAACACAAACACAGTGAGTTTATTTCTTTATGTCATAATGGGCCCAGGTGTCATATCCCTGTCCTATAGATGTAAACGTGAAAACAGAATCATCTTAATGACAGCTATGAGAAAATTAAAAAAGCATTAAAAGGTCAGCCAATTCTCCTCTGAACATCCGCTAAACCCTGCGTTCTGACTGAAAGGCTCTGGACTAAATCATCTGTGGTGTCATTTTGACGAGCTATACCATGTTGTGTGCACAGTTTTACAGCATGTGTGTCCATCTGGGAGTGAAATATTGCTGCTGGAGTGAGACGACCGAGGCATAGACTGTTGGGGACCATCTAAACTGCACTGAATCATCCTCGTGCCAGTGGCTCATCAAATGTCTGCACTCCATTTTTACTTCCCTCTGCCGTCTGCATAAGTAACACTGTACGTTACATGGCCTAATATAAAACAACACAGCTTGAAGAATATGTAATTCCACTTCTTTATGAACGTTTTGTAATATAAGACCATATATATGATAAATAAAAGCTGAATCTGAACTAAATAAAGATTAAACAGAAGAGTTATTTACCTTTGGTGTGTTTGCAGAGGACGACATTGAAGACTGAAATAAGAATTATAAAAGAGTTTATGTCGACAAAGGCCTGACAGTTTAGATGTTGACCTGTTTAAAGTCAAAGTGTTGTAAACTCACAGATGAGCCCCAGAGTCCAGACCAGAGAGGGTCCCATCCTCACATCCAGCGCTCGTCACTCTGCCTCTGACAAACTCCAGCTCATTACAGACTTACATCTACAGCTCACACAGAGGAAGAGGAAGGTAGATGTGATGAAGATATGTTTAACCTTTATTTTTTGTTTATCTTCCTCTGATTCTGACTGGTCTGCACTTCCTTTTTCACACATACCTCACACAGCCACTGAACCACAGCTTTCAAACATTCAGACTTTAGTCACAGTCGATGCAACACCTGTTTAGGATAAAATCAATATCAAAAACAACACTTTAAATAATCATTAAACTAATGCATCTCATGTAAGTCAGAAGTTAGCAGTAGAAGTGAACACCTGTAGCACTAAAATATTGTAAATGCTGATTGTTTTATGAACCTGTTGATTAAATACCATTAGACATCAGTAAAAACATAAAGATTACTGTAAGGACTAACCACCACTGGTTCCCTCATATCTTCACTCACTAATACAGACCTGTGTTTCTGCCAGATCCCTGCGCTCTGCAAATGAAAAACCTTTGGTGGTAGAATTTCAAAAAGAAAAATATATATATTAAATAAATCCTTCTCACGTACCTTCTCTGGATCTGTTCCACGTTGGTGAAATGATCTACCTGCTGCTACAAGATTATGTAAACATCTTAAAATGGCTACATACTTCTGTCAACACCTCACTGACAAACACTGATTTCAACTTCTTTTCTATCTCTTCCTTTAATTTATTTAAAAAAAAGAAAAATAAATAAATTACTTCTTATACTTAATTTTGTAGACTGTGCTGGGTTCTAACTGACTTTAAACTGACTAGTTTTTGGTGCACTTATGCTTTTTGTTACCTTGTGTTGTTAAAATTGCTTCTATTGTTTTCCTCACTTGTAAGTTGCTTTGGATAAAAGCGTCTGCTAAATAACTAAATGTAAATGTAAAGGAAATAGATTTTGAATTTCCTCTTGAGTGTTGAATGATATCTTCTTGAAGCTGAAGGAGAGATAACATCGTTCATGTTCAGAAACGTGTTAGATTTCTGAGAAATAGAGACTCTTTTTCTGGTAATTGTTGTAGCAGCGCACATGTGTTTTGATGTGTTGTGTGAGTCGTGTGTGAACTGAAGTGACAAGTGCAGAACAGTAAATGTGTGTGCAGTAAACCCCATGAACATAACACTATCCATGTTTTTAAAATAATAATACCACAGCTGTAATAAAAGTGGAGTGGGCTCCAGGACTAGGTTTGTTTACAAAGACTCAGTGTCCCATGATCCTCTCTTGATGATATGTAGCATGTGGTGTGATTGCAGATGAAGTGTGTGTGTCTGAAGAGGCAGGCCAAAGAGAAAATGGTACATTTTAAAATACATAATAAAGTGAGATCATTCAAAGTGACTGTGGATAACTTTGTTGTAAAATCTCTCACAGATGTTACAAATGCTATGATTTGGACTGAACTTCAAAACATGGGTGAGTCTGTTCTTTTTGTGTCGAGAAGACGACCAGAGCTGATCGGCATGCTTCATAGAGTTCACTTTAATATCAAATGGAAAGTGTCTGATAGAAATAGAAATACGTCACCCTTTTTCTGTGAATACACACTTCTGCATTTAATGTGAGAGGTCGACAGAAGCTAAACTGGAAACAAGGGGAAGATACAAGTCATAAAGTGACAGTGCTGCAGTTTGCACCGAGGCTAGACATGAGACAATAAAACATCTATAATACATCTATAGTTACACCAACTGGAGTTATAGCCTTTAGTCACAAGCCACAAAATTTAGCAGAGCAAATAAACTACTTATTTAATCTATAGCTCTGCCTTTATAATTATATTTACCCTTCATGTAAAGAACTGGGAGATAATAATTAAGAATTTGACTTAAAAGTTATTTTAATTAAGTCCTATTTCTCCAATATCCATGTAGTTTATCTTGGAGCACAAGTTAATTAATGTGTGAGAGTGTCTCTGGAGGCGAGATATATGATGAATGTGAACACCTACTCCGGTCTCACAGTGACGTTTAAAGCAGGAATCAGACTCATGAATATAAGTGTCTCTGCAGGAGAGAGAGGAGACAAAGAAGAAGAGATGGAGGCTGGATCAGGTTTAGTCAATGGTTCCTGTAGTTCAAACATCTGCCACTAGGAGGCACTGTGTTCTCATCGAGAGGTGGGACAATATGTGAGCCTGTTTGGTTTTGTAGGTTTGTACTAAGATCAGTATCAACAAGAAACTTAATAAAAACCCCTCCTGTGTTTAAGTTACAACATTATCTACGTATCATTGATAGATTATGTAAATGTAATATTTTTGATCATTTTCATTGAGCTATTGACAGGAGTTTTATGAGCTTTGTCTTTCTTTGTGAATAAAATAACATTGAAAGAAACAATCTCAATTATGGGTTTTATTGTTTTTATTACAAATCACATTTGAAAAGGTTCCATGTTGAAAACCAATCCCCAAAGAGTAGGAAAAAATATAGAAGAGGAAAAAAAGCATTTGTGTCTTTGTCAAGGTGTGTCTGTGTTGTTGTTCTGTGTAACCTGCAGGGGGCGCTGTGGCCTAAGACTTTTAGGTTTCTGCAGCACACTGTACACGGTGTTGACTTGATGTGAGTGATCCATGTGTGAGTTTGAAGCCTCTTGTGGTGGTTTCTCTCGTCTCTTCACAGCCAGAGCCTTTAGACACAGCTGCAGCAGGAGCCTCTAAAACACACTAGATACTCTCCGTTTTCTGACTTTGTTCCTCACGGTTTGGGCTGGAGCCTTGGTGCCTGGTTTGGTTTGTGTGTTCTGTGTCATAGTTTTCATAGAAGACCTCAGTTTGACTTCAAGAGACTCTGGGCTGAGGCTGTAGCTCCTCCTCCTCCAGTGGCTGGCTGTGTATCACCTGTGGCTGTTACAAATAATGTTAGTATTTCAGAAGTATTTAAAAAAAAAAAAAAAAAAAAAGTGTCTGAAATTGTTGAAAGGTTTTACAGTGGGCTTACCTGGTTCAGGTTACGTTCTGATGATTTTAACTTCTTTGCCACAAAAAAACAATACTATACACTATAATTATTAATAAAACGGCAGCAATCCAAATCCAGATGAAATTATAGGATATATTTCTTTCCACTTTATTCTCAGAGCTGAAGCCTGTGAAGACATAAAAAAACATATTTTAGCCCTGAATGAATGACAGTTTAATTATATACACAGGTGGGTAGTGACTAGATGCAGTTACATTTACTTTTTTCTTCCACTTGGTCCTGTTGCAGGTGACTGGAGCCTATCCCAGCAACACCCTGGACAGTGGCCGTTCACTCTCAGTCATTAACTAGGGACACTTTAGAGTTGCCAGTTGACCGATACATGCATGTGTTTGGACGGTGGGAGGAACCGGAGTACCCGGAGAGAACCATGCACCCGTTTGGAACAGTACACTTTGCAGTATATATATATATGCAAGAGATAGAAATAGTGGTGGTGGTAGTTTTTTCTTCATCCATTTGTTTATAAAATCAAACGTAACCCAGAACATGTCTTGTCCTTTGTCTGAAAACTTTTTTACTCTTACATGAGAAACACTTTTACTACTTTTCAATTAATAATACTTTTACTGGAGTTCAGATGTTGAGCCTCCTCTCTGTATACTCATGTCTTTAATACATACACATGACCGCTGTGTCCTGTGAGGCCTCTCTTGCACTGACATGGTTGTTCCCAGTGCAGGTCAGTCTTTTGTTGTTGCTGGAAATGGAGACTGCACTGAAGGTTCTCAGTCATCCAGGTCATCTTGAAGAAAAGGTTAGAGCAAAAGCTTCTAGACTCTGTTCTTAAAGATGAAGGCGTTTTGTCTCTTAATCCAAGAAACTTTATCAATTCTGAGTTTATGGAGCTGAGCTTTATCTCTAGAGGGAGGGCTTTGACCTGAAACTAACTCTGATTGGACCAGACTGTTCTGGTCTCATAGTCGTTAGGGCAGTGTGACTCCTGATGTGAGAGTCGTTAAGGCTCAGGTGAGTCGTTAGTGTAACTGTTTCCTTCAGGTGTTGTCCTTCTAGAGTGAAACTGTTTTGGTTTAGGTTTTAAAACAATGTTGTAAATAGTGGGCTGTCTCAGGACTCAAAAGGTACTGGACTGGAGAACAGGCAGGACTCCACTGGGAGGAGCAAGTAGCTGAAACAGTGCTTAGAAAGTCTGGAAAAATTGGCCATTCTTTTAATCAATTGCATGAAAAATATGTCAGAGATGAGTTGTGTGGTGGCGGCTTAAGTACAGGGCAGTCTGATGAGTGGATGAGTGTCAGGTGTGCAGGCAGGTGTGACTAATGACAGTGACAGAGAAGATCTGGAGTTGAATCCTCCACAGATCATGACAGTGAGCAACAACAATCTGAGGCCTCCTCGTCTGTTCAGTTCTTTTGCATTTTAACAAAAATCAAACCAGCTGGCCTTTCTAGACAGAATTTGGACATTGCTGTCCTCAAAAGAATGTATTTTCTCTTTGAGCTGGAGGTGGACTGCAGACTCAGGTCCATCAGGGTTGTTGTGCTTCTGTGTGAAATTGTAGATCTCCTGTAGGACTTCCACTGGAACTAATGCAGCTAGTTGTTTCTGTGGATAATCTAACTTGGAGGTTATCATCGTGGAGTCTGTCTGATCCTTTCACACAGAAGGCGGGTCTGGGCCTGGCGTAGGATGTTTTTTAGCCCTGTGTCCCTTTTTTTTTTATATATATATAACACTTTTCCACCTAGTGTCTTGCCCAAGGACACAACGATAGTATGAACTGTGGGGGAGAGCGGGATGTTATGATGTTGTGGGATGTTTCTAGCGGGGATCGAACCACCCACCCGCCGGTCAGAGGACGGCCGCTCTACCACTGAGCTACTGCCGCCCACAGAAGAACCCAGCCTTAGGCTTTTAGGAATCGGCTTACTTTGTCTGCATCGTAGATTAAATCTAAGATGATTTCAATAGTGATGACTTTCTCAAGAAATAACTGTATCTTCGTTTCAAAGATGTAAAAGTAAGCCCCGTGTTTTAAAAACAGACTAAAGACAACTGTGAATAATAGTTAAACTGTGAATAAACAGCCTAATATTGTTTTTAATTGAGTTACCCAAGAAATTATTCCAATTATTGGTTTTGCTGATTTTATGACAAACTAAGAAAATACAACAATTATTGCTACAAATAATAAAATACATATTTATTCATAGTAATTGTATATTATATTTGCTCTCTCTCCTGCTCCAGTTCATATGCTTATCCATATGACTTAATGTCTTTAGCTGTATCTATTGGCGCCAAACTAATCCAAACAAGACAAAGACATCACTTTGCACTACATCTAATCATTGTTCAGGGACACTCTGTCCTGTACACTTAGTGACATGTACACATAAACTTATTCACATCAATGTCTGACACGTCAGCTTATTACACGTCCATCTACGACCCTGGAGCTGAGAGGCGGGCATAATGTACATCTATAAACTGCATGTGTTGTAAAATTATTAAGTAAATCACCATGTATCATTGTTGCATGTGTCTGATTTGTTTCATTCTTGCAAGAATTAAACCGTTTTTACATTCCTAAATTTACCCTGTACAGTCTCCGTTGTCTCGTTTGTGATCCGAACCTAATACTTATTTTAACATATTTGTAAACATAAATAATCTCATCAAGTAAATATAGGAATTTGCATCTTTGCTTTGTTAAGGGGTTTTCTGTGTTGTTCTGTGTGACCTGCAGGTGGCGCAGTGGCCTCAGACCTTTAGGTTTCTGTACTCACACTGTCCACACACACTGTCCACACACTGTCCACACACTGTCCACACACACTGTCCACACACACTGTCCACACACTGTCCTCACACACTGTACACACACACTGTACACACACTGTACACACACTGTACACACACTGTACACACACTGTACACACACACTGTCCACACACTGTACACACACTGTACACACACACTGTACACACACTGTCCACACACTGTACACACACTGTACACACACACTGTCCACACACTGTCCACACACTGTACACACTGTCCACACACACTGTCCACACACACTGTCCACACACTGTCCACACACTGTACACACACACTGTCCACACACACTGTCCACACACTGTACACACACTGTCCACACACACTGTCCACACACACTGTCCACACACTGTCCACACACTGTACACACACACTGTCCACACACTGTACACACACTGTCCAAACACTGTCCACACACTGTCCACACACTGTACACACACTGTCCACACACTGTCCACACACTGTCCACACACTGTACACACACTGTCCAAACACTGTCCACACACACTGTCCACACACTGTCCACACACTGTACACACACTGTCCAAACACTGTCCACACACTGTCCACACACTGTCCACACACGCTATCCACACACTGTCCACACACTGTCCACACACACTATCCACACACACTATCCACACACTGTCCACACACTGTCCACACACTGTACACACACACTGTACACACACTGTACACACACTGTCCACACACACTGTCCACACACACTATCCACACACTGTCCACACACTGTCCACACACTGTACACACACACTGTACACACACTGTACACACACTGTCCACACACTGTACACACACTGTTTTTTTTTAATGCACTCACGGGCCTTGCACCATCTTATTTGTGTGAGATTCTGACCCCTCACCAACCCAGCAGAGCTCTACGTTCTGCTGGGCAACATCTGCTGAAGGTGCCCCGTTCCCGGTTCAAACAGTGGGGCAATTGTTCTTTTGCAGTGGTCGGTCCTAAACTCTGGAACTTGTTGCCCATTGAGTTACGTTCCATCACTGACCCGGCCTCTGTTTAAATCCAAACTTAAAACCCTTTTTTTTTAAATGGCTTTTTGCACTTAATGGCTTTGTAACACTGTTTTTATTGTTTAAATGTGTTTTTAAATATGTTTATTTTTTATTAATGTTGTTAAGCACCTTGGTTCAATCTGTGATTGTTGGAAGGCGCTATATAAATAAATATTGATTGATTGATTGAAGCTTAGAAATTAAACCTTGGCTCAATGGTAGAGCGGTCGCCCTTCAACCGGAAGGTAGGTGGTTCAAATCCTGCTCTCCCCACAATTCGTACTGTCGTTGTGTCCTTGGGCAACTGTAAGTGTTCATGTTATTTTCATTATTTTTGCTCATTGTTGTTTTGCAGATGTTGAGTCTCCAGTGTCTCTCACAGTGAGTCCTGACAGATCACAGCACTTCACGTCTGACAAAGTCTCACTGAGCTGTTAATCCAACTCCACTAATGGAGAGTGGAGACTGAAAGGCTTTTCTCAGAACGGCCTTTTCTTACAACAATGTAGTTCCTACTGGACAGATAAACCTAAATGTGACTTTTCCCCAAAAGAGAAAACTAATGCATTGTTTTGGTGTGAGTCTGGATCAGGAGAACTGAGCAATGCCCTCAACATCACTTTTCACAGTAGGTTTTTTCATTTCATTTTTCATATAATAGATTAATACACCCATCACATTATTTTTATTGCTGTGATAATGTAATAGTACAAGTGTGACTTTTCACAGGTGATGTTGTCCTTGTGAGTCCTGTTCATCCTGTGACTGAGGGACGACCTGTTTCTCTCGGCTGTAAACTGAACACATCTACTGCTCTTTCTTCTGTACTTTTCTATAAAAATGGAAAACTAATCCAAAATGGAACCCAAACTGAGTTCAACATCTCTGCAGTGTCCAAGTCTGACGAGGGTTTTTATAAATGTGAGGGACAAGAACAAGGCCAAAGATCTCCACGGATTTGGACTTCTCCAGAGAGTTGGATCTCAGTCAAATGTGAGTATTTTATATTTGTTTAGTTAGGTTTATTTAAAGGAAACACAAGTAATAAAAAAGCATAAAGCACTGCTTCAGTGTAAGTTGTAAACAATAGATTAACATGAGATAAATTCTTGCAGCAAAGGAACATATCTCTTCATTTCCTGTCATGTTGATCATTGGACTTATCTGTGCAATAGTATTATTATTAATTCTGCTGCTGCTTCTGTGTTGCTGCAGAAAGTCAAAAGGTAAGACTATATCAGACACAAACACTGTATGTGTTTCTAATACAAATGACTTAGATAAGATAAGATAATTCACTATTGATTTTTTTTGTTTGTTACAGTTTTGTGCTTAAGGTCTGTGAGAACCAATCAGAGCTCTGCTGAAGATCACATGACCAGCGATCACACCTCTCCTCCTAATGGTCAGTCTCAGCTTCTATAACTTGATGACTTCAAACGTCCAAATCCTTTCAAAGGCCAAGAGTTAACACAATGATAAAGCAATGAGGCTAGTTTACCTCATGTTTTTAATGTCCTTTACAGATTTGAAAAATTCTCAGGAAATAAACAGATCCTTGAGAAAACCTTTTCCCTGTGAATGCAGCTGCTTGGACTATTTCACTTGACTTACTTCCTTCAAAACCACACATCCATTTGTCCATCTGGACATCACTGTTACTGAGAGCTTTTCTGAACTTTTCTCAACTTTTTCTCTTTTTATCATTATTAGAACAAACAAAATCTAACTTAAAATCCTGCTCACCACTCCCATAATAGACAACTCGATACAAATGACTATCCTATTCAAAGTTATAGATTTTTTTTCCTAATTTATTTAACAACCTTTATCTGGAATATCTGGAACCGCGATTATCGTGGACAACACTGCAACATCCCAAAAAGATGTGAAGTATGGCCGCTCCTAATTTTTTGTTTTATTATTGGACCATAATCATATGAGCAAATGTGCACTGGCTTTATGAACCTCCTGGAGCTGACGCACCATCATGGCTGTTGTTAAAGTCACCATTATGTCGTCCATTCTCCTTGTCAGCCTTAATTTTTGCAAATACAGCTCCTCTCACCAATTGCACCAAAAACATAATTGTCAAATGCACTGTTAAAATTCAGTTTCAAATAAAACACCATTTTAATTTAATCTCTGTAAGAGCCTCCATTTAATCAAACCATGTTTTTAAACCATCTTTACTGGACTGGACTGGACTTTCTCTTTTTCTACCACACAACCCATGTAATCCCATTTTAGAACGTCCTCAAATATTTAAAGGTGACCTTTTAGTTCTATACAAAAAAAAAAAAAAAACTCTTACAATATCAAAAGCCCAGCTGTTAAATATGACATTATCTGAGGATGTCTGGCTCTCCATTTCAATTGAACAACATTAGTTTGTGAAAAAACAATCATTAATGCAGTGCTAAAAGGTCATTGTTGTTTCTGGACGAATCAAAAGAACTTTCCCTGATGTAAACCCAATGTGTAACCGGTGATGCTCCTGTTAACCATGTCCATATGTTCTGGTCCTGTTCCAAACTTACACTGTTCTCTCTAATTAGAATATCTTTAGGTAATCCAGTCCAACCCTGCCCCCTTATGGCTGTTTTTGGAACCTCATCCTCTTCTTTGGCTCTGTCTAAAGCAGAATCAGACTCCCACTGCCTCTGTCACACTTTTAGTTCATCGTATTATTCTTTTCAAATGGAAAGATACACTACCACTCACCTTTGTGCAATGGGTTCATGGTTTACTTTGTTTCCTGAAGTTTGAAAAAATTAAGTTCTCTTTGGGAGGACATACAAATATATTTTATGATCGATGAAGCCCATTTCTGTTTTGTATTCAAAAAGTGTTCTGCTGTCTCCAACATCCTAATGCTACATCCTACTTTTATTTTATTTTCTCCTTTTCTTAATCAGCCCCTTCACTTGTGTGCTGCATGTGTATGTTGATTTTTTTGTAACATAATGTTACATAGCCAACATATTTGACTCAAAGGGTTTTTTTTTGTTATCTGGGCTTCACCGCTGAAGTGGCCCAAAAGAGAATTCCCTCAATTACTGAAGGTATGGCAAAGTGTATGTGGTTAGGATTTGGCCCATATGTGTTTTGTCCTGCCACATCTGGCTCAGACGTTGTTGTTATCTGTGTCTGTTCACAATGAAAGTGACACTATGTTACTCATGGCATTTATTTTTGAATCCAACTCAGAAAGAAGGACGTGTGAACAGGAACAGAGCTGTGTTTCCTTCAGTGTGATGCCACGTTCAGGAGCAGGTACAGTCCAGTCACTTTAAACTAGAACCATCAGGTCCAACACAAGAACACTTCATTTGATTTTCTATTTATTTTTTAGATGAATGTGTGACATATGCCCAGGTAAACCACCTCAGAAAAGGTAAAGCCAGAAGGAAAACTAAAGGTAAGTAATGTATGGATTGTATGATTAGTCTTTAATGTGACAAAGTGTGGCTCATTTCAGAGGCTTTTGTGATTTTAACAGTTGCATTTAATGATCTTTCTTTGCAGCAAAATTGTCTCCTTCAGTCGCAGAGGAAACGCTTTACTCCGAGGTCAGATAACAAACTCCATCTCTGGGTATACACTCACCTAAAGGATTATTAGGAACACCATACTAATACCTTCAGAACTGCTTTAATTCTACGTGGCATTGATTCAACAAGGTGCTGAAAGCATTCTTTAGAAATGTTGGCTCATATTGATAAGATAGCATCTTGCAGTTGATGGAGATTTGTGGGATGCACATTCAGGGCACGAAGCTCCCGTTCCACCACATCCCAAAGATGCTCTATTGGGTTGAGATCTGGTGACTGTGGGGGCCATTTTAGTACAGTGAACTCTTTGTCATGTTCAAGAAACCAATTTGAAATGATTCGAGCTTTGTGACATGGTGCATTATCCTGCTGGAAGTAGCGTCAGAGGATGGTACATGGTGGTTTTAAAGGGATGGACATGGTCAGAAACAATGCTCAGGTAGGCCGTGGCATTTAAACGATGCCCAATTGGCATTAAGGGGCCTAAAGTGTGCCAAGAAAACATCCCCCACACCATTACACCACCACCACCACCAGCCTGCACAGTGGTAACAAAGCATGATGGATCCATGTTCTCATTCTGTTTACGCCACATTCTGACTCTACCATCTGAATGTCTCAACAGAAATCGAGACTCATCAGACCAGGCAACATTTTTCCAGTCTTCAACTGTCCAATTTTGGTGAGCTCGTGCAAATTGTAGCCTCTTTTTCCTATTTGTAGTGGAGATTAGTGGTACACGGTGGGGTCTTCTGCTGTTGTAGCCCATCCGCCTCAAGGTTGTCCGTGTTGTGGCTTCACAAATGTTTTGCTGCATACCTCGGTTGTAATGAGTGGTTGTTTCAGTCAAAGTTGCTCTTCTATCAGCTTGAATCAGTCGGCCCATTCTCTCTGACATCAACTAGGCATTTTCGCCCACAGGACTGCCGCATTCTGGATGTTTTTCCCCTTTCACACCATTCTTTGTAAACCCTAGAAATGGTTGTGCGTGAAAATCCCAGTAACTGAGCAGATTGTGAAATACTCAGACCGGCCCGTCTGGCACCAACAACCATGCCACGCTCAAAATTGCTTAAATCACCTTTCATTCCCATTCTGACATTCAGTTTGGATTTCAGGAGATTGTCTTGACCAGGACCACACCCCTAAATGCACTGAAGCAACTGCCATGTGATTGGTTGATTAGATTCTTGCATTAATGAGAAATTGAACTTTAATCCCAGATTGTTTGTGGATGAGGTCAATAACTCAAAGTGGTCTGCAGTTCTTCATGAGGAGGATGTAAATGATTCTCTTAACATTTTTATGGACAATTTCAGTAAAATAGTTGATAAACTTGCACCTCTCTGGAAAAGATCTATAAAAATCAACAGTGCTCCATGGTTAGATGAAGAGCTAATGTCCCTCATGAGGCAAAGGGACAATGTCAAAGATATGGCCTTCAAATCAAAATGTGATGTAGACAGAGCACATTATCGCAAGTTGAGAAACAAAGCTACAAAATTAAATAACATAAAAAAAGAAAGCATATTATGGACAAAAAATCTCAAATTCTAGGAAAGATAGCAAACAATTGTGGAAAGTATTACAGGAATTGATGTGTAGAAAGTCAAATAATTTGAATATGTACATGGGGACTAATGATGGTGATATTATTGGTAAACCTTGTGATATCGTTAATCATTTGAATGAGTTTTTTATATGCAAAGTAGAACAATTAAGATCTCGTATGACAATGCAAGATATTGAATCTCCTTGTGACAATGTTAGATTTATAATGAGAGGGAAAACTTGCTCCCTGTCATTTAATACTTGTAGTGAGAACAACGTTAAGAAGTTGCTTCTCTCCTTATCTGATGAGAAAACGCCTGGTACTGATCATCTTGATGGCAATTTTTTTTAAATTGTTGCAAATATTTTGTGCAAACCAATATGTCACATCTTTAATAGTTCAGTTCTCAATGGAGTGTTTCCTAAGTTATGGAAACAGTCTAAAATTGTGCCTTTACTTTAGGATGATAAGGCAGGGTTTACTCCTTCTAATTGCAGACCAATTCACATTCTTCCTGTATTAAGCAAAATATTTGAAAGGTTACTTTTTAATCAAATGCACATTAAATGAAATGCTAACGAGTTCACAGCATGCCTATAGACCAGGCCATTCAACTAGTACTGCATTAGTGCATATGGTTGATCAGTGGCTTACATATATGGAGGATAAAAGACTTGTTGGTGCAGTACTTTTAGATTTTACAGCTGCATTTGATGTAATTGACCCTGATATTCTGTTGTCAAATCTCAAGTATTATGGATTTTAAAAATTGTCTGCTTCACTGATAAGGAGTTATCTCTCTGGCAGAACTCAGCAAGTATTTTTTAATGGTAGTTTTTCTGATAGTAAATGTATATTATGCGGTATTCCACAGGGCAACTGTCTGGGTCCATTCTTATTTTAAATTTTTGTGAATGATTTGCCCCATATTGTTAGAAATGCAGAAGTTGTACTGTATGCAGATGATGCAAGTTTATTTTGTGCAGCTCCTTCAATAACCGATCTAAGTATGAACCTACAAAACCAATTCAATTTGATTATCAACTGGGTTAATTTGAATAAATTAGTTTTAAATATTTCCAAAACCAAATGTATTGTTTTTGGTACTAAACATTTGTTAAATAAACCTTGTAACCTAAATTTGACTATTGATACAACTTTGGTGAGGCAGGTTACTAAAATTAAACTCTTGGGTGTTAAGCTGGATAATCAGCTCTCATTGACTGATCAGATAAATGATATTGTTTCTAGGATGGGCAGAGGCATTGCTTTAGCTAGGAAGTGTGTGCCGTTTTGTCCACCCTCAGTCATGAGAACAGTAGTCCAGTCTTTGGTCTTGTCACGCCTGGAGTACTTCTCAGTTATTTGGTCCAGTGCTACACAGGAGAACTTGCTCAGAATAGAGCAGCCAGAGTTGCTCTTGGCTGTTCAATCAGGACCGGTGTGAATGAGATGCACACTATATTAGTATGGTTGAAGGTGCTGAATAAATTAAAGATAAGTTTTTTGTGTTACATGCATAATGCCATCTATAAAAACAACCCCAGATTTCCTGTGGATAAATTGGTGTACAGTGGGCGTTGCCACCAACATATTACTCGGCAGGTCAGCTCTGGTGATTTAGTTGTTCCTTTTGCTCAAACTGTATGAGGAGAACTGCACTATTTAGATCCTCAGTAGCTTGGAATCAACTGTCAATGTGTATAAGACAAATAAGCGACAGATCTTATTTTCAAAAGATGGTAAAATGTATGATTTGTAATGAAAACTAACAGTAACGACTCAAATTGAAGTGTATTTATTTATAATATATTGTAAAAAGTGTAATGTGATTGTGTATAATATGTTTTGATATTTGTAAAATGGACCCCAGGAAGATTAGCACTCGTGGAAGCTAATGGGGTTCCAAATAAATAAATAAATAAATTGTGCTTGACCAGCTGCACCAACAAGGCACCACAACTCCATTTTTAAATTGGACTTTTTAAATGTGAGTAATGCTTTAGAATATAGTGTGTTAATAAACTGTTAACAGTCAGTGTTGGGTAGAGTTACTTCTAGCTTACTTCTGAAACGGCTCAAAGTCCATATGGGTGAACACAGGTGGGGCCAAAAATTGGTCACTGGCCCAAATGGACACACTGCTGAGAATGAAAACACAGTGAAATGATCAAATGAGAAGAATCCATTACTGAGTTGGATTCTTAATTAAACTGAAACAAGATTATTTAGATGTTTTTCCATGTTATTTATTAATAACAATGTCCAAAGAAGACAATATAATACAATAGGCTACAACAATATTTAATATACAATGCATGTTTAATTTACAAAAATATGTCACTGAAGCATAAGTGATGTAACATTTGAAAAGATTTCATGAAGATTCTTGTCGACACTGATCTTCCTACAAATCTGAAAGAAAAAAAGAAAAATAAAGACAGGAGATAATTTTGTCCCCCTCACAGTTTGTTCCATTCCTTTAATAAGAATTGCATTCCTTTTATTTTATTTTGTAAAAACTAGTCCTGGGCAGTGCCTCAGTGGCCATTTGATTAGTTTATTTGTTTCTTCGTCTAAGTTATGGACAAATAGCCTCTATTGGCTGTACACTTTTTTAAGGACCCCTGGGCTCAGTCTCTACACAACTTTAGCTGTCAACAGGCTTTAAACTACAATAAAAATGAGAAAAGAAGAAATGTAATGACAAAAATTCTTTGTTTCAGTGAATTTTTATTCTTTAAACTGAGGTGAGTGTTTCCTTCCTTTTGACACAAAGTTGATGTTCAACAACACTTCACACATTCACACAGCAAATACACTGCACAAACTTTAAACAATGGCTAAGCTAGACTTTTGCAAGGCAATTTCATTTATATATCTCTTATATTTTAATATCCCTCATCAGTTTTCACTGTGCTTTTAAATTTTTAATAGAATTCAACAGGTTTTTGTGAATGGCCAGTTCTCTGATAGTGTCACCTCTAGCACTGGTTCTCCACAGGGTTGTGTTTGTCTTGGCTTCTATTTCTCATGAACACAGACACCTGTAGGAGCAGGAAAGCTCTGATGATACAGTCCTGCTGTCTCTGCTACAGGCCTCTGTCACAGGACACGGCAGAGCACTCCCTGACAAAGCACCACTGAATGCTGAATTATCAAAAAGGAATAGCGCCCAAAAGCCGAAAAGTCAGTTGAGTGTGCAGCGTCGTCAGGCTGCGTCCTGTGGGGCTGTGAGAGAAAGAGGGGTAAGGCTCATCACTGTTTGTGAAGCAAGTGTGGAATAAAGTGAGGTCATACAAAAAAAGTCTTGAGACTTAGTGCAGACTTCGTCAGACTGAGGCTGTGCAACAAAAACAAACAAACACAAAATTAATCCCGACAGCAACATTTCTTTATATCTTGATTTAAACCCGTGAGTATTTGGGCATTTCTTGAGCTGTTCCCAAACCATTCCATATATAAATATATTTGTGTGATGATCAAAATATCCAGCCTTATGTAGTGAAATCATCTGCCACAGTGAGCAACCCCCACATGAGATGACCATGGGGTGAACCTCACCTCTGGGATTCCTTCCAGAGGTCTCATTGTTTTGTTAAGACCTGGTAACAGGATGAACGGTTGTTTTACAAATACCCCAACGCCATAAAGAAGTACTAACCCTGTCTGATTTCTCCCAAAGGAGATTGAACGTGTCTTTTTAAATAAATCCAGATGGCCCAATGTTGTTATTAAGTCGGAGTGAACCAGGTTTACAATCCTAGGTGGCGTGGTACCCAGCACCCTGTCAGGACAATTGTAAATCCTTTGAGATAAAACTGTTTATCCAGCTCTTCGAGAACCTTTTATGACCGTTCGTTTGAACACTGGAATGCGCTTTGAAGTGTAAAGGACTTGAGACTTCTGGGATGATACCATACTGCCCTCTAGCGACAGTATGGATGAACGCCGCTAAGTCTTTCATCAAACCAAATGACTTTTCCCTTTTTAGACGGAAAGGTTTCCAAAGGACTTGGACTTCATAAACGAACATTCTTGTGTAATTAAAAGGAAAATGTTTAAATGATTGGATTAACGTGTCCCTTACATGATTGCTCCCCGACAGAACAAGAAGTATCCCTCTCTTCTTTCGCATTGTTAATAAATTGAAATGAATACATGTTTCCATGATATGCTTAAAAATGTATTTTTTAGGTATGGATCCTACGGTACACAAAGCAATGTGGATTTATATGTGTTTAAATATTCAATGTTATTTTGTGGAAGATAAAGGGATTGTTTGAATTAAAATTTAGGTGGGATAAGCTTCCCCCAAAACCAGGCCACACTTCCTAAACACGCCCCTCAAGCCGTGTACAAAAACCCTGTGCGTGCCGGAAATAGCTCTCTTCTCCACGCTCTTCTTTTAAGCTCTTAGACACTCTTAGTCTTACGCTGCTTCTTCTGCAGCTTAATTTTTCGCCTTGTCCGCCTCGGACCCTCTCCTCTTTAACTTAGGTTACTCTAAATTTTTCTAGACCCATTGCCCGCCAGGCAACGTGAATTTTCCTTTTTAACCAGCCACACATTGTCTATTTTTGTAAGATACCCTTGTGATGTCACTCACAAGAGAAGGAAGACATTTTGGTAGTTCTTGTGAAAGACCAAGAACTCCGCTTGAACTAACAGACGCTTTAAGCCAGAAGAACGACTCCTGAGACCCTTTTTCAGTGATCAATTTTTGTGTTAAAAGACTTTCGCCTCAACCACTGGGTAGAGGCCTGCCTTACTCACTCAAAGACAAAACAGAACGCCTTCTCTACCCTACTCCGGAGCTGCACGGCTCCTTTGGGATCAGCGTACACTTGCCGCCATCTTGTCGCTTGGCAACAACCAGCTGGAGCAGCCGCTCAAAGTTCTGGAGCATCACTTCGGATCTTTGGCTTGAATGCTGAGTTTCGTAAGACGACTAGAGTGAGTTGAGCACGTGACACTGATGTTTGGCGTTATAAAACTGTACACTGTCTTGAGTAAAGGTCCATTTAGATCTTCGATCATATCCATAAATTCACCTATCTCCTTCCCTAAACCCCTTTCTAATAATCCGGTAATTAAACTTCCCAGCCGAGTTTTAATCAGTCAAAACATTCATTATCCTCCACAAAGTTCTAGTCAGTAAAGGTTATTGTTTATTGTTCTGTGTTAATCATTATTCCCATTATGCAGGCCCGGATTGGCTAATCGGGAGCACCGGGAAAATTCCCGGTGGGCCGGTACGTTTGTTTGGCCGCGAGGACCGTTGTTATCATGGGACTGGGTTGAAATATATATTTTTTAATCATTATTATTATTACTTTCCCGCAGCCGCACTCTTTTTATTTATTATTTTACCGCAGTCTCACTCTTTTATTTAATATTTTCTCGCAGAGTGCAGCCTGCAAGACAATGATGACGTTTTGACCCCCCTGGCCCCGCCCCCTGACACGGCCCCTTTGCAAGTTGCTCAAAATAATAAAAAAAAGTCACATATAAAAATGGATAACAGAAAGCGCGATGAAAAGGCCAGAATAAATAAATAAAAAAAGCTTTGGAAACTGACGCGGCCAAATGTTCAAAGCTGAGCACATATTTCCTCAACAAAACAAACGAAGACGACGAGGCGGGTAAGTAAGCTAACGTAGGTAGTTAGGAGCAGTGCAAGATGCTAGCGACCGTGCAAAACAACGTATGTAAACCACCGTTCATGTATCAAAGTTTTTCTTGTAGCTCTTCAGCAGCAGCCGCCTCTAGTACCATTTGCTGCCAACAGTGAAGAGCGAGGCCCAGAAACGTCCCCAAGCTCCAGTCATGAGCCCAACACACCAGAATGGACAGGTAGGATTGTCATTCAGAAGAAATAATAGTAATGAAGAGCCCTGCTCAATGAAAATCATTTTCTTACTTGTTTCCAGTTCAAATATCTAAATATTCTTAATTCAAGATACATTTACAAGTGAAATGGCATGAGAAATTATGTCTTGTTTTCTGGAGAAAAAAACAACAACTAAAAATTAAGTGATTTTTTGTTGTTGCTTAAAAGCTAAAACTAAAACAATTATTTTTCTTACCCCATTGGACTGGAAACAAGACAAAAATACTGTAGAAAACAATGTGCCTATTGCAGACTTATATTCTTAGGTTTTCATTTTATTATTTTAATATAGTCAGTCGGGAACTAAAGTGGGCCGGTCTAAGGCATGAAACTCCAGGGCTGAAAATGAGTCCCAATCCGGCCCTGCCATTATGTGTAATAACTGTGTATAATCTTTAATAAAATCCCATAAAACGTTAAAGATCTTGATTTGGTGTTTTAATGTTTATGAAGACATATTACGAAAACAGGACGAATTCTATTCCTTCAGATTAATTGAGACTTAGTAAATATAATCAGTTTCCCAGAACTAATCTGGGTGGTGCCCTCAACGTGACAATTTTGATAATAAAAATATTAGTTGATAATTTACCCAAATTAATAAATTAATATTTCTATAATCATCTACAGTACGCTACACTTATGTATAATTATAACTGCACATGTTTGGAGGATGAAGAGGGTATGTAGTGAACTTTTAGAGTTATTGCATCAAACTTCTATACAATAAGTTAAATAGTACAAAACTAATGAACAATACCTGTACATGCATGTGTTTGGACGGTGGGAGGAAGCCGGAGTACCCGGAGAGAACCCACAGTAACATGTGGAGGACATGCAGACTTCTCACAGAAAGACCGGAGTCAGCCGGGTTTTGAACTCACAACCTTCTTACTGTGAGGCAGGAGTGCTAACTGGCCATTGTCCAGGGTGTACCCCGCCTAAGGCCCCAAGCTACTGGGATAGGCTCCAGTCACCCGTGACCCCTAACGGGACTAAGCGGTAGAAATTGAATTAAAGAATGAACAATACAATATACATAGTGCCTTATAACCCAGGACATATTTATTGTTATTATTTATTGAGATAATCCTGAATACTTTGCTTTGTACGTGTCTGATGTGTGGTTTCACAAATTGTGAAGACATTGTGTGTGTTCAGTGTCCCTGATGATTGGACTGGGGTGTGGTGCTGTACTCCTCGTAGTCCTGTCTCTGATTGTCCTGTGTTGGTACAAAAACTCAAAAGGTCTGACTTTCTTTGATATTTTGCAAATTAAAAAAACAAACAATAAATATGTACATTATTAAAGTTTGCAACATTTCCTTTCACAGATAGAGGCTGCCACAGGTTGGTCATGTCAGATTGTTATAAGAATTTTATTCTTATAATTGTGTATATTGTTTATAGTTAGTTGGTGCTCATAGTTCTCTACAGGTCATGTCAAATCATGTTATGTCCTCCATGTTATTCCAAGCATGGTGTAGACATAACTAAAGACATGGCTTGCCATGGTACTTCTGCACCTGGAGCTGGGGCCTTAAGGGGAGTGTGTATGCAAGATACGCCTCCCACTGACAGCCCCCAGTGATATAAAATGTAATGTTTTGCTTACCTCTGTAAGCAAAACGCACTATGTACCTTTGATATATCTGTGTAATTTGCTTCTCCTTGCAAGGAATAAAACCTGGCCTTTCGCTTTTATAATAATCTGTCTCCGTGTCTCTCTGGGTAATATAAGGATATAGAATTCTTTTGGACATATAGAATTCTTATAACATTTGGTGCCGTGACCAGTTTCAATATTCGTTGTTTCTCATGCAAAGAGGTGAACTGACGTGCACGGAGAAATGCAAAAACAAAGCATTTCTTGTAAGTCCCAAGCTGTGCTATTTAGCAGTAAAGGGCCAGATATCCCCTCTTTGTGTGTGAGGCACGATGACGAGATCTGGACTGAAAAAAGAGAAGAGCAGAGACGAGAGGACAGAACAGACAGTCTGGCTGCGGAACAACTGGACTATTGGACTAAAAATTCAGGTAAACAGCTGTTTAATTTATTTTTTGGTGTGTGCGTGTGTGAGTTTGAAATTACCAAAGCTTCCGGAAGTAGTGTTTTGGAAATCTGACATATGTTGAGCGGGCTGCATGTAGTTTACATCATTAGTTGATGTTTTTCCATGAAGTTGGCCAGCATATGAGATTCTTAAACGCTGAAAGATCGAGAACCTAAATGTCATCTAGGGGTGAGGCTTTATCGAGAACCCAAATGTAAAATCTAAGGGTGAGGTTTAAAGCCGAAAAAGTATGTGTTTTTGATCAAGAACCTACATGTAAAATCTTAAAGGGTGAGGTTTTAAACGGGATATTCTGATGTTAATCTGGGTTAAAGCTTGTTGTCTTGCTAGATTTTAGTTTGATAGATACCTTATGCTTTGTAAGTCTTTATGGTGTTTCTTGAAACTGACTCGTGCGTTTAGTTCATTTGGCGTGACAAGTGCACCTCTATGCGAGATAGAGCACCTAATTACAAGAAGGAGTATGAGATCTAAAGAGCTTGTCTAGAGAGCACAGGAATTTATCTTAGATTAATAATCACGTATCGTGTCGCCACAATCGAACTGCCTTGCATAGCTAGTATTGTTGGTTTTAATGGTGCGATTACGCACAGGAAAACTCAGTATTGACCATTATCGAGAACCTACATGTAAAATCTTAACGGGTGAGATGAATAAGTCCGAAGTCAATGTGACTATAAAAAAGGCCTGCCTACGTAGAAGTGATTCCTGCAGATGAGAAATGTTTAAAAGCCCACGAGAGCTTTTGCTGAAAAATGTTCACTGCTGGTGACGCGGTGAGTGAGAGAAAAAAGGAAAAGCCCACTGAAAGTGACGGGGCTTATACTGAGAATTGTTGGCAATACTGAGAATTGTTGACCTAAAAAGTTAAAGATAAAGGTGTGTTTGAGAGAATAAATGTGTTATGAATGGGCCATTGTTGAATGAAGAATGAGTCTAATGATGTGAATCAGAACAACGGTAATGTTTTTGTTTAAAGAAAGTTTGAACAACATGTGAGAGAAAGGTAGCTTCCAGAAGCTATTTTTCTAGTTTGAGAAAAAACAGAAGTAGAGAAGAGATTTTGAAAGAAGTACACACATGTACTTCAAAACACTAATCATTTGTATTTTGTTTAAATGTTTCTGGGAGCCTCTAGGTATCGGCTTCCTCCCTCCGGAAAACAGTGCTCTCTCCAACCTTTCTCTGCCCCTCCCACCTGCTCCTTTTCGGCTGAGAAAAAAGGAAAAAAAAAAAAAAAGCTGCAGACAGACGACCAACAGCAAACACGGAAGCGATAAGATAAACAAATTCAAACAAACGTTTGTTTGTTGTAAATTTTGATCTATTGAGATTGACCAAAAAGGTATTTGTAAAGTGTGTTTGCAAATTGGATGTAACTTGAAATTAATATGAATGTAATGTATTTCTCTGAGGAAAAATGCACATTTGCCATGGAGACGAGAGCGAGGTGGAGGTGGGCGTGACAGACGAGAGGGCACTGAGAGGAGGAGGAGGAGGTCGAAACTGGGTCCAGATGAGGGACGAGGGAATGACCTCATGAACTGACCGCTCCAACTAACAGGTCAGGTACATAAAGACATGTAAATACACCCACATAAACACATGTAACTACAGACACATAAAGACACAAACACGGACACATAAACACACATCTACAGAGGAGAATGTGATTTTGGTTTATGAGAGAAAATAATGAGTATTCTGTTAAAGAACAGAGTTGGTTTTGTATTTAATGTGACATAGAAATGTGAACATTAAAGGTTTGAAGAAGTTAAAGATCCAACACTTGGATCTAAAATAAAATTAGTGATTGATGTTTTGCTAAACAATGTTGTGTATCTATTAGTACGAGACTTAATAGAGGTCCTTAATATCAGTGTGGTTCAAACACACGGTATAACGCCAATAAAAGAATGAAAATGAATACTTTGTAATTGGAAGAATTTAAATAATGCGTCTTAAAGTTGAATTGTGCAGAGTAAGTTTATAAAGATAATATAACTTTATAGTTGGGCCATAAGCTTATATTTAAAAGAGAACAAGGTTACCAGAATCTAAATAAAGAAAAGTATCATTTATGTATTTCTCTGGTTTGGTTCTAACAAAGTGTGAAAATGGAGAAAGTGGATTCAAAACAACCACTGTTTGGATTCACGAGGAATGTTTAAACACAAGATAACATTCTATGCAAGTCAATGTAACAGGAGCTTCACAGCACCCTCCTTTTTGCTCCCAAGAGCGAGAAATGTTTTGTTTTGGGTTTTTGTTTTTTTAGCTCCACAGACATGGTGGGAGCCTTTGCATTAAACAAACTTATAATGTTGAGAAGAATACTGAGTTAGAAATGTCAGTGACAGAAACAGATTGCACTGAACTAATGTGTTAAATAAAGTTTATGATACTTAATTATGAAAACTGTTTGACCTTCGGACAGGTCTGTTGATATGAATAAAAAGTCCACATTTGAGTTTTATTGAATCTATGAAACATGAATTGGTAAACTAAACAATTGAATTAATGAGATTGAATATGGTTTTGGAAAAGAAAACCTTAAAGTTTAAGTAATTGGAGAATTGAAATGAAGATAGTTCAAAATAAATAATAATCATTATTTATTTTGGTACTTTATAATTAAGGTATAGTGTTATACAATAAAAATTTAAACTGTAATGTAAATTGGTAATCTGGTTTTGGTGATTAAAAACATATCTATGTGAAAACAGTTCAAACTGTTAAAACAATCTTAAAGGTTTTATTTGAAAAATTAAAGTTAATGAGAAATAAGTGAATAAAAAAGATAATTGTTAAACTAACAAGGTGAATTATTAAAGTTTAAGAGCATATGCGAATGGCTCGCTGGGTTTTGGTGATTAAAAACAGGGCGGCAGTAGCTCAATGGTAGAGCGGCCGTCCTTCAACCGGAAGGTAGTAGGATCGATTCCCGCTCGCCCCACAGTTCATACTGTCGTTGTGTCCTTGGGCAAGACACTTAACCCACCTTGCCTCCAGTGACTGTAACACTGGTAATGTAATGTAATGTAATGTAAGTCGCTTTGGATAAAAGCGTCTGCTAAATGAATAAATGTAAATGTAAATGTTTTAATCACTGTTCGAAGTGATTTTAGATTTTTTTTTTTTGGAGTACAGGGACTGACACAAGGTCCTTTTGAACAGACGTTAGACGTTGTTTTGGTTTTGGGTTTTGACAAACTTTAGGTCGTTGTAACCTAAAGAAAAAGAGAATAAAAAGAGGTTGAGATGATACATTTTATTAAATGAACAGTAATGATAATTACTGATTACAATTTTGGTGAATTTGAATAAAGAAAGAGAGACACGTTATTTTAATTTTACACTTGATGTTTAAAGTTTCTGTTTAATATTGAGTGAGGTGAATTCTTTATGTGGCATCTGAATGCCAAATTAGTGGAAACGTAAAAATAGTAATTGATAAAACGTTTTTATGTTACGTTTAAATTAATATGGGAAAAATACAAAAACAAAATGGTTTATTGTATTTAGCACCTGGTGGTAAAACTGAGTTTTACAGAGACAGTATAGAACAAATCTATACTGAACAAAATCCTGAAGAAATTCTATTTAAAATAAAGCAGAATTTGAGAGGAAATTTGTTGATTTTATGTTTGGTCTTTCCTTTAAAAAAAAAAAAAAAAAAAACGACAGTCACAAAGGTGATGGTGTTTTAGAGGAAAGCAGAGTGAACAGAGCAGAGGCTTTGTGGTGTGTTCAAGCAGCTGAGACATGCTGCTGTTACTGGTTTAACCCCAGAGAGGGGGGTCTGACCCAAGGGTGATTAAGAAATTTTGTTTTGAAGTAAGAGAAAAATGTGTTTTCTTTCTAAAGGAAGTAATTTAAGTCAAATTAAGCAATATTTTGAGAATATTCTAATTCAAAAGAACACGTGAAATAAATTGTGAATTAAAGGTGAATGTTTAAGAGTTTGTGAAAATAGATCATGAGAAACCAGTTCTGATCTATATAAATTATTTATGTTTGCATCAACTGAGTTAAAATTTATCAAATTGTGGATGATACCAATTACAGTTACAGGTAAAGACCTACAACTAATGGTAACTAAAAGTAAAACTGAACTAAACAAAGTTAAGTTTTAAATAGAACATAAACAAAAGTGATGCTATTTGGGAAAACATAAAGAAGATGAATAATTAGAAATGCTAATTAATGAAATAACAATTTAAGGTGGTAATTGGGAAAAAACCATTCTGTTTTGACTTTATTTTGATTTTTTTTAACTTTTATTTGATTTTTGTTTATTTTATTTTTTTTGGTATTTTGAGCCATGGTTGTGCCACGTCTCAAAAAGGGGGGAGATGAAGGTTTAAACAAAACTGTGTTAAAGTGCTGAAGGGATGCTTGGTTAACCTAATGGTTAGCATGAGGCTGAAACAACAGGGTTTAATACAGTTAAAAGTTTAAATCAAATAATGAAATAAAGAAAGTTGACAGGACTTTTCTGGAGAAGCACTGTTTAGTCTGATTAAACCTTTTCAGATTAAAGTAGATTTCCAGCAGACCATATCTGTGGAAACAGGGTTTATCTGCTGTTTCAATTTTATGGTTTGATCATTTTAAGGGCTTTTATGGTTTCGTTTGTGAAAACCTAGGAGGCACTTTCTATGGGTCTATAATGTCAGAGAACGTTCTGATTTGTTTGTTTGTTCTTTATTTGGATGGAAGCCAACTACAACAAGTATACCAGTTCAGAAAAGGAGTTTGAAAATTAATATAGCCACCACCAGTAAGAGCTAATATTAACATAGTTCTTTGAACTTATATCATCTTGGTTTACACCTGTGAAGGAAGCACACCTGTGAGCAGGGCTAGTGGCGTGGGTCACATGACTTCCTGTGACATCACTCTGAACTTGACAAACGTAGAGATCAGGGACAGGTGCAGTGCAAAGCAGAAGTCTGGAGGTTTTGTGAAAGTAAGACCATTAGACCAGCGTTGCCTGCTGACCGGAAACATGCGTACTTAAAGGATCCTCGTTTTATTTGTGTTCACATACAATGTGACGGAGAACATCGTGAGTGGAAACTCACACTTTAGGAGCCAAACAGCAGCTCCCTCAGGTTCATTTGAGAGCCCCATTTACATCGACGACAGAGGCGTACTTCGAAGGTGTCCTTAATGAATATAAGGCTAAAATTAAATTAGCATTAGGATTTGAATTTTTACCATTTGGGACAATTTATGAAAATGTGGATTAAATTAAGTATATTTATAAACAACAAAGGTTTATGAATTACACAAGAGATGCTGTAACGGTTAATTAAAACTGGAAATGAGAGAAAACTGATCCAAGGACTGGACAGAACAAAATAGCACTGAGCATGCTTTTAGCTGAAAAGGGGGGGGTCTACAAAAGGATTTCCTCCAAAGTAACACAGGACTAGTTACAGCAGAACTAAGGTCGTTGAGAAAGGACTTCAACCTCTAACAGAGGAATTAGAGTATTCTGGAATAGAGAAATTAATTTTGACCTGGTTTTAAAACATATTTGGAAAACTGACTGGGATTTTAGAATCTGTATTGAGATACAGTACATGTACTTGTTGTTGCACTTCCATGTCTAATAACGTTTGTTTGTGTTGCTTTACATGTACCGGAGCTTGTTGGTGAGATTGATGAATGTGGCCATTGCTGGGTCAACATTCCTGGACATGCACCTGCCAAACGACTAAGGTCAAGGCTTTGACCTCAGATGAACACTTTGATATCTGAGGGACGTTATTGTTTGCATGTACACCAACGGGACAACAGCTCCAGGACGGATCATACTACAGACCTAAGGGCCGTATAGTAAATTGAATTGATTATGCTGAAGAGAATTGATTTTAATCATTATGAATGTGCATATGTCTCACTCCATGTGTTTTTCTTTTTTTACAGGGACAGAAATGGACAGGCAGGGACAGGCCAGAGATCTTGAGTCCAATGGGTTGACCAGCTCAACCTCTGGCATATTTTTCTACTTTATTTTGGAGTGACACTGTGTTTTGATTTTATGATTTATGGACTTTAAAGAATTTGACTTTGAAGAATCAGTGCATTACTCTGTGGGTTCCCATTTGATTTGAAACATATCCCATTATAATCCTTTGTTGTGTTTGTTTTGACATGTGTTGTAAGTTAATCATTTGAAGTGATTACATACGTTAGATGCTTGATGTTTGTGTTTTGTCACCGCCTTTGGGGCAAGGGGTGGATAGAAGAGTTTTTCCCAGCTTTAGGTCATTTTACCAATGGGTCAAAATGTTCTTCTGGCTAGGTCAACGCCCTTCTGGGTTTTCGCTTCTGTCATAGTTCTTCAACTCACACTCAAGCTAGTAGGTTGTTTATGCTAATTGTTATCAGCATAAAGAGGGGGGAATGTTATAAGAATTTTATTCTTAACTTACTAAAACTATAAAAGTAATGCTTGTATAATTATGTGCTGTTCATCAATGGTTTTAGGCGAACTACTGAGACTGGTCAGGGAGGTGACCAAGTACAAAACGTCCAGAGGGAAGCCACTCAGGAGCAACTGTACTCATCTCTTCTCCACGGTCAGTTCAGAGCTCTTCTGATTTATTATAAAGCAACAAGAACAAATTCAAATGAATATCAAATACAAACTCACATATGTAGTAATAGTGTGGTCTTTTCTCATTTCTCTCCAAACTGTAGCTGATGATTGTGTTTATGAATCAATCACAGACTCAAGAAACAACGATGGTACTGTACAGAGTAGAACTACAAACACCTTTAAACCTCAAAATGAAAGACTGTTAAAAATTTGTTTTGGTTTGTTTGTTTGTTTCAGATGATGGGCAGAACCAGGATTATAAAAATGTCTCATATTTTCTCATAAAAGACAAGAAAGAAGGTAAGTAAGTACAAACACAAGTCTGTTTATTTACTTTTTACACCAAGAATAAACTTTAGAACTACAGACTAGGAAGTAAAAACTCATTTAAACAGCACAATAGTTTAATTTAAGTATTAATCCAAGGTTAATAAAAGTCTGAGATGAAATAGTTGTCAATAATAGAGAAAGGAGCTGTACATTTATTCTTCCTGTCTTTCTACAGATCTGTAAGAAGAGACGTGAGAAGCAAGAAAAACACAATAGTTTTAAACATTGTTAAGTTCAACTAACACTTATTTTGTTCAAGCCTGGATATTCATTTATTGTGTCTAATTTTCAGCACTGTCACCAACCGTCCACTTGGTGGAGCCACTGGTTTAAGTGGAAGTGTGGTCAGAGTCAGTTTTGGTTTTTAGTTTATAACATCAACTGTAAATATAAATACACGACTGCGTTGGTCTGACACATGAAGCCGTCTGAGTTGAGCTGTGAACAGAGCAGTGTTAAAACAACACTTCAACAGTCTGTACACTGACACTTTTTTTTTTTTTAGTTTTTGTCGTATTTTTGCTTAAGTTTAGTTAATGTTACATTTTATCCAAGGCCTGGTCTAAATGTTCTTTGTGACTGTGACATTGTGTTTTGATGATAATGTGTTTCCTACTGTGGAAGATAGTGTTGCTCTTGTTAAATGTATATTTGATAAAAGATTTTGTTAGTCACGAGGAAACTATATTATGACATTATTGATGTGTAAAGACCTTTGCATTGTATTACACTGATATTTTCTTGCCACATTTTACAGTATATGTTGTTTTTTTTTTACAAAATATTTCTATGTGCACCTCTGATAAGTGTTTTTTGTATAAACTCCATTTTCAGTTTTGTTCTGTTCAGTGTAGATCTGACAGGAAACTGGGTGAGTGGAAAGTTGACATTAGACAAAGAACCTGAGCCTGAGTAATACTTTAGAATATAGTGTGTTAAGCTACTTACATTGTTTTATCAAATGATTGAGCTCATAATGCAAATATCATAAACCTAAAATTATAATGTAAGTTAATCCATTTACCTATGGCAGGGGTCGGCAACCTTTTGGAGCCAAACAGCCCCAGAACCACCAGCCATGTCTAAAGTCCCTTAATGGTGGAGGGCAAGTCTTTTCAAAACCTTAAAAACAAAGCAGAAATCTGAAAATGTCTGATAACTGTCCAAGTCTAAAATATTATACTTATTCAGGATATAACAATGATGTTATTTTGAAAAGAGACTTGGTGGGTTTTAAAATACTCTCTGTTGCTGCTGTTAATTAAACTGAAATGTGTCAGACCAACACAGCAACAACCATGACCATTAGATTTGACACAAACAGATGCTTTAGTTTGTGGATTTAAGTCATTGTCTGAAATACTGACACCTGCAAAATAACACACTGCAATGTACTTTATTACACATTGGATTTTCTCTTTGAGCTTCATGATGATGAGTTATAACCAAGTTATAGGCCTTTGTACAAAAAATATATAGTAAAACACAAAGAAGGTAAATAATGTAAAAGTTAAACATGAATACATTTATCTTGTATTGTACTAATTAAAGAAAACATTTGTACACTGAATATAAATGTATGATATTTAAGTGTGTGTTTGTGAGACAGGTTCAAAGTGACACAATGTGACGTTGTTGATAATGATGCTTTAAAGGGGCACTGTGTAACTTTTAGCTCCTTTAAAATTCTTTAAAGGTTCTTAGACATGAGATCAGTAGAAGGATGTCTCACTGACACAGTCCCCTCAGCTGGACACAAACCTCAAATGTAACTGTAGACGTTATGTGAGTGTCACACTTTAAGGCTTTTGTTTTCCCCATGACTCAGAAACAGAAACATCAGTGCAGCACTGGATGAAAGATGCAAGTGTCTGTCAGGAGCCCAGAAACTCACTGACCTTTTATACACACACTGATTACAAACAAACAGATCACAGGTGAGGATGGTTACCTTTAGTATCTATGTTTTTGTCACTTGTGCCCTGGTTTAAGGTTACATTACACAGTGCCTCTGAACAAGGTAATGAGAGTGAGATAAGTTTATCAAAGTGAGCTTTTAACATGGACGCTGAATCTTTGTCCATCCATATAAACCCAGAGATGGAGTTTTTATCTGATCTCGGAGTAAAGTGGTTCCTCTGCGACTGAAGGAGATGATTTTGAGAAAGATTATTGTTAAAATCATGTTAAAATCACAAAAGCCACAATTTAAATAAAAAACAGACAGTTCATACATGTTGACTTCACCGACCTTTAGTTTTCCTCTTGGCTTTACCTTTTCTGTGGTGGTTTACCTGGGCATACGACACATTTTTATCTAAAAGTAAAATGGAAAATTCAATAAAGTTTTCTTGTGTTGGACATGATGGTTAAAGTTTGAGTTCACAGCTCCTTATTTTTGAGTTGGATTAAAAAAAGTGCCATGAATTATTACTTAGTTTTGTAAATGTATCAAAAGAAATACAAAAAGGAGACTCACTCTTTATATTTTTGAGCTCCAACACAGAATATGTGGCATCTGTAAAAGAAATAGGCAACTAATTTAATTCACAATGATTTTTTTTTTTACTGCTTCAATGGAAAAAAAAAAAGAAGCCAAAGTGACACTTATATTGTGAACAGACATTGTGTTAACTCTTGCCCTTTTTCTGGATTTGGACATTTGATTACAGAGATTTTGTTTTCTTTCATAATAAAACTTGTGTTTCTTGCTTTAGAGTAAGTCGTCAAGTTATAAGAAGCTGAGACTGACCATAAGGAGGAGAGGTGTAATCTCTGATGGTCATGTGATCTTCAACAGAGCTCTGATTGGTTCTCACAGACCTTGAGCACAAAACTGTAACAAACCAAAAGTCAATAGTGAATTATATTATTAAAAGATTTTGTATAAGAAACAAATACAGTGTCTGTGTCTGATATAGTCTTACCTTTTGACTTTCTGCAGCGCCACAGAAGCAGCAGCAGAATTAATAATACTATTGCACAGATAAGTCCAATGATCAACATGACAGGAAATGAAGAGATAAGTTCCTTTGACAGTGCTGCAAGAATTTATCTTATCTTAATATTTACAACTCGCATTGTAGGCCTTTATAATTGGACCTTTAAATTAAAGTTTATTGTGAATAAACAAAACTACTCAGATCTAAAATACTCACATTTGACTGAGATCCAACTCTCTGGAGAAGTCCAAATCCGTGGAGATCTTTGGCCTTGTTCTTGTCCCTCACATTTATAAAAACCCTCGTCAGACTTGGACACTGCAGAGATGTTGAACTCAGTTTGGGTTCCATTTTGGATTAGTTTTCCATTTTTATAGAAAAGGACAGAAGAAAGAGCAGTAGATGTGTTCAGTTTACAGCCGAGAGAAACAGGTCGTCCCTCAGTCACAGGATGAACAGGACTCACAAGGACAACATCACCTGTGAAAAGTCACACTGTACTATTATCACAGCAATAAAAATAATATGATGGGTGTATTAATCTTAATTATATGATAAATGAAATGAAAAAACCTACTGTGAAAAGTGATGTTGAGGGCATTGCTCAGTTCTCCTGATCCAGACTCACACCAAAACACTGCATTAGTTTTCTCTTTTGGGGAAAAGTCACATTTAGATTGATCTGTCCAGTAGGAACTACATTGTTGTAAGAAAAGGCCGTTCTGAGAAAAGCCTTTCAGTCTCCACTCTCCATTAGTGGAGTTGGATTCACAGCTCAGTGAGACTTTGTCAGACGTGAAGTGCTGTGATCTGTCAGGACTCACTGTGAGAGACACTGGGGACTCAACATCTGTGAAACAACACATAATCTTTGAAGAGTCTTTTACAGAAAAACATAGGTCTGGAAAACAACACATGATGAACTTACTTTTAAAAGATAAGGTCATATGAGCTATCCTACCTTTAGTCCAGACAAACTTGGGCTGACTGTATTCAGAGTAAAACAGTGGACGTCCTCGTCCTGCTCTACACACAAACCCTGCTGTGTTGGTCTGGTGGTGAACGGTGAAGGAGTCCTGTTCAGTCCCATTACTGTGACCTGGGAGCAGCTCATATCTGTAAGAGTCTGATGAATGAGGAACAGCCTTGTACCAGTAAAAGGTCCATCCTGCAGACGGCTGTTTAACACCACAGCTCAGAGAGACAGAGACTCCAGGAGTCAGCCATGACGGAGACACAGACAGGACAGGCTGGAGTTTACCTGTTTGAACAGTCATTAGATTTCATTTGTCATATTGTGTTTATAAATTGTCAGTGTAATAATGTAACTAATGAATAATGTGAGATGAAACCTACTGTTGGACACATGTAATGTAACCTGGCTGCTCCATTCAGTTACTTTATGTTGGTCATGTCTCATTATTCCTCTGCAGCTGTATTTGCCACTGTTCCCTGAAGCAGCATCACTTATTATCATTACTTTATCTTCTTTATTAGAAATGCTCACATCAGATTTGTTCCATTCATACGTCCACTCAGTGTCTGCTCCGTGTATTTCACATCTGAGAGTGACCTGCTCTCCTGGGAATATCTCAGGCCACTTTGGCTCCAGAGATACAGCAGCTGTGTCAGAGACTGATCAGAATCAACCCAGTTACAAACAAGACTGTAACAATATAAATAAATGTTTAAATTATTTAGCTTTGAAGATATTAAAGACTGATATGTTTCTAGTGATGTTTACAGAGTTAGAGACAAACTCACCAACAGCATTAACTCTGAAGGACTGACTGTTCTCAGTGAAATAAAGTGGGTCTCCTCTTCCTGCTCTGCACCAGTACACTCCTCCCACTGAGACACTTATTTGTTGTTGATCAGAAGAACCTTTAAATAACTCTGTGTTGTCTCTGAACCAGTAATATTTCCAACCAGATGACGCTGGAGTCAAAGAGCAGGTCAGAGTCACTCTGACTCCAGACTGAACCTCTGTGTCACCAGTCACTGTGGCTTTTGGTTTTTCTGTCGATCACATTATAAAACAAATAAGTGACTTTGACACAAGTGTGTTCCTTTTATTTACACTAAAGCAAACACAATCAATGAGCCTGAAATAACTAAATATAAATCTATCATTTATTGTCTTATTGTCTAGAACAGATCAAAGTAAACATTGACTCACTCAGTACTTCCAGTGTGGTCTCTGTGCTCCACAGTGTTGTGAGATCTGGAGCTCTTTCTCCTCTACATCTGTAGTGTCCACTGTCAGACTCAGTAACTCTGGAGATTGTATATTCTCTTGTTGTTTGATGTAGGACTGAACCGGTCCTGCTCCACTGATACGTCCACTCAGTGTTTCCTCTGTCCTCAATCTCACATCTGAGAGTGAGACTGTCTCCAGAAAAGATCTCAGACCAGTTTGGAGACACTGTGGGTTCTGTTAAACACCAACATAGCAACCATTAATGTATTATTTAAAATAACAAAATATAATGTTTTATTATAAAACCATAATATTTATTTACCTATCTATTTTAACTGCATTTATTTTCCTTTTTGGATTCATTTTCAGAATTTAATTTAAACAAAACAGTCTAAATAACAGCAGTTAAAGAAAAGATATGAAACTGATTGATTTTAAATCTAATAAATTCATATTCTAAAGACATACATCATGTAAAAAAAAAACTTTTATTTTTATTTATATCTAGTTTTAAAAACAGAACTGTACTCACCAGTTTTTAAAACAGTGACAGTGTTACTTTCAGATGTGTGGATATATTCATCCCATCCTCTGCAGAAGTAGACACCTCCATCTGAGACACTGACACGAGCTGAGTTTTCTTTCATTCTTTCCCACTGAGAGTCAGAGACTGAGTTTTGTCTGATCCATTCATAAGTTCCTTTAAAGCCCTCGACTTCACAGCTCAGAGTCACACTGCTCTGTTCTGGGATGGTCTCACTGGAGGATTTCAGATGGACTCTGCGTGTCTTTGCTGAGGAGAGAACAATATTAGAAAAACACAGTCAGTGAACCACAAAGATGGATGTAGACTTCTGCAGACTGGAACTGGTGATAGTTTTTATGATTTATTTGTCATTAGTAAAACAAAATAGCTGCTGTGTAAAATCAGACAGATGTCTTAAACTTCTCAGAAACATGTCAAAGGTTTAATGTGTTTAAAATACTGACCTGTTACATTCAGTTCTTTCTTTGTGGAATGTGTTCCCTCTTTGGTCCCACACCAGTAAAAACCCTGATCTGATGTTGACACTGAATATATTTTCAGTTCAACTGTGGTTGCAGATGTCCAATGTATCTGATGGTGTGTGTCCTCTGTCACATATGATCCATCTTTGTAAAAGTACAAATATCTCTGACCAGTTTGAACACAACGCAGAGTCACTGAGTCTCTGAGATACAAAGACTGTTCAGGAGCCTCCAGAGTCAAATGATCACCTGTGTAAACAAAAGTAAAGTTAAAATAATGACTAACTGCTTTAGAGTAATACAAATACAATGATAAACACAAAAATAAACATGGCGGAGTTTTACATTAAAGGTGAAAGTTCATTTTTCATTCATCATTACATTTATCAACACTAGATGGCAGTGTAGAGCGAGAGTGTATTTCCTCAAAGCACCAACACAGTTTCGACCCTTTGTTGACAGTTTCTCAAGTCTTTATGTCAAAGATGTAAAAGTAAGCCCTGTGTTTTAAGAACAGACTAAAGACAACTGTGGATAAGTCCTCACAAGTCCATCCAGTGCAACAAGGAGATTAAACAAAACACAACCAGTGATATTTTCGGGCAAATAATCCATCTAACATTATTAAAGCATAAACATATGCCAAAATACTTCAAAATAATTTAGACAATCTCTTTAAACACTGTCACAGACAACAATATAAGAACACAAACACAGTGAGTTTATTTCTTGACGTCATAATGGGCCCAGGTGTCATATCCCTGTCCTATAGATGTAAACATGAAAACACAATCATCTTAAAGACAACTGCATAAGTAACACTGTACGCTACATGGCCTAATATAAAACAACACAGCTTGAAGAATATGTAATTCCACTTCTTTATGAACGTTTTGTAACATAAGGCCATATATATGATAAATAAAAGCTGAATCTGAACTAAATAAAGATTAAACAGGAGAGTTATTTACCTTTGGTGTGTTTGCAGAGGACAGCATTGAAGACTGAAATAAGAATTATAAAAGAGTTTATGTCGACAAAGGCCTGACAGAAGTTTCGATGTTGACCTGTTTAAAGTCAAAGTGTTGTAAACTCACAGATGAGCCCCAGAGTCCAGACCAGAGAGGATCCCATCCTCACATCCAGCGCTCGTCACTCTGCCTCTGACAAACTCCAGCTCATTACAGACTTACATCTACAGCTCACACACAGGAAGAGGAAGGTACATTTGATGAAGATATGTTTACTTTATTTTTAGTTCATCTTATTTTAATTCTTAATGGTCTGCACTTCCTTTTTCACACATCCTCACACAGACACTGAACCACAGCTTTCACACATTCAGACTTTTCTCACAGTCGACACATCATGCAACTGTTTAGGATACAATAAAAATAATACACTACATTTTAAATAATTATTAAACTATATGCATCACATGTAAGTCAGCAGTTAGCAGTAGAAGTGAACACCTGTAGCACTAAAATATTGTAAAACCACTAATACAGTCTGTTCAGTGTTAGAAAAAAACGGTTGAACCTATGTTTACACCTATATATATATTCATTGTAGAGACATGTCTAAAAGGCTTTAATGATTACTGTAAGAATTAAAGGGAATAGATGTTTTACTTCCTCTTGACTCTAAAATGACCCTGATACAAAGATGGAGAAACTATGGAGAAGCTGAAGGAGAGATAACATCGTTCATGTTCAGAAACGTGTTAGATACTTCTCTTTTGTGGTTATTGTTCTGTAGAAGTTTGTGATAAATTGTTTGTGTTTCTCAGAACTGAAGCTACAGCTCACAGAGGGACTGAGATAAAGTGTGTCATAGAACGTCGTAGAAATGTGTGGCTTTTGACCTAAAAATAAAACAAGTGCAGTGACCCACACAGGAAACAAAAGGCCTGGTCTAACTCAGCTATAAAAGTGTCTTTGTCAAAAATACAAGGGTGGCAACAACCGATAAACTTCTCAACCCTCCCCACCCTCTCAGCTGCCAACCTCCCAACCACAAGCTTTTAAAAAAGTTTAACAAGCATCAAACACAAAGAAAGAGAGACAGATGTGACCAATGTCTTTTTTTTAAAGTTGAATCTAATCCTCCACCTGCAGCAGCCAATCAGTGATTCAGACAAGTCCCGCCCACAGCCCCTGAGAGCAGACAGAGGCACACACAAATCTACTCTGGTCAGAGAAGAAAATATACAAATAATATATCTTATCTACAATTTAACATTTACATATTGTGTCTTTGAAATGTCAGTGATGGTGTGACATTTGAACAGGAGAGGTTTTCATGAAGATTCTTGTCGACACTGATCTTCCTACAAACCTGGAAGAAAAAATAAATACCAGAGATTATTTTGTCCCACTCACATTTTGTCCCATCGCTTTGATGAGAATTAGGATGACCCCTAGTGGCAGATGTTTGAACTACAGGGACCATTGACTGAACCTGATGTAGCCTCCATCTCTTCTTCTTTGTCTCTTCTCTCTCCTGCAGAGACACTTATATTCATGACAGTGTTAATTTTGACACAAAATTTTAATTTAGTTTTAGTCTTAGTCTTTTGACTATAATTCTTTTTAGTTTTAGTCAAGTTTTAGTCATCTGATTTGTTTTAATTTTAGTCAAGTTTTAGTCGACTAAAATTGCTTGTTATTTTAGTCGACTAAAATTGCTTGTTATTTTAGTCAACTAAAATAAGACTAAAATCAATAACAGATTTACTAGACAATTTTTTACAATATTTTTTAAGTTTGGTATAGAAAATAAACTTAACCAAAATATATAAAACACAAATTCAACTTTATGTCAACACAACGGTGTCTTTATTTCAATTCAAAGCTTTTATGCAGCAACAAACACTGTCATGGTAATGTAAACAATAACTAGCTGCCAATTCACCATCAATAAAAGAAAAATAAAGTTAGGTCCAGGACCTTAAAGCTTACAGCTGAGCTGAACAATAAGTGCAAACATTTTTAATTTCGAATCTAAAGTGCACTGAACGACATTTTCTTCTTGCTACCACAATGCTGGCAATTCAACCACAGAATAGTAACACTTATTTACCTCTATTAATTTTCAAGAAAGCACTTCGTGCTAAAGTGACTTTTGCTCTGTTACGCTTTCCCCTGGTTAGGTCACCTGTGACATTTTGTCGCTCTTTGAATGCCGTCTTCCCGGGAGCTCAGTCAAATAAGTCAGTCTCTGATTGGTTCTCTTCTTCTCATGCAGTTTCGTTCTTCTTCTTCTCTAGTATTAATGGCGGGTCGCAACCAATTTTTTCGGTGCATACCGCCACCTACTGTACCGGAGTGTGTTCGCCTGTTCCGTTTTGCGGATTGGTTCTTTTGTTCATTTCTCCCGTCTGCTAATTGGATTTTCGTCACAGTCTATTTTCGTCTCGTCCTTTATTCGTTGACGATAATGTCAATCAATTTAGTTATAGTTTTAGTCTCCATCAGTGACTTCCTTTTTAGTTTTCGTTTCGTTTTCGTCCGCAAAAAAATATTCGTGACGAAAATAATGACGAAAATATTTCGTCAACGAAATTAACACTGATTCATGAGTCTGTTCCTTAAAAAACAGGGCTGTCAACTCATTTTAGTTCAGGGGCCACATACTGTAAAGCCCAGTTTGATCTAAAGTGGACCAGATCAGTAAAAAATCTGCATAAAAACCTTTAAATTATTAATAGTTTTAATGCAAAGAAGTACAATTCAATTTTAATGTCAGTGTCTCATCAACTGCAGCTGAAAAAGTCTAATGTTTATATGATTTCACTTTCACAATATGTTTTTGATGCTAATGCTATTGTGCTAACAGTATTAGCTAATGTTCACTGCTACATCACTTAGCTTTGCTGCCATCTACTGTTCAGTTCTGGGTTTCAGTGTTGAGTTATGTCCTCTATTCTGACTAAAACAGTGTGACCCCCAGTGGACAGATTATGAATAGCAGTTACTTTTATTTAAATAAGACTGTTTTATGTCTTGTATGTATTTGTCTCAATTTCAAAACTCATCCCACGAGTCTGGATTGGACCCACATGTTCAACATCCCTGATACAGACTCTATATTAAAAACAAAATATGTACATTAAAGATTAATTGTATTTGACAGTCCATATCTTAATAAAAATAAGTTCAAGAGCAGATTGGTGCACACTGCAGGCCTGGGTAACACCCCTTTCTTTTCCAAAGTTGCTCCTATTTAGATTCAGATTCAGAAAACTTTTTTATCCCCCAGATGCAATTCTGTTTTTACAGTTACAGGTCGCAGCAGAACACAACAACTGACAAGATGCTTGAACAGGACAGAGGCTCTTCAGTAATTTGGACCAGAATCCAAAGACATAAGTGCAAAAGATATATTCAATACAATAGTCTTGAGCTTTTTGGGCAACACCATCAATATTTTTGTAAAACCTGAGCTCTGACTTTATGGTCTGAATGTGTTTTTCTAAATTCAAGTATGTTTGTGCTACATTTAGATCCAGGAGGTTATCCTCACACCATGTTACAAAGTCAGGGAGTGCTCTGTCGTGTCCTGGGACAGAGGCCTGTAGCAGAGACAGCAGGACTGTATCATCAGAGCTTTCCTGCTCCTACAGGTGTCTGTGTTCATGAGAAATAGAAGCCAAGACAAACACAACCCTGTGGAGAACCAGTGCTAGAGGTGACACTATCAGAGAACTGGCCATTCACAAAAACCTGTTGAATTCTGTTAAAAAAATGTAAAAGCAACAGTAAAAACTGATGAGGGATGTTAAAATAAGAAGAAAGATGTTCAATTAAAATGTGTGGTTGTAACTATTAAAGGTGAAAAATCAGCAAATAAAAATCTGACCTGGGACTTTGGTTTCTCCAGGTGAGAAAGATTTGTCATCAATAAAACCAGGAATAATTTCTTTCATAATTATCTCAAAGTTTTCAAGACTTCAACTGAAAATCTGTTCAATGTCATGTCAATAATTAATGTTTTATATATATATATATATATATATATATATATATATATATATATATATATATATATATATATATATATATATATATATATATATATATATATATATATATATTCATGTGGGACCAACAGATTTCTCAGCTGCTATTTTTTTTTTTTCACAAAAGAACCATAAAATACAGCTTTCACCATGTCCAGTGAGCTGAAAGACTACATTAAACCATTTTCTTGCATTATTAATTCTGTTGTATTTTTTAAAAAACAGACACACACAAAATATCCAACAACCCCATCCCAGAACAGAGCAATGTGACTCTGAAATGTGAAGTCGAGGGCTTTAGAGGAACTTATGAATGGATAAGACTAAACTCAGACTCTGTCTCTCAGAGGGAAACAATAAAAGAAAACTCAGCTTGTGTCAGTGTCTCAGATGGAGGTGTCTACTCCTGCAGAGGATGGGATGGATATATCGTCACATCTGAAAGTAACACTGTCACTGTTTTAGAAACTTGTTGTTACAGTTAGGTTTTAAAAACTGAATCTGATAAAGTCACAATTGAAAGTGAACAGTTAGGAAAATAAACTGTGTCCTATTCCTGGGAAAAAAATGTCTTTACAAATATACATTTCTTAAATCTAAAAGTAAGCAGTATCCATTAGTTGGGATATATCATGCTTGTTTAAAATATTTTCTTGTAGTGCTTTACACTGTTTGTGTTTGTGTTAAATTCCAAAAATATTTTTGCAAAATATAATAATTACAGTTATATTTATTAAAAAGATAGATGGAGATTATACAGTATTATACTGATGTTACTACTCTGGCTCAAGAGCAGCAACAAAGAGGAAGACCACACAAAGGAGCAACTTTTCCATTAACATTCATTAAATACATGTAATGTGACTGTGTAAGTCAGTCCTGATGGTGGTGTGAGGATGTGTAGATAAACAACTAAACTAAACTGGAGTCAGCCAGTGGCCTGGGCAGCAGTGGAAAGTCATGTTCACAGCTGTTATTAGTCCATGTCTGCAGGTGGAGGTGATTGTTTTAATGAAGAGGCAACACCCTCCCAGCATCCTAAAAACAGGAACACAAATGACAAGTACAAGAGGCCTCACAATAAAAAAAACCCATGTCTGTCACATTATGATGTTATTTTAATACATTTTGTGATGATATATTAGTTTTTTTTATAAACAGACTTTTCAGAGAGATCTTCAAATCCATCTAAAACCTGTTCAAGTCCATCTAAAACTTGATACGCACTGTTATCCAGTAGAGGGCGTGCTCATCTTCTCAAAACACTTGAGGCTGTTCCTGGACCAGCTCTGAGCCTCACAGTGCTGCACTCCAACTCCTCTGTCGGCTCGTGCACCGTCAGCGTGAACTGCTCCGTCCAAAACGACTGGCTGTGGTCAGTGTGCGACAAAGACCACTGTCAGGCATTGAACAAATCCTTCCCTCGAGTCAACATCTCCAGCAACAACAGAAGAGTGACCTGCACTGGGAACAACCAGGTTAAACTGTCATTCATTCAGTGCTAAAATATGTTTTCATGTCATAGACTTCAGCTCTGAGAATAAAGTGGAAAGAAAAATATCTAATAATTTATTTACTTTATTTGGATTGCTCTTGTCTTGTTAATAATCAAGTTTGTTTATTTTATTTCTTTTGTGACAAAGAAGTTAAAATCATCAGAACATAACCTGGACCAGGTAAGCCCACTGTAAAACTTTTCAACAATTTGAGACACTCTCAAATACTTCTGAAATACTAACATTATTTGTAACAGCCACAGGTGATACACAGCCAGCCACTGGAGGAGGAGGAGCTACAGCCTCAGCCCAGAGTCTCTTCAAGTCAAACTGAGGTCTCTTATGAAAATTATGACCCAGAACACACAAATCAAAGCAGGCACCAAGGCTCCAGCCCAAACCGTGAGGAAGAAAGTCAGAAAACAGAGAGTATCTAGTGTGTTTTAGAGGCTCCTGCTGCAGCTGTGTCTAAAGGCTCTGACTGTGAAGAGACGAGAGAAGAGAAACCACCACAAGAGGCTTCAAACTCACACATGGATCACTCACATCAAGTCAACACCGTGTACAGTGTGCTGCTGAAACCTAAAAGTCTGAGGCCACAGCGCCCCCTGCAGGACACACAGAACAACACAGACAAGCCTTAAAAAACACAAATGCTTTTTTTCATATTGGGGGATTGGTTTACATACAATATTTTCAAATGTGATTTGTAAGAAAAACAATAAAACCCATAATTGAGGTTGTTTCGTTCAATGTTATTTTATTCACAAGTTTCTATAAATAAAGATAACAATATTAAAAAGGTGGCAATGGCAAATAAATGACATATTCAATATGCAGATGGAATAAAAAGGCAGAAAATATAAAGTCGTAAAAAGAAAGACAAAGGTCAGAAAACTCCTGTTAATAGCTCAACGTTGACAATTAACTCCAGTTGGTGTAACTATAGATGTATTATTGACGTTTTATCGTCTCATGTCTCGCCTCGGTGCAAACTGCAGCACTGTCACTTTATGACTTGTATCTTCCCCTTGTTTCCTGTTGAGCTTCTGTCGACCTCTCACATTAAATGCAGAAGTGTTTATTTAAAGAAAAAGGGTGATGTCTTTCTATTTCTATCAGACACTTTCCATTTGAAATTAAAGTGAATTCTATGAATTATGCCGATCAGCTCTGGTCGTCTTCTCGACACAAAAAGAAGAAACTCAGTCATGTTCTGAAGTTTAATCCCAATCATAGCATTTGTAACATCTGTGAGAGATTTTACAACAAAGTTATCCACAGTCACTTTGAATGATCTCACTTTATTATGTATTTTAAAGTCTACCATTTTCTCTTTGGTCTGCCTCTTCAGACACACACTCTTCATCTGCGATCACACCACATGCTACATATCATCAAGAGAGGATCATGGGACACTGAGTCTTTGTGAACAAACCTAGTCCTGGAGCCCACTCCACTTTTATTACAGCTGTGGTATTATTATTTTAAAAACATGGATAGTGTTATGTTCATGGGGTTTACTGCACACACATTAGGACTCACATTTGCTCCAGTGTTTTTGTGATTCTCTCACTCCCTCTGTGCTGCACTTGTCACTTCAGTTCACACACGACACACACAACACATCAGAACTGTTGCATGATGTGTCGACTGTGACAAAAGTCTGAAAGTGTGAAAACTATGGTTCAGTGGCCGTGTGAGATATGTGTGAAAAAGGAAGTGCAGACTAGTCAGAATCAGAGGAAGAAAGAACATATTTTTAATCACATCTACCTTCCTCTTCCTCTGTGTGAGCTGTAGATGTAAGTCTGTAATGAGCTGGAGTTTGTCAGAGGCAGAGTGACGAGCGCTGGATGTGAGGATGGGACCCTCTCTGGTCTGGACTCTGGGGCTCATCTGTGAGTTTACAACACTTTGACTTTAAACAGGTCAACATCGAAACTTTTGTCAGGCCTTTGTCGACATAAACTCTTTTATAATTCTTATTTCAGTCTTCAATGCAGTCCTCTGCAAACACACCAAAGGTAAATAACTCTCCTGTTTAATGTTTATTTAGTTCAGATTCAGCTTTTATTTATCATATATATGGCCTTATGTTACAAAATGTTCATAAAGAAGTGGAATTACATATTCTTCAAGCTGTGTTGTTTTATATTAGGCCATGTAACGTACAGTGTTACTTATGCTGTTGTCATTAAGATGATTCTGTTTTCATGTTTACATCTATAGGACAGGGATATGACACCTGGGCCCATATTGTGTTCTTATATTGTTGTCTGTGACAGTGATTAAAAAGATTGTCTATATTATTTTGAAGTATTTTTGGCAAATTTGAAAACTATTATAATTTTAGATGGTTTATTTGCCCAAAAAAGTCACTGGTTGTGTTTTGTTTAATCTCCTTGTTGCACTGGATGGACTTGTGAGGACTTGTGTAACACTTATCCACAGTTGTCTTTAGTCTGTTCTTAAAACACAGGGCTTACTTTTACATCTTTGACATGAAGACTTGAGAAACTGTCAGTTTTCTTAATTTGTTTTCTGATTTATAATTTTGTTTTCAGTTCCGTTATTTGGTTTGTACTTCATGGTCATTGTAGTATTACTCTGAAGCAGTTTTTAATCATTTTTACTTTACTTTTGTCTACACAGGTGACCATGTGACTCTGAAGGGTCCAGAACAGTCTTTGTATTTCGGAGACTTTGTGACTCTGCGTTGTGTTCATGATGTTCATGGTTATTTGTACTTTTACAAAGATGGATCATTTGTGACACAGAACACAAACCTTTGGATAAAATGGACTTATGCCTACACAGCTGAACTAAAAATATTTTCAGTGTCAACAGTGTCATATCAGGGTTTTTACTGGTGTGGGACCAAAGAGGGAACACAGTCCACAAAGAAAGAAGTGAAGGTAACAGGTCAGTATTTTAAACACATCAAGTGGTTTCTGAGAGGTTCAGACATCTGATTTTACACAGCACATATAATTTTTTTATTAATGACAATTAAACCATAAAAATAATTACCCTTTCCATTTTGCCAAAGTCTACATTCATCTTTGTGGTTCACTGACTGTGTTTTTCTAATATTGTTCTCTCCTCAGCAAAGACACGCAGAGTCCATCTGAAAACCTCCAGTGACACCATCCCAGAACAGAGCAGTGTGACTCTGAGCTGTGAAGTCGAGGGCTTTAAAGGAACTTATGAATGGATCAAACTAAACTCAGACTCTGACTCTCAGAGGGAAATAATAAAAGAAAACTCAGCTCGTGTCAGTGTCTCAGATGGAGGTGTGTACTCCTGCAGAGGATGGGATGAATATATCGTCACAGAACTAAGTAATGATGTCACTGTTTTAAAAACTGGTGACAGTTATGTTTTTAAAGATACTGTCGATCTAAAATAAAAATAAAAGTTATAAAGTAAACAGTTTAAGCTGAGCCTATTCTTGAAACAAAATGAGGGAGTTTGTTTTGAGCATATATGTTTTTAGAAATATAAATGTATTACATTTAAAACTAAACAGTTTTAATTAGTTTGTGTATCTAAACTCTGATTTCTTTTGTTTCACTGCAGTTCTTTATGTTTGTTTTATTCATCAAAATGAAATCTGAAATGTATTTGTAAAGATAGAATTACAATTATAAAAATGTACATAAATATTATGGCTATATAAGGCGAGGCAATTTTATTTATACAACACAATTAATTCACTGGATCATTCAAAGTGTTTTACAGAAATAAAAGATTTAGAAAAAGAAACACAAGTAAAATACAGAATAAAAAAAGATGAAGAGTGTCATGGCCATAGGCCCGGAAACCGGAAGACTCCAACGCAAACCCCAGACACCGGCAAAGAGTTCAAAAAGGTTTATTTACAACCAGTAACAAAACAAAACCAGGAACCAGAATAAATAAGGCTAAGGTCTGAGCATAAAATTATCGAGGACAGGAAATATTAGAAAACTCAGGCTAGAGATCCAGGACACGAAATACAAGACAAAACAGACTAGAAATCTCCACAGGGAACACAGAAACACAGGGAACACAGGGAACACAGAAAACACAGGGAACACAGGGAACACAGGGAACACAGGGAACACAGGGAACACAGGGACCAGACTCACAGTAGGGTTGAAGATGACCTGGCACTGAGTCACAGGACACACAGGTATAAATAGACACAGACAACAAGGGACAGGTGAAACACAATAGGGCAGAGCAGGTAATCACACAGAAGGGGAAGACAACAAGCAGGAAGTAAATCATAAATCACAGAGAGGAGTCAGACATTTCAAAATAAATCAAATACAATCTTAAAACAAAAATCAAATACAATAATAAAAATGACATCAAAAACCAAACAGACACACAGAATACACTAACAAAACAGACAGACTAAATAAACAGACATGAATCCTGACAAAGAGTGCAGATAAAACACTTTCAGTTTTCTTTACTGAATGTAGGCGGAGCTAAAGAGGAAGGTTTTTAACCTCTTCTTGAACCTTGTTATAGTTGAGGCTGTTCCAGATTTTTGCTGCTGAAACTTAAACGCTACTTCACCAGGTTTAGTTCTAACTCTGGGCACGAGCAGAAGGCCTGTCCCAGATGTTCTCAGAGTCCCAGAAGGTTCAGAAGGCACTAGCATGTCAGAAATATATTCTGGTGCTAAACCATTTAGAGACTTGTAAACCAGCAGTGCTGTTTTAAAGTCTATTCTCTGAGCAACAGGAAGCCAGTGCAGAGATTTTAAAAACTGGACTGATGTGGTTGTACTTCCTGGTTTTGGTTAGAACCATAGATTGAAAATAAAAATGGATGTAATCCGCCCATTGGTCCCCTATTCACCGATTTTGTCATTACAACAGGCCAATAAATGGCAGTTACATCCGGGCTTTTCGGCTTTTACTGCATAGTAAAACAATAGGTTTCAGATAGCATAAACGGACATATTAATCAACCCACCCCCCCCTCCCTACATAGTAAAAAGATGGCTCTAGAGACCGGAGCGATCTTTTGTACCAGGCTGTAAACATGAGTTTTACTCTTGTAAAGTCACCATTGGGTTTCTCCTTATATTTCCGCTTTTGGAGCCTGCCCTCTGTTGGAAGGCGGTATATTGCTGTATTTCGCTGTAAATTGGCGGCGCCTTTACTCGAGGACCATTTAAGAGGTTCCATGAGAGAGGCTTGGTTAGAACCCAAGCAGCTGCGTTCTGAATAAGCTGCAGCTGTCTTAACCCTGGAGATAAAAGCATGGATAAGTCTCTCTAAGTCTGGGTTAGACATTATCCCTTGGACTTTGGAAATGTTTTTAAGGTGATAAAATGCTGATGACGTCATTGACTTAATGTGACGTGGAAATTCAAGTCTGAGTCCTTGATGACCCATAGATTTCTAACCTGTTTTTTAGATTTTAGAGAAAGAGACCCAAGGTGACTGCTGACACTTTCTCTTTGTTTCTGTTTCCAAAGATGATTAGTTCAGTCTTGTCTCTGTTCAGTTGGACAAAATGATTTTTCATCCACACATCAATCTGTTGGATGCAGTGACTTGACTTTGTCCTCGTCAGTGTTCAGACAGAGGTCATTTGTGACTTTGATAAGTGCAGTCTCAGTCTGAGATGGGCCTGAATCCTGACTGAAAAGGATCAGAGCAGATGTTGAGCAAAAGAAAGTCAGTTAATTGATGAAAATGATAAAGCAAAAGCATCTGGACTTAGTTTTTAAGCTGAAGACGTTTCTTCTCTTTTCCAATTCTGATTTCAACTGATACAGACCTGAGTTTTATCTCTAGAGGGAGGACTTTGACCTGAAACTAACTCTGATTGGACCAGGCTGTTCTGGTCTCATAGTCGTTAGGGCAGTGTGACTCCTGATGTGAGAGTCGTTAGTGTCAATGGTTCCTTCAGGTGTTGTTGAGTTGAGTTCCTTCTAGAGTGAAACTGGTTTGATGTAGGATTCAGAACACTGTTGTAAATAGCTTCAAAATGCAAAAATGGCTTCCTTTACTCAAACCATTGTTCTCTCTTGTTGATAGAGAGCATGTGCACACATGGAGCTGTAGGTGTCGTTGTGCAAAGACATCAGGGAAAAGTTGCACAATTAAAATAATAACACATAAAACCTGACATAAAAATCCCAATCTTGTCAAAATAAAGTTAAACATTTTTTTTTTATCTGTATGTAAGTGACTGTTTAAAATAAAATGAGTGATAATAAAGTATAGGCTTGTGTGAATGATTAGTATTTTCTAATTTTCTGCTCATCTGATATTAAAAAAGAAGAACCTGCGCCGACTCAGGTCCTGTCTATTTATACTTCTGCCCTCAACCTGAAAATCAGAAAAAGTAGATTTGGACACACCCCTCAATGAGCTTTCATCTTCGCCTGACACCTGCGTTATGATCAGGAAGATACGGCCCCATAAGTATCAAGAACAGCACAAAGTTCTTTGTCATTCCTGTCACAAACATTATCCACCTGCACATTCAAATCACCTGTGGACACTATTTGTTCAGATTCTGTGCAGACAAGTATTTCAGTAACTAATCAATGAAATCATGACAGTGTTTGTAAAGAACTATATTTAATATAGATGGAGAAAACTTGAACTCTGTTTTGAATGACTCATATTCAAATGATGAAGACTCCCTAAGTGACCGTTTCTAGAAAAGAAAATTATCCCTAAGAAAGACACATACACCACCTCCCTTTTTGTTAACCTGTTTTTTTTGGAAAAATTAGATGATATTTTGTGAAATTAGATAAAGTGGATTCAATAAGGACTGCATTTCCAGTCTTGCTGTCTAACCATATTTCTGTTAAAAACATAAAATCAAGCTTTTATGAAGTTATAAAATCACTGAACACTGCAATTTTCAAATCTATTTGAGCAGGACCTGACATTATCTGTTTGAAGGGGATTTGAATCAGATTTGTCTGTTTACACAACTCTAACTGTCATTCTCTTCTCCAATCTGGGACTTGAAAAGTGGTTTATTTTGATGAAAAGTCCTGGAAAAGCGGAGGCCCTCAGTGTCTAATCACTGATAATAGCATTGATGCTGGTCTGGAGGATGTTACGGGGGTTTGACATGAGTATAATATGACATTATATTATGTTAAATATTAAATTTCATTTTGACAGTATTCACAGTGAGTCTGAATCCAAACTGGTTTGAGATCTTTTCTGGAGACAGTGTCACTCTCAGATGTGAGATTGAGGACAGAGGAAACACTGAGTGGACGTATCAGTGGAGCAGGACCGGTTCAGTCCAACATCAAACAACAAGAGAATATATTACAATCTCCAGAGTTACTGAGTCTGACAGTGAACACTACAGATGTAGAGGAGAAAGAGCTCCAGGTCTCACAACACTGTGGAGCAGAGAGACCACACTGGAAGTACTGAGTGAGTCTGGACAAGTTTATGTTCAATATGAACAAATTGTGAATAATACTTTTTAATAAGACAGATTTAATCTAATGATCAAACAGGTAAACTCCAGCCTGTCCTGTCTGTGTCTCCGTCATGGCTGACTCCTGGAGTCTCTGTCTCTCTGAGCTGTGGTGTTAAACAGCCGTCTGCAGGATGGACCTTTTACTGGTACAAGGCTGTTCCTCATTCATCAGACTCTTACAGATATGAGCTGCTCCCAGGTCACAGTAATGGGACTGAACAGGACTCCTTCACCGTTCACCACCAGACCAACACAGCAGGGTTTGTGTGTAGAGCAGGACGAGGACGTCCACTGTTTTACTCTGAATACAGTCAGCCCAAGTTTGTCTGGACTAAAGGTAGGATTTATATTTATTGCTCATCATTCAGAGATATTTAGAAACTGTAAGTGTTCATGTTATTTTCATTATTCATTATTTGTGCACATTGTTGTTTCACAGATGTTGCGTCCCCAGTGTCTCTCACAGTGAGTCCTGACAGATCACAGCACTTCACGTCTGACAAAGTCTCACTGAGCTGTGAATCCAACTCCACTAATGGAGAGTGGAGACTGAAAGGCTTTTCTCAGAACGGCCTTTTCTTACAACAATGTAGTTCCTACTGGACAGATCAATCTAAATGTGACTTTTCCCCAAAAGAGAAAACTAATGCAGTGTTTTGGTGTGAGTCTGGATCAGGAGAACTGAGCAATGCCCTCAACATCACTTTTCACAGTAGTTTTTTTCATTTCATTTTTCATATAATAGATTAATACACCCATCATATTATTTTTATTGCTGTGATAATGTAATAGTACAAGTGTGACTTTTCACAGGTGATGTTGTCCTTGTGAGTCCTGTTCATCCTGTGACTGAGGGACGACCTGTTTCTCTCGGCTGTAAACTGAACACATCTACTGCTCTTTCTTCTGTCCTTTTCTATAAAAATGGAAAACTAATCCAAAATGGAACCCAAACTGAGTTCAACATCTCTGCAGTGTCCAAGAAGTCTGACGAGGGTTTTTATAAATGTGAGGGACAAGAACAAGGCCAAAGATCTCCACGGATTTGGACTTCTCCAGAGAGTTGGATCTCATTCAAATGTTAGTATTTTATATTTGTTTAGTTTATTTACAGTAAACACTCACAATTAAGCAATAAACATGCATAAATCACTACTTCAGTGTAAGTTGTAAACATTAGATTAACATGAGATAAATCCTTGCAGCAAAGGAACATATCTCTTCATTTCCTGTCATGTTGATCATTGGACTTATCTGTGCAATAGTATTATTAATTCTGCTGCTGCTTCTGTGTCGCTGCAGAAAGTCAAAAGGTAAAACTATATCAGACACAAACACTGTATTTGTTTCTAATACAAATGACTTTAACAAGATAATTCACTATTGATTTTTTTTGTTCGTTACAGTTTTGTGCTTAAGGTCTGTGAGAACCAATCAGAGCTCTGCTGAAGATCACATGACCAGCGACGATCACACAACTCCTCCTAATGGTCAGTCTCAGCTTCTATAACTTGATGACTTCAAACGTCCAAATCCTTTAAAATGCCAAGACTTAACACAATGATAAAGCAATGAGGCTAGTTTACCTCATGTTTTTAATGTCCTTCACAGATTTGAAAAATTCTAAGGAGATAAACAGATCCTTGAGAAAACCTTTTCCCTGTAAATGCAGCTGCTTGGACACTTGACTTACTTCCTTCAAAACCACACATCCATTTCTCCATCTGGACATCACTGTTACTGAGAGCTTTTCTGAACTTTTCTCTGCAAACTTTTTATCATTATTAGAACAAACAAAATCTACTTTAAAATCCTGCTCACCACTTCCATCATAGATACCAGGCTGTATTAACTCGATACAAATGACCATCCTCCTCAAAGTTATAGATTTTTTTTCCTAAAATCCTAATTCATTTTTTAAAAAACTACATAGCACCATAACAAATTTATCTGGAATATCTGGAGCCGCGATTATCGTGGAAAACACTGCAACATCCCAAAAAGATGTGAAGTATGGCCGCTCCTAATTTTTTGTTTTTCTATTGGACCATAGTCATATGAGCAATTGTGCACTGGCTTTATGAACCTCCTGGAGCTGACGCACCATCATGGCTGTTGTTAAAGTCACCATCATGTCGTCCATTCTCCTTGTCAGCCTTAATTTTTTGCCAATACAGCTCCTCTCACCAATTACACCAAAAACATAATTGTCAAATGCACTGTTAAAATTCAGTTTCAAGTAAAACACCATTTTAATTGAATCTCTGTAAGAGCCTCTATTTAATCAAACCATGTTTTTAAACCATCTTTACTGGACTGGACTTTCTCTGACTGGTTCAATAAGAACATTAAGACATTTGCTGATCTTTATGACCCCTCAGTTTCCTAATTCACCACCACACAACCCATGTAATCCCATTTTAGAACGTCCTCAAATATTTAAAGGTGACCTTTCAGTTCTATACAAAAAAAAAAAAAAAAACTCTTACAATATCAAAAGCCCAGCTGTTAAATATGAGATTATCTGAGGATGTCTGGCTCTCCATTTCAATTGAACAACATTAGTTTGTGCAAAACAATCATTAATGCAGTGCTAAAAGGTCATTGTTGTTTCTGGACGAATCCAAAGAGTTTTTTTCCTGATGTAAACCCAATGTGTAACCGGTGATGCTCCTGTTAACCATGTCCATATGTTCTGGTCCTGTTCCAAACTTACACTGTTCTCTCTAATTAGAACATCTGTTCAACACTCTGTCTAAAGCAGAATCAGACTCCCACTGCCTCTGTCACACTTTTAGTCCGTCGTATTATTCTTTTCAAATGGAAAGATACACTACCACTCACCTTTGTGCAATGGGTTCATGGTTTACTTTGTTTCCTGAAGTTTGAAAAAAATAAGTTCTCTTTGGGGGGACATACAAATATATTTTATGATCAATGAAGCCCATTCCTGTTTTATACTAAAAAAGTGTCCTGCTGTCTCCAACATCCTAATGCTACATCCTACTTTTATTTTCTTTCCTCCTTTTCTTAATCAGCCCCTTCACTTGTGTGCTGCATGTGTATGTTGATTTGTTTTGTAACATAATGTTACATAGCCCACATATTTGACTCAAAGGTTTTTTTTTTGTTATCTGTGTTTCACCGCTGAAGTGGCCCAAAAGAGAATCCCCTTAATTACTGTAGGTATGGCAAAGTGTATATGGTTAGGATTTGGCCCATATGTGTTTTGTCCTGCCACATCTGGCTCAGATGTTGTTGTTATCTGTGTCTGTTCACAATGAAAGTGACACTATGTTACTCATGGCATTTATTTTTGAATCCATCTCAGAGAGAAGGACGTGTGAACAGGAACAGAGCTGTGTTTACTCCAGTGTGAGGCCACATTCAGGAGCAGGTACAGTCCAGTCACTTTAAACTAGAACCATCATGTCCAACACAAGAACACTTCATTTGATTTTCTATTTATTTTTTAGATGAATGTGTGACATATGCCCAGGTAAACCACCTCAGAAAAGGTAAAGCCAGAAGGAAAACTAAAGGTAAGTAATGTATGGATTGTATGGTTAGTCCTTAACGTGATAAAGTGTGGCTCATTTCAGAGGCTTTTGTGATTTTAACAGTTGCATTTAATGATCTTTCTTTGCAGCAAAATTGTCTCTTTCAGTCGCAGAGGAAACGCTTTACTCCGGGGTCAGATAACAAACTCCATCTCTGGGTATACACTCACCTAAAGGATTATTAGGAACACCATACTAATACCTTCAGAACTGCCTTAATTCTACGTGGCATTGATTCAACAAGGTGCTGAAAGCATTCTTTAGAAATGTTGGCTCATATTGATAGGATAGCATCTTGCAGTTGATGGAGATTTGTTGGATGCACATTCAGGGCACAAAGCAAACGTTCCACCACATCCCAAAGATGCTCTATTGGGTTGAGATCTGGTGACTGTGGGGGCCATTTTAGTACAGTAAACTCTTTGTCATGTTCAAGAAACCAATTTGAAATGATTCGAGCTTTGTGACATGGTGCATTATCCTGCTGGAAGTAGCCATCAGAGGATGGGTACATGGTGGTCATAAAGAAATGGACATGGTCAGAAACAATGCTCAGGTAGGCTGTGGCATTTAAACGATGCCGAATTGGCATTAAGGGGCCTAAAGTGTGCCAAGAAAACATCCCCCACACCATTACACACACGAGTGGTTATTTCAGTCAAAGTTGCTCTTCTATCAGCTTGAATCAGTCGGCCCATTCTCTCTGACCTCTGACATCAACAAGGCCTTTTCGCCCACAGGACTGCCGCATACTGGAGTTTTTTTCCTTTTCACACCATTCTTTGTAAACCCTAGAAATGGTTGTGCGTGAAAATCCCAGTAACTGAGCAGATTGTGAAATACTCAGACCGGCCCGTCTGGCACCAACAACCATGCCACGCTCAAAATTGCTTAAATCACTTTCTTTCCCATTCTGACATTCAGTTTAAAGTTCAGGAGATTGACTTGACCAGGACCACACCCCTAAATGCACTGAAGCAACTGCCATGTGATTGGTTGATTAGATTCTTGCATTAATGAGAAATTGAACAAGTGTTCCTAATAATCCTTTAGGTGAGTGTGTATGGATGTACAAAGATTTTTTATATATATATATTTTTTATATAGCGCTTTTCCACTTACTGTAGTAGATGGTCAAAGCACTTTACATCATTTAAGCTATTTACCAGTGTTACAGAACATCACTGGAGGCAATGTAAGTGTCTTGCCCAAGGACACAACGACAGTATGTGGGGGAGAGCGGGATGTTATGATGTTTTGGGATGTTTTGATCGGGGATCGAACCGCCCACCCGGTCGAAGGACGGCCGCTCTACCCACTGCCGCTGTCTGAGTTGAGCTGTGAACAGAGCAGTGAGAAAAACAACACTTGAACAGTCTGTCCATGTTTTGGTTTGAAAAAAAAAAAAAAGAAGTTAGAGTGATATTGTGTTTTGATGATAATGTGGAAGATATTGTTTCTCCTATTAAATGTAAGACGGATAAAATATATTAGTGTTAGTCATGAGGAAACTCCATTAAAGACCATTGCATTTTTACAGTGTATGTCTGTTCATTTTTTAATAAAATATTTTAGTCTGCACAACTCAAAGTGTTGTTGTGTGAATTCTTTTCAGATCTTTTTTACTTAATTTATTTTTGCCTGTAGTACATTGTCCGTGTAGATTTGACAGGAAATAGAGATGTGAGAGAGTGTTATAACAGAGAGAGAGACATTGACATTTTCTCTGACTTCTTGGATGCTTACAGTCTATTAAAAATCTACTTAATCGCATTAGGACCATTACATCAAGTTTGAGATTTGCCTAATAAAAGCACTTTGATTGCATACAGTGGATTTTGAGAACATCGAGTTGTAAAGAACTTTGTAATTTGAGCTTCGGAGGCTTCGGGCCTTGCTGTGTCTGAAGAGTTATCCTCACATTAACATCTAACTTGGTACATCGTGGTAAGAGTGAGTAATCATGCCGCCTAAATCTAAAGCAAAGCCTGATGATGATGCTGTTGTGACCATGAGTACACTGACCCAGTTACAGCAGAAAAAAAAAAGAATTCTACAAGGACATGCTACAACAGCAACAAGAAAACTTTAAGAGTTTTATTCAAATAATCATGGATGGAAACACAAAAAGGTTGGATGGCGTTATCAGGGATGTCCAGGAGTTGAAAACAAGTCTACAATTCACTCAAGGCATTATGGAAGATATGAAAAAAGGATATACAGACATTGATGTGAAAATCAAATCATTTGAAAGCAGTATTGCAAAGTCAAGGCAGGAAATGTTACTTAATAAGTATGACTACATTGATAATCAGTCCAGGAGATCCAATCTTCTAATTGATGGGATTGCGGAGGAAAAGGGTGAAACTGCAAGTGGTCTAGAAATCAAGATTCAACAAGTGCTATCGGAGAACTTGGGTCTCGAGGGTACAAAAATTGAGATTGAGCGAGCACATTGGATGGGCCAGTTCCAGGAAGAAAGAAAACAGAGGAAAATTGTTGTTAAGTTTTTGAGATTTAAACATTGCCAGCGCATCCTTTCTTCTGCGAAGAAATTAAAGGGCACAGATATTTACATCAACGAAGTCTTTTCAGATGTGGTGCAGCAAAGGAGAAGGGAATTGCTGCCTAAACTGAAAGCAGCCTGAGAAAAAGGTGAAAGAGTCAGTCTAAGGTATGACAAACTTATTCTTTGGCCTGCCATTGGACAAAGAGAATAACAGACTTTGTTTACTATCCAACTCAATTTGTGTCTCATTGATGTTCTTAATCTTTTCTTAAACATGTCATCTTTATTTGTAAATTTGTCAAAGAAAGGGTTACTTTTAGCTCATTTAAACATATGCAGTCTTAGAAACAAGGTTCATGAAATTAGCTTTATCTGAAACAGATCTAGACGACAGTTTTGAGAACTCACAGCTTACTGTTGATAAGTACAAATTATATAGAAGAGATAGAAATCAAAATGGTGGGGGAGTTGCATTCTATATAAAGGAGAATATTGTTGCTACAATTAAATCAGATTTAATGTTCAGAGATATTGAAATAATATGGTTACAGATTAATCTTCCATTCAATAAGCCATTTTTGGTTGGTTGCTGTTATAAACCTCCAAACTCAAATGTATGTTAGTATGTACAAAAAATATGTGAAAATATGGACATGGTTTCAGATCAAAATAAGGATAATTTCCTGCTTGGGGATTTTAATATTGATTGGTTTTCAAAAAAGTGCTCATTGCATAAAAAGTTGATTACACTGGCTACTGTATGCAATCTCAAACAAGTAGTGACACAACCCACAAGAAATGCTATGGATAATACGTCTATTTTTTACAGTTTCTGTGGGGGTAGGATGCAGTGATCATAACTTGATAGCAATTTCAATAATGATGAAAATTCCTAAATCTGGTGGAAGGATCATGTATCGTAGATCGTATAAAAACTTTAATCCCAGATTGTTTGTGGATGAGGTCAATAACTCAAAATGGTCTGCAGTTCTTCATGAGGAGGATGTAAATGCTTTTCTTAACATTTTTATGGACACTTTCAGTAAAATAGTTGATAAACATGCACCTCTCTGGAAAAGATCTATAAAAATCTACAGTGCTCCATGGTTAGATGAAGAGCTAATGTCCCTCATGAGGCAAAGGGACAATGTCAAAGATATGGCCTTCAAATCAAAATGTGCTGTAGACAGAGCACATTATCGCAAGTTGAGAAACAAAGCTACAAAATTAAATAACATAAAAAAGAAAGCATATTCTGGACAAAAAATCTCAAATTCTAGGAAAGATAGCAAACAATTGTGGAAAGTATTACAGGAATTGATGTGTAGAAAGTCAAATAATTTGAATATGTACATGGAGACTAATGATGGTGTTATCATTGGTAAACCTTGTGATATTGTTAATCATTTGAATGAGTTTTTTATATGCAAAGTAGATCAATTAAGATCTCGTATGACAATGCAAGATATTGAATCTCCTTGTGACAATGTTAGATTTATAATGAGAGGGAAAAAATGCTCCCTGTCATTTAATACTTGTAGTGAGGACAATGTTAAGAAGTTGCTTCTCTCCTTATCTGATGAGAAAACGCCTGGTACTGATCATCTTGATGGCAAATATTTTGTGCAAACCAATATGTCACATCTTTAATAGTTCAGTTCTAAACAGTGTTTCCTAAGTTATGGAAACAGTCTAAAAGTGTGCCTTTACTTTAGGATGATAAGGCAGGGTTTACTCCTTCTAATTGCAGAACAATTCACATTCTTCCTCTATTAAGCAAAATATTTGAAAGGTTACTTTTTAATCAAATGCTAGAGTACTTTACATTAAATGAATTGCTAACGAGTTCACAGCATGCCTATAGACCAGGCCATTCAACTAGTACTGCATTAGTGCACATGGTTGTAGCGACCAGGAAACCAGATCCAGGTCATCGACGGTATCACACTCAGGGTGACTGCACATAAATGTCGCGCCTGACGATTTATGCTGTAAAACCCCTTCTTCAAACTCAGAAAGTGTTTGCTTTACCAACAGAACAGGACTTTTAACAACCCCCGTTAATGCAAAACAGATGGTCGTTGTTTTCCAAGGAGAACAACTCAGGAATAACTCTTAATTAACGGCTTCTCCTTCCCCATTCCAGAGCAGATCAAAGGTGTTATCTCTGAGCTTGCAGACTGGCTGGGACCAGGACGTGACAGTTACGGCTCTTTGAAATACAATTTTTGTGTATTGGCCTCAGAACAAAAACTAGAGACTTTCTGGATGATACCATACTTCCCTCTAGCGACAGTATGGATGAACGCCGCTAAATCCTCTCTCATCAAACCAATGACTTAAACTTCCCTGTAAACGGAAAGGTTTACAAAGGACTTGGACTTCTCATAAACAAACATTCTTGTGTAATTAAAAGGAAAATGTTTAAATGATTGGATTAACGTGTCCCGTACAGGATTATTCCCCGACAGATGACCAGAATAATCCCTCTCTTCTTACGCATTGTTAATAAATTGAAATGAATACATGTTTCCATGATATGCTTAGAATTGTATTTTCTAGGTATGGATCCTGCAGTACACACAGCAATGTGGATTTATATGTGTTTAAATATTCAATGTAACTTTGTGGAAGGTAAAAGGATCGTTTGAATTAAATTTTGAGGGGGATAAGTTCCCCCCCAAACCAGGCCTTTCCCCAAAAGAAACACGCCCCAAAACACGCCCCTTCAAGCCGCACAAAACCCTGTGCAAAGGCCGGAAATCTCTTAAATCCTGTCTCTTGCGCTCTCTTAAGCTTCTCTCCTTTTACGCCCTCGGGCTATTCTTAGATTTTTCTTAAGCTTTCGCCCGGGTCCGCCTCGGACCCTCTCCTCTTTAACCGAACTTACTTTTAATTTTTCTAGACCCGTTGCCCGTTAGGCAACGTGATTTTTATTTTAAAGCTACACATCGCTTATTTTTGTAAAAACTCTTGTGACGTCACCCGCACGAGAAGGAAGACATTTTGGTAGTTCTTGAGAAAGACCAAGAACTCCGCTTGAACTACGGACGCTCTAAGCCAGAGGAAAACGACTCCAGAGAGACCTTTTTCAGTGGTCCAGCGACAGCTTTCAAAGACTATAATCTGTTTCTGCCCATGCCAACGGCAGAGATATCGAGCTGTATACAGTTGAAGCCTTTCATCAACTCCGCTCCCGACCGCCCGTGTAACCAGCCAGCGGCATCTTGTCACGTGACGAAAATCTTGTGCCAGCGGTACCTTTGAATCCCGGACGCCCGCTTCAGAACCCGAAGCAAAACTTTGGACCTGTGACGGAAGTCCGCGGTACCGGCGCCAGCGAACAAAGTAAGCCGCACGTGACACAGCAGGAGTTTGGCGTTTAAACTGTATCTCCTAAGCTCAAGTCAATTCACCTATCTCCTTCCTAAACCCCTTTTTAATAATCCGGTAATTAAACTCCCAGCCGAGTTTTAATCAGTCAAAACATTCATTATCCTCCACAAAGTTCTAGTCAGTAAAGGTTATTGTATTGTTCTGTATTAATCATTATTCCCATTACGTGTAATAACTATTCCTTTGTGTCCTCTCCCCATAATTTCCCTTTTCATATGTTAACTTTGTATAATCTTTAATAAAACCCCATAAAACGTTAAAGATTTTGATTTGGTGTTTATGTTATATCAGACGTATTCCGAACACAGGTTGAATTCTATTCCTTCAGATTCATTGAGACTTAGTAAATATAATCAGTTTCCCATAAATTATCTGGGTGGTGCCCTAACGAGACAAGTTTGATAATAAAAATATTAGTTGATAATTTACCCAAATTAATAAATTAATATTTTTATAATTATCTACAGTACAGTAGCGTACAATACATTAAATCCTACATGGTTGATCAGTGGCTTACATATATGGAGGATAAAAGACTTGTTGGTGCAGTACTTTTAGATTTTACAGCTGCATTTGATGTAATTGACCATGATATTCTGTTGTCAAAGCTCAAGTATTATGGATTCTCAAAATTCTCTGCTTCACTGATAAGGAGTTATCTCTATGGCAGAACTCAGCAAGTATTTTTTAATTATTGTTTTCTGATAGTACAGTCCTGCTCACCATTATTGGCACCCCTTCATGTTTTGCATAACTGAGTGAATGTCTTCAGAAATAAATGGAAATGTACCAAATTTATATCAGCAGGATCTTTTAATTGGAGGTCCCAAAGTAATTTAACAAAGACAATTGTTATTTCAACATAGATATTGTAATTATAAAGAAAAAACAGAAAACCAGCATGTGAACTAATATTGGCACCTCTCCTTAATATTTGGTTGCACACCCTTTGGCAGCGATGACATCCTCCAAACGTTTCTTATATCCATCGATAAGCTTCTTGCACTTCTCGGGTGGCATTTTCTCACACACTTCCTTTGCAATATGCTCAAGCTCTTGAACATTTGCAGGGTTCCTTTCTCCAATGGCAGTTTTCAGCTCCCCCCAAAGATTTTCAATTGGATTGAGATCAGGACTCATTGCTGGCCATTTTAAAACAGTAAATTTTTTCCCTTTCAACCATTCCTGCGTGCTTTTGGAGGTGTGCTTTGGGTCTTTATCTTGCTGGAGGACCCATAATCTTCGCCTCTAACCAAGTTTCCTTACACTGGGCAAGACATTTCGCTCTAGAATTGCTTGATAATCTTCTGATTTCATGATGCCTTTGATACGGTCAAGGCCTCCAGTACCAGATGCAGCAAAGCAGCCCCAAAGCATTATGGATCCTCCACCGTGCTTGACTGTTGGTATGGTGTTCTTTTCCTTAAATTCTTCATTGCGCCGTCTGTAAACATACTGTTTGTGTGCAGGACCAAAAAGCTCCACATTTGTTTCATCTGTCCATAAAACATTGTCCCAGAAGGCTTGAGGTTTGTCCAGGTTCTCTTTCGCGAAGATCAATCGTTCCTTTTTATGCCTTTTCTTTAGCAAAGGCTTTTTATAAAACCAAAATGTTCATTTATTGGCTAATTCGGGTCACATGGGTGGAGGTAATTCATCACAGGTGATCCTCATTTGAGATCTGCAACAGGTGAGCCAAATTGGGTTTCCATACTGATTTGCAGCAAAGGGTGCCAATACCACTGACAAGGCAAGCATTATGGTTTTCTCTGTTTTCCTCATAACGTTTATCTTTTTAAATGTTATTTATCATTTACTGTTTTTTGTCAAACACAAGCTATCTGTAGTAATATGTTGGTTAATTTGATACATTTCCTTCAGTAGATATTCCACAATATGTACATAAATTTTACGGGTGCCAATAATGGTGAGCAGGACTGTAAATGTATATCATGCGGTATTCCACAGGGCAGCTTTCTGGGTCCATTCTTATTTTCAATTTTTGTGAATGATTTGCCCCATGTTGTTAGAAATGCAGAAGTTGTACTGTATGCAGATGATGCAAGTTTATTTTGTGCATCTCCTTCAATAACCAATCTAAGTATGAACCTACAAAACCAAATAAATTTGATTATCAACTGGGTTAATTTGAATAAATTAGTTTTAAATATTTCCAAAACCAAATGTATTGTTTTTGGTACTAAACATTTGTTAAATAAACCTTGTAACCTAAATTTGACTATTGATACAACTTTGGTGAGGCAGGTTACTAAAATTAAACTCTTGGGTGTTAAGCTGGATAATCAGCTCTCATGGACTGATCAGATAAATTATATTGTTTCTAGGATGGGCAGAGGCATTGCTTTAGCTAGGAAGTGTGTGCCGTTTTGTCCAGCCTCAGTCATGAGAACAGTAGTCCAGTCTTTGGTCTTGTCACGCCTGGAGTACTGCTCAGTTATTTGGTCCAGTGCTACACAGGAGAACTTGCTCAGAATAGAGCAGCCAGAGTTGCTCCGGTGTGAATGAGATGCACACTATATTAGTATGGTTGAAGGTACAGGATAAATTAAAGATAAGTCTTCTGTGTTACATGCATAATGCCATCTATAAAAACAACCCCAGATTTTTTGTGGATAAATTGGTGTACAGTGGGCATTGCCACCAACATATTACTTGGCAGGACAGCTCTGGTGATTTAGTTGTTCCATTTGCTCAAACTGTATGAGGAGAACTGCACTATTTAGATTCTCAGTAGCTTGGAATCAACTGTCAATGTGTACAAGACAAATAATCAACAGATCTTATTTAAAAAAGATGGTAAAATGTATGATTTGTAATGAAAACTAAGTGTAACGACTCAAATTGAAGTGTATTTATTGATAATATATTGTAAAAAGTGTAATGTGATTGTGTATAATATGTTTTGATATTTGTAAAATGGACCCCAGGAAGATTAGCGACCACTCGTGGAAGCTAATGGGGTTCCAAATAAATAAATAAATAAAATGTGCTTGACCAGCTGCACCAACAAGGCACCACAACTCCATTTTTAAATTGGACTTTTTAAATGTGAGTAATGCTTTAGAATATAGTGTGTTAATAAACTGTTAACAGTCAGTGTTGGGTAGAGTTACTTCTAGCTTACTTCTGAAACGGCTCAAAGTCCATATGGGTGAACACAGGTGGGGCCAAAAACTGGACACTGGCCCACATGGACACGCTGCTGAGAATGAAAACACAGTGAAATGATCAAATAAGAAGAATCCATTACTGAGTTGGATTCTTAATTAAATTGAAACAAGATTATTTAGATGTTTTTCCATGTTATTTATTAATAACAATGTCCAAAGAAGACAACATAATACAATAGGCTAAAACAATATTTAATATACAATACAAAATATGTCACTGACGCATAAGTGACATAACATTTGAAAAGATTTCATGAAGATTCTTGTCGACACTGATCTTCCTACAAATCTGAAAGAAAAAAAGAAAAATAAAGACAGGAGATCATTTTGTCCCCCTCACAGTTTGTTCCATTCCTTTAATAAGAATTACATTCCTTTTATTTTATTTTGTAAAAACTAGTCCTGGGCGGTGCCTCAGTGGCCATTTGATTAGTTTATTTGTTTCTTCGTCTAAGTTATGGACAAATAGCCTCTATTGGCTGTACACTTTTTTAAGGACCCCTGGGCTCAGTCTCTACACAACTTTAGTTGTCAACAGGCTTTAAACAACAATAAAAATGAGAAGAGATGTAATGACAAAAATTCTTTGTTCCAGTGAATTTTTATTCTTTAAACTGAGGTGAGTGTTTCCTTCCTTTTGACACAAAGTTGATGTTCAACAACACTTCACACATTCACACAGCACATACACTGCACAAACTTTAAACAATGGCTAAGCTGGACTGTTGCAAAGCAATTTTTATTTATATATCTCTTATATTTTAACATCCTTCATCAGTTTTTACTGTTGCTTTTATGTTTTTAACAGAATTCAACAGGTTTTTGTGAATGTCCAGTTCTCTGATAGTGTCACCTCTAGCACTGGTTCTCCACAGGGTTGTGTTTGTCTTGGCTTCTATTTCTCATGAACACAGACACCTGTAGGAGCAGGGAGGGTCTGAGGGAAAGAGGGGTAAGGCTCATTACTGAAGTTTGTGAAGCAAGTGTGGAATAAAGTGAGGTCATACAAAAAAAGTCTTCAGACTTCAGACTGAGGCTGTGCAACAAAAACGAACAAACACAAAACTATTTGAATCCTTCTTTATATCTTGATTTAAACCCGTGAGTATTTAGGCATTTCTTGAGCTGTTCCCCAAACCCTTCCATATATAAATATATTTGTGTGATGATCAAAATATCCAGCCTTATGTATAATTATAACTGCACATGTTTGGAGGATGAAGAGGGTCTGTAGTGAACTTTTAGAGTTATTGCATCAAACTTCTATACAATAAGTTAAATAGTACAAAACTAATGAACAATACCTGTACATGCATGTGTTTGGACGGTGGGAGGAAGCCGGAGTACCCGGAGAGAACCCACAGTAACATGTGGAGGACATGCAGACTTCTCACAGAAAGACTGGAGTCAGCCGGGTTTTGAACTCACAACCTTCTTACTGTGAGGCAGGAGTGCTAACTGGCCATTGTCCAGGGTGTACCCCGCCTAAGGCCCCAAGCTACTGGGATAGGCTCCAGTCACCCGTGACCCCTAACGGGACTAAGCGGTAGAAATTGAATTAAAGAATGAACAATACAATATACATAGTGCCTTATAACCCAGGACATATTTATTGTTATTATTTATTGAGATAATCCTGAATACTTTGCTTTGTACTTGTCTGATGTGTGGTTTCACACATTGTGAAGACATTGTGTGTGTTCAGTGTCCCTGATGATTGGACTGGGGTGTGGTGCTGTACTCCTCGTAGTCCTGCCTCTGATTGTCCTGTGTTGGTACAAAAACTCAAAAGGTCTGACTTTCTTTCATATTTTACAAATAAAAAAAAAACAATAAATATGTACATAACTAAAGTTTGCAACATTTCCTTTCACAGATCGAGGCTGCCACAGGTTGGTCATGTCAGATACTTACTAAAACTATAAAAGTAATGCTTGTATAATTATGTGCTGTTCATCAATGTTTTTAGGCGAACTACTGAGACTGGTCAGGGAGGTGACCAAGTACAAAACGTCCAGAGGGAAGCCACTCAGGAGCAACTGTACTCATCTCTTCTCCACGGTCAGTTCAGAGCTCTTCTGATTTATTATAAAGCAACAAGAACAAATTCAAATGAATATCAAATATAAACTCACATATGTAGTAATAGTGTGGTCTTTTCTCATTTCTCTCCAAACTGTAGCTGATGATTGTGTTTATGAATCAATCACAGGCTCAAGAAACAACGATGGTACTGTACAGAGTAGAACTACAAACACCTTTAAAACCTTTAAAATGAAAGTTGTTAAAAAATGTTTGTTTATTTGTTTCAGATGATGGGCAGAACCAGGAAAATAAAAAAGTCACATCTCATTTTTTCTCATAAAAGACAAGAAAGAAGGTAAATAAGTACAAACACAAGTCTGTTTATTTACTCTTTACACCAAGAATAAACTTTATCACTACAGACTAGGAAATAAAAACTCATTTAAACAGCACAATAGTTTAATTTAAGTATTAATCCAAGGTTAATGAAAAGTCTGAGATGAAATAGTTGTCAATAATAGAGAAAGGAGCTGAACATTTATTCTTCCTGTCTTTCTACAGATCTGTAAGAAGAGACGTGAGAAGCAAGAAAAACACAATAGTTTTAAACATTGTTAAGTTCAACTAACACTTATTTTGTTCAAGCCTGGATCTTCATTTATTGTATCTAATTTTCAGCACTGTAACCAACCGTCCACTTGGTGGAGCCACTGGTTTAAGTGGAAGTGTGGCCAGAGTCAGTTTTGGTTTTAAGTTTATAACATCAACTGTAAATATTGGAGTTATTTGACCCCAGTGTTTTTGATGGCTGTAGTGAGCCTGAATCTTTTATGCAGTCTTTTAAAAACCACTGTCTGTCTGTTTTAAATAAGGTTGCTCCGCTAAAAAGTAAACACACCTTCCCTAAAAATCCCTGCCCTTGGATAAATGAGGAAATCTTATCTTGCAGGAGAAACTGTCGTAAAATAGAACGTTTGTGGAAATGCACAAGTTTGGAAGCCCACAGACTGCACTTAAAGGAGCTCATCATGTCACTAAATGATAAAATAAAACAGGCCAGATCTGCCTATTTCTCTAATCTTGTTGTTTTGAACAAGAAAAATCCTAAAGTCCTGTTTGACACAATATCAAGAATTGTCTCTCCTTCAGCTCCTCATGTACCAGTCCACTCAAAGTCTGACTGCAACAGGTTTTTACATTCCTTTGTGAATAAGGTACATGATATAAGAGCCTCTATAAACCCATCATCTGTAAACACATCTTGGGGTTTATCTCCTCAGTGCTCTTGGTCTACCTTCTCACCTGTCACTGAAGAGGATATTAATATCGTTGCCCTCCTGTTAGAGGGCAACGTCCCGGTACCGGCACGTAACCACGCTACAAAAAAGCGTCTTTTAGAGGGCAACGTCCCGGTACCGGCACGTAAACACGCTACAAAAAAGCGTCTTTTTTGCACTAATACCTTACCATACAAACCCCAACAACCTATATACCAAATTAAAGCTTAAAGTCTCACCTTTCCGGCGATATAAACCATTTCAACACGTTACAACCACAGCGCCGACACCAAAGCCTTTTTTACAGACAAGCACAAAGATTTAGTTTAGATTGTTCCTACCTTGGCTGGCTGTTTTGGACTGAAAACCGCACCAAATCCTGAAAGCTTGGGCTCTGTCTGTCCGTAAAGCTCCAGGGAATAATATCCAATAAAATAATTAGGTCCACAAGACATGTTATATCCTCCAACGCTCAAAAACTGCAGCGAAGTATTTCCAACTTGAAATCAGCAGCGACATTTTGTGTCATTTCTTTTGATAATAAAAGCCATAAGTCCTTTTAAAACCGGGAAAAAAAGCTACTAAATGCTAACAGGAAGTGTTAGCCTTCGATTGACACCTTTTCCAGCCAATTTGGACGAGTTTTGAGCAGGCGGGTCTTACATATCCGCCTATGAGCGCACAGACTCTGCGGCCATTACGCATCATGTAAACGCTTCTAGCACGTTCCCTGTTCTCCGTATATGGTCATCATGACGATAGACGGATAGCCAATCATCTACCGAGTTTAACGGTGCTAAACATGCCGGGGTTTCCTTTGGCCTGAAGCTTCTGTGCCTCGGCGTAAACACACTGCTGCTCCATGAGAGAGCTTGTGCGTCATATGACGCAGCGCATGTTTATTGTGCTTTTACAGAGTTTTTTGCGTAAAAACTATGGCAAAACTTACAAAAATAATAAAATACTTGTTAGAGGATGTAGTGGAGGCATGTGCATTTCTTTTTATTAGTGATGGGTCGTTCGCGAGTGAGTCGGCTCTAAGAGCCGGCTCTTTTAAGTGAACCATGGGAGCCGGCTCACATATCTGAAGAGCCGGCTCTATTTTTTTTATATATATATCCTATAGTAATTTAACCATTATGTAATAATAAAATATTGAATTATTTTAGATTAGTAAAAAAAATGTACTAATAATTCACTGAACAACACAAAAATATAATTATTTAAGCCTTATTAGTTTCAACTGTCTATTCCTGTCAATCATACAGGAGGTGTCAGCCAGTTATATTAGAAGGGAGGGCTGACAACAACGCAGTCTTCTATAAAGGACCTGTTTATGCAAAAGTCAATGTCTGTAGCGAAAAAAAGCCGAATTGGCAAAAAAAAAAATGTAATGCAAATGTTTAATAGCATTATTTTTTAAAACAAATTAATGCATTTTTAAAGAAATTGTGAGACATTGTGAGTATGATTTAATTTAATAATTTAATTACAACTGCTTCTACACGTATTGCAGTCAAAATCCTAGTTAAAACATTTATTATTCAAAGAGCGGTTTGTGAGTCAAATGAGCCGGCTCATGAAAAAGAGCCGGATTGCCCATCACTACTTTTTATTGCTATTTTGGACCAGCAGCAGTCGGAAAGACAGCGTTTAGAGGGGGGAGGGGCGGATGTGGTCTGATGTGAAAGCTCAAGATATAACACCTTTCTTTCCTTTCACAGAGGTGCAGTAACAGAAGAGAAAAACCCCAGTAAAATGCTCCACGTGACATGCTTTTGTGCTTTCTGCCAACAAGAGACAATGTTGCACATATATTGTAACATTGACAAACAGTTTTATAACCTATGTATATAGTTTGCAGTATGTTTTTTATGTGTGGATATTATTCAAAAATATATATTTTGGCCCATAACACTCATTTTGACTATTTTTTAATGTAAATATGTCAATTTTATTGTGTTATTATTATGGAATATTAATTTTCATAACCAATAGAGTGATTATGTTTGTAAATACAGATTCCTCTAGATGTAAGCTTTCAGTAGAGCCCTCATTGATGCCTGTGGGTTGAAGCATTCAGAACTTATTGCACTTTTTTATACGTTTTCCAAATGTCTCCAATTTGTATGAGTTTGGATAAACTATGGTTCCTCTTTAAAACGCATGGACCTACCAACATAAAAAAAAATGTATAAAATTCATTTTTACAGATATTCTTTTCAAGTTTGAAATGTGAGCAGTCATCAAGTTCTTATTTTGGCCCATAGTGTGTTTTAGTCCTCAACTACCTGCTGAAGCCTTTTACACCTTTATTTTCACTAAATATTTCAGGCGAGGACATAAAAAATCATTTTCTCTGTGTGTTCCAAAGTGTATAAAATTGTATCAGTAGTACTTAGAGAGATTCTGACTGTTGTGGGTGAAACTAGAGGTTGTTACCTTTACAAAGAGCCCACACCTGTATTTAAATTACATAGGGTTCAATAACAGCAGTCATTTTAATTTGGAGAGGTCACATTACACACAATACAGCCAAAATGACCCCGGATTGATGGGTCTACTAAAAAAAGGTGAAACCATCATCAAGCCCTCTAGATGTAATGCCAACTTCACTGCTTTTAAATGTATTTGATTTAGTTGGTCCATATGTTGTTAAACTGATCAATTTTTTTAACTGGTTGTGTGCCCAGCTCTTTTAAACAAGCAGTCGTCAGCCCCATTCTGAAGAAGCCCAATTTGGATTCTTTTGAACCAAACAACTACAGGCCAATCTCTAAATTGCCTTTTTTATCTAAAATCTTGGAGAGAGTGGTATGGCGGAGCAGCCTACTGCTTCTTAATGAAAATAATTTTATAGATAAATTTCAGTCAGGTTTCCGAAAATGTCATTCAACTGAGACTGCCCTGCTGAAGATTTCAAGTGACATTATGATGGCGGCTGACTCTGGGCAGTACTCTGTCTTGATCCTACTGGATGTATCGTCTGCTTTTGATACTCTGGACCATAATGTATTGTTAAAGCGTCTACAATATGAAACAGGTTTCTCTGGATCAGTTCTAAAGTGGTTTTCCTCTTACCTGAGTGACAGATCATTTTGTGTCTCTATTAACATTATTCTGTCTGAAATGACCCCTCTGTCATATGGAGTTCCTCAGGGCTCAGTCCTAGGTCCTCCTTTGTTTTTATTGTACATACGCCTCTTATTGAAATAATTCACGGTTTTAAAAATGTGTCTTATCACTTTTATGCTGAAGACATTCAGTTGTACTGTTCTTTTAAAGACTCTGAGTTTCATAAACTTACTGATTTGTTGAACTGCTTGTCTTGCATAAAGAACTGGTTATTCAATAACTACCTTCAGCTGAATACAAAAAGACTGAAACTTTAATCTTTGCACCAGTACAAAAAATACCTGAAATCAAACAACACCTTGGTTCCCTGGGTTCTTCCGTCCAGTCGAGCCTCAGAAACCTTGGTGTTCTGTTTGACCAATCTATGTCTCTGGACAGTCATTCTAGACAGTTGGTCAAAACTGTTTTTATCATTTGAGAAACATTTCTAAATTGAGAGTGTTTTTGTCTAAAGCTGACTTGGAGATGATTATTCAAGCTTTTATTTCTTCTTGTCTTGATTATTGTAATTCTCTTTTTAATTGTTTGAACAAATTGTCTCTGAGTCGGCTACAAATGGTGCAAAATGCTGCAGCCAGGCTTTTAACTGGAACCAACAGAAGGGCTCACATTTCCCCGGTTTTATCTTCATTACATTTGCTTCCAGTCAAATTCAGAATTGCTTTTAAAATTTTAGTCTTGACTTTTAGAGCTCTGCATGGACAGGCCCCCCAGTACATCACTGACCTGCTGACCCCTTACTCCTCCTCCCACGCTCTTCGGTTTTCTGGTCAAAACCTTCTAACGGTCCCCAAAACCCGTTTTAAAACTCGGGGAGACCGGATTTCCAAGCAGTCGCCCCCAGACTCTGGAACGCCCTGCCCCTGTCACTGCGAGTGGACGCTTCTGTTGATTCTTTTAAAGAGCAGCTGAAGACACTTTTGTGGGCTTTTATGTTTTTAATATTTTGTGGTTTTAATTTTATTCTCATAGTTTTTTTGTTCTTTTATTGCACTTTGTAAAGCACTTTGTGATTTATATCGGTGAAATGTGCTATATAAATAAAATTTACCGATTTACATACTTACTTAAATATAAATACACGGCTGCGTTGGTCTGACACATGAAGCCGTCTGAGTTGAGCTGTGAACAGAGTAGTGTTAAAACAACACTTGAACACTCTGTACACTGACCCTTATTGGTACAAAGGGATGTTAAAGTGACGTGTTGATATTTTTTAGTTTTTGTCGTATTTTTGCTCAAGTTCAGTTAATGTTACATTTTATCCAAGACCTGGTCTAAATGTTCTTTGTGACTGTGACAATGTGTTTTGATGATAATGTGTTTCCTACTGTGGAAGATAGTGTTGCTCTTATTAAATGTATATTTGATAAAAGATTTTGTTTAGTCATGAGGAAACTATATTATTACATTATTGATGTGTAAAGATCTTTACATTGTATTACACTGAGATTTTCTTGCCACATTTTACAGTGTATGATTTATTTTTTTATATATAAAATGTGCACCTCTAATAAGTGTTTTTTGTATGAACTCCATTTTGAGTGTTGTTTTGTGTTTTGTTCGGTGTTGATCTGACAGGAAACAGGGTGAGTGGAAAGTTGACATTAGACAAAGAACCTGACCCTGAGTAATACTTTAGAATATAGTGTGTTAATCTGTTTATATTGTTTTATCAAAAGATTGAGCTCATAATGCATCTTAATCCTAAAATTATAATATAAGTTAATCCACTTACCTATGGCAGGGGTCGGCAACCTTTTGGAGCCAAAGAGCCCCAGAACCACCAGCCATGTCTAAAGTCCCTTAATGGTGGAGGGGCAAGTCTTTTCAAAACCTTAAAAACAAAGCAGAAATCTGAAAATGTCTGATAACTAAGTCTAAACTATTATACTTATTTAAGATATAACAATGAGGAAAATTGCTGTTGTGTCTTTGAAAAGAGACTTGGTGGGTTTTAAAATGCTCTCTGTTGCTGCTGTTAATTAAACTGAAATGTGTCAGACCAACACAGCAACAACCATGAACATTAGATTTGACACAAACAGATGCTTTAGTTTGTGTATTTAAGTCATTGTCTGAAATACTGACACCTGCAAAATAACACACTGCAATGTACTTTATTACACATTGGATTTTCTCTTTGAGCTTCATGATGATGAGTTATAACCAAGTTATAGGCCTTTATACAAAAATATATAGTAAAACACAAAGAAGTTAAAGAACGTAAAGTTAAACATGAATACTTTTATCTTGTATTGTGCTAATTAAAGAAAACATTTGCACAATTAATATAAATGTATGATATTTAAGTGTGTGTTTGTGAGACAGGTTCAAAGTGACACAATGTGATGCTGTTTTTGTTGTTGATAATGTTTTAAAGGGGCACTGTGTAACTTTTAGCTAAAAAAAAATAACAAAAAAATTCAGTCAGGTCTGTCAGGAGCCCAGAAACTCACAGACCTTTTATACACACACTGATTACAAACAAACAGATCACAGGTGAGGATGGTTACCTTTAGTAGCCATTCAAACTGGTTTCACTTCCTGCTCTCGGACAAGGCAGACATCTCCTACTGCTCCTCCTGCCTCTAGTGTATGCTTCTTTGTTTTATCTCGTCACACTAAATTTCTCTTATTTATTTGACTCTACTGCTTGCTGGACTCCTAAGAACTGAAATGGATCTAATTACCTGGTCTCTGAGCGCAATTGACACATTTTTTTCACAAAAGAAGTGCACCGGGAGAACACTTTTACCCTGGCGGGACCTTTGCGGCAGGCTATACTCACAGGACGCCTGGAAGAACTGGCAAGTTCTGTGTTTAGAAGTTCTGTCCATTGTGGACGTTGAGGATGTGTTTCTTTTTGGATTTATGATAGTGGGGTTCCTGCTCATTGGTCTGGGGACTGCCTTAAACTATCGAAGAATTGAAAACTGTGCTTCTGTGACGTGAGTGACAAGCTGAAAGGATTACAACAGAGAGACGCACAGTCCGAGGAGCTGACTCAACATCTCAGCACGGACTGTGGACATACAGAAAAGAGTCTACAACACCGAGAGTCAGACCTGTGAGCTGCTACGTGGTATTATAGACCTGATCATGGATAGGAAACATCAAGGTTTCTCCACAAAATGGACACACGCACTTGACGCTGAGAACCAGAACTGATTGATAATGATCAGGATAAATTACCGAAGATCAAAATATATAAATTACAAATTTCTGTCTTATTTACCTTTGCCCAAGTCCCCTCTCGATTTGAAGTCTGGGCAGCAGCTGGGTCTTATCTTACCCTCCTGTTACTCCTGTACTCCATCAAGGACAAGGACACTGGCTCACTCCACCAGCGCCGCCCGAACATCGCCATAACATCTCACAGATGCCTTCCCTTTCTATCCTATCAACATCTGCCCAAACCAACCGTCTGCCATGTGACATCTGTCTGACCCTGTACTCTAATTCCTCCCCGTAAAAAGCCACTGAAAAATCCCACGTGACCATGTGAAGTATGCTGTTATCATGCTGTTGTCTGATGTCTGTATGTTTATGTTACATATGTTGTAACTGCAACGGTAGTTACGACTACGTATGTTATGTTTGTATGTCTCTATTTCATTTTCCTGAAGATCATTTCGCCTGAAAAATGGGCTGCAAAGTGTGGCTTGTAATCTTTGTTTAAGATGTGTCTATTTATGTTAACATGTAATATGATCCACACAAGACTAGTTTCCCCTTGGGGACCAATAAAGTCTATCTTAAATCTATCTATCTTCAAACTTAGGGTATGTAAACGTTTGATCAGGGACATTTGGGTAGTTTCTGTTGTCATTATGATTTAAAAAGAGTAAACACAATTCACCCAAACACTAACTGAGTTTTTTGTGTTATCATTCATATTCTCTGAAAAATGGACAAAATAAATCACAAGTTCTGCCAAACTTATGAGGACAACTGTATGTAATTGGGGCTTTAATTAAGGTTTTGACAGTCATTTTTTCTCCCATATTGCTGTTTCCCATTCTGCTGTGTCAGTGGGTTTGTCTTTAGAGGCAGGTTTTAAGCTGCCCACCCAATCAAAGGTTACAAACGTTGTATTCTGTGGTTCTGTTACGTTTGATTGGGTGGGCAAGAACCAAATTTGGAGTGAGATAAGTTTATCAAAGTGAAGTTTTAACATGGACGCTGAATCTTTGTACATCCATATAAACCCAGAGATAGAGTTTGTTATCTGACCTCGGAGTAAAGTGGTTCCTCTGCGACTGAAGGAGACGATTTTGCTGCAAAGAAAAATCATTGTTAAAATCATGTGTCGCCGCCTTCGGCTCTAGGTTCGTTGATCACCGAAAGAGTACCACAGAGAAACACGAGGGGACTGAGTTTCCAAATTTAAAAGTCTGAATTTTATTAAAAGTATTAAGATAAAAGAAAGAAAAAAAACAACTATAATTAAAGCCGCAAGCGGCGATAAAGGCCCTCGCCTCCCTTGAGACCGCGGGGACACATGCACTCGGAGGATTGCATTTCGTGCTTTAAAGCGTAAACTTCACGGTAATGTCAAATAACCGGGCCTGTGCTACTGCTGGGGCCTGTTACTCCACCTTGTAATTTAGAGTTAAAGGTCTCACAATCCCTGGTTTTCCTGGGAGCTGTCTGAACCTTTGAACATAATAGATTATGCTTGGGCTAAGGCGAGAAAAACAAAGTACTGGCTGGAGATTTGAGATGACTCAGGAATCGCCGCACCCCCCTGTTTAAAAAGGCTAAATGTAAATATAACTTGTCTAAAAGTACAAGGTTACAAGTTCCAAAGGATTCTGAGGAGTTTTCTAAGACTCTAGCCGTGGCTCTGGAGGGGCCTCCTCTAAAGGAAGGATCCTGGCAATTGGGAAATGGCATTTATTTCCCAAAGATTGCCTCTTCACAGACTCATTACGACCACAGCCACAAATGTATCAAAAAACAAATTGATAACTTTTTTGGCACACGTGTCTAGATGATACTCACCAAATTTGGAGCTGTTTAGATGAAAAGCCTTTAAACACAAGGGGTGAGATTTAGGTGGTCACGCATTCCACCCAACATAGTAGATTTTCTGTTGAGTTTACGGTATGGCTGTAATAAACTTTTATGTTTGCCCTGAGTTGTCCTATGGATGTACCAAGTTTTGTATTTCTACATTGGAAAAATGTACTTTTTTTTGTATTTTGACTTTTCTAGGGGTCGCCACTGAGTCATTTTTCATATTTTTTTTTCAGCGACTTCAAATACATAAATTTTTCGCTGGGCTTGAAGTCTGGGACCAATAAAAATGACTTTTAGTTGTTGGTTTACTGGGTCAAATTGAAAATCATTTTTCAGAAAAATTATAATAAAAAAAAATATACCAAATTATAATAAAAAAAATATAACTCGAGCAAAACGACAAGAAAAACGCCTGTCTATTTTACACACATGTGTTTAGCTCATTTTGCCCAAGTTTGGTGCCTGTGGAATGAAGCAGCTATTTTCTGTTGTTTTTTAAAAGAGAGGTTGTATTCTAAGTCGGTTCACATTTTCAATTTAAAATGGCTGCCTTCCCGTGTGTGATAGGGTGTGGTCCCCATTGGCTTTTTTGTTAATAAGCCCATGATGGATGTGTGTACCAAGTTTCATTTGCCTACGACAAACTAAAATTTTCACTTCCCATTGACTTTTCCACATATTTGGGACGTTGCTATGGCAACACATTTATAGATAGGGGGTGGTTGTCATTGGCTTTTATGCTCGTCATGCCATAAGAGATGTGTGTACCAAATTTCATGTCTCTATGACAAACTAAATTCTTGGGTCCCATTATAAGCTTGTAGGGGGCGCTGGAGAGCCATTTCTAAAGATAACCCTTTTATTTACATATCTTTGTGTTCAGGTCATGAATGTGCACAAACGCCTTTTTGGGTCCGACTCGATCCGAGAAGGCGTTTGAGAGTGAAGAGACGTTTTATTTTCACAAAAATGGCCACCTCGTTACAGGCTTGCCACACCCATACCCGATAAGATATCAACAATAAAGTCACAAATTTGGTTGGCACACGTGTCTATATGATACTCACCAAATTTGGGGCCATTTAAATTAAAACACAATGATTTGCATCTTCTTGCAAGTGCGATTTTAGTGGCCATGCGTTTCACCCACATGGCGGACTTCCTGTTTAGTTTAGGGTGGCTGTCATAGACTTTTCTGTTTGCCCTGAGGTGTCCTATTGATGTACTAAGTTTCATTTTTCTACGTTGGAAAAAACTTACTTTCACTTTCCATAGGCCCAATGTATTTTGACTTTTCTAGGGGTCGCCACTGAGTCATTTTTCATTTTTTTTTCGGGACTTCAAATACATAAATTTTTCGCCGGGCTTGAAGTCTGGGACCAATAAAAATGACTTTTAGTTGTTGGTTTACTGGGTCAAATTGAGAATCATTTTGCAGAAAAATTATAATAAAAAAATATATACCGAATTATAATAAAATTAAAGCCGCATAGCGCGATAAAGGCCCTCGCCTCCCTTGAGACATGAGGACACATGCACTCGGAGGAGTGCATTTCGTGCTAAAGCGTAAACTTCGCGGTAATGTCAATTAACCGGGCCTGTGCTACTGCTGGGGCCTGCTACACCACCTTGTAATTTAGAGTTAAAGGTCTCCACAATCCCTGGTTTTCCTGGGAGCTGTCTGAACCTTTGAAAATAATATATTATGCTTGGGCTAAGGCGAGAAAAACAAAGTACTGGCTGGAGATTTGAGATGACTCAGGAATCGCTGCACCCCTGTTTAAAAAGGCAAAATGTAAATATAACCTGTCTAAAAGTACAAGGTTACAAGTTCCAAAGGATTCTGACGAGTTTTCTAAGACTCTAGGCTTGGCTCTGGAGGGCCTCCTCTAAAGGAAGGATCCTGGCAATTGGGAAATGGCATTTATTTCCCAAAGAAATGGCTGCCTCTTCACAGACTCATTACGACCACAGCCACAAATGTATCAAAAACAAATTGATAACTTTTTTGGCACACGTGTCTAGATGATACTCACCAAATTTGGAGCTGTTTAGATGAAAAGCCTTTAGACACAAGGGTGCAATTTAGGTGGTCACGCATTCCACCCAACATAGTAGATTTCCTGTTGAGTTTACGGTATGGCTGTTATAAACTTTTCTGTTTGCCCTGATGTGTCCTATGGATGTACCAAGTTTTGTATTTCTACATTGGAAACATTTACTTTCATTTTCCATAGGCCCAATGTATTTTGACTTTTGTAGGGTCGCCACTGAGTCATTTTTAATTTTTTTTTTTTTTAGGGACTTCAAATACATATATTTTTGCGGGCTTGAAGTCTGGGACCAATAAAAATGACTTTTAGTTGTTGGTTTACTGGGTCAAATTGAGAATCATTTTGCAGAAAAATTATAATAAAAAAATATATACCGAATTATAATAAAAAATATATAACTCGAGCAAAAAAGTCTAGAAAAACACTTGTCTCATTTACATACATGTGTTTAGCTCATTTTGCCCAAGTTTGGTGTCTGTGGAATGAAGCAGCTATTTTCTGAGTTCTTTTAAAAAAGAGGTGTATTTTAAGTCGGTTCACATTTTCAATTCAAAATGGCCGCCTTCCCGTGTGTGATAGGGTGTGGTCCCCATTGGCTTTTTTGTTCATAAGCCCATGCTGGATGTGTGTACCAAGTTTCATTTGCCTCGACAAACTAAAATTTTCACTTCCCATTGACTTTTTCAAATATTTGGGGCGTTGCTATGGCAACACATTTATAGATAGGGGTGGTTGTCATTGGCTTTTATGCTCGTCATGACATAAGAGATGTGTACCAAATTTATGTCTCTATGACAAACTAAATTCTTAGGTCCCATTATAAGTTTGTAGGGGGCGCTGGAGAGCCATTTCTAAAGATAACCCTTTTATTTACATATTTTGTGTTCAGGTCATGAATGTGCACAAGCGCCTTTTGGGTCCAACTCGATCAGAAGCGTTTGAGGAGTTAAGAGACGTTTTATTTTCACAAAATGGCCACCTCGTTACAGGCTTGCCACACCCATACCCGATAAGATATCAACAACAAAGTCACAACTTTGGTTGGCACATGTGTCTAGATGATACTCACCAAATTTGGGGCCATTTAGATTAAAACACAATGATTTGCATCTTTCTGCGCAGAAGTGCAATTTAGTGGCGCGCCTTTCACCCCACATGGCGGACTTCCTGTTAAGTTTAGGGTGTGACTGTCATTGACTTTTCTGTTTGCCCTGAGGTGTCCTATGGATATACCAAGTTTCATTTTCTACGTTGGAAAAAGTTACTTTCACTTTCCATAGGCCCAATGTATTTTGACTTTTCTAGGGGCCGCCACTGAGTCATTTTCGTATTTTTTTGGACTTCAAATACATACATTTTTGCCGGGCTTGAAGTCTGGGACCAATAAAAATGACTTTTAGTTATTCGTTTACTGAGTTAAATTGAGGATCATTTTGCAGAAAAATTATAATAAAATATATACCAAATTATAATAAAAAAAATATAACTCGAGCAAAAAGTCTAGAAAAACACTTGTCTCATTTACATACATGTGTTTAGCTCATTTTACCCAAGTTTGGTGTCTGTGGAATGAAGCAGCTTTTTCTGTGTACTTTTAAAAAGAGGTGTATTTTAAGTCGGTTCACATTTTCAATTCAAAATAACCGCCTTCCTGTGTGTGATAAGTGTAGTCCCCATTGGCTTTTTGTTCATAAGCCCATGGTGGATGTGTGTACCAAGTTTTATTTGCCTACAACAAACTAAAAATTTCACTTCCCATTGACTTTCACATTTTTATGAGTCATACTGAGTCATTTTTAGTATTTTTTTCAAGCACTTCAAATACATAAATTTTTCACAGCTTGAAGTCTGGGACCAATAAAATGACTTTTTTCGCATGTTCACTGGGTCAAATTTAGGATCATAGGTCGACAAGAAAGATAAAACAAAAAAAAAAAAAAAAAAAAATCCGAGCAAAAACAATAGGCCCTCCCTGCCATCACCGGCTCGGCCTAATTAAAGCCGCAAGCGGCGATAAAGGCCCTCGCCTCCCTTGAGACCGACACATATATTCGAGGATTGCATGTCGTGCTTTAAAGCAAATTTGGAGCTGTTTAGATGAAAACCCTTTAGCACAAAGTGTACGATTTAGGTGGTCATGTATTCCACCCAACATTTTCTGTTGAGAAGGATCCTGGCAATTGGGAAATGGCATTTATTTCCCAATAGTTGCCTCTTCACAGACTCATTACGACCACAGCCACAAATCTATCAAAACAAATTGATAACTTTTTTTTTCGTGTCTAGATGATACTCACCAAATTTGGAGCTGTTTAGATGAAAAGCCTTTAGACACAAGGGGTGCAATTTAGGTGGTCACGCATACACCCAACATAGTAGATTTCCTGTTGAGTTTACGATATGGCTGTAATACATTTTTCTGTTCGCCCTGAGGTGTCCTATGGATGTACCAAGTTTCATTTTTCTACGTTGGAAAAAAGTTACTTTCACTTTCCATAGGCCCAATGTATTTTGACTTTTGTAGGGATCGCCACTGAGTCATTTTTCATATTTTTTTTTTGGCGACTTCAAATACATAAATTTTTCGCCGAGCTTGAAGTCTGGGACCAATAAAAATTACTTTTAGTTGCACGTTTACTGGGTCAAATTGAGGATCATTTTGCAGAAAAATTATAATAAAAAAATATACCAAATTATAATAAAATAAAATATAACTCGAGCAAAAAGTCTAGAAAAACGCTTGTCTATTTTACATACATGTGTTTAGCTCATTTTGCCCAAGTTTGGTGTCTGTGGAATGAAGCAGCTATTTTCTGAGTTCTTTTAAAAAGAGGTGTATTTTAAGTCGGTTCACATTTTCAATTCAAAATGGCCGCCTTCCCGTGTGTGATAGGGTGTGGTCCCCATTGGCTTTTTGTTCATAAGCCCATGCTGGATGTGTGTACCAAGTTTCATTTGCCTACGACAAACTAAAATTTTCACTTCCCATTGACTTTTTCCAAATATTTGGGGACGTTGCTATGGCAACACATTTATAGATAGGGGTGGTTGTCATTGGCTTTTATGCTCGTCATGACATAAGAGATGTGTGTACCAAATTTTATGTCTCTATGACAAACTAAATTCTTGGGTCCCATTATAAGTTTGTAGGGGCGCTGGAGAGCCATTTCTAAAGATAACCCTTTTATTTACATATTTTGTGTTCAGGTCATGAATGTGCACAAACGCCTTTTGGGTCCAACTCGATCCGAGAAGGCCGTTTGAGAGTTAAGAGACGTTTTATTTTCACAAAAATGGCCACCTCGTTACAGGCTTGCCACACCCATACCCGATAAGATATCAACAACAAAGTCACAACTTTGGTTGGCACATGTCTAGATGATACTCACCAAATTTGGGGCCATTTAGATTAAAACACAATGATTTGCATCTTTCTGCGCAAAGTGCGAATTTAGTGGCGCGCCTTTCACCCCACATGGCGGACTTCCTGTTAAGTTTAGGGTGTGACTGTCATTGACTTTTCTGTTTGCCTGAGGTGTCCTATGGATATACCAAGTTTCATTTTTCTACGTTGGAAAAAGTTACTTTCACTTTCCATAGGCCCAATGTATTTTGACTTCTGTAGGGTCGCCACTGAGTCATTTTTCGTATTTTTTTTTGACTTCAAATACATACATTTTTGCCAGGCTTGAAGTCTGGGACCAATAAAAATGACTTTTAGTTGTTCGTTTACTGGGTTAAATTGAGGATCATTTTACAGAAAAATTATAATAAAAAATATATACCGAATTATAATAAAAAATATATAACTCGAGCAAAAAGTCTAGAAAAACACTTGTCTCTTTTACATACATGTGTTTAGCTCATTTTGCCCAAGTTTGGTGTCTGTGGAATGAAGCAGCTATTTTTTGTTGTTTTTAAAAAGAGGTGTATTCTAAGTCGGACCAAATTTTCAATTCAAAATGGCCGCCTTCCGTGTGTGATAGGGTGTGGTCCCCATTGGCTTTTTGTTCATAAGCCCATGGTGGATATGTGTACCAAGTTTCATTTGCCTACAACAAACTAAAAATTTCACTTCCCATTGACTTTTTTCACATTTTTGGGACGTTGCTATGGCAACACATTTATAGATAGGGGTGGTTGTCATTGGCTTTTATGCTCGTCATGACATAAGAGATGTGTGTACCAAATTTTATGTCTCTATGACAAAATAAATTCTTGGGTCCCATTATAAGTTTGTAGGGGGCGCTGGAGAGCCATTTCTAAAGATAACCCTTTTATTTACATATCTTTGTGTTCAGGTCATGAATGTGCACAAACGCCTTTTTGGTTCCAACTCGATCCGAGAAGGCGTTTGAGAGTTAAAGGCGTTTATTTTCACAAAAATGGCCACCTCGTTACAGGCTTGCTACACCCATACCCGATAACATATCAACAACAAAGTTACAACTTTGGTTGGCACATGTGTCTAGATGATACTCACCAAATTTGGGGCCATTTAGATTATAACACAATGATTTGCATCTTTCTGCGCAAGGGGTGCGATTTTAGTGGCCATGCGTTTCACCCCACATGGCGGACTTCCTGTTAAGTTTAGGGTGTGACTGTCATTGACTTTTCTGTTTGCCCTGAGGTGTCCTATGGATATACCAAGTTTCATTTTTCTGCGTTGAAAAAAACTTACTTTCACTTTCCATAGGCCCAATGTATTTTGATTTTGTAGTCGCCACTGAGTCATTTTTCGTTTTTTTTTTTCGGCGACTTCAAAAACATACCATTTTTGCCGAGCTTGAAGTCTGGGACCAATAAAAATAACTTTTTGTTCATGTTCACTGGGTCAAATTTAGGATCATTTGGTCACAATAAAGATAAAAAAAATAAAAAATAAAAAAAATCCGAGCAAAAACAATAGGCCCTCCCGGCCATCACCGGCTCGGGCCTAATAAGAAGTCCAGTAAATGGCTTCTAAAGTAAATCCGTGGGTTATAGGGGAAAGTCCGGGGAAACTGCGGGGAGAGCAGTCTCTTGGGGAGAGCAGTCTTTAGGTTGTAGGCCTCGGCCTCCCATCCGCGCCGCAGGGCCGGCTTGGAGGAGTGCTGGCGCTCCCTCAGCGGTCTCAGTGGACTCCGAGGTCACAATACGCCGCCACAGGACTAAAACACGCACAATAATGTCGGCTTAGCGACCACACTAATATAATCAATTAAAACCGCACAGCATGCATAAAAAAATACGGGACACGTCCCTTCACTTAGCGTTTAAAATGGCGTTGTACAGGTCCCTGGTTCCTTCCTGGTCCGCGTAGATACGGCCGGTCGCTCCTTACGTCCTGGTCCGGTCTCCTCTCCGAAGGGGGAAGATGGCGCTGTGGACAGGGGAAGGCGGTCTTAGGCACACAGTTAAACACAGCTCAGGTAGGTGTAACCTCCACACAGTCATAGACACTTCCCTTTACTTAGCTGTATCAAAGCTTTGTATGCAGTAGATTCGTGCGGTTTCTCTGGCTTCCCGTTGCCTTCAGTTTGTTCAGCTTTCCGTGCTGCTCGATATCCTTTCTTCTGCCGTCCCTTCCTCTCTATCTCTGTCCGTTCTTCCGTTGCTGCTTCTCTCCGTTTTCTTCCGGGTTCTCTCTCCTTCCTGGTTTCCTCCCTTTACTGTCTCTCCATTGGGCCTTTTAAGCCGGGTAGGGCCACATTCTATTGGCCTTCCCTGATTATTCCGGTGCGGTGGGCGTTCCCCATCACGAGGTTTCCCCAAGGCCACCAACATTTAAAGGGTGTTCACCCAGAACACATAAGATACTTGGTGAGGAGGAGTCGGGCACCCTGTGACACATGCTCTACAGTTGAAATAAAAAACAGACAGTTCATACATGTTGCCTTCAACTACCTTTAGTTTTCCTCTTGGCTTTACCTTTTCTGTGGTGGTTTACCTGGACATACGTCACAATTTCATCTAAAAGAAAAATGGAAAATCCATTCAAGTGTTCTTGAGTTGGACATGATGGTTATAGTTTAAGATCACAGTTCCTTTTTTCTGAGTTGGACTCAAAAACGTGCCATGAATTAGTACTTAGTATTGTAAATGTATCAAAAGAAATACAAAAAAAAGAGACTCACTATTTATGTTTTTGAGTTCCAGCACAGAATATGTGGCATCTGTAAAAGAAATAGACACCTAATTGAATTCACAGTGTACAGTATTTGTTTCAGTGATTTTTTTTACTGCTTCAGTTGAAAAGAAAAAGAAGCCAAAGTGACACTTTCATTGTGAACAGACGTTGTGTTAACTCTTGCCCTTTTTATGGTTTTGGACATTTGATTACAGAGATTTGGTTTTCTTCAAATAAAACTTCTTCTTGCTTTAGAGTAAGTCGTCAAGTTATAAGAAGATGAGACTGACCATTAGGAGGAGAGGTGTAATCACTGATGGTCATGTGATCTTCAGCAGAGCTCTGATTGGTTCTCACAGACCTTAAGCACAAAACTGTAACAAACAAAAAATTTATTGTAAAATTATTTACAAAATTATATTATTAAAGACATTTGTTTTAGAATCAAATACAGTGTTTGTGTCTGATAAAGTCTTACCTTTTGACTTTCTGCAGCGCCACAGAAGCAGCAGAATTATTAATACTATTGCACAGATAAGTCCAATGATCAACATGACAGGAAATGAAGAGATATGTTCCTTTGCTGCAAGAATTTATCTAATGTTAATATTTACAAGTGACATTGTACTAAACCTTTAAATTAGTAGTTTATTGTGAATAAACCTAACTAAACAAATATAAAATACTCACATTTGACTAAGATCCAACTCTCTGAAGAAGTCCAAATCCGTGGAGATCTTTGGCCTTGTTCTTGTCCCTCACATTTATAAAAACCTTCGTCAGACTTGGACACTGCAGAGATGTTGAACTTAGTTTGGGTTCCATTTTGGATTAGTTTTCCATTTTTATAGAAAAGGACAGAAGAAAGAGCAGTAGATGTGTTCAGTTTACAGCCGAGAGAAACAGGTCGTCCCTCAGTCACAGGATGAACAGGACTCACAAGGACAACGTCACCTGTGAAAAGTCACACTTGTACTATTACATTATCACAGCAATAAAAATAATATGATGGGTGTATTAATCTATTATATGAAAATGAAATGAAATATGAAAATGAAAAAAACTACTGTGAAAAGTGATGTTGAGGGCATTGCTCAGTTCTCCTGATCCAGACTCACACCAAAACACTGCATTAGTTTTCTCTTTTGGGGAAAAGTCACATTTAGATTGATCTGTCCAGTAGGAACTACATTGTTGTAAGAAAAGGCCGTTCTGAGAAAAGCCTTTCAGTCTCCACTCTCCATTAGTGGAGTTAGATTCACAGCTCAGTGAGACTTTGTCAGACGTGAAGTGCTGTGATCTGTCAGGACTCACTGTGAGAGACACTGGGACTCGACATCTGCAAAACAACAATGAGCATAAATAATGACGAATGAAAATAACATGAAGACTTACAGTTTCTAAATATCTCTGAAGAGCAATGAATAAATAAAAATCCTACCTTTAGTCCAGACAAACTTGGGCTGACTGTATTCAGAGTAAAACAGTGGACGTCCTCGTCCTGCTCTACACACAAACCCTGCTGTGTTGGTCTGGTGGTGAACGTGAAGGAGTCCTGTTCAGTCCCATTACTGTGACCTGGGAGCAGCTCATATCTGTAAGAGTCTGATGAATGAGGAACAGCCTTGTACCAGTAAACGGTCCATCCTGCAGACGGCTGTTTAACACCACAGCTCAGAGAGACCGAGACTCCAGGAGTCAGCCATGACGGAGACACAGACAGGACAGGCTGGAGTTTACCTGTTTGAACAGTCATTAGATTTCATTTGTCATATTGTGTTTTTAAATTGTCAGTGTAATAATGTCACTAATGAATAATGTGAGATGAAACCTACTGTTGGACACATGTAATGTAACCTGGCTGCTCCATTTAGTTGCTTTATGTTGGTCATGTCTCATTATTCCTCTGCAGCTGTATTTGCCACTGTTCCCTGAAGCAGCATCACTTATCATTACTTTATCTTCTTTATTAGAAAAGCTCACACCAGATTTGTTCCATTCATACGTCCACTCAGTGTCTGCTCCGTGTATTTCACATCTGAGAGTGACCTGCTCTCCTGGGAATATCTCAGGCCACTTTGGCTCCAGAGACACAGCAGCTGTGTCAGAGACTGATCAGAATCAACACAGTTACAAACAAGACTGTAACAATATGAATAAATGTTTAGTTAATTTAGCTTTGAAGATATTAAAGACTGATATGTTTCTAGTGATGTTTACAGATGTTACAGACAAACTCACCAACAGCATTAACTCTGAAGGACTGACTGTCCTCAGTGAAATAAAGTGGGTCTCCTCTTCCTGCTCTGCACCAGTACATTCCTCCCACTGAGACACTTATTTGTTGTTGATCAGAAGAACCTTTAAATAACTCTGTGTTGTCTCTGAACCAGTAATATTTCCAACCAGATGAAGCTGGAGTCACAGAGCAGCTCAGAGTCACTTTGACTCCAGACTGAACCTCTGTCTCACCAGTCACTGTGGCCTTTGGTTTTTCTGTTTGTTTTCAGATTATGAAACAAATAAGTGACTTTGACACAAGTGTGTTACTTTTATTTACACTAAAGCAAACACATACTGTCAATGAGCCTGAAATAACAAAATATAAATCTATCATTTTTTTTTTCTTATTTTCTTCTACAGATCAAAGTAAACATTGACTCACTCAGTACTTCCAGTCTGGTCTCTGTGCTCCACAGTGTTGTTTGATCTGGAGTTCTTTCTCCTCTACATCTGTAGTGTCCACTGTCAGACTCAGTAACTCTGGAGATTGTATATTCTCTTGTTGTTTGATGTTGGACTGAACCGGTCCTGCTCCACTGATACGTCCACTCAGTGTTTCCTCTGTCCTCAATCTCACATCTGAGAGTGAGACTGTCTCCAGAAAAGATCTCAGACCAGTTTGGATTCAGACTCACTGTGGGTACTGTTTAAAAAGACACTTAAATACATTTTTCAAAGTTTGCCCATTGTTGTGTGTTTATGATTTATTTGTCATTAGTGAAACAAAATAGCTGCTGTGTAAAATCAGACAGATGTCTTAAACCTCTCAAACATGTCAAAGGTTTGATGTGTTTAAAATACTGACCTGTTACCTTCAGTTCTTTCTTTGTGGACTGTGGTCCCTCTTTGGTCTCACACCAGTAAAAACCCTGATCTGATGTTGACACTGAATATAATGTCATTATAAGTTCATTACTTGTCCGTCTTAACTCATTATTTGTGTCATTTTGCAAAAGTGATTGATTCTTGTAAAAGTACAAATATTCCTGAACATCTTGAACACAATACATTCTCACTGAGTCTCTGAGAAACAAAGACTGTTCAGGACCCTCCAGAGTCACATGGTCACCTGTGTAAACAAAAATAAAGTAAAAATAATGACTAACTGTTTTAGAGTAATACAAATACAATGATAAACACAAAAAGACACATGACAGGGTTTTACATTAAAAGGTAACAGTTAATTTTTTGTATTAACATCATGACATTTATCAACACTAGATAGCAGTGTAGAGTGAGAGTGTATTTCCTCAAAGCACCAACACAGTTTGACCCAGAACTCTGAATTATAATTGACTGTAGTGTTGACAGTTTCTCAAGTCTTCATGTCAAAGATGTAAAAGTAAGCCCTGTGTTTTAAGAACAGACTAAAGACAACTGTGGATAAGTGCTACACAAGTCCATCCAGTGCAACAAGGAGATTAAACAAATCACAACTAGTGACTTTTTGGGCAAATAATCCATCTAACATTATAATAGTTTTCAAATATGCCAAAAATACTTCAAAATATAGACAATCACTTTAAACACTGTCACAGACAACAATATAAGAACACAAAACACAGTGAGTTTATTTCTTGACGTCATAATGGGCCCAGGGGCCTGTTTCAATAAGGAGGTTCAACCAACTCTGAGTTAAAACTTGAACTCTGAGTTGACTTACCTTGAGATGGGAAACTCTGAGTTTTCGGTTACAGATCAGCTGAAATTGGTTAGTTCAATCAACTCTAAGTTGATTGACTCTGAGTTAAGCGCATGCACCACAACTATAAAAAGCCATTATCAATGGAGCGCAGATATTATGAGTCACCATGGCAACGGCGCCAGACAAAAAGAGGTCTTCATATTTTTCACCAGCAGAACTGGATGTGCTTATGCAAGCATATGGAGAGTACGAACATATATTTTAAAAAAAAAAGCAACACGGCTGCAGCGAAGGACAGAGAGTTAGCGTGGGAGAAAATAGCTGCTCGAGTCAATGCGTAAGTTTACATTTGAATTACTGTTATACAGTGTTGTGTGTAATTAATTACTAAGTAATCTAAAAAAACTTTTTAGTTCTAACTAACTAAAGTTAACTAAAGTTTTTAGTTACAGTTCTGTAATATAATTAAAGGGATTACTCCGTAATTTAAAGTAAAATCTTATGTAATTGCATTAAATGCTGCATAGACTACAAAGCAATTCTGTATAATATGGCGGCACAGTGGCAGAGTGGTTAGCTCTCCTGCCTCACAGCAAGAAGGTCCTGGGTTCAACCCCATCCTGGGCAGGGCCTTTCTGTGTGGAGTTTGCATGTTCTCCCTGTGTCTGCGTAGGTTTCCTCCGGGTACTCGGTTTCCCCTACCACCAAAAACATGTACAATAGTCCCCAAACACACATAAAAGATATATTTTTCAAGATTAATTCATGCAATTGTATGTTTATTTGAAAGCATTAAAAGTGCAGTTTCTTGTCTCTCCTTGTATTGTTCAAGTGGTTGATGTTGATATGGGATTTAGAAAGTAATTAGTAACAAGTAGACCAATACTTTATAGAGATAGTAATTATTACATTAATTCAACCTTATTTTAATTTTCATGTAGGTGCAATCCTGCAGGTGTTAAAAGAACATGGCAGCAGCTGAAAATGAAATATAAAACGTAATTCAATCAGGTAAGGCTTGAGCATATCATGGTTGTAGTCTACCTGACTTTACTAACATTTGACATATTAAATAACTGAATAGCATCCAGTGTCTAGCAGTGCCCAGGAAACAACACAAAAGTCTGAGAAAGCGCTTAAGAGCGAGGCACACTTTCCTTACAACTCTGCAAACAGTAGCCTTACTAATATGTTCTGCATCCCCGATGTTATACAGAAAACTACCATTTGCAAAGAAACGTAATGCAACGCAAAGCATCTGCTCGGATGTAAGAGCACGCCGCGATGGCTGATATTTCTGATGTAAGGATGGATGAGATTATGGATGTATCTTATTGACTGTAAAGAAAACGGTACCACTCAAATAAAAATGAATATGGATATGACAAAAAATCCACTCTGGGCCTCAAAATCCTCTCCCGACGTAAATGTAACTCCCTACGGATTAATGCAGCCTCTTCATCCACAGGATCGTCCATAAAAGGACATGCCATTTCATTCACTTTAATTTGATCCGCTCTGCGTGACTGAAATGTGCGCAATGAATGAATGTATCGAAAGAATGAATGAGGTGTTTAAATACCACTTCCTCTTTAAAAAGGGGAGGACACCGAAATAAACTCTGGGTTTACTGAAGAAAACCTGCTCCCGACCAGGTTAGGTTCACAGAGTAAGTTACCATGGTAACTGACTCTGAGTATAAGTTACCTCTCTTTCAGAAACGGGCTTGACTTACTCTGCTTTCTTGGGGTTGATTTACCTCCCATTCTGAAACGGAAAACCCAGAGTTTCCCTCATTTCAGGGTTAACATACTCAGAGTTTTCACTTAACCTCCTTTCTGAAACAGGCCCCAGGTGTCATATCCCTGTCCTATAGATGTAAACATGAAAACAGAATCATCTTAAAGACAACTGTATAAGTAACACTGTACGTTACATGGCCTAATATAAAACAACACAGCTTGAAGAATATGTAATTCCACTTCTTTATGAACGTTTTGTAACATAAGACCATTGTTATGTCCTCAGTTGATGAAGACAAGGTTTTACAAGACAAACAGAGAGTCAAGGTCATAGAGTTTTGGTGTTTGTCTTTTATTGGTCCAAACACACACAAAAATAAAACCACCAACAAAAGTGGAGGGAGGAAGGCTGTATGGTTGTGCCAAATCAAGGAAACCAATATAACAAAACAGAGCCTAACTAACTAACTAAGCAGAGAACTAAAACAACAAACAAAAGTCCTGGTTTAAATTATCTAAATAAAAGGTCTGTACTCCAAAACATACACGGGTGGCAACAACCAATAAACCTAGTGGGCTAAACATAAATTTTCTACGTGGTGCAAAAATGTATAGGGTACCCACTCACCGGCCAACCTCCCAACCAACAACATGTGAGTTACAAACTCAAATTCAAAGAACATACAAACAAGGCGAGAGAGAGCAAGAGAGAGACTGCTGCTCCAGGTGCTTCCTTTTAAAGCTTGAGCCAGGCCCTGATTGGCTGCTCCAGGTGGTGAATTATCCAACCAGGGTGTGGCAAACAGGTTCCACTCACCGCACCTGAGAGCAAATAAGGGAGGAGGAAAAACAGGAGCAGGGAGGCAGAAACAAATATCCCCTGCATGTAACAACCATATATATGATAAATAAAAGCTGAATCTGAACTAAATAAAGATTAAACAGGAGAGGTATTTACCTTTGGTGTGTTTGCAGAGGATGACATTGAAGACTGAAATAAGAATTATAAAAGAGTTTATGTCGACAAAGGCCTGACAAAAGTTTAGATGTTGACCTGTTTAAAGTCAAAGTGTTGTAAACTCACAGATGAGCCCCAGAGTCCAGACCAGAGAGGGTCCCATCCTCACATCCAGCGCTCGTCACTCTGCCTCTGACAAACTCCAGCTCATTACAGACTTACATCTACAGCTCACACAGAGGAAGAGGAAGGTAGTTTTGATGAAGATATGTTTAACTTTTATTTTTAGTTTATCTTCTTCTGATTCTGACTGGTCTGTACTTTCTTTTTCACACATCCCTCACACAGACACTGAACCACAGCTACTTTCACACATTCAGACTTTTGTCACAGTCGACACATCCTGCAACACCTGTTTATGATCAAATAAAATAAAATAGACTACATTTTAAATAATTATTAAACTATATGCATCACATGTATGTCAGCAGTTATGATGATGATATAATGATCAGATGGAGCAACTATGGACTGTGTTGTCGTCTTGAAGCTGAAGGAGAGATAACGTGCATGTTCAGGTACTTCTCTTTTGTGGTTATTGTTCTGTTGAAGTTTGTATGTGTTTCTCAGAACTGTAGTGGTCGACCGTAAAAGCCTGAGTACGTTGCATTAGACTGTCTAGCCTTGAACAGACTGCAGTGTTTCCACAACCATTATCTTAGATATGTAATGGTATATAATAACATTTAATACTCTGTGCTCTAGTGAGCCTTTTTTAATGTATGATATTATCAGAAATTGTATTGTATTATATTTAATGAAATCAATAATCAACAATCAATAAACGTCTTGTCTCAAAGACAGTAGACACAACATTAATCAGAGTCAGTAGTTGTGACAGTGCAGTGAGTAGAATAAAACTACAGAGACTGGAAGTAAAAGCCTATGTCACAGGTTGGTGCTGTGCAGTCAGTGTGAACATAACTAGTGTCTGTTCAACAGCAGCTGCAAGAACAACCACAATTAACACACTGCAACAGAAGTCAGCGCAGGTCGGACTGTTAGGGACCAAGCAGTAAGTCACAAGGACAAAGGAGGGATAAATGAAAAGTATATTAACAAATATGGGCCCCAACGGAGGTAAACTGAACCATAACTAAACAGAACAAAACTGACCAGACGAAGAACAAAGCAGGGTTTAAACAGAGCCAAAAACTTTTGTTGCAAAAACTGAAAATAAAAAAGAAATGTCAGAACACTAACATATTAAGTGATTAAAAACTAATTTAAATGAAGTGTAATGAAAAAAACTAATTCATTAGGCCCGAGCCGGTGATGACCGGGAGGGCCTATTATTTTTGCTCTGAATTTTATTTATTTATTTTTTTCTGCAAAATGATCCTAAATTTGACCCAGTAAACATGCACAAAAAGTCATTTTTATTGGTCCCAGACTTCAAGCTCGGCGAAAAATTTATGTATTTGAAGTCCCCGAAATAAAATTACAAAAAATGACTCAGTGGCGACCCCTAGAAGAGTCAAAATACATTGGGCCTATGGAAAGTGAAAGTAACTTTTTTCCAACGTAGAAAAATGAAACTTGGTACATCCATAGGACACCTCAGGCAAACAGAAAAGTCAATGACAGTCACACCTAAACTCAACAGGAAGTCCGCCATGTGGGGTGAAACGCGTGGCCACTAAAATCGCACCCCTTGCGCAGAAAGATGCAAATCATTGTGTTTTAATTTAAATGGCCCCAAATTTGGTGAGTATCATCTAGACACGTGTGCCAACCAAAGTTGTGACTTTGTTGTTGATATCTTATCGGGTATGGGTGTGGCAAGCCTGTAACGAGGTGGCCATTTTTGTGAAAATAAAATGTCTGTTAACTCTCAAACGCCTTCTCAAATCGAGTTGGACCCAGAAAGGCATTTGTGCACATTCATGACCTGAACACAAAAATATGTAAATAAAAAGGTTATCTTTAGAAATGGCTCTCCAGCGCCCCCTACAAACTTATAATGGGACCCAAGAATTTAGTTTGTCATAGAGACATGAAATTTGGTACACACATCTCTTATGTCATGACGAGCATAAAAGCCAATGACAACCACCCCCTATCTATAAATGTGTTGCCATAGCAACGTCCCAAATATTTGGAAAAAGTAAATTGGAAGTGAAATTTTTAGTTTGTCGTAGGCAAATGAAACTTGGTACACACATCCAGCATGGGCTTATGAACAAAAAAGCCAATGGGGACCACACCCTATCACACACGGGAAGGCGGCCATTTTGAATTGAAAATGTGAACCGACTTAAAATACACCTCTATTTTAAAAAAAACAACAGAAATCTTTTATTATAATTTGGTCTATATTTTTTTATTATATTTTTTTTGCAAAATGATACTCAATTTGACCCAGTAAACGTGCAACTAAAAGTCATTGTTATTGGTCCCAGACTTCAAGCCCGGCTAAAAATGTATGTATTTGAAGTCCCCGAAAAAAAAATACGAAAAATGCCTCAGTGGCGACCCCTAGAAAAGTCAAAATACATTGGGCCTATGAAAAATGAAAGTAAATTTTTTCCAATGTAGAAAAATGAAACTTGGTACATTTATAGAACACCTCAGGGCAAACAGAAAAGTTTATTACAGTCATACCGTAAACTCAACAGGAAATCTACTATGTTGGGTGGAATGCGTGACCACCTAAATCTCACCCCTTGTGTCTAAAGGCTTTTCATCTAAACAGCTCCAAATTTGGTGAGTATCATCTAGACACGTGTGCCAAAAAAGTTATCAATTTGTTTTTTGATACATTTGTGGCTGTGGTCGTAATGAGTCTGTGAAGAGGCAGGCATTTCTTTGGGAAATAAATGCCATTTCCCATTGCCAGGATCCTTCCTTTAGAGGAGGCCCTCCAGAGCCACGGCTAGAGTCTTAGAAAACTCCTCAGAATCCTTTGGAACTTGTAACCTTGTACTTTTAGGCAAGTTATATTTACATTTTGCCTTTTTAAACAGGGGGGTGCAGCGATTCCTGAGTCATCTCAAATCTCCAGCCAGTACTTTGTTTTTCTCGCCTTAGCCCAAGCATAATCTATTATTTTCAAAGGTTCAGACAGCTCCCAGGAAAACCAGGGATTGTGGAGACCGTAAACTCTAAATTACAAGGTGGTGTAGCAGGCCCAAACAGTAGCACAGGCCCGGTTATTTGACATTACCATGAAGTTTATGCTTTAAAGCACGAAATGCAATCCTCCGAGTGCATGTGTCCCCAGCGGTCTCAAGGAGGCGAGGGCCTTTATCGCCGCTATGCTTTAATTCATCTTCTTCTTTGCCGACACTGACAGACAACCATTCACTCACATTCATTCTCTAGGTACATTCACCAACACATGCTTGTGTTTGGGCTGGACCCTGAGAAGAACCCACAGTGACACTGGGAGCACATACAGAGCCCTAACAGAAGGGATTGAACCCATGACCTTTTTGCTTTGAGTGCTAACCTCTCTGCCACTGTGAAATAAGTAATAATAACACTAGTGTCCATTTGAGCAAAGTTTATAAATAGGTTATTAATACCTGTTAAACATGTTGTAAATTATCACATGCATGACTCATCACAAAAGCTGATGGAGGGCAAAGACACTTATTAAAGGTCAAAGGGTAAAAGACAGTGTGGGCTCTGTAACAGGTCACTCTTACTAATGTGCTGTATAAGCCCTTATAGTCATGTTACTGTGATTGTTTTAGATGTGTACAAGAGAACTGACAGTGATGATTCCAAAAATGTACAAATATAAGCTTATCCGTTGTTTAAAGTTTGTGCAGTGTATGTGCTGTGAATGTGTGAAGTGTTGTGGGAACATCAGCTTTGTGTCAAAAGGAAGGAAACACTCACCTCAGTTTAAAGAAGAAGAGACCACTGCTACAAACTAGACTCATCTTTATCAAACCTCTTCTTTTCTCATTTCTATTGTAGTTTAAAGCCTGTTGACAGCTGCAGTTCTGTGGAGACAGAGCAGTGAGCAGTGGGTTTCAGGGAAGGCTACTGGTCTGGGTCTGGAGTTCTTTAGTGAGTGTACAGCTCTTTAAACAACATTAACACAATGTTTCTTAAGACTTTGTTGATTTCATGTCAGTTCTTTTTTCAGGGTTCAGTGTCCTCTTGTGCCAACAGCCCGAAGGTAATCAGCTGTCTTTATTTATTTATTTACTTTTCCTGAGACACCGAGGCTTGATCATTCTTTAACTATCAAATATAAGGCACACTCACTCACATATTCTTACATATTCATATGTAACATATACACATACACATATTCTTCAAGTTAAGTTGTTAATTTGTATATATGGAATATATGTATTTAAAAGGTTACATAAAATGTCAGTGTTTTTCAAAGCGGTGCACGTGGCAGAGGGGTTAGCACTCCTGCCTCACAGCAAGAAGGTCGTAAGTTCAAAACCCGGCCGACTCAAACATTCTCGGTCGACTCCAGTCTTTCTGTGAGGAGTCTGCATGTCCTCCACGTGTTACCGTGGGTTCTCTCCGGGTACTCCGCTTCCTCCCACCGTCCAAAGACATGCATGTATAGGTTAATTGGCAAATCTAAAGTGTCCCTAGTGAATGAATGTGAGAGTGAATGATTGTTTGTCACTGTCTGTCTCTAAATGTCAGCCCTGCGACTAACTGGCCACTGTCCAGGGTGTACCCCGCTTCAGGCCCAAAGCTGCTGGGATAGGCTCCAGTCACCTGCGACCCCTAACGGAACTAAGCGGTAGAAAATGAATGAATGAATGAATGAATGTTTTTCAAAGACAAAAGAGAGTTATTCAAAGATGTTTCTGTTCAACAACAAGTAAGAGCAGGAAGAGGAAACCCACTTTATTTCACTGAGAACAGTCAGTCCTTCAGAGTTTATGATGTTGCTGAGTTTGTCTGTAACATCTGTAAACATCACTAGAAACTTATCTGTCTTTAATATCTTATATATTCTTTTAGATTTGTAGGAATGTAAACAAGAATCTTCATGAAATCTTTCCAAATGTTACATTACTTATGGTTCAGTGACATATTTTGTAAATGAAACATATATTGTATATTATGTTTTGTTGTAGCCTACTGTATTGTGTTGTCATCTTTGATTATTGTTAATAATGAAAACATGACAATAGGCAAGGCAAGGCAATTTTATTTATATTGCACAATTCATACACTGGGTAACTCAAAGTGCTTTACAGGAATAAAAGACAATTTACAAGATTTAGATTAAGAAACAAAATAACACACTGCAATGTACTTTATTACACATTGGATTTTCTCTTTGAGCTTCATGATGATGAGTTATAACCAAGTTATAGGCCTTTGTACAAAAAATATATAGTAAAATACAAAAGTTAAAAAACATAAAAGTTAAACATGAACACATTTATCTTGTATTGTGTCAATTAAAGAAAACATTTGTACACTGAATTTGAATGTATGATATTTAAGTTTGTGTGTCTGAGACAGGTTCAAAGTGACGCAATGTGATGCTGTGTGATTTTTGTTGTTGATGATGATGATTTAAAGAGGCACTGTGTAACTTTTAGCTTGAATCCTTTAAAATCATTTAAAGGTTCTTAGACATGAGATCAGTTGAAGGATGTCTCACCGACACAGTCCCCTCAGCTGGACACAAACCTCAAATGTAACTGTAGACGTTATGTGAGTGTCACTCTTTAAGACTTTTGTTTTTCCCATGACTCAGAAACAGAAACATCAGTGCAGCACTGGATGAAAGATGCAAGGGTCTGTCAGGAGCCCAGAAACTCACTGACCTTTTATACACACACTGATTACAAACAAACAGATCACAGGTGAAGATGGTTACCTTTAGTAGCCATTCAAACCTGTTTGTGTCACTTGTTCATATTATCAGGCCAAAATCAAACTTTTGATCAGGCTCATTTGGGTAGTTGCTGTTGTTGTTATGAATTAAAAAGAGTAAACACAATTCACCCAAACACTAACCATCAGTCAGTGGGTTTGTCATTAGAGGCAGGTTTTAAGCTGTCCACCCAATCAAAGGTTACAAACGTTGTATTCTGTGGTTCTGTTACGTTTGGGCAAGAACCAAATCTGCCCCATGCTGCCGCTGGCCTTGAGCAGAAATAGGCCAATACACTGGACCCCAGCAGAGTTGTATTTGTACAAAATACACTAAAGTGAACCTTCAGAAGAGATATTCTTTTCTCCTAAACTTGCCGCTTGGATAGTCTCTACTTTTAAACAAACAACGTCTGTAAACATTGCGCCGCTGTCGTAACAACACAGTCTGTAGAGGGCGCTGTGCCCTGGCTTAAGGTTACATTACACAGTGCGTCTGAACAAGGTAATGAGAGTGAGATAAGTTTATCAAAGTGAGCTTTTAACATGGACGCTGAATCTTTGTACATCCATATAAACCCAGAGATGGAGTTTTTATCTGACATTGGAGTAAAGTGTTTCCTCTTCGACTGAAGGAGATGATTTTGCTGCAAAGAAAGATCATTAGATACAACTGTTTAAATCACAAAAGCCACACTTTATCACGTTAAAAAACAGACAGTCCATACATGTTGACTTCTCCTACCTTTAGTTTTCCTCTTGGCTTTACCTTTTCTGTGGTGGTTTACCTGGGCATACGACACATTTTTATCTAAAAGAAAAATGGAAAAATCAAATAAAGTGTTCTTGTGTTGGACATGATGGTTATAGTTTAAGTTCACAGTTCTATCTTTCTGAACTGGATTCAAAAAAGTGTCATGAATTAGTACTTAGTATTGTAAATGTTTTAAAGGAAATACAAAAAATGTATGTTTTTGAGCTCCAGCTCAGAATATGTGGCATCTGTAAAAGAAATAGACACCTAATTGAATTCACTGTGTATTTGCTTCAGTGTTTTTTTCTGACTGCTTCAGTGGGAAAAAAAAGAAGTAAGTCGAAGAGTTAAAAAGAAGTCATAGTGACACGTTCATTGTGAACAGACTTTTGTTCTTTTTCTGGATTTGTACATTAGAGAAAGTTTACAAGTTATAAGAAGCTGAGACTGACCATTAGGAGGGTTGTAATCTCTGATGGTCATGTGATCTTCAGCAGAGCTCTGATTGGTTCTCACAGACCTTAAGCACAAAACTTTAACAAACAAAAAATAGTGAATAACATTATTAAGGCATTTGTATTAGAAACAAATACAGTGTTTTTGTCTGATATAGTCTTACCTTTTGACTTTCTGCAGCGCCACAGAAGCAGCAGCAGAATTAATTTTACTGTTGCACAGATCAGTCCAATGATCAACATGACAGGAAATGAAGAGATATGTTCCTTTGGCGTGCTGCAAGAATTTATCTCATGTTAATATTTACAACATAATATTTAAATTTACATTAAAGTAGTGCTTTATACTATACTATATTAAAATAATATATTAATATTTAGAAGTGACATTGTAGTAAACCTTTAGATCAATAGTTTCTTGTGAATAAACCAAACTAAACAAATCTAAAATACTCACATTTGACTGAGATCCAACTCTCTGGAGAAGTCCAAATCCGTGGAGATCTTTGGCCTTGTTCTTGTCCCTCACATTTATAAAAACCCTCGTCAGACTTGGACACTGCAGAGATGTTGAACTCAGTTTGGGTTCCATTTTGGATTAGTTTTCCATTTTTATAGAAAAGGACAGAAGAAAGAGCAGTAGATGTGTTCAGTTTACAGCCGAGAGAAACAGGTCGTCCCTCAGTCACAGGATGAACAGGACTCACAAGGACAACATCACCTGTGAAAAGTCACACTTGTACTATTACATTATCACAGCAATAACAATAATATGATGGGTGTATTAATCTATTATATGAAAAATGAAATGAAAAAAACTACTGTGAAAAGTGATGTTGAGGGCATTGCTCAGTTCTCCTGATCCAGACTCACACCAAAACACTGCATTAGTTTTCTCTTTTGGGGAAAAGTCACATTTAGATTGATCTGTCCAGTAGGAACTACATTGTTGTAAGAAAAGGCCGTTCTGAGAAAATCCTTTCAGTCTCCACTCTCCATTAGTGGAGTTGGATTCACAGCTCAGTGAGACTTTGTCAGACGTGAAGTGCTGTGATCTGTCAGGACTCACTGTGAGAGACACTGGGGACTCAACATCTGCAAAACAACAATATGCATAAATAATGAATAATGAAAATAACATGAACACTTACAGTTTCTAAATATCTCTGAATGATGAACAATGAATAAAAATCCTACCTTTAGTCCAGACAAACGTGGGCTGACTGTATTCTGAGTAAAACAGTGGACGTCCTCGTCCTGCTCTACACACAAACCCTGCTGTGTTGGTCTGGTGGTGAACGGTGAAGGAGTCCTGTTCAGTCCCATTACTGTGACCTGGGAGCAGCTCATATCTGTAAGAGTCTGATGAATGAGGAACAGCCTTGTACCAGTAAAAGGTCCATCCTGCAGACGGCTGTTTAACACCACAGCTCAGAGAGACAGAGACTCCAGGAGTCAGCCATGACGGAGACACAGACAGGACAGGCTGGAGTTTACCTGTTTGAACAGTCATTAGATTTCATTTGTCATATTACATAAAGGTTTATACAATTTGTTTATATTGAACAAAAAAGTTGTTCATACTCACTCAGTACTTCCAGTCTGGTCTCTCTGCTCCACAGTGTTGTGAGATCTGGAGTTCTTTCTCCTCTACATCTGTAGTGTCCACTGTCAGACTCAGTAACTCTGGAGATTGTATATTCTCTTGTTGTTTGATGTTGGACTGAACCGGTCCTGCTCCACTGATACGTCCACTCAGTGTTTCCTCTGTCCTCAATCTCACATCTGAGAGTGAGCCTCTCTCCAGAAAAGATCTCAGACCAGTTTGGAGACACTGTGGGTACTGTTTAAAAAGAACATCAATAATATCACAAATAAAGGCAAATGTTAAATAAAAAAAAAAAATATATATATATATATATATATATATATACAATAATATATCCCAAGTAATAAATACTGTCTGACTTTAAATGTAATGATTTTTTCTAAAGACATGTATGAGCTTTAAACAAACTCACTCATTTTCTTAACTCTTCACTTTTTGTTGCAGTGACTTTAATTTTTGTTTCAGATCTAGCTTTACATTTAACATTTACATTTAGTCATTTAGCAGACGCTTTTATCCAAAGCGACTTACAAGTAAGGAAAACAATGGAAAAAAAAAAAACAAGGTAGCAAAAAGCATAAGTGCACAAAAATCTAGTCAGTTAAAACCCAGCACAGTATACAAAGCTAAGAATAATAATAATTAAAAAAAAAATTAAGAGAAGGAATCAGGTCAGGTGTTGATGGAAGAGATGTGTTTTCAGGCGTTTTTTAAAGATGGCTACAGAATCTGCTGATCTTGTAGCAGCAGGTAGATCATTCCACCAAAGTGGAACAGAGCCAGAGAAGGTACGTGAGAGTGATTATTTTCCTTTTTGGGATGGTACCACCAGACGTTGATCATTTGCAGAGCACAAGGATCTGGTAGGAACATAGGTCTGTATTAGTGAGTGAAGATATGAGGGAACCAGTGGTGGTCTTGTAGGCCAAAAGCATAGCTTTGAACTTGATGAGGGCGTCAACCGAGCCAGTGTAACTTAATGAATAGAGGAGTTACGTGCGCTCTCTTTGGTTTATTTAAGACTACTCTTGCCGCTGCATTCTGGATCATGTGCAGAGGTTTGGTTGTGCAGGCAGGGAGTCCAGCCAGTAGAGCATTGCAATAATCCAGTTTGGACAAGACAAGAATCTGGAATAGGATTTTCGTAGAGTGCTCTGATAGGATAGGTCTAATTTTTCTAATGTTGTAGAGGATGAATCTACAGGACCGGGAGGTGCTGGCGACATGACTTGTGAAGTTTAGTTGAACATCAATTACCACTCCCAGATTTCTGGCAGTGCTGGACGGTTTAATGGTTGATGAGCCTAGTTGGATGGAGAGTTTATGGCAGGTCCCTGGGTTGACCAGAATCCCAAGCAGTTCTGTTTTTGCAAGGTTCAGCTGCAGGCGCTGGTCCTTCATCCAAAGTGAGATGTCACTCAGACATGCTGAGACGTGAGCAGAGACCGTCGGATCGTCAGGTTGAAATGACAGGTGGAGTTGAGTGTCATCTGCATAGCAGTGATAGGAAAAGCCATGCTTCTGGATGACAGAGCCAAGGGATGTCATGTATTTGGAAAAGAGTAGCTGTCCAAGCACTGATCCCTGTGGCACCCCTGTATTGAGATGTTGGGACTCAGAGACCTCGTTTCTCCAGGAAACTCTGAATGACCTATCCGAGAGGTAAGACTTGAACCATTGTAACGCCATTCCAGAGACACCCATCACCCTGAGAGAAGACAGGAGGATGTGATGATTAACAGTGTCAAAAGCAGCAGACAGATCCAGTAAGATGAGTACAGATGACTTGGATGTTGCCTTTTCCAGTCTCAGGGCTTCGATGACTGAGAGCAGGGCAGTTTCTGTGGAATGTCCGCTCTTGAACCCAGACTGTTTCTGGTCCAGGAGGTGGTTCCGTGTGAGAAAGGATGAGAGCTGAGAAAACACAACTCGCTCCAGAGCTTTGGCAATGAAGGGAAGGAGGGAAACCGGTCTGTAGTTTTCTAGCAGTGTAGGGTTAAAAACCTAACTGTACTCACCAGTTTCTAAAACAGTGACGGTGTTACTTTCAGATGTGAGGATATATTCATCCCATCCTCTGCAGGAGTAGACACCTCCATCTGAGACACTGACACAAGCTGAGTTTTCTTTCATTATTTTCCACTGAGAGTCAGAGGCGGAGTTTCGTCTGCACCATTCGTATGTTCCTTTAAACCCCTCGACTTCACAGCTCAGAGTCACACATCTCTGTTCTGGGATGGTGTCACTGGATGTTTTCAGTTGGACTCTGCGTCTCTTTTCTGAAAATACAACAGAATTAGAAATGCAAGAAAATAGTTACAGTTAAGTTTACTGTAGGAAATGATGAAAGTAGTATTATTGTTTGTGTGTCTTTTGTGAAATAAAATAGCAGTTAAAATATAATCTGTTAGTCCCACATGAGTAAAAATAATGATTTGGCAGAGGTTTGAGGTTTGGTGTTTAAAATACTGACCTGTTACCTTCAGTTCTTTGTCAGTGGACTGTCCCCAAGTGGACCAACAAAAATAGGAACCCTGATCTGATGATGACACTGAAGAGATTTTCAGTTCAACTGTGGTGTTAGATGTACGTTTTATCTGATGGTCTGTGTGCTGTGTCAAATATGATCCATCTTTGTAAAAGTACACATTTTCCTGAATATCTTGAACACAACGCAGATTCACTGAGTCTTCGAGATACAAAGACTGTTCAGAAGCCTCCAGAGTCACATGGTCTCCTGTGCAAACAAAAGTACAGTTAAAGTAATAACTTACTGCTTTAGAGTAATACAAATATGAGTACAATTAAAGCTGCAAGCGGCGATAAAGGCCCTCGCCTCCCTTGAGACCGCGGGGACACATGCACTCGGAGGATTGCATTTCGTGCTTTAAAGCGTAAACTTCACGGTAATGTCAAATAACCGGGCCTGTGCTACTTCTTGAATCTTCTTCTGGCTGGAGCCTGCTTCATCACCTCGGGCCTGTGCTACTGCTGAGGCCTGCTACACCACCTTGTAATTTAGAGTTAAAGGTCTCGACAATCCCTGGTTTTCCTGGGAGCTGTCCAAAATTTGGAAAATAGAAGATTATGCTTGGGCTAAGGCGGAAAAACAAAGTACTGGCTGGAGATTTGAGATGACTCAGGAATCGCTGCACCCCCCTGTTTAAAAAGGCAAAATGTAAATATTACTTGTCTAAAAGTACAAGTTTACAAGTTCCAAAGGATTCTGAGGAGTTTTCTAAGACTCTAGCCTTGGCTCTGGAGGGGCCTCCTCTAAAGGAAGGATCCTGGCAATTGGGAAATGGCATTTATTTCCCAAAGAAATGGCTGCCTCTTCACAGACTCATTACAACCACAGCCAATAATTTATAAAAAAAAACAAATTGATAACATTTTTGGCACACGTGTCTAGATGATACTCACCAAATTTGGAGCTGTTTAGATGAAAAGCCTTTATCACAAGGGGTGGTCACGCATTCCACCCAACATAGTAGATTTCCTGTTGAGTTTACGGTATGGCTGTAATAAACTTTTCTGTTTGCACTGAAGTGTCCTATGGATGTACCAGGTTTGTATTTCTACATTTGAAAAAAATTCCTTTCACTTTCCATAGGCACAATGTATTTTCATTTTCCAGGGGTCGCCACTGAGTCATTTTTCAATTTGTTTTCCTCGGGGACTTCAAATACATACATTTTTTGCCGGGCTTGAATTTTGGGGCCAATAAATTTGACTTTTAGTTGCATGTTTACTGGGTCAAATTGAGGATCATTTTACAGAAAAATTATAATTTAAAAAAATATAACTCGAGCAAAAACATCAAGAAAAACGCCTGTCTATTTAACACACATGTGTTTAACTCAATTTGCCCAAGTTTGGTGTCTGTGGAATGAAGCAGCTATTTTTTGTTGTTTTTTAAAAGAGAGGTGTATTCTAAGTCGGTTGACATCTTCAATTCAAAATGGCCGCCTTCCCGTGTGTGATAGGGTGTGGTCCCCATTGGCTTTGTTGTTCATAAGCCCATGCTGGATGTGTGTATCAAGTTTTATTTGCCTACGACAAACTAAAATTTTCACATCCCATTGATTTTTACCACATATTTGGGACGCGTTGCAATGGCAACACATTTATAGATAGGGGGTGTTTGTCATTGGCTTTTATGCTCGTCATGACATAAGAGATGTGTGTACCAAATGTTATGTCTCTATGACAAACTAAATTCTTGGGTCTCATTATAAGTTTGTAGGGGGCGCTGGAGAGCCATTTCTAAAGATAACCCTTTTATTTACATATTTTTGTGTTCAGGTCATGAATGTGCACAAACGCCTTTTTGGGTCCAACACGATCCGAGAAGGCGTTTGAGAGATAGAGACATTTTATTTTCACAAAAATGGCCACCTACAGGCTTGCCACACCCATACCCGATAAGATATCATAAACAAAGTCACAACTTTGGTTGGCACACGTGTCTAGATGATACTCACTAAATTTGGGGCCATTTAGATTAAAACGCAATGATTTGCATCTTTTTGCGCAAGGGGTGCGATTTTAGTGGCCGCGCGTTTCACCCCACATGGCGGACTTCCTGTTGAGTTTAGGGTGTTGCTGTCATTTACTTTTCTGTTTGCCCTGAGGTGTCCTATGGATGAAATTTCATTTTTCTACGTTGGAAAAAATTTACTTTCACTTTTCATAGGCCCAATGTATTTTGACTTTTCTAGGGGTCGCCACTGAGTCATTATTTGTATTTTTTTTTCCCGGGGACTTCAAATACATAAATTTTTCGCCAAGCATGAAGTCTGGGACCAATAAAAATGTCTTTTCGTGCATGTTCACTGGGTCAAATTTAGGATCATTTTGCAGAGAAAAAAAAAAAATAAAAAATTCCGAGCAAAAACAATAGGCCCTCCCGGTCATTACCGGCTCGGGCCTAATTATAATCTCAAAAAGCATTATTACATTATTACATTTTTGTTTCAACATCATGACATTTATCAACACCAGATGGCAGTGTAGAGCGAGAGTGTATTTCCTCAAAGCACCAACACAGTTTGGCCCAGAACTCTGAATTATAATTGACTGTAGTGTTGACAGTTTCTCAAGTCTTCATGTCAAAGATGTAAAAGTAAGCCCTGTGTTTTAAGAACAGACTAAAGACAACTGTGGATAAGTGCTACACAAGTCCTCACAAGTCCATCCAGTGCAACAAGGAGATTAAACAAAACAGAACCAGTGACTTTTTTGGACAAATAATCCATCAAATATTTGGACAAATAATCCATTCAAATATGCTAAAATTATTTCAAAATAATATAGACAATCTCTTTAAACACTGTCACATGCAACAATATTAGTACACAAACACAGTGAGTTTATTTCTTGATGTCATAATGGGCCCAGCTGTCATATTCCTGTCCTATAGATGTAAACATGAAAACAGAATCATCTTAATGACAACTGCATAAGTAACACTGTACGTTACATGGCCTAATATAAAACAACACAGCTTGAAGAATATGTAATTCCACTTCTTTATGAACGTTTTGTAACATAAGGCCATATATATGATAAACAAAAGCTGAATCTTAACTAAATAAAGATTAAACAGGAGAGTTATTTACCTTTGGTGTGTTTGCAGAAGACAATATTGAAGACTGAAATAAGAATTTTAAAAGAGTTTATGTCGACAAAGGCCTGACAGAAGTTTAGATGTTGACCTGTTTAAAGTCCAAGTGTTGTAAACTCACAGATGAGCCCCAGAGTCCAGACCAGAGAGGGTCCCATCCTCACATCCAGTGCTCGCAGCCTCTAACAAACTCCAGCTCATTACAGACTTACATCTAAAGTTCACACAGAGGAAGAAGAAGGTAGATTTGATGAAGATACGCCTAACTTTTATTTTTAGTTCATCTTCTTCTGATTCTGACTGGTCTGCGCTTCCTTTTTCACACATCCCTCACACAGCCACTGAACCACAGCTTTCACACATTTAGACTTTTGTCACATGCAACACCTACTATGTTTACATCATTAGATATTTTCATTGTACAGACTTGTCTAAAGGCTTTAATGATTACTGTAAGGATTAAAGAAAATAGATGTTTTACTTCCTCTTGACCCTAAAAAGACACTGATACAAAGATGGACTAACTATTTACTGTGTTGTTTTCTTGAAGCTGAAGGAGAGATAACATTGTTAATGTTCAGAAACATGTTAGATACTCTTCTCTTTTGTGGTTATTGTTCTGTAGAAGTTTGTATTGTTTGTGTGTCTCAGAACTGAAGCTACAGTAACGCTCACAGAGGGAGTGAGATAAAGTGTGTCATAGAAATGTGTCAAATGTAATGTGCTGGAGTTCAAGGAGCAGTTTTGTCGTCCTGGGCCTGATCTTCTCTGTTAGTGTTCATCAATGAGCTAAAGTCAGATCCTGGTTCATTCTGGTTTATTTTGTTGGTTTTCTCCAATTTATTTAGACTGAAAACATACTGTACATCCAAACATGAATCAAAACCTATCCCAGGGACTTTTGCAGGGATGTTTTCAAACTAAAAGAACTAAATGTAACCTGTACGTAACAAGAAGTGCAAGAGAAAATATATTTTAGAATTACACAAGTGCACAAGTACATTGCATAGTCACACAGACACGAATACACTCAGAAAACAGTTCTTGATTGGAAAGTGATGTGATGACTTCCTGTAATGGACTCCAAGTATTAAAGTATTCAGTTTCATTATTTCATTCATTATCTAATCTAAAAGCTGATTTTTTCATATCCTGTCATTTCTAGTGTCTATAAAAGCCAGTCATGTTGTAATGGGCTGTCCGCATTTGTCCTTGTTTTTATTATTAAAAAAATAAATATAATGTAGTTGAATTGAGATTAAAATGCTTTTTAATTCTTTGGTGAAACATTACTAAACATGTGCAGATCGAGAGTAAACAGGTTTGATGAAATGTCAATATTAGAGTACTTTATGTGATTGTTGTTTTATGCCATATTTCCTCATTCTTCTGACAATCCCACAATAGATGCATAAATGTTCCTTTGGCTGTTTTTAACTTGGTACAAAGGTTGGAATTTATAGCTAATACATTTTTTTTTGTGAAGAAAAAAACGTTCTGAGAAAACCCTTTCAGTCTCCACTCTCCATTAGTGGAGTTTGATTCACAGCTCAGTGAGACTTTTTCAGACATGAAGTGCTGTGATCTGTCAGGACTCACTGTGAGAGACACTGGGGACTCAACATCTGCAAAACAACAATGTGATCATGGACTAAAATAAAAAGGAATGAAAGTATATACATATACATCCATCCATCCATCTTCTACCGCTTATCCGGGGCCGGGTCGCGGGGGCAGCAGTCTAAGCAGAGACGCCCAGACTTCCCTCTCCCCAGACACTTCCTCCAGCTCTTCCGGGGGGATACCAAGGCGTTCCCAGGCCAGCCGAGAGACATAGTCCCTCCAGCGTGTCCTAGGTCTTCCCCGGGGTCTCTTCCCGGTGGGAAATGCCCGAAACACCTCCCTAGGGAGGCGTCCAGTAGGAACATAGATTGACCGGTAAATTGAGAGCTTTGCCTTACAGCTCAGCTCCTTCTTCACCACGACAGACCGGTACATCGACCGCATCACTGCAGAAGCTGCATCGATCCGTCTGTCAATCTCACGTTCCCCTTCCCTCACTCGTGAACAAGACCCCAAGATACTTGAACTCCTCCACTTGAGGCAGGATCTCTCCACCAACCTGAAGGGGACAAGCCACCCTTTTCTGACTGAGAACCATGGTCTCAGACTTGGAGGTGCTGATCCTCATCCCAGCCACTTCACACTCGGCTGCAAACCGTCCCAGTGCACACTGAAGGTCCTGGCTTGATGGAGCCAGCAGGACAACATCATCTGCAAAAAGCAAAAGAGACGAGATCATGTGGTCCCCAAACCAGACTCCCTCCGGCCCCTGGCTGCGCCTAGAAATCCTGTCCATAAAGATAATGAACAGGGCCGGTGACTAAGGGCAGCCCTGCCGGAGTCCAACATGCACTGGGAACAGGTCTGACTTACTGCCGGCAATGCAAACCAAGCTCCTGCTCCGGTCGTACAGGGACTGGACAGCCCTTAGAAAAGAGCCCCGGACCCCATACTCCCAGAGCACCCCCCACAGGGCGCCACGAGGGACACAGTCGAATGCCTTCTCCAGATCCACAAAACACATGTGGACTGGTTGGGCAAACTCCCATAAACCCTCCAGCACCCTGGAGAGGGTATAGAGCGGGTCCAGTGTTCCACGACCGGGACGAAAACCACATTGTTCCTTCTGAATCCGAGGTTCAACTATCGGCCGCATTCTCCTCTCCAGTACCCTGGCATAGACTTTCCCGGGAGGCTGAGGAGTGTGATCCCTCTGTAGTTGGAATACACCCTCTTCTTGAAAAGATGGACCACCACCCTGGTCTGCCAGGCCAGAGGTACTGTCCCTGACCGTCACGCGATGTTGTAGAGGCGTGTCAACCAAGACAGCCCTACAACATCCAGAGTACTCAGGGTGTATCTCATCCACCCCTGGTGCCTTGCCACTGAGGAGCTTCCCAACTACCTCAGTGACTTCGGCCTGGGTGATGGACGAGTCCACCTCCGAGCCCTCGGCCCCTGCTTCCTCAGCGGAAGACGTGTCGGTGGGGTTGAGGAGATCCTCGAAGTATTCCTTCCACCGTCCAACAATATCCCCAGTTGAAGTCAGCAGGTTCCCACCTCCACTGTAAACAGTGTTGGCAGGGCAGTGCTTGCCCCTCCTGAGGCGCCTTCTTCAACTTGACGGCATCCCTTACTTCCGGTGTCCACCACCGGGTTCGGGGGTTGCCGCCACGACAGGCACCGGAGACTTTACGGCCACAGCTTCGAGTGGCCGCATCGACAATGGAGGTGGAGAACATGGTCCACTCGGACTCAATGTCTCCAACCTCCCTCGGGATCTGGTTGAAGCTCTGCCGGAGGTGGGAGTTAAAGGTCTTTCTGACAGGGGGCTCTGCCAAATGTTCCCAACAGACTCTCACAGTACGTTTGGGCCTGCCGAGTCTGTCCAGCTTTCTCCCCCGCCATCGGCTCCAACTCACCACCAGGTGGTGATCAGTTGACAGCTCCGCCCCTCTCTTCACCCGAGTGTCCAAGACATACGGCCGGAGGTCAGATGAAACAACTACAAAGTCGATCATCGATCTCCGACCTAGGGTGTCCTGGTGCCACGTGCACTGATGGACACCCTTATGCTTGAACATGGTGTTCGTTATGGATGAACTGTTGCTAGCACAGAAGTCCAATAACAGAACACCACTCGGGTTCAGATCCGGTGGGGGCGTTCCTCCCGGAGTCCCCGGTCGGAGCACTTTCCAGCACCCCTCCCAGAGACTCCAAGAAGGTCGGGTGCTCTGCTCTGCCATTTGGCCCGTAAACACAAACAACAGTGAGAGACCTATCCCCGACCCGAAGGCGCAGCGACCCTCTCGTTCACCGGGTGAACTCCAACACATGGCGGCTAAGCTGGGGGGCTATGAGCAAGCCCACACCAGCCCGCCGCCTCTCGCCGCAGGCAACTCCAGAGTAGTGGAGAGTCCAGCCTCTCTTGAGGATTTGGGTTCCAGAGCCCAAGCTGTGCGTGGAGGTGAGCCCGACTATCTCTAGTCGGTATCTCTCAACCTCCCGCACAAGCTCAGGCTCCTTCCCCGCCAGCGAGGTGACCTTCCATGTCCCTAGCGCCAGATTCCGTGTCCAGGGATTGGGTCGTCGAGGCCTCCGCCTTCGACTGCCACCCAATCCACTTTGCACCGGCCTTACAGTTCCTCCCGCAGGTGGTGGGCCCACGGAGAGTCGGCCCCACGTCGCTCCTTCGGGCTGAGCCCGGCTGGGCCCCGTGGGGAAAGACCTGGCCACCAGATGCTCGCATGCGAGCCCCAACCCCGGGCCCGGCTCCAGGGTGGGGCCCCGGTTGCGCCATACCGGGCGACGTCACGGTCCTTGATTTTCAAGATTCAAGATTCAAGATTCAAGATTTTATTTGTCACATACAAAATTATATACAGCATATATAACCAGCAGTGAAATGTGAGTCAGGTCCGCTCCATGGACAGTGCAATTATTTAGGAAAACACACAGATGAAAATATACATAAATGTAGCTATGTAAGAATGAGATAAAAGTAAACAATAAAAAATATAAGAATAAAATATAAAAAATATAAAAAATGTGTAATGTGGGAATAAATCTAGATCGCAGAATAATGTACATGAATGTAAACTGTAGACTTAAAATATTAAAAAATGTACAGGGATGTACAGTGTGCATATATGCATTTAGCTGTGGTCTTAAATATTAAGATACACAGGAAGGTGCAGGAAGCAAATGTGCAAAACAGCAAATGTGCAAAACAAAATTTTTTTCATCTCCATAAAGGGTTTTGAACCGCTCTTTGTCTGGCCCGTCACCTAGGACCTGTTTGCCTTGGGAGACCCTTCCAGGGGCATATAGCCCCGGACAACCTAGCTCCTAGGATCATTCGGGCACTCAAACCCCTCCACCACAATAAGGTTCAAGGAGGGGTATACATATACAGTGGCATGAAAAAGTATCTGAAGCCTTTGGAATTTCTCACATTTCTGCATAAAATCACCATCAAGTCAGGACTTTGACTTGGCCACTCCAGAACATGTATTTTGTTTTTCTGAAACCATTCTGAAGTTGATTTACTTCTGTTTTTTTGGTTCTTGTCCTGTTGCAGCATCCATCCTCTTTTAAGCTTCACTTCAACTGTCTGACAGACGGCCTCAGCTTTTCCTGCAAAACATCCTGATGAACTTTTGAATTATTTTTTCCATTAAATGATTGCAAGTTGTCCAGGCCCTGAGGCAGCAAAACAGCCCCAAACAATGAGGCTTCCTCCACCAGGCTTCACGGTGGGGATGAGGTGTTGCTGTTGGTGAGCTGTTCCATTTTTACTCCACACATGATGTCCCTCCCAAACAGTTCAACTTTCGTTTCATCAGTCCACAAAATATTTTGCCAAAAGTTCTGTGGACTGTCCAAGTGCCTTTTTGCGAACATTAAACATGCAGCAATGTTTTTTTTTTAGACAGCAGTGGCTTCCTCCGTGGAGTCCTCCCATGAACACCATCCTTGGCCAGTGTTTTACATATAGTCGATGTATGCACAGAGATATTAGACTTTGCCAGTGATTTCTGTAAGTCTTTAGCAGACACTCTAGGATTCTTTTTTACCTCTCGAAGTATTCTGCACTTAACTCTTCTTGCAACATTGCCAAACTCTCTCGTTAACACATAAAGCAATAAGTCCATCTAGTGCAACAAGGACATTAAACAAATATAACCTGAGTGTCTGTTGATATCTCTGTGATAAAGCACACTGACATGTTTTATAGTTTTTCAAAAATGTCCAAAATACTACAGTCACTTTAAAGACACCAAAATGTCAGAGCAAACTCTGTATGTGTACAAACAGTTACTTTATTTATTTATTCAGTCTGTCTGTGTTAAAAAAACATTATATTAAGCCCAGGTGTCAATTTTGTTTTTCAAGATTTTATTTATTTAACCTATATTTGTTCAGGAAAGTCCCACTGAGATTAATGATCTCTTTTGCAGGTGAGTCCTGGCCTGATGGGAGGGTACTCCGGGTTCCCCTAACACTAAAATACATGTAAACTCCAGCTCATTACGGGCTTTTATCTACAGCACACACAGAGGAACAAGAAGAAGGTAGATTTGATGAAGATATATCTAACTTTGATTCTGACTGATCTGCACTTCCTTTTCCTGCATAAGTACCTCCCACAACCACTACCCAGTAAAACCACAGCTACTTTCACTTTCAGACTTTTGTCTCTGAGTCTACACACTATCGCCTAAGACCTTGACTATTGTCTCACCCTGTAGCACTAAAATATAGTTAACAGCTAAATAAAACAGTTTGCTCAAGATAACTCTAAGAAATAAACTTGTTGAAGTAAAAAAAAATAATAATTAAAGATCATTGTAAGGATTACTAACAAACTTCAAGACAAAAAGACAAAATTTTCAATTGAACAGATGAAATCTGACTGAAATGAATCAGATAATCATTAAGCTATTCATATATATATATATATATATATATATATACTTCAGGATGGAAAAATGCAATGCTTAAATGATTAAGGCTGATATTATTGGTCATAGCACCACCAAGTGGACGATTGCTGACAGTGCAGACAAATAGAAACAAAATTAAAGCCGCAAGCGGCGATAAAGGCCCTCGCCTCCCTTGAGACCGCGGGGACACATATATTCGGAGGATTGCATGTCGTGCTCTAAAGCAAATTTGGAGCTGTTTAGATGAAAACCCTTTAGCACAAAGTGTACGATTTAGGTGGTCATGTATTCCACCCAACATAGATTTTCTGTTGAGTTTACGGTATGGCTGTAATAAACTTTTCTGTTTGCCCTAAGGTGTCCTATGGATGTACCAAGTTTTGTATTTCTACATTGGAAAAATTTACTTTCATTTTCCATAGAACCAATTATTTTGACTTTTCTAGGGGTCGCCACTGAGTCATTTTTCCTATTTTTTTTTCAGGGACTTCAAATACATACATTTTTGCCGGGCTTGAAGTCTGGGACCAATAAAAATGACTTTTAGTTGCACGTTTACTGGGTCAAATTGAGAATCATTTTGCAAAAATTATAATGATAAAATATATACCGAATTATAATAAAAAAAATATAACTCGAGCAAAAAAGTCTAGAAAAACAATTGTCTCTTTTACATACATGTGTTTAGCTCATTTTGCCCAAGTTTGGTGTCTGTGGAATGAAGCAGCTATTTTTTGTTGTTTTTTAAAAAAGAGGTGTATTCTAAGTCGAACCAAATTGTCAATTCAAAATGGCCGCCTTCCCGTGTGTGATAGGGTGTGGTCCCCATTGGCTTTTGTTCATAAGCCCATGGTGGATATGTGTACCAAGTTTCATTTGCCTACAACAAACTAAAAATTTCACTTCCCATTGACTTTTTCCACATATTTGGGACGTTGCTATGGCAACACATTTATAGATAGGGGGTGGTTGTCATTGGCTTTTATGCTCGTCATGACATAAGAGATGTGTGTACCAAATTGCATGTTTCTATGACAAACTAAATTCTTGGGTCCCATTATAAGTTTGTAGGGGCGCTGGAGAGCCATTTCTAAAGATAACCCTTTTATTTACATATCTTTGTGTTCAGGTCATGAATGTGCACAAACGCCTTTTGGTTCCAACTCGATCCGAGAAGGCGTTTGAGAGTTAAGAGACGTTTATTTTCACAAAAATGGCCACCTCGTTACAGGCTTGCTACACCCATACCCGATAAGATATCAACAACAAAGTCACAAATTTGGTTGGCACACGTGTCTAGATGATACTCACCAAATTTGGGGCCATTTAAATTAAAACACAATGATTTGCATCTTCTTGCGCAAGGGGTGCGATTTTAGTGGCCATGCGTTTCACCCCACATGGCGGACTTCCTGTTTAGTTTAGGGTGTGGCTGTCATAGACTTTTCTGTTTGCCCTGAGGTGTCCTATTGATGTACTAAGTTTCATTTTTCTACGTTGGAAAAAGTTACTTTCACTTTCCATAGGCCCAATGTATTTTGACTTTTCTAGGGGTCGCCACTGAGTCATTTTAATTTTTTTTTTTTTCGGGGACTTCAAATACATACATTTTTCGCCGGGCTTGAAGTCTGGGACCAATAAAAATGACTTTTAGTTGTTGGTTTACTGGGTCAAATTGAGAATCATTTTGCAGAAAAATTATAATAAAAAATATTTACCGAATTATAATAAAAATATAACTCGAGCAAAAAGTCTAGAAAAACACTTGTCTCATTTACATACATGTGTTTAGCTCATTTTGCCCAAGTTTGGTGTCTGTGGAATGAAGCAGCTATTTTTGTTGTTTTTAAAAAGAGAGTGTATTCTAAGTCGGACCAAATTTTCAATTCAAAATGGCCGCCTTCCGTGTGTGATAGGGTGTGGTCCCCATTGGCTTTTGTTCATAAGCCCATGGTGGATATGTGTACCAAGTTTCATTTGCCTACAACAAACTAAAAATTTCACTTCCCATTGACTTTTTTCACATTTTTGGGACGTTGCTATGGCAACACATTTATAGATAGGGGGTGGTTGTCATTGGCTTTTATGCTCGTCATGACATAAGAGATGTGTGTACCAAATTTTATGTCTCTATGACAAACTAAATTCTTGGGTCCCATTATAAGTTTGTAGGGGGCGCTGGAGAGCCATTTCTAAAGATAACCCTTTTATTTACATATCTTTGTGTTCAGGTCATGAATGTGCACAAACGCCTTTTTGGTTCCAACTCGATCCGAGAAGGCGTTTGAGAGTTAAGAGACGTTTTATTTTCACAAAAATGGCCACCTTGTTACAGGCTTGCTACACCCATACCCGATAAGATATCAACAACAAAGTTACATCTTTGGTTGGCACACGTGTCTAGATGATACTCACCAAATTTGGGGCCATTTAGATTAAAACACAATGATTTGCATCTTTCTGCGCAAAGTGCGATTTTAGTGGCCGCGTTTCACCTACATGGCGGACTTCCTGTTGAGTTTAGGGTGTGACTGTCATTGACTTTTCTGTTTGCCCTGAGGTGTCCTATGGATATACCAAGTTTCATTTTTCTGTGTTGAAAAAAACTTACTTTCACTTTCCATAGGCCCAATGTATTTTGATTTTGTAGGGGTCGCCACTGAGTCATTTTTCGTTTTTTTGGCGACTTCAAAACATACCATTTTGCCGAGCTTGAAGTCTGGGACCAATAAAAATGACTTTTGTGCATGTTCACTGGGTCAAATTTAGGATCATTTGGTCACAATAAAGATAAAAAAAAAAAAAAAATAAAAAAAAATCCGAGCAAAAACAATAGGCCCTCCCGGCCATCACCGGCTCGGGCCTAATTAACACATAAAACAATATGTCCCAATGAATAATCAACTTTAAATGTTGAGGCAAACTTCCTGATCCTTTCAGCCTGATAAGCCAGGTGGAACTAATTATTATCAGCAGCTGCCTGCACCTGGTGCACTTAAAAGTGACGGGCCTGCGCTGGTACAGGATGTAGAACTGTAGAACTTTAGAAAGCTCAGTTAATATTATGTACAATTGACTCAGTTACTTAATTGCTAAACTTGAATTAAAAAGGCAAACTAAACGGTCTATAAAGCTATAAACTATAAACAATAATATGATACTCACATTGTTTTTCTAAAGTAAAAGTGTAAAAAAGGTCATTCCCTTTTTACCAGCTTTATCGACGCTGACAGTTTGTGCATCTTCCCTTGTCTTTGTAAAGTCCGAGTCACGTAGAAACCATTCATAAGTCCAGCTTTCCGAGTCGTCCACTGAGCAGGTCCCACAAATATGATGTCTGTTGTTGCTGACAGACTGGCCTTGGGTCTGTCCTCTGTTGAGTTTAGAAATAACATTGAGGGAGAAAACCGAGGCCAGGTTTAAATCTAAATCTGGACATTTATCCATAGCCTAGTGTTCCTTACCTCTAGACCAAAAACACAGTCAGACTAAAGTTATCCAGGACTAAACCTAGGACCTGTCCCCTTTGTAGACCTCCACCTCCAAAACATGGACATGGACACATCTTTTGAAATTTTCTCTGTGAAAGACATTTGGGGACGGCATGTAGACTTAGCTCAGCGACTAGTTTAGTTACCACTTAGTAATGCAAACTAGTTTGTACATTGTTGTTCGTAAAACAATAAATAGGCACTGCATTTTTAAACTGGTTTAAAGTCTCTTAAAGGCATTTCCAAAAGTTTGAGTTGTCTTCTTAATTCTTATTGTAGGCCATGTAAAGCTCTGCAGCAGTGTCTCAGTGTCTTGGTGGGACTCTCAAATAGTTGTACAGCAGTGGAGGGCAAACCAAAGTCCAGGGGCCACATACTGGCTGTTCAATATGGACCGCCAAGCATTTACTAACTAATAATTTAATAATAATTAAAGACAGCAGATATTTCATCTGTCATTATATTGACGTTACCTGTTAACCCTGTAGACTTGAGTGAAAAACATTAAAACTCGCCACTCTTTTCTTTAGTCAGTTAAAGGCCATATGTCTGATATTCCAAGAAATATATATATATATATATATATATATATATACATTTTATATATATATATATATATATATATATGTACATATATATACACAATTATGTCAGTTCTTTCATTAATCACAGAAAAAAAAGGCTAATCTTGGCAAAAGTCTTCATCATGTGTTTTTTTACAAACTCATTCTCACAATGTAACTTCGATGCTAATGCTTTTTTGCTAGCATAAACAAAGCTAACTTTTACTGCTGCATCACTGAGCTTTCGGCTAAAGATAAAAACAGAAGGGTTGCCCATTCTCCTCAGAGAATAAAAAAGGAGTTTTCAATTTTTCATACATAATTTTACACACCTGTGTCTACTTTTCTGTGTCACAGAGAGTTATTTTGACTCTCTGCACAAGAGAAAAACAAAATCGGCATTTATGGAACCAGATGATGCATTGCTGCCCTCTGCTGTTCAGTCCTGGGAGTCAGTGTTATCCTCTGCTCTTGTTGTTATTCTGTGACTAAAAGACACTGTCAGCAGATACTTCAAGCTCCACTTCCTGATTTTCTTATTTTCATCCCTGTCTCAGATTTCATTTTCTCCCAAAAGCATCCGAGGAACCTCGCCTACTTCTCTTTTATAAAAAAAATTAAACAGTACAAATACATTATACCAAACTGAAGATAGCTTAGCATTAGCTTAGTCGCAACTGCAATTATCTCTGCTTTGTTGTTATTCTGTGATAAAAGACACATTCAGCAGATACTTCCTGGAACGTCATATGACAAGCCAGTGTCGACCAATGGGAGCGCTTACTTTTCAATGTAATACAATTACATCTTCCACAGTAGGTAACACTTTTATCATCAAAACACAATATCACAGTCACAAAGTCCATTTAGACCAGGCCTTAGATAAAATGTATTAACTGAACTTGAGCAACTTTACACCAAAACATATAAATAACATGTCGCTTTAACTTAATTTTGTACACCAACATGTGTGGACAGGTGCTTCAGTGTTGTTTTTCACACTGCTCTGTTCACAGCTAAAACCCCTCACTTGGAGTTAAAGGCTTTGGGTTTGTCGGACCAACGCAGCAGAACAACCACAAACATTAGATTTTACACAAACAGATGATTTAGTTTGTGGATTTAAGTCTGTCATTGTCTGAAATACTGAAACCTGATTTGACATGATAACAAAAAAAAAATCACAAAGAAAAAAACAAACTGCAATAATGTACATACTTGAAAACACACTGGATTTTTTTTCAAATAGCTTCAAGATGTTTAGAAGGACCCAAGTTATAGGCATATGTACAAAAAGTAAATACTAAAATACCTTATAGAAATAACAAGTTAAACATAAATACATGTATTGTTTATATTAAAGACAACATTTTAGAGTGAATATGAATGTATGATATTTAAGTGTTTGTGAGAGACAAAAGTTCAAAGTGACACAATGTGATGCTGTGATTTTTCTTGTTGATAATGATGCCTTAAAGGGGCACTGCGTAACTTTTTGTAGCCCTAAAATATATCTTTTCAAAATCCTTTAATGGTTCTTAGACATGAGATCAGTAAAATCATGTCTGTCTCACTGACACAGTCCCCTCAGCTGGACACTGTGTACTTCCATATCAACACAAAGAGTTTGTTATTGGACCTCGGAGTAAATTGTTTCCTCTTCATCTGAAGGAGATGAAGATGATTAAAGATCATTAGAGGTCAACAGTGTACATCAACTGTCATTAATTTATGATTTAACAAAATGGAAAAAAAAAGTGAAATCACAAATCCAGAAAGGAGAGCTAAAGGTACAGGACTGTACCTGCTGCTGAATGTGGCGTCACACTGGAGTAAACACAGCTCTGTTCCTGTTCACACGTCCTTGTCTTTGAGTTAGTTTCTAAAAAGAAGTGTTATTAATTAGTACTTAGTATTGTAAATGTCTCAAATGAAATACACAAAAGGAGACTCACCATTTATGTTTTTGAGCTCCAGCACACAATATGTGTCATCTGTAAAAGAAATATTTCATTCACAGTGTTTTTTACTGCTTCAGTGGAAAAGAAAAAATAAACCATAGTGACACTTTCATTGTGAACAGACATTGTGTTAACTCTTGCCCTTTTTCTGGACTTGGACATTTGATTACAGAGATTTGGTTTTCTTCTTAATAAAACACCTTCTTGCCTTAGAGTAAGTCGTTAAGGTTTAAGAAGCTGACACTGACCATTAGGAGGAGAGGTGTAATCTCTGATGGTCATGTGATCTTCAGCAGAGCTCTGATTGGTTCTCACAGACCTTAAGTACATAATATTTGGAGTAAATAAAACTAAGAAGTTTTATTTTATAATTATTATGTTATTATTAACATCGCACATTCAGTGTCTCCATATGTCACGTCATTTATTCAATAGATAACGTTTTATCCTTAGCCTTCACATTATTGTGAGAAGGAGGCGAAGGATAAAATGTTAAATATTGAATAGATGACGTGACATATGAATACACTGAATGTGCGATGTTTTGTTGAATATTGAGAATTGAACCTTCAACATCAGCACATCAAGAAAGATCATTCTGATCTGCGTTTCCTTTTTTTTATGAATAATTCTTATGTTAGAATGAGACTTTACTGACCTCATAAAGCACAAATCTGTAACAAACAAACAAATTACCGTAAAATATTATTAAAGACATTTGTTTTAGAAACAAATACAGTGTTTGTGTCTGATATAGTCTTACCTTTTGACTTTCTGCAGTGCCACAGAAGCAGCAGCAGAATTAATAATACTATTGCACAGATAAGTCCAATGATCAACATGACAGGAAATGAAGAGATATGTTCCTTTGGCCGTGCTGCAAAAATTTATCTCATGTTACTATTTACAACTCACATTGTAGAAGTGTATCATAAATACACCTTCAAATCTGTTGTCTTTTTAACAAATATAAAATACTCACATTTGACTGAGATCCAACTCTCTGGAGAAGTCCAAATCCGTGGAGATCTTTGACCTTGTTCTTGTCCCTCACATTTATAAAAACCCTCGTCAGACTTGGACACTGCAGAGATGTTGAACTCAGTTTGGGTTCCATTTTGGATTAGTTTTCCATTTTTATAGAAAAGGACAGAAGAAAGAGCAGTAGATGTGTTCAGTTTACAGCCGAGAGAAACAGGTCGTCCCTCAGTCACAGGAAGAACAGGACTCACAAGGACAACATCACCTGTGAAAAGTCACACTTGTACTATTACATTATCACAGCAATAACAATAATATGATGGGTGTAGTAATCTATTATATGAAAAATGAAATGAAAAAACCTACTGTGAAAAGTGATGTTGAGGGCATTGCTCAGTTCTCCTGATCCAGACTCACACCAAAACACTGCATTAGTTTTCTCTTTTGGGGAAAAGTCACATTTAGATTGATCTGTCCAGTAGGAACTACATTGTTGTAAGAAAAGACCGTTCTGAAAAAAGCCTTTCAGTCTCCACTCTCCATTAGTGGAGTTGGATTCACAGCTCAGTGAGACTTTGTCAGACGTGAAGTGCTGTGATCTGTCAGGACTCACTGTGAGAGACACTGGGGACTCAACATCTGCAAAACAACAATGAGCATAAATAATGAAGAATGAAAATAACATGAACACTTACAGTTTCTAAATATCTCTGAATGTTGAGCAATGCATAAAAGTCCTACCTTTAGTCCAGACAAACTTGGGCTGACTGTATTCTGAGTAAAACAGTGGACGTCCTCGTCCTGCTCTACACACAAACCCTGCTGTGTTGGTCTGGTGGTGAACGGTGAAGGAGTCCTGTTCAGTCCCATTACTGTGACCTGGGAGCAGCTCATATCTGTAAGAGTCTGATGAATGAGGAACAGCCTTGTACCAGTAAAAGGTCCATCCTGCAGACGGCTGTTTAACACCACAGCTCAGAGAGACAGAGACTCCAGGAGTCAGCCATGACGGAGACACAGACAGGACAGGCTGGAGTTTACCTGTTTGAACAGTCATTAGATTTCATTTGTCTTATTACATAAAGGTTTTTACAAGGTTTTAAACAAAAAAGTTGTCCAGACTCACTCAGTACTTCCAGTGTGGTCTCTCTGCTCCACAGTGTTGTTTGATCTGGAGCTCTTTCTCCTCTACATCTGTAGTGTCCACTGTCAGACTCAGTAACTCTGGAGATTGTATATTCTCTTGTTGTTTGATGTTGGACTGAACCGGTCCTGCTCCACTGATATGTCCACTCAGTGTTTCCTCTGTCCTCAATCTCACATCTGAGAGTGAGACTCTCTCCAGAAAAGATCTCAGACCAGTTTGGAGACACTGTGGGTACTGTTAAAACAGAACACATATGTCATCACAAATGTATATATTTTTTAATATTGGCCCAAAGGAGCGACGTGGGGCCGACCACCCGTGGGCCCACCACCTGCGGGAGGAACCGTAAGGGGCCGTTGCAAAGTGGATTGGGTGGCAGTCGAAAGCGGGGGCCTCAGCGACCCAATCCACGGACACAGAATCTGGCGCTAGGGACATGGAATGTCACCTCGTTGGCGGGGAAGGAGCCTGAGCTTGTGCGGGAGGTTGAGAGATACCGACTAGAGATAGTCGGGCTCACCTCCACGCACAGCTTGGGCTCTGGAACCCAAATGAGTTATGCTTGTTGAACGAGAGGGTTGCTTCCCTTCGCCTTCGGGTCGGGGATAGGTCTCTCACTGTTGTTTGTGCTTACGGGCAAAATGGCAGTGCAGAGTACCCGGCCTTCTTGGACTCTCTGGGGTGGGTGCCTGAAAGTGCACGGAGAGGGGCGTGATTGGGAGGAATGGCCCCCCGGATCTGAACCCGAGCGGTGTTCTGTTATTGGACTTCTGTGCTAGTCACAGTTTTTCCATAACAAACACCATGTTCAAGCATAAAGGTGTCCACCAGTGCACGTGGCACCAGGACACCCTTTGTAGTTGTTTCATCAGATCTAGCTTTAAAAACAGAACTGTTCTCACCAGTTTCTAAAACAGTGACAGTGTTACTTTCAGATGTGACAATATATTCATCCCATCCTCTGCAGGAGTAGACACCTCCATCTGAGACACTGACACGAGCTGAGTTTTGTTTCATTTTTTCCAACTGAGGGTCAGAGTCTGAGTTTAGTTTGATCCATTCATAAGTTCCTTTAAAGCCCTCGACTTCACAGCTCAGAGTCACACTGCTCTGTTCTGGGATGGTGTCACTGGATGTTTTCAGATGGACTCTGCGTGTCTTTGCTGAGGAGAGAACAATATTAGAAAAACAAAGTCAGTGAACCACAAAGATGAATGTAGACTTCTACAGACTGGAAATAGTAATATTTTTTATGATTTATTTGTTGTTGGAGAAAAAAAAAAGCTGCTGTAAAATTTCTAAAAACTCTCAGAAACAAGTCAAAGGTTTAATGTGTTTAAAATACTGACCTGTTACCTTCAGTTCTTTGTCAGTGGACTGTCCCCAAGTGGACCAACAAAAATAAAAACCCTGATCTGATGATGACACTGAAGAGATTTTCAGTTCAACTGTGGTGTTAGATGTTCGTTTTATCTGATGGTGTGTGTCCTGTGTCAAATATGATCCATCTTTGTAAAAGTAAACATTTTCCTGAACATCTTGAACACAACGCAGAGTCACTGAGTCTTCGAGATACAAAGACTGTTCAGGACCCTCCAGAGTCACATGGTCACCTGTGTAAACAAAAGTAAAGTAAAAATAATGACTACCTGCTTTAGAAATACAATACAAATACAATCATAAACACAAAAACATCATTACATTTATCAACACCAGATAAATGGCAGTGTAGAGCGAGTGTATTTCCTCAAAGCACCAACACAGTTTGGCCCAGAACTCTGAATTATAATTGACTGTAGTGTTGACAGTTTCTCAAGTCTTCATGTCAAAGATGTAAAAGTAAGCCCTGTGTTTTAAGAACAGACTAAAGACAACTGTGGATAAGTGCTACACAAGTCCTCACAAGTCCATCCAGTGCAACAAGGAGATTAAACAAAACACAACCAGTGACTTTTTTGGGCAAATAATTCATCTAACATTATAATAGTTTTCAAATATGTCACAAATATTTCAAAATAATATAGACAATCTCTTTAAACACTGTCACAGAACACAATATAAGAACACAAACACAGTGAGTTTATTTCTTGATGTCATAATGGGCCCAGGTGTCATATCCCTGTCCTATAGATGTAAACATGAAAACAGAATCATCTTAATGACAACTGCATAAGTAACACTGTACGTTACATGGCCCAATATAAAACAACACAGCTTGAAGAATATGTAATTCCACTTCTTTATGAACGTTTTGTAACATAAGGCCATATATATGATAAATAAAAGCTGAATCTGAACTAAATAAAGATTAAACAGGAGAGTTATTTACCTTTGGTGTGTTTGAAGAGGACGGCATTGAAGACTGAAATAAGAATTATAAAAGAGTTTATGTCGACAAAGGCCTGACAAACGTTTCGATGTTGACCTGTTTAAAGTCAAAGTGTTGTAAACTCACAGATGAGCCCCAGAGTCCAGACCAGAGAGGGTCCCATCCTCACATCCAGCGCTCGTCACTCTGCTTCTGACAAACTCCAGCTCATTACAGACTTACATCTACAGCTCACACAGAGGAAGAGGAAGGAAGATTTGATGAAAATATGTTCAACTTTAGTTTTTTGTTTATCTTCCTCTGATTCTGACTGGCACTTCCTTTTTCACACATACCTCACACAGAAACTGAACCACAGTTTTCACACATTCAGACTTTAGTCACAGTCGATGCAACACCTGTTTAGAATAAAATCAATATTATATACAACACTTTAAATAATCATTAAACTATATACATCACATGTAAGTCAGCAGTTAGCAGTAGAAGTGAACACCTGTAGCACTAAAATATTGTAAATGCTCATTGTTTTATGAACCTGTTGATTAAATACCATTAGACATCAGTAAAAACATAAAGATTACTGTAAGGACTAACCACCACTGGTTCCCTCATATCTTCACTCACTAATACAGACCTGTGTTTCTGCCAGATCCCTGCGCTCTGCAAATGAAAAACCTTTGGTGGTAGAATTTCAAAAAGAAAAAAATATATATTAAATAAATCCTTCTCACGTACCTTCTCTGGATCTGTTCCACGTTGGTGAAATGATCTACCTGCTGCTACAAGATTATGTAAACATCATAAAATGGCTACATACTTCTGTCAACACCTCACTGACAAACACTGATTTCAACTTCTTTTCTATCTCTTCCTTTAATTTATTTAAAAAAAAGAAAAATAAATAAATAACTTCTTATACTTAGCTTTGTAGACTGTGCTGCGTTCTAACTGACTTTTAACTGACTAGTCTTTGGTGCACTTATGCTTTTTGTTACTTTGTGTTGTTAAAATTGCTTCTTTTGTTATCCTCACTTGTAAGTTGCTTTGGATAAAAGCATCTGCTAAATGACTAAATGTAAATGTAAATGTAAAGGAAATAGATTTTGAATTTCCTCTTGAGTGTTGAGTGTTGTCCTCTTGAAGCTGAAAGAGAGATAACATTGTTCATGTTCAGAAACGTGTTAGATTTCTGAGAAATACAGACTCTTTTTCTGGTAATTGTTGTAGCAGCGCACATGTGTTTTGATGTGTTGTGTGAGTCGTGTGTGAACTGAAGTGACAAGTACAGAACAGTAAATGTGTGTGCAGTAAACCCCATGAACATAACACTATCAATGTTTTTAAAATAATAAGCTGTAATAAAAGTGGAGTGGTCTCCAGGACTAGGTTTGTTCACAAAGACTCAGAGTCCCATGATCCTCTCTTGATGATATGTAGCATGTGGTGTGATTGCAGATGAAGAGTGTGTGTCTGAAGAGGCAGGCCAAAGAAAAAATGGTAGACTTTAAAATACATAATAAAGTGAGATCATTCAAAGTGACTGTGGATAACTTTGTTGTAAAATCTCTCAAAGATGTTATCAAATTATGTTAGCATATCTATGTAGTTTATCTTGTAGTACAAGTTAATTAATGTGTGAGAGTGTCTCTGGAGGCGAGATATATGATGAATGTGAACACCTACCCCGGTCTCACAGTCACGTTTAAAGCAGGAATCAGACTCATAAGTGTCTCTGCAGGAGAGAGAGGAGACAAAGAAGAAGAGATGGAGGCTGGATCAGGTTCAGTCAATGGTCCCTGTAGTTCAAACATCTGCCACTAGAAGTCACTGTGTTCTCATCGAGAGTTGCAGAAGCTAAACATACAAGTGTGTAACTGCTGCATTTTCATTTGTTAATTTTCTGTGTATTCCTGTTATTTGGTGTGTTTTGTGGAGTGTCATAGAGGCGCTGTAGCGCAGAGTAAGGCTTACATGTATGCAGAGTTAGATTGATTAGATCAGAAGAAGTAGCGATCTCCTCAGTATTTTAAAGAAAAGATACATGATTAAGCGTAATTAAACTAAAAGTAAAGGTTTAAAGTTATAAGAAAAAGGACAGACTGTCACCAAAGCTAATCCCTCTCTCGGTACACAGCCAACAAGGTTAGTTTTGTCTGTTTTATTTTCTTGAAGTTTATTGTCAATTGTCTTTATTTTTGTTAAAGGGTAACTAAACTAGTGATGGGTCGTTCGTGAGTGAGTCGGCTCTAAGAGCCGGCTCTTTAAGTGATGAATGAGCCGGCTCACATATCTGAAGAGCCGGCTCCATTTCTTTTTAATATATCCTATAGTAATTAAACCATTATGTAATAATAAAATATTGAATTATTTTAGTTTAGTAAAAAAAATGTACTAATAATTCAATGAACACAAAAATATAATTGTTTAAGCCTCATTAGTTTCAACTGTCTATTCCTGTCAATCATACGAGGTGTCAGCCAGTTATATTAGAAGGGAGGGCTGAACGCACCGGTTCTTTGCACAACCTACATCGTTAAATGCCAACTGTGCACCCGACTGTAAAGATAGAGGAGCTTCAAGAAACTAGTGAAGGTGGTGGAGCACCTGGAGCCAGCACCTCCACAGTTGGAGATGTAATCACTCAAGTAGGCCTACTCCGCAACCCACAGCAACGCAGTCTTCTATAAAGGACCTGTTTATGCAAAAGTCAATGTCTGTAGCGAAAAAAGGCCGAATTGGCAAAAAAAATGTAATGCAAATGTTTAATAGCATTCTTTTTTTAATAACAAATTAATGCATTTTAAAGAAATTGTGAGACATTGTGAGTATGATTTCAAAATCATAGTTAAAACATTTATTATTTTAAGAGCCGTCTGTGAGCCAAAAGAGCGGGCTCTTTTAAGTGAGCCGAGTCAAATGAGCCGGCTCATGAAAAAGAGCCGGATTGCCCATCACTAAACTAAACCCCTGGTCAAATCGTAACTCCACCCACTCACAAAATTTGAAAAATGCTGGAAAAGTAGGCAGAGCCTTGCAGAGACAGAGGGACAAACCGAGGGCGGAGCTCAGCGGGGGCGTGAACCTGAGACCCACAGTGACGGATTAATTGACAGCAGCTGTCAGACTCGCAAAGATGGAGACTTGAAGGAAGCTAGTAGCTTTGCTACGGAGCGGTGCTTCTAAGTGGAGGACATTTCTGTGCACACAGGGCTAGAGCCTTATCAGTTTGTGCCACTGGCTCAAACCACGGTCTCAACAACTTCCAAAGTTAAAGAACGAAGTCTTGCAGCACAAGAGAGAATGGGGCTAGTGATAAAACGTTAGCATTGTCTAATTTAGGCTAATGCTTAGCAAATGCTAACAAAGTTTCAGAAATTGCAAACCTATGCATTTAGTTTGATTTTGGTTTGATTTAGTGTTAATTACACACAAAACAGAGATTTCAAGTCTCCCTCTACAACTGTTAAAAAACTCTTGTCTTGCAGCTCACTGGTCCTGGGAGAGAACGTGTTATAGAGAGATACTCAAGGTATGGCTATGAAATAAGACCAGTGTCAAGTCCAGTTAATTTAATAAGCATTATGCAAAAAAGACACAACTCTAACCAAATATAATAGTTACATCCAAAACAAAGTAGTGATAAACATTGTTTCTCATGTTGTAGGTAATGCACAGGTGTGACAGGTTGGTGAGTTGGCTGCATAACAGTCCATCCAGACTTTGAGGCAGTAGCACTAAACCCCTGTGTTACAGGCTCTAACACTTGTTTTGTAGTGTTACACTTATCTTCAGCTTTTGGTGAGACGTGGTTAAACAGGGTAGTTCCAGGAAGAAGAGAGCAATGTTTTTATAAATAAGTAAATTTAATGTTTTACCCTCCTCTTACACATACTGTACATGTGCACCAGCTCTTTCAGCGGTTATAGACACTTGTCTGCTGCAGTGTGGTCAGGTGGAGCTGGGGATACCTGGGCCAGCAGCTACAGGTCATACCTCCTTGTGCTGTCCTAACAGACGATTCCAATACTGAATTTATAAATATAGTTGGTATATAAAAAATTGAAATATGAAGAAACAGTTATACCTGAAGTTACACACAAAACAATTGTTTAAAAACATGCATTATAAAATCAGCTATAAAACTCAAAATGAACATGAATCAACATAAACATTTACAAAAGAATGTCTAAATGACACCCTTTTCTCAAACTGCCTTTACAGAATTCTTATATTCTTTAGAGATTGTTCTTACAGTAAGCATTTTATATTGATCTATTTTATATATACACACTTAATTTAAATAAAAAATAAATGTCATAGTAAATTCTCATACATCATTTCAAGGCAGGTCCAAACTTTGTAAATCCTGCACAGTCAGGACAGAGGCTTTTTACTTTGTGTTTGAAAGTCACTGTCAGTTGCACTTATTGGAGCGAAGATGGTGAAATGCAAGAGCCAAACTTAAACAGGCTGATCATAACTTCATGAGCTGTTCCAAAATCTTTAAGAATCTTGAGTGTGTTCAACAGTGTATTAGTGTTTACATTAGTCTAAATTTAGTCTCAGAAACTATAGCGCTAACTGCAGTTTTCAGAGTCTGAATCCAAGATGATACACAGCAGCAAACTTGAAGATGAAGTATCTTCAGTGAAGTGACGCAGGAACAGTTACCAGGTCCTGAAAATAAAATAAACATATAAACATGATTTTATTTCTTAAATTAGACCATTTTAATTACAATAAAATGATAGATTATCACACACCTCATGTGTTGTTGTTATAGTATTTAAAACAAGTAATTGCACTGTAACAGTAAAACAAACAAAACAAACTAAAGAATGGGAATAAATGCATTACCTTCAGCAGTGGACACCTCACACCGTTTCCTTAATATTGGAGTAGAGCTAGTCCTGGGACACTCTGGCAGCTCCATCAGTGTCTGTGTCACATGACACACTCCTATTAGGCGTTCTGGCCTGGGTGGCTGCAAAAAAAGAGTTTCACAAATGATTTGTTATCTTGATTATATGATGAGACCCAAACATCTGGGTCCACAACTCACAAAAACTGCACATTCCCTAAAAGATGCTCTGCCTTTGCACAATTAGTCTTTTCATTTCAAACCATCAAACAATGGAATCAGATCCTAGACAGTCTGAAATTCTAAATCTGGTACAAAGCATATATTTTCTTGTGAGATTATTGCTTTTGTACATGGTGCGTGAGAAATAAAGAATAAAAACAAAATTAAACATACAAAAGCTTCACAGTATTCAAACTCACCTTTGCTTCACCTGCAGATCTGCAGCGACTGGTTCAGACTGGCACCCAGTTTCTCTGGTCATCTTAGGCAAAACAAAAGATTTGTGTTATTGTTTACAATTACAGTATTATGCTACGTTCACACCAAAACGCCAATTGCGCGAATAAATCGCGCTATTCGCCAGTAGTTGGACGCGTGAACATTTTGAGTTTACTCGCTTCATTCGCGCGTGAAATTCACTCAACAACAGACGCAAATTCGCGTCATAGGAGGGGCTTCTGCCAGGCGGGTTGTCTTCCGGTCTTGTTGAAGAATGGTTGAGATGGGTTTTGTCGAGAAAGTAGCAGTGCTCTATTTACTTTGGAGGACTGAAAAACGGCGTGAACCCGTTTGGCGCTGTGCGGGGGTCCATCGGATGCTTCAGAGGCGGACCCAGCTCCGTGAGTTTCACAAACTTCTCCAGGAGCTGCGCCTGGATGGCGGCCGCTTTCAGCGGTACTTCCCACTGACCCGGCCCCAGTTCGATGACCTGTTGTCCCGTGTCGGTGCGAGGATTTCCCACTACTGACGCTCTATTCAAGTCTGTCCATCTGTCTCCGGTCAATATTTGGTGTGATTATGAGTAATTAATATGTGGACAACTACAGTCTTCTGAACACAGTTATCAGTCCTACAGTATATAGTATTATGTCTATAAAATCGTATTTAGAATTGAATTTATATAAGTGTGTTGTATCTCTTTTTTGTTTTTATTTCTTTAATAAATGGAGCCAGCCAGTCCAATCATAAATAACTGTTTTCTTACTGTACTATTGTAGATGTGTTTGCAATAGAATATAATAAAAATTAACAAATGTTTACCATAAGTAATCTAGTCTTAAATACTGAACATTATAAACTTTCTTCTATTTATTCTAAATAAATCAGTCTGAAATATTGAAATGTTTGTGACAAACACATCAAAACCTTTGGTCATTATATAAAACATTTATTTAAAAAAAATGGAATTATGAAACTTTACACAAAACTTAATGCACTATTTCTGAGCAGGAATAAAAGAATCCTAAAGTGAAGGAGAGGAGAACAGAGATAGTCTGGTTTATTTCCTGCTGTGACAGCTGCATCATTTTAAAAACTATACACTGGGTTCCAAATGAAGCAGAACTGTGCTGCTTTCATAGATTAATGTATGTATTTGAAATTTGACAAATTGTTTCGTCCTAGACAGTAACTTCTGCAGAGAAGGGACCAGACTCAAGAGAACATCCTCTGAACCTGGAGCTACAGCATGTGTTCTGAGAGCTTCTGAACTGGGTCTTTTCCTGGGGTCTTCTCTTTGGTTGCTCTGTAAATGAAACATGAAAAAGGCAGAAAAACATTATCAACTCATTAACAAACCACCAGGGTTGTGTTTGTATCTGAATGTAAGTTGCTATGAGGGCCCTAACCCTAATGATTGTAAATTATATGTATTTATTGCCTCTACACACCTGTGGATACAGCAGCAGATGTGGATGGGGCAGGGGAAGCTGCAGCAGCAGTTTTTCGCAGGGGGGGTGCCCAGGCTCATTGGCATCAAAAGTCAGCTCTGTCATGACAATATATATAATATACATATTATATTATTAAATTATAATACAAGTTAACATTTGAACATTACACCAGTCACAAACAACACATATCCTCTATAAACTCGACGGTGGAAAACTAGTTATAAAGTACGGCAAATTAGCTCAGGCTTTAGCTAGCTAGTTGGCTCAATATATCGACTCTAAAAAGAATTAAAAGGCGTTTTTGCAACTTACCAGAGTTTCCGACCCCCTCACTCACTTTCCTTCGAGCAAGAACTTTTAAGATTCCTGGCTCTGAAAAATGACGAAGATGTTTCGTATCCCACAGGCTGCCCGATAACCGTCCTCCATTGTTGTTTTGGATTTCTGCCTCTATGGTCCGCCTCCGTTAGCACGTCACTACTAGAGCAAGCTCCTGATTGGTTAACAGCGCGCGTTTTCGCCAAAGTTCAGATTTTTCAACTTGCGCGAATGAAGTGTTGGACGCGTTTAGCGTGTCAAACGCTCAATTTGCGCTATTCACGCCGCCTCATTCGCGCGAATCGCGTCATTCGCGCCCGCGCTCAATCGCGCGCGCGGACTTCCACCGCGTCTAATCGCGTCTTTGCATTGACTTAACATGTAAATCACTCTTCGCGCTTAATTCGTTGGTGTGAGCGTACCTTTATATTAATTCATTTTAAAAATGTTTATAAAGGATATTAATAACACAAATATTCTCATTACTATTACTGTATATCCTCCGTGAAAGCACTAGTCTTTTAATCCATGTGTACTGTCACCTGGTCGGTCTGGTACCTGCAGCCTGTGATACACTGTCTCCTCTGCAGCGGCAGCTCTGCTTGGTTTACCCCGAGGAGCAGCGATAAACAACGTACACTGACGGTGGCGCTTTCGCATTCAACCTAATTAGCAAAGTTGACACAAACGCACAAGTTTTTGAGTTTGTGTTGAGTCAAAACTCACGGTGTTACACGAGTCATGAGATGTTCATGTTCAGTCAAGTCCAGAGTCATGAGCCAGTGACAGGTCTTTAGTGCCAAGGGCTGCATCTCTGCTACAAGTCCAACAGAGTGCTGCACGTTTACGAGAAATAACTAACGGAATATTGAGTGAAAGAGTAAAGCTAGATGTCTGTGTGTACTGGGACACAGGCTGTGTCCAAATTCAGGGTCTACATCCTTCGGAGTCCTCATTTGAAGGATGTTACGTCACAGCGCCGCGACGAAGGCTGTCCAAATTCGTAGGATCCTTCAAATGCGGCCCACAAATACTTCCTCCTTTTCCACGAATTAGAAGGATGGGTGTGGTGGATCCTTTCCCGTCCTACCTATCCCATAATTCTTTTCGGCAGAGCGTAATGGCCAATGAAGCGGCGGTAGTGAGTGGGAGAGGAGTATGCTTTTAGATGTAAGTTTTTTAAAAACTGTCTTTTAAAAAATATATATATTTTTCAGTGGTTGTCTAGTTAGGCATTTTGTTTTAGCGTTAAGTATTTTTTTTACATTTGTATGTTTATATGTACAAATAAAACATTACTTTCGTAAACTAGCTTCTTCCTTACTGCCTGTGTGAATATCCCCTTACACACAGCTAATTTGTTAGTGATTGAAGCTGTTTTTAGCGCTTCCAGGGACGAAAGAGCACACAGAAGTTTTTATAAAGCTCCGGGGAGAGAACGATGAGCTCTTCACCGGAGCAAAGAACTCTGCCACTGTGGGATGGAGGTACAGGAATAAATCTATTTAGAAATCCTGTCACCGGCTGCAGGTGCAGGTTCGTTTGATCACCAAATGTTTACCACAAAGAAATATGAGGAGACTGAGGTTTCAATGTAAAACAGCAGTTTATTTGGACACGCCAGGTAAAATAAAAATAAAAATAAAACAATGTTAAGAAGCTCGGTGGAAGGTTGTGAAAGCCGATCCACGGTTTAGATAAAAAGTCTGAGAACTCTGGGAAGGCAGTCTTTAGGGGAAGCGAGTCGGTTGCGGCCCCGGCCTCCAGTCCGTGCCACAAGGCCGGTTAGTCTGAGGGATGGCGTCCTCTCGGCGGTCCCAATGGGCTCCAAGGTCCCCACAACGCCGCGCCAAAACTAATTACAACACACACCAGAAATGTCAGTGCGACCACACAATAAAACTTCAATAAAAACACAGCACAGCAAACAGGGTATACGGGACACGTCCCTTTACTTAGCGTATTTATAGGCGTTGTACAGGTTCCTGGACTCGGTCCTCTCTGGGTCCGCGGAGGTCTGGCCGGTCGCTCCTCAGGCCCTGCCTTGAAAGGGGGGACGGCGCTGTGGACAGGGAAAGGCGCTCTTAGACACACAAACAAACTAGCTTGAGTAGGTGTAGCCTCTGCACAGGCACTTCCCTTCACTTAGCTGTTTTTGGAGCGTTGTCTGCAATGATTCCTTTGGTTTATACGGCTTTCCGGTGCCTGTCGGTGGGCTGATGCTCCGTGGTGTTGGGTGTTCTTTCCTCTGTCTCTTTCCGTCCTTATTCCGTCTCTTTCTCTCCGTTTTCTCCGTCTTGCTGTCCTTTCTTTCCCGCTCTTCCTCTCTCCTCTCGTCTCTCTATTGGGTCTTTTAAACCAGACCCGGGCGCATCCTATTGGTTTCAGTGATTGCGCAGGTGTGGTGGGCGTTCCCCATCACGAGTTGGTCTGCGCGTCACCAGACATTTAAAGGGGCTGTGCGCTCTCTCAGAGCACACCACCCGCATACGGAGGGGAGGTACGGCACCCCGTGACAATCCCATTGTAATATCAAGGCAGTTTTGTTTCTTTTTTGTTTTGTGCAGTACATATACCATTTCCTGCAGTCATTAAACAGCTGAAACATTTTCTTACTTCTCTTGTTTTGTCCTTTTGTAGTTTAATTCTGCACAGTATTGTTCCACAATTGTTGTTTTGATATCTGTGATTAACACAATTCCAATATTTTCTCTTTTTAACCTACATTAGGATAGTTTTGGAGAAGATGGGTCTGTCTGGTAAAGTTACACCAGCCCAAGCAAAGAAAAAGTGGGACAATTTAAAAAAGAAATATAAAGTATGTCCATATATAGAAAATAATATTGTTAGTAATAGTTAAAAAAAAATCCTAGGTTTAAGCTTACATGTTTTGTAGACAGTTTATATTTTTACTTGTCTTTGGGAATACAAGTATCCAGGGTCAGGAGGGAGTGGT